>CM067360.1:7581922-8268922 GCA_034401795.1 Chaetoderma sp. LZ-2023a | reverse complement strand
TTGGTTCCAGAGATGCTTCGCAGCATGCTCCCTGGGCCGAATCCTTTGTCTCCTGCTCTGGAGCAAATAATCCCCACCTCTGAATCGGTTTTCCTTAGGGATTTATCAGTTTTTGCCCATGATTCAGAGGTGGTCATTTTTGAAGGGACAGAAGCTCACTATAAGAACACTGTCAGCAGGCTTGCTGCACCGGTCGTTAGTGGGCAGGTGTCGCTGGAGCCTGGTTTCCGCTTATCGGGTTCCCAGGATTTTCCACTACCTCTTATAGTACCTTTCCTGGCCATTCCGGGTTAGCATTTCTCGCTGACCCGGAGTCTAATCTTTCTGGCCAGGAAGAAGAGGATTATTTGCTGGGATCGCCTTCTGGCATCGTGGACATGGAAACTGACGAACATGCACGCCTCGCGGGGAACACGAGAAACTTTTTCCATGGGCCTACTCACGCAGGAGTAGCATTCACGGCGCAGAAGCTAGCCTGTGTTGGGGCTGATGGCCAGCATTACCACATACCTCGGCTTGCCGATGGTATAGCTGGTTCCGGCCAGGGCTGTGGTGTGGCGAGTAATTATACCCCACGCAATGCCACGGCGCCTGCACCTGGTCAAGCTAGTTTTCGCATGCCTGTTCTATCGGGCCCGCATGCTTTCACTGGTTTGCCATCGGTTCCTCCAGCCACACAATCACCTGTGAATGTTCTAGAGGACGACGAAGGCCCACGCCTAGTCGAGCATTCACAGGTAGCCACAGAGGAAGACTGGTCTGAAGCTTGTCATTGGCTAATCAACATCAGGCGAGATCTTGCTGTGGAACAGCCGGCTAGCCAGCGGGACCAATGCCACGATGCCATCTCTGCCGCTAGCAGTGCATATCGTAGATATGTTCTCAGCGGCAGAGACGTCCATTAAGGCGCATGGACGTCTCGCGAAGGCCCCTCGCGAGGTGACAGTGATGCCGCATCGTACCTGGTGAATACCAGAAGTACGGTGTACCGTATTCCGCTTAATAGTAGCCTATGCTCTAATAGAAGCCCACCCCATAACTTTGACATATGAGCTCCAATGATTTCTTAGCAGTTTCAAAATGGCAAAACTCTGTATTAGAAGCCCACCCCCTAACTCAGCAGACTGTATAGGAAAATTTTTCTTAAGAGCAAATTTGTAAGAATAGTGTGTGTATAATAATAACAATCGTGTCACACGGTGTGTCTACTTCAGACCGATCTCTGCCCTGATACATTCCCGGCCCCTCTAGAAGTCAATACAGGCCTCAGATTTGTAAATCTCGACTGCCTATTAGATTAATACTAGTAGTAGGCCACGTATGTTCAAGATATAATAAAGTTTATTCCACACTTTTGTAGTCAAAATGCGCATAAAACAGTCTTGGCATGATTAAATACCTTCCTTATAAATATATTTTAAGACCAAATTTATGTACCAAACAACAAGCACGGGAGAAAATGCACATCAATTTTGTAACGCCTGTCAACATTAAATGATCCAAATTGAATTATTACGAACAACAATATAGCCGGCTTCTTAAGTTGGCGAGCCAGCGGTTCTTGAGATGGGAGGCATCATGTTCTCGTGAGATATTATACGCTAACGGGGGTTTATCAAACGGGTACCTGTTTTTTAAGATCAGGATAATACTCAGTTCCTATCGTGCAATGATAATATATAGATATTCCCGAGTTCCGAGTCCCTGATTCCAGAATATTTATATCCGAGTACTCGCTCTAAAATAAACTTTAATTCGAGGCGAATCACGTGATTTGTATTTTTTCACTTCAAGAGTATACTTACCTCCCTAATACTTTTGATATTGCTAAATATTGGCTTTCACTCAATAAACACTCAGATTTAAAACAGTTAGGTGCCCCTACTGGGCAGGGAGTCAGAGCGTAGTCTGGCGGATGCCAGCCCCACCACCGCGCATGCGCAGACTAGCACTTCCTCTTTGCTAGATTATTGGCAGAGAGATCACACATGTCTTTTTGTAGCAATAGCTTTTCCTTAATCTTAGACTGTTTAAGTGGTGTTTTTTGGAGTGATAGTCACTGATTTGGATGGCAGGACGGAACAATTCGCCAAAGGGGGACTTAGGACCTTTAAATCAGGTGACTTCTAGTAAAATTAGCGAGTTTTCTTCCCGGTGTATTGTGTTTCCGGGACTCGCGGTTACCGTGATAAGCGCCTTGGTTAGTTGGTTTATGTCAACTCGGTGCTACCTATGACTAATTTCTCTTTCTGTTTATGTCCACAGGTCTGTATGACGCTAGGTGGTCGCATCACAGCAGCAGAGAGTTAGTTTTCTCTCCACCATGGTTCCATTTCCTACTAACACTGTTAGGTTATCTAACCAAAATGAAAAATTAATGTCCAGTGAGTTGGAGGCCTAGTATAAAGGTCTTCTCACTTTGCCCTCTTGATCCAATTCCTTCCCCATGAGGTGGAGAGAGTTAAGAGGCGTGCAGATGGTGGAGTTCTCCGGTTCGTCACGTTGGATGGTTTGTCTATACAAAGTGTCAGGTATCTAGTTATTGATAATGTGGTGATGTTAATTATTGTAAACAAACAAAGGGAGATAATTAACATTTTTGCCAGAAAAGAGTTATCTATATGTATCTGATGGTTGTGTAGTCGACTTATCCATTCAGCATACAATTCGTCCTTGCACTTGGATGTTTTGTTGGGATCGAATTTTTTCCTGTCACGGGATTAATGACGTCATAATCAGCCTGGCTATGTATTTATCAGCAATTCAATCGCTATGCTGGTTTCTGATGTATATTGATCTGTATGATCGTTTTCCTTCTCTTTGAGTTGGTTTGAGTGTCTAAGCTTAACTAGTTTGCTCATACTCCTTGTCCTTTGCCCTGTTTCAGGGACCGGGTTGCGCGTCCTGTGGACGTTTTCTACCGGATAAGTTCTGGCCTCATCGTTGCTATCGATGTAGCCCTTGTGGTCCCTTGGTTAATTGTGACATATGTAAGCACTGGGGGGGCGAGTTAATGTCCGAATTCTTGTGCTGCTTACAGGCGACGGACAAGGTGGTAGAGGAGGAGAAGAAGAAGAAGCGGAAACGAGAGGTTGTAAGTAGGAAGGGTAAGGGGAAGGTCTCGTCCGCGGTGGATATGGAGGCCTTCCGGACCGAGATGTTGGGAGAGGTGAAGAGGACATTAAAGGATTTGGTTCCAGGGTTGCTTCGTGGCATGCTTCCTGGACCAAATCCTTTACTGTCCTCGTCATCTGCTTCGGAGCAGGTAATCCCCGCCTCTGGATCGGTTTTCCTTAGTCCGCTTCCGTTGTTCGACGATTCAGAGGTGGCCCCATTAGAGGGGGCGTTCCACGACCCTGGCAGCAGGCTTATTGCCGCGCCGATAGGGGACCGTGGACGGTTGTCGCTGGAACCCGCTGGCTGCTTATCAGTCCAGGGGTATCCGCACGCCGCGGTGGCCAGTACCTCCTATGGCACCGTTCCTGGTCAGCCCGGGTTAGCTCTCTTTGCTGACCCGGGGTCTAATCTTTCTGACCAGGGTGATGAGGATTACCTGCTAGGGTCGCCGTCTGACGACGTGGACATGGATGAAGACGTTTGTGCACCCCTCGCGGGGAATACAGGCGCCTTATTCCACGGTTTTACTCACCCTGGAGTAGAGTCCGCGGCTCAGGTGGTGGCCCAGGGCGCTGCTGATGGCCAGCGGTACCGCATACCTCGGCTTGCCGAGGGTGTTGCTGGTGCTGGCCGGGCCCGTGGTGAGGCTATATATACCCCGCGCTATGCCACGGTGCCTGCTCCTGGTCAAACCAGTGATATTCTCATGCCGGTGCTGTCAGGCCCGCGTGTTTTCCCTGGCTTGCCAGGTGTATCAGCATACCCGCCGTCAAGCTCTACTGCTTGCGCTCAGGAGGAAGACGAAGGACCCCGTCTTGTAGAGCGCTCGCAGTTAGCCACGGAGGAGGATTGGTATGACGCTTGCCAGTGGTTGGTGAGCGTTAGGCCTGATCTGCCCGTGGAGCAGTTGGCTAGCCAGCGTGTTCACACGCCGTGGTTAGCTGGGAAACCGACTGCTAACGCTATGCCTTCTCTGCCGCTGGCGGAGCATGTCGTTGACATGTTCAAGGCGGCGGAGTCGTCCATTAAGTCGAGTGGACGTCTCGCGAAGGCCCCTCGCGAGGTGGCCAGGCGTTGTCGCATCGTGCCCCTGGATTACCAGCGGTACGGTGTGGTACCCAGGCCCAGCGTGGATGACCGCGCGGCTTTGGGTGAGGATGCGCGGCCAGGCTCCCGTTCTGACACGGGTGTCTTGTGCTTGAACGCGTTGCGTTCGGCGAATACCGCGTTGCGTGATGCGGAGGAGAGTGGGAGGGCTTCGATTGCCGCTCTGTCCCACGTCTCCCAGCTGTTACAGGGGGTAGTAACGGCATCCGCATCGCGCCAGCCAAGTCCGGTCACTGTCCAGCGAACCATCCAGGATGGTATTAACCTGGCGCTGGACTGTATGACTCGGGCGGTGACCAGGAGTGTCCGGGCAAGACGCACGTTTGCCCTGGACAATCTGTGCCCGTCTCAGGACCTGTACAATAGGCTACTGCGTACGCCTATGACGGGCCCTGGTCTTTTTGGAGGTGAGGGATGTCGACACCTCCAGGAGACGGTCACCCTGGTGAATAACCAGAGGGCGCTGCGCGAGCAGTTTGATGTGCTGCGTAGTGCTAGCGTTCGCGCCGCGGCCCCGGCGTATCGTCCCCTGCAGGCTCGAGGTGGTGCTGGCCAGGTCAGAGGCCAGCCACCGTCGCAGCGTCGGCCTCGGCCGCGTGCGATTCGGCCAGCAGCGAGGGGGGCGCAGGTTCCTCAGGCGCCGTCAGCCAGGCAGCCGCCCGCGCACCGTGGTGCGCGCGGGGCGGGGCGGGGCGCGCGAGGATCTGGGCGTGGTTATCGGTCCTGACAGGACGCTTACCGCGGTAAGAACCACTCCGGTGTGTATGGCGGCGGAGACAGTGCCGCTCTTGCATGCCTCGTGTCCACCGCGGTCCCTAGGTGGACCGGTGGGAGGCCGGCTAGCCGACCACATGCAAGAGTGGGAACGGTTAACTCAGGACCGTTTAGTCTTGCGATGGCTTTCCGTCGGATATCATCCAGAGTGGGTGACAGGCCCGCCGTCGCGACTGTCTCTGGTGCCAGTCTGGACTCCCATTCCGAGAGATCCAGAGCAAAGGTTGTGTATCGAGGAGGAGATAAATTCCCTCATACAAAAGGGAGCTATTCAGCCGGCACAAAGGTGTCCGGGCTTCTATTCAACCCTGTTCTTAGTAACAAAACGCACCGGAGGGTGGAGACCGATTCTCAACCTCAAGCCATTGAACAAGTTCATCGAGACGCCCGGTTTCAAGATGGAAACGGTGCGATCGGTGTTGGCGGGGTTGGAGAGGGGGATGTGGACGGCGTCGATAGATTTGAAGGACGCTTATTTCCACATCCCCATCCACGGGAGTTTCTGTCGCTTCCTGAGATTTGCATTCCAGGGCAGACAGTGGGAATTCAGGGTGTTGCCCTTCGGAATTTCCACGGCTCCTCGGGTTTTCACCCGTGTGGTTCTTGCGATCACAGCATACCTCCGCAGGAGAAGCATAGCAGTCCACACGTACATAGACGACTGGCTGTTGAAAGCGCACACCCGGGAAAGTTTGTCCGCCAATCTGGAGATTGTTTTGAAAACTCTCACAGACTTGGGCTGGATGATCAATTTCCCAAAATCAGAGCTGACTCCATCCCAGAAGTTTGTTTACCTGGGGATGTTCTTCGATCTAGAGACAGGATATGTTTATCCTACTCAGGAGAGAGTTCAGAAACTCATCTCATTGATTCAGTCAGTGTGCGACAGTCGTCATGTCCTGGCACGGGTTTACTTGAGAATGCTGGGGTTGATGGTTTCGTTGGAACCAGTCATTCCTCAGGCCGCCTTACGCAGGCGGCCGATCCAGTTGTTTCTCATGACACAATGGACCCAGAGTACAGGTTCGCTGGACTCGAATGTGTCAGTGTTGGCGCCTCTGATTCATCACCTGCAATGGGGGTTGGACACAGAGAATCTCTTGGTGGGGGTTATGCTAACCCCTCCCCACCCTCAGGTGACTGTGTATACAGATGCATCGATGGAGGGCTGGGGAGCTTGCCTGGAAGAGTCCACAATATCAGGGCTTTGGAATCTGGAACAGTCAAAGGAACATATAAATCTACTGGAGCTAAGAGCAGTAGTCCTGGGCCTGGAACATTTCTTACAGAAAGTTCAGGGCAAGATTGTTCTTATTCGTTCAGACAACTCAACAGTTGTGACTTACATAAACTGCCAGGGCGGAACGAAGTCGCCCAGTCTCTGTATGATGACATGGAGACTGCTTTGTTGGTGTCTGGATCACCAGATTACCTTGAAAGCAGTTCATATTCCGGGAAGGTTAAATCTGCTAGCAGACTCATTGAGCCGAAGGATGAGTGTTTTACCCACGGAATGGCAACTAAATCAATGTGTGGCGGATCGTCTGTTCGACCATTGGGGGAAACCCAACATCGATTTGTTCGCAACGAAGAAGAATGCGAAGATGACGACGTACGTCTCTCCGATTCCGGATCCAAGCGCTTTCGCAACAGATGCGTTAGCTATCAGCTGGGGGAGAATGTATGCATACGCATTCCCTCCAGCAATCCTGATTCCAAAAATTCTTCAGAAAATCAGACAAGAGGAATGCCAAGTGCTTCTGATCGCCCCGGATTGGCCAAGCCGATCATGGTATACGGATCTGCTGGACCTTCTGGTCTGCAATCCGGTTCCTCTGCCTCTGATGGACGATATTATCTTCCAGGGCAAGGCCCTTCACAACAATCCGTCAATGTTCAGATTGACTGCGTGGATGTTGTCAAGGAATCTAGAATTAAGGAGGGCTTTTCTGAGCAAGCAGCCATGTTTATGGCCAAAGCCAGGAGGGGGTCAACCTCCAGAGCATATAATTATAAAATCAACAGATTTGCAGAATGGTGCTCAAAAAGATGTATTGATCCAATGGATTCATCTATTCAGGTAGTAGCTGATTTCCTCTGTCACCTCTATGATGCCTATAGCCTCAAGCCTAACTCTATTGCTGGTTATAAGTCAGCTTTAATGTCTTTTATTCCTTGCTTGGATAAGAGGGGAAGTGATGAAGTAAATACATTAAATGTATTAATTAAAGGCATGGGCAATCTAAGACCAAGGAATCCACCTGTGATTCCGTCTTGGAGTTTATCGCTAGTGCTTCAAGTACTAGGTGATAAGCCGTTTGAACCACTTAGTTCCATTTCTATGAAACTATTAACACTGAAGACTGTGTTTTTAATTGCTGCGGCCTCGGCTAGGCGTAGGAGTGAAATTCATGCCTTATCAGCCGAGGATGACCGTTTTGTGGTTTCAGGGGAAGGCCTTAAGCTGCTACCTAGGATTAATTTCTTGGCTAAAAATCAGTCGTTGAAATATCCAGGTCAACCTATTGTTTTGCCTGCTTTAACTAGATATGATCCTAATTCTAAAGCATGGTGTCCCGTCCGGGCGCTTCGCCGGTACAAACAACGTACGGCGGAGTGGCGCACCGACCAGTCGGCGTTATGGTTGTCTTATATTGAACCCCATGGCAGGGCTTCTAAGGACACCATTTCCAGGTGGATTGTAGAATGCATTCAGTTTTGCCATAAATCCGCCACCGGGAAGCAGGTTGACGTGGCCAAGGCTCACAGTGTCCGCGGCGTAGTGACATCCACTGCCCTATTTAATGGGGTCCCTGTGGATGATATTATGTCGGTGGCTCAGTGGCACTGTGAGTCAAGTTTTACAGACCATTATCTCCGTGACCTCTAATCCTCTCGCCTTGTCGATTTTGAAAAAATAACTAGGCATATATTTTTGATGGGGTTTCCTCATTGCTTATATATTTCACAATTAATTTATGGAAACAACCACTAATTTGGGACTACATCGTTCTTCACCAATGGGAAGAGGATGTCAGCAGCCATTTCAACAAGGTCAGTCTTGTGTATGTGTTGTCCATTGTTGATTGTCTTGGCACGTTACCCGTTATTAATATGATGATGGTTTTGTGTATTTATGTGGTTCATTGTTGAGAGTATACGAAAATGGAGTTTTTTCGTCTCTGTCCTGTAGTACATGGCACTTGTACGTAGAGAGCGTATAGGACATTGAGGTCATTCGACTCTTCCTCCCAGGAAGGAGGGGGGGGGGGAGCGCATATGACATTCGGTCATCTCTCATACATCGGGGGTGTTATCCGATGGTTAGTCAAATCCTGACTGTTTTTTCATACAGTTTCAGAAGTTTAAGTGCCTTAAACGCAGAAAAGCGTATAGGGATGAGCTGGTCTTTTGACCTCGCCTCCCTCCCGCCGAATTCACTGTCGAATTCTGGCAATATCAAAAGTATTAGGGAGGTAAGTATACTCTTGATGTGAAATAAACGAAATCAAGGATTTCTTTTTTCACGAGAGAGTTGATACTTACCTCCCTAGATACGGACCCGGCCTCTCCACCCCACAGAGGCTCGGTCTTCAGGCTCTTTATAGTTGCATGTGTATCAGCCAATAAATTAGTCAGAGGAAGTGCTAGTCTGCGCATGCGCGGTGGTGGGGCTGGCATCCGCCAGACTACGCTCTGACTCCCTGCCCAGTAGGGGCACCTAACTGTTTTAATCTGAGTGTTTATTGAGTGAAAGCCAATATTTAGCAATATCAAAAGTATTAGGGAGGTAAGTATCAACTCTCTCGTGAAAAAAGAAATCCTTGATTTCGTTTAACCTCCGCAGGAGAAGCATAGCAGTCCATACGTACATAGACGCCTGGCTATTAAAAGCACAATCAGGAGAGTCTATCAGCAAATCTGGAGATAGTTCTAAAAACTCTCACAGACTTAGGCTGGATAGCCAACTTTCAAAATCAGAGCTAACTCCTTCCCAGAAGTTTGTTTACCTGTGACTGTTCTTCGATCTGGAGATAGGATATGTTTATCCTACTCAGGAGAGGGTACAAATACTCATCTCATTAATACAGTCAGTGTGCAACAGTCGTCATGTCCTGGCACGGGTTTACTTGAGAATACTGTGGTTGACGGTTTCATTGGAACTACTCATTCCACAGGCAGCCTTATGCAGGTGACATATCCAGCTGTTTCTCATGACACAGTGGACCCAGAGTACAGGATCACTGGACTCCAATGTGCCGGTATTGTAGCCTCTTATTCACCTCCTTCAATGGTGGATGGTAAGAGAGAATCTCCTGGCGGGGGTGTTGCTCACCCCAACCCACCCTCAGTTAACGATGTATACAGATGCATCAATGGAGGGATTGCCTGGAAGAAGCCACAATTTCAGGGCTTTGGAATCTGGATCAGTCACAAGAACATATCAATCTACTGGAATTACGAGCAATAGTACTGGGCCTGGAACATTTCTTAATAAAAGTTCAGGGCAAGATTTTTCTGGTTCGGTCAGACAATTCAACAGTAGTGACTTACATAAACCGCCAGGGCAGAATGAAGTCGCCCAGTCTCTGTATGATGACATGGAAATTGCTTTGCTGGTGCCTGGATCACAGGATCACCTTGAAAGCAGTTCATATTCCGGGAAGGTTGAATCTGTAAGCAGACTCATTGAGCTGAAGGATGAGTGTTTTACCTACGGAATGGCAACTAAATCAATATGTGGCAGATCATCTGTTCAACCACCGGGGGAAACCCAATATAGATTTATTCACAACATACACAGGAATGGCGGATGGATCCTACAGCGTTATGGTTGTCGTATATTGAACCGCATGGTAGGGCTTCCAAGGACACCATTTCCAGGTGGATTGTAGAATGTATTCAGTTTTGTCATAAATCCACCACAGGTAAACAAGTTGACTTTGCCAAAGCTCAGTGTTCGCGGCGTAGTGGCTTCCACTGCCCTGTTTAATGGGGTCCCTGTGGATGACATTGTCAGTAGCACATTGGCACTGAGTCGAGTTTTACCGACCATTACCTCCGTGACACCTCGAATCCTCTCGCCTTATCGATTTTGAAAATATAATTTAGGTGTACAATTTTTTATGAGGTCTTCTCATTTTTTATATACATCACAATTTATCAATGGAAACAACCACTTGTCAGATCTGCTTCAGTCTTCACTAATGGGGAGATGATGACAGCAACAAGAAATTCACATGATCAGTCTTGTTCATGTGTTGTTCATTGTTGATTGTATTTGTCACGTAAACCCTTCGTTCTAATATGGTGATGGTACGTGTTTTTATGTGATTCATTCTTGAGAGTATATGAAAATGGAGCCTTTTCGTCTTATGTCCTATAGTACATGGCACTTGTACGTTGAGAGTGTATGGAACATTGAGGTCATTCTGTCTCCCTCCCAAGAAAGGGAGGGGGGGGAGCGCATATGACATATGGTCTTCTCAAAGCCATCGGTTGTGTTATCCGATGTTCAAATCATTCCCTGCTTGTGGTTTCACACAATTTCAGAAGTTTAGGGCCTTAAATGCAGAAATGCGCATAAGGAAGAGCTGGTCTTTTGACCTCGTCTCCCTCCAGCCGAATTCACTGACGAATTCTGGCAATATCAAAGAGTGTTATGGAGGTAAGTATACTCTTGAATTGAAATAAACGAAATCACAGATTTCTTTTTTCACGAGAGAGTTGATACTTGCCTCCCTAACACGGACCCATCCTCTCTGCCCCACAGAGGCTCGGTCTTCAGGCTTTCTTAGGTTGCATGTGTGTCAGCCAATAAATTAGTCAGTGGAAGTGCTAGTCTGTGCATGCGCGAGGTTGGGGCTGGCATCTGCCGGACTGTCATCTGACTACCTGGCCAGTAGGGCCGCCTAACCTTTTTAATCTGAGTGTTTATTGAGAGAAAGTCGATATTTGGGAATATCAAAGTGTTAGGGAGGTAAGTATCAACTCTCGTGAAAAAAGAAATCCGTGATTTTGTTTATTTTCTTAAAAAGATAATGAACTATTCATCTGCAGTTCAAGATAATACTATTTTAGAAAACTTATTGACCACTGAAATGACTTGCTCGGCTACTATTGGTATTTGCTCTAAAATATTCTAACTTTGATCTGCAAATAAACATTTGAAACTGCCACAGATGTAATATCTTTAGCCGAGGTTGTCATTAAATGTGTTAACTTAATGGACCTTTCCAGTTTATCCATCCAGCATATGATGTCATATTCAATACGTGACATCGTAATCAATTTTGTCATGAATAACGTAGATAAGTTTGTCACGAACGCTTAATTAATGAGGGACTAAGCATTGTTATACGAATTGTATGTATCTACTATAAACAGCAACAGTACCCAGTCTAATTAGTTTCAAAATATTCAACAGCTTAGCTGTATAATTTTCTGGAAATTGATAGTCAAGGAGTTCTGGGATCGATCAATCACAACACGAGCCAAGTGTGGGTGGCGCTTAGCTAGAAATGGGTGCGGCATAGCTAAAACCGGATTCCTCCATTGTGTTTAGCATATTGATGACTGGGAGGAGCGGTCAGTCTTGTTTGACAAGCTCGTGATCTGCAGTGACCTGTCCTTAGAGCGATTGACTGGTGCCACAATTCAAGTCTTACCAGCTTTATGCTCTTACACTGTTGTCAGCAAAGAAGGTATGGATAACTAAGACACACACACACACACACACCACACCCCACACCCCACCCGTATATATGTATCATTTGCTTTTTCTATCTTTGTGTCTGTGCCGGATGATATATCATGTTTTATTGGCTTGCTCTTCACAATATATGGGGTGGGGCAGGGTGGGGTTGTGTGGGGGTGGGGTCTGTGTTTTCCATTTGGTATCTGAGCAAGCCTTAGGTTTTGTGGTTGAAAGATTTATAGTCCCTCAATTGCTCAAATTGTGTCGGGTTTTCTGATCATATCTATAAGGGACCTTGATCAAACCTGGCCTGTCATGTTCTCCTTGGGGTTTCAACAAAGACTTGATTTTTCTGTCCCAGTGATGATATTAAAAGGCCCAGAGATCTAAAGAAAAGTCCATTCAGGTGTCAGCAAAATGAATGATGATTGGTAAAACCTAAATTACAATTTATGCCAGTTATAGAAAATGCTAAAGTTTTATTTAATATCTCATACATATTCATGTCCAGTGTAGAGATTTCTAGGAATTATGGATAATGTCTATATCTGCATCTCTTTAAATGCTGACGTTTGTTTCTCTGACTGTTACTGTAAATCCATTGTTAGTTTATAGTTAGTTTAGCATGACCCGTCCATTTATATATTTGGGCTAAATTATTTCACATCAAGAGTACTTACCACCCTGATATGTCATGATATTTCCTAAATATCGACCTAGCTTCAATAATACTCAGAATTAAAAAGAAACCGCCCCCACTGGGCAGGTTACATACACAACTGACAGACCAGCGGATGTGCAGCCCAAACTCGCACATGCACGGGGCTGACTCATTCTCTTCTTAAAATATTGACCTGCCATTGCAACACGCTTTTTAGCCTTGCTTTTGCTTTCTTTCGTTTTGAAGCTTTGAGTTGTTTTGCAACTTGTTTGACTGTTTATTAGTATGTCTGATGCTGCCAAGTCGCCGGAGGATGCTCCGGCTCCAAGCCATCAGGTGTACTTTAGTAAATTTATTGATAAAAAATTTGCGTGTTGACTCGGATGGTATTTCCGGGATTCGTGCTATCATGTGGATAAGTCTTTATTAGGCTAGCCCTTTTATGGGGGAGGCCTAAATATTAGCTAACGCATGTTGTGCTTTATTTTTCAGACACATGAGCTGATATTTGAAGGGTATCTTTTTATTTAAACAATATTTATACTTGGTTTCTGGGTCCTTCTATTTTATTATGAGTTTACTGAGGGAGTTATTACCATAAGAAGTAATTTCTCCACATTCTCCCCCACCACAGGGTTTTTGGACTCCGGATCAGGTATTCTTGTGTTGTTTATCAGATTTCACTCATCCTCAGAAGTCATCTTATGAGGTTATTTAGGAGAGAAAAATTTTCAGTCATTTTATTTCTAAAGAATTTGTAGAAATTTTTTGCCTGAGTGTTGAGTTATTTATCTCTCTTGATGGTTTGCATTGGTTCATTGTGTTTATAAAGTTCAATTACTAATGTATCTGTGTTTTGAGCGGTGAAGTCTAAAAATACACCAAGTATTCAAGTTCAAATTTTTATGTCTCCCTTGTCTTATTAAAGAAGTATAACAAGGTTTTAGGATTTGTTTACTTTTTGTCAGGCCTATAGTCTTTTCTATGGGCCTGGCTTGTCTTTCATTTGATGGTCAAAAGTTTTCCTTATGGATCTTATTAGCCTTCTGCAATTGGTTTTTTGGTTCGTCATAACTAAAAACTGAATTGTTTCCGTTTGTGTCTTTTCAGAGGGTTATTGAGAACAAATGCCCTTCCTGCCACCGTTTTGTGAAGGCCCGCTTTTTCCCTCATGACTGCACTAGGTGCAGTACGTGCGTGCCTCTTCTAAATTGGCATATGTGTGAGTCGTGGCCGGTGGAGGTTTTAACTGATTTTTTAAATCAGCAGCTAAAGGACCGGGCGGCAGACGAGAAGAGGTGTCTGGAAAAGGAGTGTGGTAAGAAGAGGAAGGCGTCCATGCCAGACATGGAGGCCTTCCATCTTGAAATGATGGGAGAAATGAAGAAGACGATCACGGATCTTGTCCCGGAGTTGCTTCGCAGCTTGCTTCCCGGGTCAAGTTCGTCATTGTCTTCCTCATTTGCTCCGGGACATAGTGTTCCCGTCTATGGGTCTGGTTCTCTTAGCAAACCAGTTTTCGTTATAGACCCAGAGACGGCTCTCGTTGGTCCGGCGCTGAGGCTTGCCTCGCCCGTGGACCCGGGAGCGAAAGCCATGGCCTCGGGCGCTCGCTTATCGAGTGCTTTAGAGCAGCCTACGTCTAAGGGTATCAGCACCTCACGCGATATCCCTCATGCCCAGGCCGAGCTTGATCCCTTTTCAAGCTTGGCATCTAATCTTTCTGGGCAGGAAGAAGAGGACACTTGTTATGGCCTACCGATGAGTCGATGGCCATGGAAATGTATTGGTGACCTTTTCCATGGAACTACTTCTTCGGGAGTGCATTTCACGGCTCAATAGCTAGGCCGGATAGGAGCCGAGAGTTACCGTGAGGAAGGCCCGAACTGTGATGTCATATTTTTATCCTCCCATGACGCTGTAGATCCGGCTCCTGGAATAGCCATGGCGCAAGCCATGCCATCCCATGCGGGTCTGTATGGCTTCCCTGGCTTTCCAGGAGTATCTTTATCTCTGGCCATTACTCCACCAGTGAATGTGGTTGAGTACGACGAAGGCCCTAGGCTCGTCGAACATTCACAGGTGGCCACCGAGGAGGACTGGCTGGATGCTTGCCAATGGCTGGTGAGCATCAAGCCAGAACTCCAGGTGGATCCACCGGCCTCCCAGCAGGACCAGCGCCTGTAGTTGGGAGGGAAACCGGTGACGAGCACCATGCCATCTCTGCCATATGCGGAGCATATCGTTGATATGTTCGCTGCGGCAGAGACGTCCATTCTGCCGAAAGGACGCCTTGCGAAGGCCCCTCACGAGGTGGCACGGTGCTGATCTATATCAGAAGTATGGCGTCGTTCCAAAGCCTTGCACGGATGCCCGTGCGGCTTAGGGCAAAGACACGCGGCCTGGTTCCCAGTCTGACACGGGACCCTTGTGCGCTAGCACTCTGCGCAACGCTAATTCCGCGCTGCGGGACACGGAGGAAAGTACGAGAGGAGCCATCTCGGCTCTCTCGCACGTTTCCCAGCTGCTACAGGGGGTAGTAGCAGCATCTGTGGCGCACCAAACTTCTCTTGCAGTCCAGACAGCCATCCAGGATGGCATTAACCTGGCTCTGGACTGCATGATGGGATCTGTAACCAAGAGTTTACGGGCGAGGCGCACATTTGCCCGTGACAATTTGTGCCTCTCACAGGACCTGTACAATCGGCTTCTTCGGACGCTGATGGCAGGTCCAGGGTTGTTTGGAGGTGAAGGATGTCTGCACCTCCAACAAACCGTAAACCTGGTGAACAACCAGAGGATGCTGCGAGAGCAGTTTGAAGTGCTCCGCAGGGAGCGTGTACGAGCAGCGCCCCCTACCTTCCACCCTCAGCAGACTAGAGGTGGTGGTGGTCTTGTCAGAGGCCAACCACCTATGCAGTGTCGGCCACGGCAACGACAGCATAAGCTAGCTAGGGGGGAAGCGCAGGCTCCTCCAGCGCAACCCGTCAGACAGCCTGCATACCGAGGTGTGCGTGGTGCTGGTAGAGGAGTGTGGGGTTCTGGTCGTGGGAGCCGAACCTGATGGGTCACTGCTCAAAAAGACCACACCAGTGCTGCTAGGACAGCCACCAGAGACAGGGCTTCTCTTGCACTTCTCGGGTCCACCTCAGTCCTTAAGTGCACCCGTGGGAGGCCGTCGGCCTTCCACATGCAAGAGTGGGAGCGGGTTACTCAGGACCGCTCAGTCTTGCGATGGCTTTCAGTCGGTTACCATCCCGACTGGATTTCAAATGAGCCATCGCGCCTGTCTCTGGTTCCGATCTGGACTCAAAATCCAAGAGATCTAGATCAATGGTTGTGTATAGAGTAAGAAATTCAATCCCTCATACTAAAACACGCTATTCAACCGGCACAAAAATGTCCGGGTTATTATTCAACCGTGTTCCTAGTGACAAAAAGCACTGGAGGGTGGAGACCAATTCTCAACCTCAACCCTCTCAACAGGTTTATCCTCACACCAAGTTTCAAAATGGAAACTGAGAACGGTGTTAGCAGGATTGAGGAAGGGAATGTGGACAGCATCAATAGATCTAAAAGATGCCTATTTTTACATTCCCATTGCGAAGAGCTTTCGTCGGTTCCTGAGATTTGGATTTCAGGGCCGCCAATGGGAATTCAGGGTTCTCCCATTTGGTATATCGACGGCTCCTCGGGTCTTCACTCGAGTGGTCCAAGCTATGATGTCATACCTCCGCAGGAGACACATAGCAATCCACACGTACATAGACGACTGGCTGTTAAAGGGACACACTCAAAAAAGTCTATCAGCAAATCTGGAGATAGTTTTGAAAACTCTTACAGATCTAGGCTGGATAATCAACTTTCAAAAGTCAGAGCTGACTCCATCCCAGAAGTTTGTTTACCTGGGCATGTTCTTCGATCTAGAGATAGGATATGTTTATCCATCTCAAGAGTCAGTCATACAGTCAGTGTGCAACAGTCGTCATGTCCTGGCATGGGTCTACTTGAGAATGTTGGTGTTGATGGTTTCTTTGAAACCAGTCATTCCTCAAGCAGCCTTATGCCGGCGACGGATCCAGTTATTTCTCATGACAGTGGACCCAGAGTACGGGTTTCCTGGACTCAAAAGTGTCAGTGTTGGAACCTCTTATTCACCACCTTCAATGGTGGATGAAGAGAGAAAATCTCCTGGCGGGGTGACATTGTCACCTCCCCACCCTCAGTTAACGATGTACACAGATGCATCAATGGAGGGATGGGGAGCTTGCCTGGAAGAAAATAAAGTATCAGGGCTTTGGAATCTGGATCAGTCAAGAGAACATATCAATCTGCTGGAAATGCGAGCAGTAGTCTTAGCCATGGAACACTTCCTAGAGAAGGTCAAGGGAAAGAGTGTTCTGGTGCGATCAGACAATACAACAGTAGTGACTTACATAAACTGCCAGGGTGGAACGAAGTCGCCCAGTCTCTGTATGATGACGTGGAAACTGCTTTGCTGGTGCCTAGATCATGGGATTTCCCTGAAAGCAGTTCATATTCCGGGAAGGCTAAATCTATTAGCAGACTCATTGAGGCGAAGAATGAGCATTCTTCCCATGGAATGGCAACTAAATCAGTGTGTGGCGGATCGCCTGTTCAACCACTGGGGCAAGCCCAACATAGATTTATTCGCAACAAACAAGAAAGCGAAGATGACGACGTACCTCTTTCTGATTCCAGATCCGAGCGCTATCGCAATAGATGCATTAGCTATCAGTTGGGAGGGAATGTATGCATACGCATTCCCGCCAGCAATCCTGATTCCAAAAGTTCTCCAGAAAATCAGGCAGCAGGAATGCCAAGTGCTTCTGATCGCCCCAAATTGGCCACGCCGATCATGGTATACGGATCTGCTGGACCTTCTGGTCTACAATCCTGTTCCTCTGCCTCTGATGGACAACATAATCTTCCAGGGCAAGGCCTTGCACAACAACCCGTCAATGTTCCAATTGACTGCATGTCAAGGAATCAGCAGTTAAGGAGGGTTTTTCTGAGCAAGCAGCCATGTTTATGGCAAAAGCCAGAAGGGGCTCAACCTCCAGAACATATAATTATAAAATCAACAGATTTACTGAATGGTGCTCAAAAGGATGTATTAATCCAATGGAAACATCTATTCAGGTAGTAGCCGATTTCCTCTGTCACCTTTTTGATGCCTATAGCCTCAAGCCTAACTCTATTGCTGGCTACAAGTCAGCTTTAATGTCAGTTATCCCTTGCTTGGCTAATAGGAGAAGTGATGAAGTATGTAATCTAAATAGTTTAATCAAAGGCATGGGCAATCTAAGACCAAGGAATCCTCCAGTGATTCCGTCTTGGAGTTTATCGTTAGTACTTCGAGCATTAGCAGATAAACCCTTTGAACCACTAAGCTCCATTTCCATGAAAATGTTGACGCTTAAAACAGTTTTTCCGATTGCTGCAGCTTCAGCCAGATGAAGAAGTGAAATACATGCTTTGTCAGCAGAGCCAGACCATTTTGTGGTTACAGGGAAAGGCCTTAGGCTTCTACCTAGAGTTAACTTTATGGCGAAGAACCAGTCTTTAAAATATCCTGGTCAGCCTATAGTTTTACCAGCTTTGTCTAGGTTTGATCCTAATTCAAAGGCTTGCTGTCCAGTCCGTGCATTAACGTGTTATAAACAACGTACACGGGAATGGCGGACGGACCCTAGTGCTTTATGGCTATCTTACATTGAACCCCATGGGAGAGCTTCTAACAATACCATTTCTAGGTGGATTGTGGAATGCATCCAACATTGCCACAAAGCCGTCATGGGTAAACAAGTTGACATGGCCAAGGCTCACAGTGTCCGTGGCGTAGTGACATCCACGGCTCTGTTTAACGGAGTGCCGGTGGATGACATTATGTCAATAGCACAATGGCACTGTGAGTCTAGTTTTACAAATCATTACCTACATGACACGTCAAATCCACTTGCCTTATCGATTTTACATAAACGTTAAATCTGTGTATAAATTTGTAAATATTGTATATAAGGCCGTTGACTCACACTCAGTGCAATTTAGTGGGGGGAATCCCCGCTTTTCTGTACTGTACCTATCATCGCCAGCGGTGATCAAAGGGGAATCTCGTCAAAATAGGTTAGTCCTATATTTGGTAATGGTTATTTTTTGTCACGTTTTTTATATTACTTACTAAAATGGTGATGGTTGTGTGTTCTTTGTGGTTCCATCTGAGAGTATACGAAATGAAGCTTTCGTCCGATGTCTTATAGTACTTTAGCATGAGTACATAGAGAGCGTATAGGACATTGAGGTCATCACTCCCTCTTTAAAAGAGGGTGGGGGGGAGCGGATGTGAAACGGTCATTACTCTCAACATCGGTCGTGTTATCCGATGTCCAAATCATTTCCTGATTGTGTTTACATCCGCAATTTCAGATGTTTGTTGCGCTCTAAAAGCAAAAGCTTGCTCTTCCAGGGATGAGCCGGTCTTCTGACCTTCGCCTCCCTCCCACCGAATTCTCTTACGAATTCTGGCTATATCATGAAGTATCAGGGTGGTAAGTATACTCTTGATGTGAAATATACGAAATCACGGATTTCTTTTTTCACGAGAGACTTGATACTTACCACCCTGATACGATCCCGGCCTCTGCCCCACAGAGGCTCGGTCTATCGGCATTTTATGTTGCAATTAGGTCAGCCAATATTTTTGAATAGAATGAGTCAGCCCCGCGCATGTGCGAGTTTGGGCTGCACATCCGCTGGTCTGTCAGTTGTGTATGTAACCTGCCCAGTGGGGGCGGTTTCTTTTTAATTCTGAGTATTATTGAAGCTAGGTCGATATTTAGGAAATATCATAAAGTATCAGGGTGGTAAGTATCAACTCTCTCGTGAAACAAGAAATCCGTGATTTCGTTTATTATGCATGTATTTTAATTTTTGTGATCGTCAAAAATACTAACATGTCAGCCTTTAGTTTTCTGTATTAGCAAACTTTAATCATTCCCGCTGTCAAATTCTAGCAAGTCATGTACATTATCTGCTGTTATAGAGAATAGAGACTATATCACATGAAATTTGATGGTTTCTGTGCTTGAAATAATATAATTTGTAATAAATAATTTCCGCATTGTAGCGTGACCATTTTTGGAAACTTGGTCATGCTAAACTAACTATTAAATAACAATGGCCTAATAGTTCATCTGTTCATATACAGAAATAATGTAACATGTTTTCAAAACAAAAGAAAAGCCTTCTGTTGAATGTTTTGAACATAATTGGATTGGAAGACATTGCGGCCTAAGGCGGCAACAATCCAATTATATTCTAAATATTCAACAGAACATTTGTTATATTATGTTCATAATTGGTTTATACTGGAAACTTGTTATTGTTTTATGAAGTGTACCGTATCTATCTATTCTATGGTAACAGGTGACGTGATGCTTCAAGGAAAGTTTGATCTGGACACAGAGATGCATATGCCAATCATACCTGGCTATGAAGTAGATATTAATGATAACATCGATACTGAGCATAAGGATGGGTGAGTTACTGATGTACCCCTTACTTCTGATAAACTAATCGATTTAATGTCTGGTCCTCACATGACTATATTGGCATATATTCATATTCCGATTGAAACATGTCATGCTTTAGACACAGATTAGCAATGATGGATACTATATCCTAGATGCTATGGTATGTGTGTCGGCATAAGATCATGTGGTATGCTGAACAACACTTCTTAGTGTGATTGGTGGCTCCCGTGTTCATCTAAACTACATCACGCTGCTTCCAGTGAATTCCTACCACGAAACCACCACAGCACGTAGTGGCAGAAACATCTCTTCCTGAGCTATGACAGGGCCAGCCATTGTTGTGCGTCCACACGATCCCGCAACATCACCAACCATCAGGCTACTCGTGGCAACATGAATCTCAATATGGATCCATTTGAATATTATGGACTTAAGTTGATTGGAAGCCATCGCTGCTTTAGGGCTTCCAATCAAATTTAGTCAAAAGTGGAAACATTTTAGGTAATTTTTTAGCTATACTCTATCTTTGTCTATGGTTTGTCTAACAGCTGCCTTACAACATGGTGTGTTATCTATGTTTACAGGGACTTGCCACAAACTGAGATTGTCTGGGAGGATTCATGGTTGGAGTTTGTCAGCGCAGTCCTGGACTTCAATAGTCACTATGCCGAGTCTCCACCCAAAGCTCTTCTCATTCACCCTCCCAAACACTTTGCAGAGATTGCAAACTGTGCCAGCATCTTAACAATGATGGAAACTTACACAGGTATGCTTATGCTGCACATCTATTTTATCTTAATCATTTCATAGTGTGCATCTGACATGTACCCAGTCACTGCTTTCCTGCCCGGCCAGTCGCTCAGTCAGTTGTGTGGTCAACCAGTCGCTCAGTTGGTTGTGTGGTCAACCAGTCGCTCAGTCGGTTGTGTGGTTAGCCATTCGATTAGTCAGCCGCCCATCCATCCAACACTCACTTGCTTGCTCACTCACTCATATTTTAAATTGAGCTAAACTGACAGGCCCACTGGCACCTGTTTAAAAATAGCATTATTACTCCAACTGTATCTGTAAAATTCATTTAGTGTCTTGTCCCCATATGGGGAAACGAGACTATGAGGTTGTACCTCCTTTGGCGGGGGAGTATAAATTTAGGGAGTTTTCCATGTTTTAGCTAACATGGCCAAAATTGCCGTGATAACCATCAACTGGGCCGATTTCAATTATATTTGACAGGAAACATCCTTAGGGCATAGAATCCAAGTTTGTTTAAGGAAGCGGATCGGCTAATTTGGCCTGCAGCCATCTTGGATTTGCCAGATTTTGTCTTAAGCTTCTTTGACAATCTACTCTGAAACTGCTTGGGGAATCGATTCAAATCTCATGAAATATCACCTAGGGCAAGAGCTGAACGAAGTTTGTTCAAGGGAACTTGATTGGCCAAATGAGTCGGCAGCCATCTTAGATGAGCTAATTTTCGTGAAAATAACATCTTCAGAACTGCTGAATGGATCGGGCCCAAATTTGGGCACGTCTGCTTTACTCAAAATACTAAAGAGAATGCATGTTTATTAAATTATAACTTCA
The DNA here is from genome assembly GCA_034401795.1 of Chaetoderma sp. LZ-2023a. Classification (NCBI taxonomy): domain Eukaryota; kingdom Metazoa; phylum Mollusca; class Caudofoveata; order Chaetodermatida; family Chaetodermatidae; genus Chaetoderma; species Chaetoderma sp. LZ-2023a. The sequence continues at coordinate 8,247,429 of CM067360.1, read as the reverse complement.
TCAACGACATACAATCCCGTACATGCTTTTTATTTTTGTAACAGAACTACATCACTTTAATTGTGATGTCAGATACTTGACTGACAGATTGGAACTCCCTATCGACTTGGGAACTAATGTTCACCATAGGTTACTTTTTACCTATCGAGTGCACCATTTTTGGACTCTGTCTCCAGTCTTCAAATAGTACACCTGATTGCCAATCATCAACTATAGGCGACTGCACAACAAAGCGTGGCACTCAAAAGTAGTCTTAGCCTGGTTATCACATTACTCAAGGTTTATAACCATTCTCTCTGCCAGGACTGTGTCGCGCCGGTGGCCTGTGCATTATGTATCCATCAGTTCCTGAAAAAGACGCCAACATCTCTGTCACTGACAGCACAATTTCATTGGTTAGTGACACTCATGTGACACAAGTGAGGCTCTACTCTATTCCAAGATGTTCTGTTCGGGATGTATCTGAAAAATACCTGATATTCTGTAGTGAGGAAAACGCAGACACACACAAGCAATCTGTAGGAATCATCCTCCTGAAAGGTATGTTCTGTCAATTATAAATATTCTCATAATGAACTGTCAATTAAAAATAACAGTTCATTTGAGCTCAATATGAAACCTACTGAATATCTTGCAAAGCTTTTTAGCTTAGGTCTGTCCAGTTGAGTTATGCCCATACAAAGAATATTTCAGCAATAAAACTAATTAAAATTACAATTATACTCCTGTTCTATCATTCACTCAAAATCCAGGAAATCACTTCACAGATTAACTGATTTTCACAAATTCATTGAGGGAGGAGCCAGCAATTCATTGTGGGAGAAGCCAGGAATTCATTGTGGGAGAAGCCAGGAATTCATTGTGGGAGAAGCCAGGAATTCCTAGTTAATATATCAGTCAAGCATTTTATATGTTAACCCCTAACCCTTAAATTTGTTCAAGAAGATCTCAATTTTCTCATAGGAAATGGCCATTTGCAGACCATTTGCAAATGGACATTTCTTAAAGCCAGTTTAGAAGCTGCATTTGACCAGCTTGAGTGTTGAAATGGTTAATTGTGTTGAAGAAAGTCGAGACATTTAATTTCCCGGAATTCTTGTTTCAATGTGAGGTTCTTGCATTTAGCAAAACTTCTCAGCCTATCTTTCAGAATTACTTAAGCCTATTGGAACTAAACTTGGATACATTGTTGCTTATAATGTTAGGAAGCAGCATGCTGACACTGAATTCACAACGTCGAAGGTCAAGGTCATTCTGACCTCTACAAAACTTTGTTATTTTTCAATGTTAAGTTTTTAGGCTTAGAAAATCTTATCATGTTATATTTCGAGATTGCTTAATCCTAATGGAACACAACTTGGGTACATGGTTGCGTATACCAAGATGATGCAGGATGGTGACATGGAGGTCACCAGGTTAAAGGTCAAGGTAATTCTGACCTTGCTATTTTACCTCTGCCTTTTCAACTAAGATTTTCCATTTAGCAAATTATACACATTTATATTTCAGAATTACTTAATATTACCATAACTAATCTTGGACACATGGTCATCAGGAGACAGGTGAGATATTTAATTTTGCGGAATTCTTGTCTTCAACATTACCATTTTCTCTTTAACTCAACTTTTTTATTTATATCTCAGGTTTGGTTAATGGTATGGCATCACACAATAGTGTTTTGGTCAAAAGGTCAAAGATCAGGGTCACTGATATGAATGGCGACTGCCTATCATCCGTAATCCATCCGTTGACCTTTGTTTAAAACCGCTACTCCTCATTAACCATTTAACGTATTTCAACCTAATTTACCTCGATGGACCCTATGGGGGGGGGGGGGGGTAGGCTTCTGAATTTGTATACAGAATTTTGATTGGTCAATTTTTGGGGTTAAAATCTTACATTTTATGAAAAAATTACCGAAAATTATCAAAGCACTACTCATTAACCGCTTCGTGGATTTCAAGCTAATTTGGCTGTAAGGACCCAAATGCTTTCGGTTTTGGAACATGTATACAGAACTTTAATTGGTCAATTTATTTGTGTGAAAATCTTTGATTTTATGACAAATTTACCGGAAATTGTCAAAACTACTTATTAACGTATGGCAGACTTCAACTTACTTTGGCTGCAATCACCTTATGGGGCTATGCTTCAGAAGCTAGATACAGAATCTTGATTGATCGATCTGTTGGTGAAAACCTTAGAAATTAAGAAAATTTTAAACGGAAATTGTCAATACGCTACTCCTCATTAACCACTTGGCAGATTTCAGCTAACTTTGGCTGGAAGGACCTTATGGGGCTATGCTTCAGAACATATATAGAATTTGTCTGATTGCTACTCATCAGTAACCGCTTGACAGATTTCAACCCTAGTTGACTAGACAGACCATATCACGGTAGGCTCCAGAACATCTATTCAGAATTTTAATGGGTCAATTTTCTTGGTGGAAAATAATAAATTTTATGAAGAATTTACTGAAAATTGTCAAAATGCATTTTCTCCATAACCACTTGGTCCATTTTCTCCTAATTTGTTTGGAAGGATTATATAGTGGTAGGCTCTATTCAGAATTTTGGTTGATCAATTTTTGGGTGGCCATTTGGATTTTTTGAAAACTTTCCAGAATCATTTAAAACACTACTCCTTAATTCGTGAGCCTATTTCAATGAACCTTGGATGGAATGATCCTATGGTTGTAGGATTCAACATATCGAACAAGAATTTTGATTGGTCAATTTCTTTGGTGGCCATCTTGGATTTTTTTTTTTAATTATCCATTACGTCTACTACTGGTATTCAAATGCAAATGGTTCATATCCTAATGGTCCAGGTTAGTGTTACAGGCCCTTGGGCTTCATGTTGATAAGGCCTTCTATATTTATTTTATGTTTGAAGTCAAGCTTCATAGTTGATTGCAAAGTCGTAAAGTCGAGCTTCATGGTTGCATTGCAACCACATTTCTGGTTGAAAATTTACCACTGCAATGACTTATCGAGCCAGTCATTGCAGTGGTAAATATTCAAAACTATTTTTCTCTTGGTCTGCAAATGGACATTTTCTAAGAGAAAATTGAAATTTTCTTGAACAAATTTGACCATGAAAGGGTTAACCAACAACTTGAGTCCCAATAATTAGCGGAAACTCAACCAATAGACAGTTCTGCCACAGTCCCAGTTCTATTTCAGGTGGTGACTTACAGGAGAAGTGTGTTGGAGAGATGATCGTTGGTCAGATGCCCGAGGTTATTGTGCCATTTCTGCTAGCTGAAGCACTTCTAGAGAATGAACTCAACTTGACCTCTGGACAGTCATTGCTCATTCTGCCTCCAGTTGGTCAGTATCTAACTCAATAATTCACAAAATATTGTTTGTCTGTTTTGTTGTTTAGATTTCTTTTGTTTCTAAGTTGACGTTTCATATTAGTTGTAGTCATTTAAGCTTTTAAAGGTCAAATCCGAGAGGAAGCCTTTAATTTTCCTTGAGAAAATGATAGTTTGCAGGCTAAAAGAAGTTTATTTTTGAAAGATTTATACTGAAATGGCAGGCAAAATACTATTGCGCCAGTTATTTTAGTAGTACATTTCAAAACTTAGCTTCTTGGGCTGAAAATGTATTGATACGTGTCAAAACTACTTCAGAGACTGTTGTTGGCCAACTTGACCAAGAGCCCTGTAACACTCAATCCAGTATTTCAGTATCTGAGCTCCCTGACTATCAATTTCCAGAAAGCTATACAGGTAAGCTGTTGAATATTTTGAAACTAATTTGACTTGTTGTTGTTGCTGCCTATGGCAGCAACAGCGCCCAGTCAAATTAGTTTCAAAATATTAAACAGAATGTTTATTAAATGGTAAAGACATACAATTCATACAACGTGGCGGACTATTAAGCATTAAAGACAGTCTAAATCGAGTCATTCATAATGTAATTAATTATGACATCATCCTACACATCACACACATATATATATGTTCTCTTGAATCTTACAGATAGTGTGTGTGTGCTGTTAGCTCACCTGGCCCTCCAGCATGGCTGTCAGGTATACATGAGCAGTTGGGACGTAGAAACATGTCATTTTCTCAGCACACTGTTCCCAGACGTCACCGTCATCCCCTCTGCCATGCTGAAATATGAGATCAAGAAGATGACAAAGGGCAATGGAATGGACTGTGTACTGAGATTAGCTGGTGGTGGTAAGTCATTCAGTGATTATCTAACTCTGACATTGAGTACGCAGTGCACCCACCAGTTGTGCTACCCCATCGTTTATATGTACATATAAAGGAGTTGTATAGAGCATTAGCTTTTTATCCGCAGGTTTTTCTATGAAAGGTTAGGATTATACCATCTCCTGTGTCTATGTGTGCAGAAATTGATTGTAATACAACTCCTCCGAAACCGTTAAATGAAATTCAACCAAACTTGATATGTTAGTCACATATGATTGCGGAATGGAAGAGGATATTGACATTTAGCTCTGCCCCCAGGGACACAGAGCAGGTCAAAAGGTCAAAGCGGTGAATGTGAGACTGTCCAGTTTAGTTTCATCTGTGTGTCCATCTGGAAAATAACTCAAGTTCTACTGTGTATCCAAGCTGGCGCTGTATGTTCCCTTTGACTAGCTCTAGATTTTCTTGATTTTGAGATTTAAATCTCAGTGATAATTAGCAGATTCTGTAAATTGCAGAGGGATGGGGAGGTGAGGGGGGGGGGGTGTTGCATTTTAAAGCAATTTTGGTGGACGATGTTTTGCTGTCTCTTTGTTTAAGAATGAATACCATTTCATGTATTAATTTATTTTGATAATTTAACATTTTGACATCAGATTTGTAAGTGTTAAGACAGGTAGTTATGAGAGACCATATACTATAGTAAATGATTTCCATTGATTGACCACATGTTTTCTGTGGCCAATATTTAATGGCTCATAAGTTGTCTATTATGGACTGACCACTACTATGCTCTTCTTCAGAGATGAACACCATGCTGGACTACACACATCGTGATGGCACCGTCGTCTTGTGTGGGGCTCCACACGAGCTAGAGGACATCTCTGTGGCATATCTCCAGGGAAATATAACTGTAAAGGTCACAGAGTCTGCCAGTATTCTCAGAGACAAACTCCAAGCACCAGATTCCAAGCTCATTAGCGGAATCGGACAATTCATGGGAAGTTCCTTCTGCGAAAAGGTAGTATTACATACATTTAGCCAGTCAATGATGGTCAAACTGAACAGAAATTACCTCTGCAGTGGTCTTGAGAAATGTCCATTAGCTAATCATGCTTGTGGTAAATTAAAAAAAAATTGACTTCTTAGGCTGATAGTGGCCACACAATAAGTAAACACTTTGATTGATTGTCTTAAACAGTTTTAGCCAATGAAATGGTGAAGCCGGCCAAAACGAGCATCAGCCGTGATCTTAACCCTTACCACTCCGGTGTCAAAATTTTAAATCTTCAAATTAAAAGATGAACTGGTGTTCATTTTTCAACAAACTTGATGGGAGATGGTGCTGTCGTAGACAGCAACATCTTCCACCAAAATTGTTGAAACATGTACATCAGTTTCTTTAATATTGACACAGTAAAAGATAGAGTATTGACATCAGCGTGCTAAGGGTTAAAGAATGTCCATTTACAGGCCAAGAGACTACTATTTTTTTTAATTTACAGCTCGAATGACTGGCTTGAAATAGACATCACATCTCCTGAAAGTGTCCATTCAATAAGTAAATGTTTAACTTAGCCCACAAAGATTGCTAATAGCAATATAATTGCTTTCTAAATCTGTACGCCTGCGTTCATGCTGGTACAATACTGAATAGCTATAAGGTAACCATTTAGCCCTCATACCGGCCAAAAACAGCTTCAGCGGTGGTCTTGAGAAATGTCCATTTGCGGACCAAATAAAGACTATTTGTGAAAATATACCACTGGAATGACTGGCTCGATAACCGAGCCAGTCATTCCAGTGATACATTTTTAAAAATAGTTTTCTCGTGGCCCGCAAATAGACATTTTCTATGAGATAATTGGAATTTGCTTGAATAAATTTGAGGGTTAAATGGTTACGGGTTTGTTAGAATTGTGTTAAAATGTTAATGTAATACACAGTTCTAGTTGTTCTTAGCTACATACAACTTACAAAGCAACTAGGTGAAAATATCCGGAGATTAAATTTTGATTGATGTATCTATAAATGAGGGGGTCGGCAAATAGAAATGAGCCAACTCCATGCTCAAACTGTAAAAATCTCTTCACTGTTCGGGAGGGTCCCTATTGAAATGGTCTAGGTGGGAAATACACTATGTCCATGTGGTTTTCATCTTGAAAATTAGATTGGAATATCGTGATGAAACTTCATGGGAAGGTTGACTATGGCAGTAGGGAAATGCACATTATTTTGGGATCAATCAATCCCTCCATCCATCCATTTGTCTTTCTAACTGTGTATCCATCCCTCCTTGCAAATTTTGATAATGATGATGACTTTTATAACCTCACGTAACCTCATGTGATTACTTGATGAAAGTATTGTCCCCTGTGGCCAGATCCTCGCCTGACTATAATTTACTCTTTCTCCAAAAGTATATCTAGTCGATCATAATACAAATGGATTTACCAAATTTGGTGATTCTATCCTTTTGTTTCTTCGTGAAATGCAAATTACTTGTAGCCCAGCAAGGAATGAATGTATGTGTCAAATTTGGTCTTTCTATCCGCTTGCATTACCAAGTTATAGCCAAAAATGTGCATTCCGATATGAACTTATTTACCCTGTGACCTAGATATTTGATCCCTTGATTTGAAAATTAAAGTACTTGATATGAAAGTTCTTCTTGCTTGCTGTAATGTGCTAAAGTTTTGTGGGTGATTTTGGTATGCACTTAGTGACCTCATGACGTAGACAATTGACCTGAATGTAAACCATACTAGAGTCTAAAGATCCAGTCTGCCGCAGCACGATTGTATGTGCCAAATTTGGTGATTTTACCCTCTTACATTCCCAAATTATGGCCAAAAATGTTTTTTGCAGTATCCACTTAGTGACCTCATGTCCTCGATGTGCGATTTTTTTTAACCTGAAACTCGACCAATCTCTATCCAGCCACAATATGAATATATGTGCCCAAATTGGTGATTCTACCGTCTTGCTTTCCCAACTTATGGAGAAAAATGTATATTTCTTTATCAACCTTGTAATGCCATGACCTAGGTATTTAACATTCTAACCTGAAATTTCAACTATCTACCCAACACCAATATGATTGTATGTACCAAATTTGGTAATTATACATTCTTTAACTTCGGAGATATGCATTGAGCAAATAGCCAGACAGATGGCATCGACTGCAATACTCTGTCCAGCCTTTGGCATGAGCAATCTCTAATGCGTAATCTTGAGGTATGAAGTTTTCTAATGCAGTATAGCTCAGAAATAAATTAACATGTTTCCCCAAAAAAATAAAATGTACTGTTGAATATTTTGAGCGTAATCAAATTATGTCCAAAATATTGAAAAGAAGATTTCTTACATCGAGTTCAAAATTGTACTAACTAACATGTTTATGTTTGGGAAACCTGTTAACTCTTAGCACTCTGATGTAAAAATTAAAAATTTGTAAATTATCTTAAAAAATGAACTTGTGTTCATTTTTAAACAAATTTGGTGGAAGATGGTGCTGTCGTAGACAGCAACATCGTCCACCAAAATTGTTTAAAAATATACCAGTTTCTTAGCTACTGGCACGGTACAAAGATAGAATGTTGACATCAGAGAGGTAAGAGATAAATTATATCTGTGCTGTACTGTAGTTATTATGTCTTGTAGCTGTACTCTGAAGGCTATCCTGAGGAACATGGCATATGCTATGAGCAGATTCAGAGAGTGACATTCTCACAGCCTTTTAGTTTACAAACACTTGTACGTCACATGCTTGATCCCACACAAATAACACCTGTAATATCTGTCATACCGGGACTGGACTCTGATGTGAGTGTGGAGGCTGTCGCAGAGAAAGATGCACAACAACTACAAAGCTTACAGGATGCTATGATCGAGAGAAATACTGTGGTAAGAGTCCCCACAGCTTACAAGATTCTGTGTAACATTCTCTTTTGTCTTGATATAATTCCAAGGAATTTATTTTTGATGTTCAGTAATAGCTGACTGACAAATGTTGTTGATGTTAGTTGACTTTATTAACGCTGTCCATTTGCAGGCCAAGAGAAGACTATTTGTGCAGTTTTCCACTGGCATGACGGGCTCGGTAAGCAAGCCCATCATTTCACTGGTACATTTTCAAAAATAGTGTTCTCTTGGCCTGCAAATGGACATGCAAAAAGCAAATATGATTTTCTTGATGTAATTTAGTCATTGAAGCATTAGGACTAATTTTTAAGAATCATCCTCATCTGTCCCTCTATCCAATTCTATACCACCATCCACATCTCTACCACCACCCCCGTCAGTACTAGCATCCCTGTCAGTACTAGCATCCCCGTCAGTACTAGCATCCCCATCAGTACTAGCATCCCCGTCAGTACTAGCATCCCTGTCAGTACTAGCATCCCCGTCAGTACCACCATCCCTGTCAGTACTAGCATCCCCGTCAGTACTAGCATCCCCGTCAGTACCACCATCCCCGTCAGTACTAGCATCCCCGTCAGTACTAGCATCCCCGTCAGTACTAGCATCCCTGTCAGTACTAGCATCCCCGTCAGTACCACCATCCCTGTTAGTACTAGCATCCCTGTCAGTACTAGCATCCCTGTCAGTACTAGCATCCCCGTCAGTACCACCATCCCCGTCAGTACTAGCATCCCCGTCAGTACTAGCATCCCCGTCAGTACTAGCATCCCTGTCAGTACTAGCATCCCCATCAGTACCACCATCCCCGTCAGTACTAGCATCCCCGTCAGTACTAGTATCCCCGTCAGTACTAGCATCCCCGTCAGTACCACCATCCCCGTCAGTACTAGCATCCCCGTCAGTACTAGCATCCCCGTCAGTACTAGCATCCCCGTCAGTACTAGCATCCCCGTCAGTACCACCAACCCCGTCAGTACTAGCATCCCCGTCAGTACTAGCATCCCCGTCAGTACTAGCATCCCCGTCAGTACTAGCATCCCCGTCAGTACCACCATCCCCGTCAGTACCACCATCCCCGTCAGTACTAGCATCCCTGTTAGTACTAGCATCCCCATCAGTACTAGCATCCCCGTCAGTACTAGCATCCCTGTTAGTACTAGCATCCCTGTCAGTACTAGCATCCCCGTCAGTACTAGCATCCCCGTCAGTATTAGCATCCCCGTCAGTACTAGCATCCCCGTCAGTACTAGCATCCCCGTTAGTACTAGCATCCCCGTCAGTACTAGCATCCCCGTCAGTACTAGCATCCCCGTCAGTACTAGCATCCCCGTCAGTACTAGCATCCCCGTCAGTACTAGCATCCCCGTCAGTACTAGCATCCCCGTCAGTACCACAATCCCCGTCAGTACTAGCATCCCCGTCAGTACTAGCATCCTCGTCAGTACTAGCATCCCCGTCAGTATGACTCGCCATTCATCATGTGCATAACATGGAATGGCTGTGTAGCTTTGGCTCAGATGTATCCGCAAGAATTATCAATTCTAAAAGCATAAAATCAGTAAAAAATCCTGTTTCATAAGCATAAAGCCTTCATGAATTTACTCCAAATTTGTCATGTGTATTCCTTGTTTCTAAAAAACATTTGCAGTTGTGTTTAAGCAATCGGTCTATTTTTACTAGTGTTATTTCCACTCAAAATTCATTAAAAACAAGGTCAATAGAACCTCAGTAGCTGTGGGTGAAACGTGAAAAGTAGGTCACACTGAGGTTATACTGACATAGTTCTATAACACTACCTATGTTAAGCGTACAATGCATGCCTACACCAAGTTTGATTATTGTATAGGAAAAACTTGAAACTACAGCCCACAATAAGCTATTGTGACTGACTGACTGACTACTGGACTACTGACTGACTGACTGACTGACTGACTGACTGACTGACTGACTGACTGACTGACTGACTGACTGACTGACTGACTGACTGACTGACTGGTGGATGGATGGACTACGGGACATGGCGGTTTATTGAGGTGCTACCAACAGCTGAAAACCTAGTTTCGGCCTATCTGAAGCATGCCTCCATGTTCCACGAATTTGTTTTATGCTTTATTACATTAATCCTTTGATAACTAAATTTGTCAAGAAAATTAAAATGTTAATGGCTGATTGAATATCGATTTGCAGGCCAAGAGAATACTGTTTTTAAAAATTTAGCACTGGAATTACTGGCTCGCTTATCGATCCAGTCATTACAGTGTTCAATTTTCAAAAAAAGAGTTCTATTTGCCTGCTAGTAGGTATTCCTCAAGATCACTGTAGAGGCGACTTCTGGCCAACTTCATCATGAAAGGGTTAAAATACCTGACTCGCAGGCTTGTGACTTGTGTTTGAGAGTTAGGTTTTGTTGAGAAGCCAACTTTTGAGAATCACTCATAAAATTACTGTCTAGAATATTGTATGTGCGTTTAATGACATGAGATGGTCTGCACAATCTAGCTGGAGCATGGGCAAATGCCATGACAACATTGACATTTTGTACCATAGTTGACAGTTAGAGCAGACAAAAGACTCAATAACAATAGTATTTATAATATGGACAACTAATACAGGATACATGTTTAGTGATTAATGCTAACCGTAAGTAGATTTCTGTACCATATTTCGTCATATGTCTGGCATATTGTTTACTATGCCAATGGTAATTGAAATCCTGCTGAAAATTAAAAAAAACCTTTATTTGAACTTTTTGAGATGCCTATGGCGGTAATAATATTGTCAAACTTTGAGATGCTATTCACATCTAGTATAATGGTTGACCTGTCTGTCCATCCATCTGTTCATCCGCTCCCCCGCCCTCCAACTCACCAGTGTCTGTCTGGCTGGTTGGCTGTCAGATGTGCATTTCTGACAAAAATGCTGTGTCATAACTATCAACTTTCAAAGTATTCCACATATTTGTTTTAGTCTTTGAGATTAGGTACTTATGCATTTTACTTTATTTTCTTGCCGTCTCTTCCAGGAAAGTTCTTTCATGAAGAGTTTCTCACATCCAAATACAGACCATGAAATGCTGAATTATAAAATGGCCGTATCATCGACAGCAACGCTTGATCACGCTGATATATCATCTGAAGATGTCACCGACGCTTTTCCACAATACAATATTTATGTCGACCCCACATTAAACACCATGTCTTCAGTGTGGCTCGATACAACTGAAGCGCATGGTGGATTTCCAGGCTTATCACAAATGGTGAGTGCAATGAACCTATCGGCAGCGGATAAAACTGTGGACAGTATTTTACCAAACTTCAATGACCAGTCATTGCTCGAGAACAATTTATCCCCAGATATTTATCGGGTAAGCTCGACACCGCTTGTCTCTGCTCCGGCCACGTCTTGTGTTACGGATAAAGAAGGGCACCACTTAGTAGTGCCTAATGTTCACCAACTTCCATCACCACATCTATCAAATGTAACATCACCAGATAAATCGGATGCAAATATGGTATCGTCATCATGAGATTATTAGAGCTTTATTCTAAAAGCCCACAAAACTAGTCACAAAGGAGGGAAATCTTGATGTTTAACCCTTTGAATCCTGAATCTCCATATTCTCAATTTCAAGCTAACTACAGGTAACCTGTTGAATTTTTAAAGCTAATTTGACAGTAATCAGTTGCTGCCACTAGGCCATAGTCATCAACAGCTTCTAGTCAAATTAACTTCAAAATATTCGACAGTAGTTCTTGTATTATAATAAATTGCTCATATTTGGTATCTCAGATTCAACGGATTAAATCATTCTTACTGAAATGTGTAGCCACTCCATACATAGTTTCCTACACATCCCAGTGGAAATATTTTCAAAATAATCATTAGTGTTTATTATTTAATTCTCAATTAATCTGTTTGACGAAAAGCAATTATTTATGCAGTTTTAAATATGCTAATTGTATATACATGTTTTGTATGTAGTTCATGTTGATTGCCAATGTGTCATAAATAGCAGAAAATGGGTTATCACTTAAAACCTGTTACCTGGTTATCACTTAAAGCATGTTGACTGATTATCACTTAGACTGCTGACTGACTATCGCTAGTACAGCTGACTGGTTATCACTTAAAGCCTGCTGACTGGTTATCACTCAAAGCATATTGACTGGTTATCACTTAAAGCCTGCTGACTGACTATCACTAGTACATCTGACTGGTTATCACTTAAAGCCTGCTGGCTGGTTATCACTTAAAGCATGTTGACTGGTTATCACTTAAAGCCTGCTGACTGGCTATCACTAGTCCACTTGACTGGTTAGCACTTAAAGCCTGCTTACTGGCTATCATTTAAAGCATGTTGATTGGCTATAACTAGTCCACCTGACTGGTTATCACTTAAAGCCTGCTGACAGGTTATCACTTAAAGTCCGCTTACTGGCTATCACTTAAAGTATGTTGACTGGCTATCACTAGTCCACCTGACTCGTTATCGCTTAAAGCCTGCTGACTGGTTATCACTTAAAGCCTATTAATTGGTTATCACTTAAAGCCTGTGGACTGGTTATCACTTAAAGCCTGTTAATTGGTTATCACTTAAAGCCTGTGGACTGGTTATCACCTACAGCCTGTTGACTGGTTATCACTAATCCACCTGACTCGGTATCACTTAAAGCCTGTTGACTAGCCATCACTAGTCCACCTGACTGGTTATCACTTAAAGCTTCCTAGCTGGTTATCATTTAAAGCTTGTTGACTGGTTATCATTTAAAGCTTGTTGACTGGTTATCACTAGTCCACCTGACTGGTTATCACTTAAAACCTGCTGACTGGCTATCACTAATCCACCTGACTCAGTATCACTTAAAGCCTGTTGATTGGCTATCACTAGTCCACCTGACTGGTTATCACTTAAAGCCTCCTAGCTGATTATCATTTAAAGCTTGTTGACTGGTTATCATTTAAAGCCTGTTGATTGGCTATCGCTAATCCACCTGACTGGTTATCACTTAGAGCCTGTTGGTTGGCTATCGCTACTCCACCTGACTGGTTATTACTTAAATCCTGTTGATTGGCTATCACTAGTCCACCTGACTGGTTATCACTTAAAGCCTGTTGATTGGCTATCACTAGTCCACCTGGCTGGTTATCACTTAAAGCCTGTTGATTGGCTATCACTAGTCCACCTGATTGATTATCACTTAAAGCCTGTTGATTGGCTATCACTAGTCCACTTGACTGGTTATCACTTAAAGCCTGTTGATTGGCTATCACTAGTCCACCTGACTGGTTATCACTTAAAGCCTCCTAGCTGATTATCATTTAAAGCTTGTTGACTGGTTATCATTTAAAGCCTGTTGATTGGCTATCGCTAATCCACCTGACTGGTTATCACTTAGAGCCTGTTGGTTGGCTATCGCTACTCCACCTGACTGGTTATTACTTAAATCCTGTTGATTGGCTATCACTAGTCCACCTGACTGGTTATCACTTAAAGCCTGTTGATTGGCTATCACTAGTCCACCTGGCTGGTTATCACTTAAAGCCTGTTGATTGGCTATCACTAGTCCACCTGATTGATTATCACTTAAAGCCTGTTGATTGGCTATCACTAGTCCACTTGACTGGTTATCACTTAAAGCCTGTTGATTGGCTATCACTAGTCCACTTGACTGGTTACCACTTAAAGCCTGTTGATTGGCTATCACTAGTCCACCTGACCGGTTATCACTTAAAGCCTTTTGATTGGCTATCACTAGTCCACCTGACTGGTTATCACTTAAAGCCTGTTGATTGGTTATCACTAGTCCACCTGACTGGTTATCACTTAAAGCCTTTTGATTGGCTATCACTAGTCCACCTGACTGGTTATCACTTAAAGCCTGTTGAATGGCTATCACTAGTCCACCTGACTGGTTATCACTTAAAGCCTGTGGACTGGTTATCAACCCTCTATTAACCATTTAATACTCATATCAGCCAAAAACGGCTTCTGCAGTGGTCTTGCGAAATATCCATTTGCAGACCGAGAGAAGACGATTTACCACCGGAATGCCTGGCTCGATTACCAGGCCAGTTGTTCCAGTCGTAGATTTACAAAAAAGGTCTTCCCTTGGTCAGCAAATGTACATTTTCTATGACAAATTTTAATATTTTAAAACAAATTTGCCGATTAAATGGTTAAGAGTTAGTTATTATTAAATCGTAAAGGACTTTTGTGTTTCGGCATTTCAGGTTCAAATTGTTTTCATTCTATTTTTATTGTATCTATTATTGTGCTGTCAAAATCTTTATCTCTAGCTGCTATTAAAATAATGATATACAAATATTTAATTTTTATATATTTTTAAAATTACTAAATTTGCAAACATTGTCCAATCTTTGTTGTGAGATATTTATTTGTAAACGTTATATATATTTTTGTGTAATTTATTTCTATGTAAATTTTGATGTGTGCTTTTTTTGGGAGTTTTGTATTATATTGGTCTATACAATTTTCTTAATTATTTCTGTTCAGCATTTAAAAAAATTTACAATAAAAAATTGTATTCTTTTAGACTGAGGCTTCAGGTTATACTTTACACCACCATAATTATTATTGTATGACGCAAGATTTGGCAGGAATGAGACTACCCTTGTTTCTGGAGGTTATCCCTATCACTGACAAACCCATGAAAAAGTCCATTCTTTACCACATAAAACAGTCTGTTGAATATTTTGAAATTAATCTAACTGGAAGCCGTAGCTGCTTACAGCTTTCAGTAAAATTATTTTCAAAATATTCAACTTTATTTCTTGTATATGTTTGCCAGGAATAATGAGTAAACTGAGCAGTGAACCCAATAGCAAGCAGGACAACGTGTAGCATAGGTATTCTACTTCGAATAATACTTACCAGATGTACTATTATGATAATGTCTTTATCTAGTCTAGCTCAAAATAAACAATTAAAACTCTGCACTCTCCTGGTCCTGCTGCCCATACTGTGTCCGCGAATTACCATAGCCGCAGGTACTGGGTCAATTCCCAATCACAGTCAGATTCGTCTATTTTGCGACTTTTTCAAGTCACGTTTTTATAGCTCGTAAAATTTTCAATTTGACTTCGGTTCAAGCGTTGTTTGGAGTGCATCTTCTGTGGCATCATGGAGGATAAAGGGAAATCATTACAGGGGCAGGTTGTATCAATCTAGAATTTATACATTCGTGCCATAATGACTGTTTGAAATTTCCTTAAATTGGCACATTATTCTAAAATGGTAGCCATTGTTGGAGTCGCCCGGTACCCGTTAGCTTATTAGTGTTAATCCGGGTACTCGGTTCTTTCTCTCTGCGACTCGGTTCTTTCTAAGATGGATGCGTTCTTAGCCAATATGGCGGCGCCCATGATGTTCATTCCGCTTGGCTTCGCGTATCTATGCACTCTATTTATGCCGATTTTTAGCTCGCTTCATTGTCGAGGGTGTTTGTAGCGATCAGCATTTGAATTCTTGGCTGTTTTAATGTTAGTTAACGTCCAAGTTGTGTTTTTAATTTTCACATAAAAAAGTTTCAAATATTTCCTGCCTGAGGCTTGATTATCATTAATTGAGAGAAAGTTAATGTTTTCCTGGTAATTCAATTTTACTATCAAGTCTATTGTGCGTATTGCTCGTCATCAGTCATGTGCAGCGTTTTAATTCTTCTTTGTGTTCGCAGAAAGGCAAGAACCAGGACACGCTCTGTCAAAAGTGCAACAGGTTCATGAAGCGTAAATACTCTGGTCATCACTGTGTAGCTTGCGCAAAGTGTAAAGTGGGAAGCCCATGTGATGTGTGCGTCAAGTGGTCGTCGGAGATGGTGGCAGAATTTTATCGTGATCGACGTGCGCGCTTGGAGAGGATCGCGAGGGACAAGGTGGCCAAGCTGGATCAGGCGTCGTTGAGAGGACTGGAAGGTCGTCTGAATACTCGCATGGATTCAGCTCTGGGCGTATGGGCGGCCCAGTTCAAGGCAATGTTCGACTCATTGCAGTCCACGGTCCTGTCGATGCAGGCTGGTGCAGGGCAACCTTTAGGTGGTCTGGCTAGTTCTGCGGAGGGACAAGCACCTGCCCCTTCTCTGTCCTTGGCTCAAGAGCCGACGGTGGAGGAGGAAGATCTTCTACTTATGGAAGATTCCGGCATGCCTGATATTTCAATGACGGCTATGCCCAGTACTTCCCAGGGGTATCCCTCGGCGTTTGTATGGGTTTGCCAAGCGGATGGTGATGTCGACGTTCCATCGGGCATTTTCCATCCAGGTTTTGTGCAACCTGAGGTGTCGGTGGAGCCGTGTTTTGCGGTTCCTACCGGCATCTCGGCGGCATTAGGTGCGGCTCCTATCGGAATGCCGTCGCCTGCCGTAGGCACAGCGGTCGTGGTCCCGCCTCACGTACTGGAGCCGATGGACTGCGGGGAATCCATGTCCGGCGATTCGTTGGACACCGGTGCCGCTGGTAGTCGGGCTATGGATGCGCCCTATGTTGGTAGAGGTTCATCCCATAGCTCTCAGCATGGATCGTCGGTGGCCTTCTCATCCAAGGGAGAGAGGGAAGATGAGAACGGAAGTTCTTTAATGGACGAATCCGTTTTCTGCACCGAAGCTGAATGGGTGCAGGTCCTTGGCTGGATGTCCGACTGTCTCGGGTTGGCATCTGATCTTGGATCTCAGCGCGATCCGGCGATGGAACGGATGTCAGAGCGAGCGGCTAGCGCTCTGTCAAGTGGCTCTTCTGCCATGCCGACACTCCCGTTGGACACGCAGACTTCCGACATGCTGGAAGTTGCGGCATACTGTCTGGTTCAGCTGGAGTATGCACTGCCCAAAGCCCCAAAGGGGTAAGGAGTTGGGTCCATTTTCTGGAGCAGGCCTACCATCAGTGTGCCCGGGTTCCACGGCTTTCCGTCGGGGGAGCGAGAGGCGCTGAACAGGCCGTTGGCTGGGAAGTCTAAGAGGTGTTCTGGTCCTTTGGTTTCCCAGACCAATAAAGATCCGTTTAATGAGCTTACGCTCATTGAAGATGCGGCGAGGGCAGCCCTGGCTGCGCTCTCGCATGGATGTACCCTCCTGCAGGGTATGTTGACCTGCACGGCGGAGGGTGGGCAGGTGCCAGAGGCTGCACCCGGAGTTATTCGGGACACCAAGATTGCCTGGCCAGGGTGATCACCAGGACATTGGCAGAGCGACGGAGAATGGTTCTCGATTGCGTAGAACCAGGACCGGAGATGAGGGCTGCGTTGTCTTCTGCGCCTTTCATCGGTCCAGGCTTGTTCGGCGGCTCGGCACGACAAGCTCTCTCCAAGGTCGCGTCAATGGTTGCAGAGCAGGAGGTAGTCGGCAAGTCGTGGAAGTCGACTAAGAGGGGACAGCCGCAGCAGTCCTACAGGCAACATCGCCAGGAGCAGCAGAGACAGCGTCCAAAATCGCCCTTCCGTCCTTCAGGTCGTGATGCGCATCGGCCATCAAGCTCTCAAGGACCTGGCCGCTCATCTTCGTACAAATCCTCTAATAAGAGGCCGTATGAAGATGACAGGAAGGGTGGCGGTTCGGGCCGCGGCGGTTACCGTAAGGATAACCATGGTGGCGGTTCCGGACCGTCATATTCCAAGAAGCCGCGGCGCGGCTGTGGGGGTCGGTCCTGACAGGATTCCGGCGGAACCAGTTCTGGTGACATCAGGAACGAATGGAGTCGAGAATCTTCACCCAAGCGATTTAGCGTCTTGACATGCAATCTTGACCGCCAGCTGTGTGCAGATTCCTTCCGTCGGAGGCAGACTTCAACTGTTCTTAAGCCAATGGGAACAGGTCGTGCGAGATTGTTTAGTCAGTCAATGGATAAGAAACGGCTACGAACCGGACTGGCTCATCCATCAATCGTTAGTTCCATTAACATCGACTCCAATATGGACTCCCGTTCCAAGGGAATCTGATCGTCTAGATGCCATTTGCTCAGAAATAGAATCACTTCATCAGAAGAATGCGATTCATCTAGTCCGCAATCAGTCATCTCTAGGCTTCTATTCGATGATGTTCCTCGTTCCAAAACGTACCGGAGGATGGAGACCAATTCTCAATCTCAAACCGTTGAACAAATTTATTCTTTCTCCCAAATTTCAGATGGAGACTGTAGCAGCAGTAATGACAGGGCTGAGAAAAGGCATGTGGGCAGTGTCGATAGATCTGAAGGATGCTTATTTTCATATTCCAATGTCAATTCCTTTTCAGAAATACCTTCGCTTTGCATTCCAAGACAATGTTTGGGAATTCAATGCGCTTCCATTCGGCCTGACCACAGCACCGAGGGTCTTCACCAAAGTGGTTCTCGCCATGACTTCTTTCCTTCGCAGAAGAAACATAGCTGTTCATACTTACATAGACGACTGGCTGCTAAAGGCGGGGAACCCAGTCACTCTGCGCGACAATTTGCAGGTAGTCCTAGACTTATTAAAGGATCTAGGATGGATTGTGAATCTAGAGAAATCAGAATTGACTCCATCCCAGGAGTTTGTTTATCTGGGAATCTTTTTCAATCTCAGGGATGGCGTAGCTTTTCTGGCGGAGAGCAGAGTCAAGAGCCTGATTGCAGTTTTGGAGTCGGTTTCTCTAGGAGCCTATCTGACGGCGCGCCAATTTCTAAGAATACTGGGTTTATTAGTATCTCTGGAGAAGGTGGTTCCATTTGCGGCACTCAGGCGCAGGCCAATTCAGATGTATCTAATGTCATTCTGGTCTCGGAAAACGGATCCGTTATCTCTGAGGATACCAGTGAAAGAACCATTGATATTCCACCTTCAGTGGTGGTTATCAGAACAGAATCTCCTGCGAGGTGTTCCTCTACACCCTCCTCAACCTCAGATGTCCATTTTCACAGATGCATCGACGACGGGTTGGGGAGCAGTATTGAATGATCAGTCAGTGTCAGGGGAATGGGATCGGGCCAATGCGTAGAAACATATCAATGTTCTCGAACTGTTAGTGGTGGTATTGGCACTTCGAAAGTTCGAGAGTCTAATTCAAGACAAGATTGTCCTAATAAGGACAGACAACTCAACAGTGGTGTCTTATTTGAACCGCCAAGGCGGACGAGATCACCAGAGTTGTGTATGATGATTTGGAACCTTCTGCTGTGGTGCCAAGAGAGGAATGTTATTCTTCGGGCAGCACACATTCCAGGAAGATTGAACATCCTAGCGGATGCTCTCAGTCGAAGGACGGTTTGTCGTCCGATGGAATGGCAGCTCAACCAGTCGGTAACGGAGGTTCTATTCAAACATTGGGGCAAGCCAAATGTCGACCTGTTTGCGATGAAACAAAACGCAAAGATGATCACTTACGTGTCACCGATCCCGGACCCGCTAGCTCTAGCGGTAGATGCACTGGCGATAAGTTGGAAGGGAATGTACGTGTATGCGTATCCTCCAACAATTCTCATCCCAAAAGTTCTGGCAAAGATAAGAAAGGGAATGTGCCAAGTGCTACTGATCGCCCCTTATTGGCCAGGCCGATCATGGTTTACGGATCTGCTGGACCTTATGGTCTGCAATCCAATCCCTCTGCCAGACAGAAGAGATCTAATCTCTCAGAACAAGGGTCTGTACCTTCACGACAGACCAGAAATGTTCAAATTGACTGCATGGATGTTATCAAGCAGCGTGCAATTGAGGGTGGCTTTTCTGAGCAAGCAGCGAAGTTTGTTTCTTCAGCCAGAAGAGGTTCAACCACGAGAACATATAATTATAGAATCAACAGATTTGCAGAGTGGTGTAAGGGAAGAGATATCAATCCCTTTTCTGCATCTGTTAAACACATAGCAGATTTTATCTGTCATTTATACGAAGTTGACAACCTTGTACCTTCAACCCTAGCAGCATATAAGTCTGCATTAGCTTCAGTCATTCCCAGTCTGGCCATTGAAGGAGTGGAGAATGACACCTTGAATGAAGTTATTAAAGGAATGAGCAATCTGCGACCTAGACAGCCAATTCCTATCCCAGCATGGAATCTATCTCTTGTTCTACAGGTTTTAGGGGATGCTCCCTTTGAACCAATTAGATCTATAGACATTAAACTGTTAAGTATGAAATCAGTTTTCTTGGTTGCAGGAGCATCGGCGAGAAGGAGAAGCGAAATACATGCGCTTTCTGCCGAACAAGACCGTTTTGTCGTCACGGGTGAAGGTTTAAGACTACTTCCACGTCTTTGTTTCCTGGCAAAGAATCAGTCACTTAAATATCCAGGACAGCCGATCAATTTGCCATGTTTAACTAGACATGACCCAAACTCTTCTGCTTGGTGTCCTGTCAGATGTCTGAAAATGTATAAGAAACGTACTGAGGAGTGGAGAGATGACCCGAAATCTCTGTGGTTAAGTCTCAAAGCTCCTCATTTACGCGCCTCGAAAGATACTATTTCTCGTTGGATAGGTGATGCTATTCAGATGTCGCACAAAATCGCTACAGGAAAGCAGATTGATCGTGCGAATGCCCATCAGGTCCGAGCACTAGCAGCATCATCGGCCCTTTATAAGGGTGTCGCATTAGAGGAAGTGATGTCTGTAGCACAATGGCATGCTGAGTCGTCATTCACTGATTTCTACCTTCGCGACATCTCCAGCGCACTTAATCCGGTAGCCGTCGCCAATTTATCGAATCTAAACTAAGCCACATCCGACCACTACTTCGCACACATTACAAAGTCTTCCACTTACACTGAACAATGGCTATGCACATGACTTGAGTACGACCGTGGATTGGGCCGAGCTACTGTGATGAACAAGAAAAGATCAAGCACTCAAAACGGTGAGTGTTTACATTAATTAAGTGACTATAAATATATTTACTTGGTCGGAATACCAGACTGCTTAGGTAAATAGTCTGGTACAAGAGTATACTTATCCTCTCAAACAGACATTAGACTCATTCCAATTTGAAAATCTAATCGATATACTGATATTTTTTTTAAATTAGAAGTTGTAGTAGCTTCTTTGCACTCTGCTGGACTGCCCTAGCTGAGACTTGGGGCTGACACGGGTCTGGTGGGTGTTGCATCCCAATTGACAGCCCTCTGAATTTTGTGCGGACAAAAGAGGGGGGAGCGAGGTCTAGACCATGGAAGTTTAGCACTCTATGAGTCAGATGGCAGAACCCAAGCATATGCCAGGGTTCTAGTCTCTTCACAACCTTCTCTGTTGGATGGTAGATGAGTGCTGGTTTGAGCCTCACCACCTCCCACCGGTATTTCCTGTTTGTCGAAATCCGGAGTTTATCATAATAGTACATCTGGTAAGTATTATTCGAAGTAGAATAAAAAAAGCATCCGCTTTTGTTTCTACGAGAATTCTTAATACTTACCAGATGAACTATGGCCCACCCTCAGCCGCCCCGCTGTGGTGAGGCTGAGCTGCTTTCGCTGTTTGTCAAGGCAAATATAAGATGAATCTGACTGTGATTGCGAATTGACTCGGTACCTGCGGCTATGGTAATGCCCGGACACAGTATGGGCAGGACCAGGAGAGTGCGGAGTTTTAATTGTTTATTTTGAGCTAGACTAGATAATAAACATTATCATAATAGTACATCTGGTAAGTATTAAGAATTCTCGTAGAAACAAAAGCGGATGCTTTTTTGAAACTACATTACTGTGTGTCGTAATGCCCGCCCCAGTCCATTACATTTGGCCATACTGACTTGAATAATACCGTATTATCCTATTCCTCTAATATTTTGCCACATTAGTTAAAGCGGCACTACATAGACTAAATTACTTCCCTTGTTTAATTAAGTATGGCTAGAGCTGCTATGTCTTTAGCCGACGACGGGAGTTGGTGAAATGAAAATTGAAACCCAATAGGCCCGCATAACTTCATAAATTATCCAAAAAAATCTAAATATCATCTTAATTTCAACAACTTATTAGACTATTAGACAGGAGAAAACTATTTTTGAAAAATTAAAAAAAATGGTCTCTTGGTCTGCAGATGAACATTTCTCAAGACCACTGCAGACGCCATTTTTTAGCTAGGTTCTCCCATGCTTTGCATGTGTTTGGATCGATTTATACACTGAGTCCTGAATTGACAGAATCCCATTTTCAAGGTAGCTGTACAGGTAAGCAGTTGGATATGTTGGTGCTAATTTGTCTTGTTGCTGCTGTTGCCAATGGCAGCAACAGCTCCATGTCCAGTTGGTTTCACAATGTTCAACAGAATATTTATTCAATATTTATTAAATAGTAAAGACATACAATTCGTATAGCTGACAGATTGGATTTATCCAGCTCGGCTGATTAACACACTTGCCCTGATCATTGAGGAGCCTGTGATGGACCAGAATACCACTACTTTCCTCGACAGTATAGGCAGGCAGGGCATCCGGCACACCAAGATCATTGTCTACATTCTCTATCACATGCACACCCATACGCTCTCTCTAGACATCCATCAATATGTGAGGCTACTACACTTCAGCTTGAAATGTGGATATCCCATCTTGATGATGATGTATGGCAGTCTGACTATCAAGAGGACAATGATAAACTTTGTCACATGTATGCAGAAGGTTGCTGATATGTACCATGTCATCTTCAGCATCAAGAGGATTGGGGAGCTCTCACTCTTCAGGTCAACATTGGAGAAAGCAGACAGCTTCAGCTACAGGCTGAATCCAATCAGGAACCTTGTGAGCATGACAGTGTAATCTAACCAAGTTAAAGGTCTATAACGGCATACTTTTTCCAGCCACCATGAGCTACTGAGAAGCTTGTACTGATTATCTTCATAACTTAGTTTCACTGCAGGCGCTTCGTCCGTCACCTCACGATACCTATTTTCCACTTGCACTTGAAACTCTATCCAGTCAGATCCCATGACCCTTTTCCTTCGGAACATCTTTCTGGTTCTCTGGAAGATACATTTTAGCATAATTTACATGCATCTGCCTTGCTAGAAGTTTTGATGATGTAGTCTTGTTTGCTGTGGTCTGAGAATTAAAATAAGTTCTCAAGGGCTCTTCATGCTAATTGGACACTCCTGAGTATTCTCTGTGTTACTCTCACTGACATCTGCATTTCCCGCTCAAGTACCAGTATTGTGACCCACAGCATATCCAATGGTGTGGCCCACCTCCTGATCATTACATACTACAGCTCCGCTTTTCACTTAGATGTAGTCTTTTCTGTCAGACTATAATATTCAGTATGCAGCACTCTTCATCAATGTGTAGGTTGACAAGACCCGCCCCACTTATTGGCCTGAACCCTCACTCTCTGAAGAAATAGAGTATCATTTTGATGAAGCAATGAGAAGAATTTGTGACATATGCTGAATGCTGTTGAACTTCAACATGATCTAGGTCCATAAGTTCTTGGTGGATCGAGATGCCTACTCTTAGTCTAGGGAGGAGAGTATCCCCCATGGATGACAGTGGAGGATGAGGCGCCCTAGCATGAAAAGTTTACCCAGGCAATAGGGTAGCCTATGTGAATGTTAGCATCAATATCAGTGTTTTAATCTTATTA
Organism: Chaetoderma sp. LZ-2023a; assembly: GCA_034401795.1. NCBI lineage: Eukaryota > Metazoa > Mollusca > Caudofoveata > Chaetodermatida > Chaetodermatidae > Chaetoderma > Chaetoderma sp. LZ-2023a. Next base: position 8,223,804 of record CM067360.1, on the reverse strand, counting down.
GTCCCCTACCGGTAAAACCAGGGGGAGGGGTGACTATAGGTTTGCACTCTGTCTGTCCGTCCTTCTGTCCATCTGTCACAGTTGGTTTTCTGCATCTTTTTTCGCAGTCCTTTAAGGTATTCAACTGAGCATTGGTACATTGCTTTGTTATGAGAAATTACAGAGCATGTTCAAGGTTCAGGCGTATGCATCAATTTTTGATGGAGTTATGCCCCTTAGTATGCATTCTCTCCCAACACTGACACGTGTTGTCAGGGAAGCTCTGATGTGCGCGCATGCGCGCTATGAGATCTCACAGACTTAGACGTTTTACAGAAACCTCTCGTATGGCTTTATACATGCGTACTATCCTACAGGGGGGGGGGGGGGGGGGGGGGGGGGCGTGCTTGGAACGTACCCGGAGCGGTCGTCCTGTACCCAGCTGAGCTGGGATGGTCTGTACCCATCCAGCCGATCCGCGCTACATGACCTCCTCCTAGTTTGACACCCGTGGCTAATGATACCGCATCGCAGATCGAAGGCACGGGAGCATGCTAGGTGACAATTATAGGCTTCTCGAGTAGGCGCGTAACCGAGAGGAGTGGAGTAGTGACGTGAGAGATGCATAGTTTATCAGAGAAGAGTACATAGAGGTGCGAAAGAGTTTGGGAGGGAGGCATCCTTTGGTTTTAATTTTTGGCCTGGTATTTATTTTTCCAGGCCTTTTCTTTTTTCGTTTTCATATTGCGATGCGTGCTTTTTATTTGTTTTATTACCATGATTTAGCTAAAACAATAGCTTGCATGGGCGTTCTCTTGGGTGGCGGATAATTAAATTTCTGCCGAGAATGCCCAAGCTCCAACGTACCTAAATTAAGATATATAATAACATATTATGTATGTATATACATACCACAGTAGCTACAAGTACAGTAATTACATATGCATTCCAAATATACGTGGGCATGCATACAGTGCTGCCTGTTTTGGCGGGTCCACATGGATAGCTCTCGCTATCCACATATCCATCTCGTTATACTAAAACGAGAAGAAAAATAATAAGAAAAATAGTATATATAATAATAATACTTAGTTTATCAGGCAGCCCTAGTAATAGCTGGGACGGCCTGATAGTAATAAAGAGATATTTGCTGCGGTGTGCTGTGTACCTACACTGCACATGGTGTGTTTACAACACAGGAATCTGCAGTGATTATTTTGCTGAGACACAGCTATGCAGTAATTTGCGTAACTGTGTAGGATGACCATAGTCAGCCAAGGGATGGGGTTTCAATTTTAAAAAGATATATAATAATAAGAAAAAGATTTCAAAAATAAAAATATAATAGTTCACTTTTCCGCACACCTAGATAAACATTCTGCTGCACCCATGACAATAATGGCCACAAGTGTCTGCTGAAAAATTACCCCAGCGGGTCTGGGTACCATGACGTGAATATGCCGGTCGTGGTGGGTGATCCACTGGTGCTGATATTATGTTGCCTATGTTAATGTTCTCTGTGCTCAGGTTTGATGAAGTTGCGGATAAGTTTATTAATGCACGTGCAGAGGTGGTGACGATGATGCTGGGTGTCCTGATTGCCACTGGTTCTGAGGTTGCTGTCATCACTGTGGTGGTTGCGGCGCTTGTGAGTAGTCTGCTAGCTGCTGCTGTGGTGATATGCGAAGGTGTTGCTACGGTGATTGTGGATAGTTTTCTTATTTTCGTGGCCTGAATAAGTCTACTTGCAGATGTTCTGGGTACAGCGCGGATGTCAGGCTGGTGGGCTAAACGACGCTTCCCCGAGTATGGTCTGTCCGACGTCGTAGCTTTTCGGATGGCAGGATCTGTAGTTGCGATAGTGCTGCACATGGGTGTCAGAGTGCTGGCATTGGGTGCGGAAGTGGTGATGGTGGTTTCTGTGAGTCTTATCTCCTCATCAATAACTAAACTGGAAGGTGATATGGAACTGTCCGAAATGTCCTGCAATACTGGATCATGAATTTTCTTACGTGATCCATGCTACACCATTCAGTTGGTTAGTAAAAATGTTCAGTATACTCTCTGCATCCATTGATTTTGTGCGTGCGGCTATAGCAATGTTTATCTGCAACAGTTGGTACACGGCAGCAAATTGTACAAATTTTGGCACCACGGTTGAGATGTGTAATGTCTTGGAGATCATATCTTAAATAGGGCTGGAGAGATACAACCTGCCTGCATCGTCCCCTGTAGTACTCGATATGGAGATTATAATTGGCTTCTCCATTTGACCTTGCAGGTGAATATGGTGTACCAATTACGCATTACCACCTATCACGCTGGGTCAATCCTGATCAGAGCGAGTTTCATAAAAATGCTATCATGCCACACAGTATCAAAAGTTTTGGTTTCACCCAGGAATATGATAGTCAAGTTGTCTTTGTTTTCTGCAAACTCTGCAATAAGTTCAACAAGTATCGGAGCCACACCTGTAAAATTGCGCTGGATTCCTGATTGTGCCTCTGAATTTAAAGTTGAGCCTCAATATCAGGAGATGCTAATAAAAAGTTTATCAAGTATACAGATTAAACTAATTCCCCAGTAGTTTGTGGGTATAGAAGCAGACTTGTCTATCTTTTTCAGCAGCAGGATTTGAATGCCCTCTTTGAGCACAGAGGGAACTATCCCACAGTCAATCTTAGCATTAGTGGTTTCAATATAGGAATAAGCTCCAGCTGTTCATGAACAATATGCTCAGCATACCGCTCATATCCTTCATTGCCATCAGCAGCTTTATTTCTATTCATCTTGTTGATACAGGCAGCAATTTCTGCACATGAAAATGGGCCAATGTCTGAGTTGAGTCATCGCCAGTGCTGATATTACTTTCATCTCAATGGCAAGCATTTCTCTGTGTTCATTATCATAGCAGTTAAGATCAACAAAGAGGAAGATCTTTTGGAATTGCCAAGTCTCTGAAGCATACGTCCCAGGCCTCATAGACCGTGTCTGAAGATTCATGCATAATATCATTCACCAATAACCTGTCTGTTCCTGAGCAGTCTGACTTTCGCTCCAAATTGATAAGTTTGTGAAATATATGCAGATTTTGTGAGCTGTCATCTATTATTTTCTGGTACAGTTTGATTCACATTTCCGCAACATGAAGCCACTGTGCATCACGGATCTGATTCTTACCATCAAACATTTGCACCTTAATTGTGTGGTCAGTGGGATGACCCAACTCTTTCCATATCCAAAACCGTTCTTTCACTAATCACGCTGATGATACAAAGATCTCATATCTGATCAATAGCGAGGTGGACCAGAAGGTGCTGCAACAGGAATTGTTTAAGCTACAGCACTGGTCCAACAAGTGGTTGCTACGGTTTCACCCCAAGAAATGTAAAGAAATGCTGGTTGGTAGAAGTCCGGTAGATGAGGCGAGAGATTACTTTATGAGAGGTGAGAGTGATGAAGGGCCCAAGCACAGACTGATTAAGATCAACAAAGAGAAAGATCTGGCTCTCACAGTGGATGGTCGGCTCTCGTTCGAGGATCACATAAGTGATAAGGTCAACAAGGCATCAAAATTGATGGGGCTGATCCGGAGGACATTGGTGCACCTAGATATGGAGAATTTCTTATGGCTGTACAAACGACCTCGAATATGCTAATGAAGAGCGTCTGGAGAAACTGAGGATACCAACATTAACTTACTGTAGGCTGAGACGCGACATGATAGAGGGCTTTAAGATGCTGTCGTGGTGTATGACAGAGATGTCGGTCCAGAGATACCACTCAGGGAGTCAACAAGGGGATTCAATTAAAAAAAAATAAGAGCAAGTACTTGCCTGAGACAAAACAGTTTCTGTATACGGATTGCAGAGCCGTGGAACAACCTACCTTGATCAGTAGTGAGTGCTCCAATAGTAAAAGCATTCGAAACACCGCTGGACAGCCATTGCATGCAGCAAGAGATTGTGTACAAGTTTGATGCAGAACTCAGTATCTACGCCTCGAGACACAGCACATCAGTTATGTTAGCGAATTATGAAGGCGAGGATCAAGATACAAGATTCAAGATTCTTTATTTCCATATCGGTAAATAATTCAACAATTCAATACAGGCATCCACCAAAGGCAAGGCCTATGATGCGGTGGACCCTTGACATATAACATACAATTTTAATATTATGTTTATACATATAACATTTATATACATTTACATGGATATTTTATATTACAAAGGACATAGAGTACGATACATTACATTTAAACAAATTACATGTCGAGACATGACTTATGACATAACGTTTTATATAAAGGGGGTTTGGGGGTGAGAGGGATGGTGGAGGGAGTGGAGTGACCATCTTGCGGAGTATTATTACTATTCAGTGAAATTACGATTATTATTAACAACAATAGCAACAAAAATATTATTAACACCATTACTATTATTTACATGTATTATTATTATTATTATTATCATCATCATCATCATCAGTTTTATCATTATAATGATTGTTATTATCATGTGTAATTATTGCTGTCACTACCATTATTATTATTTTATTATTATTGTTATTATTATTGTCGCATTACTATTATCATTATATTTAATAATAACAGTAACAACGACATTACCATTACTATTATTTACATGTATTATTATTATTATTATTATTATTATTATTATTATTATTATTATTATTATTTAGGATCTGGACACAGAGGACAAAATCCTTTCATCCAGTAACTATATTAGGTTACATGAGGTTTCTCAATTACGTAGTCAGTTTGTTGCTTCATGGCAGTTTTGCATGCCTTCGGCCTCGCAACAGAACCCATTTCAGCAGGAAGTAGTGCCGAGATAATGTCCAGAGACATGAACTTAATATTAAGGCCACTGGTTAGGTCTCTCTCAGGTAGTTTTACTAGTAACCCACCCACATTCATTCTGTATAGGTCTAACTCAGCCTTACGCCATACTGGTCTGCCCATCAGTGGTGTACAAATTGAGTTATTCCTAGAGGCGGAAATTCAGCATTGAAACTGAAGACCACAGCACGATTGTCTGACAAAAATTCAGCATTGAAAGTGAAGACCACAGCATGATTGTCTGACAGAAGTTCAGCGTCATCAACAACACTAACCTTCTCCACTTGATAATAGTTTTCACATCTCACTTGTGGAATTGAATCCCCACAGTATACTGAACAAGAAAATAAGAAGATGAAGAAGAAGAAGAAGAAGAAGAAGACATATGTGTGCAACATCTGAAGACATGTTATTGCATCATAGTGCATCATCGAGTGTTGGATTAGTAGATTGTTTCTGTTTTGTTTGCCTTTTCTGATGAGATTCTTAACAGTTTATGGCGCCTTCCACTTGGGACCATATTCGGGACTCAGTATGTCATCGATCCAGTACATTCTGACTGATTCCTGTGTTTGTCCATTCCATTTGTTTACTTAGATTCAGATCGGAGTAATCGGATTCGCTAAATCGCGCATTATCATATACATATAGAGGATATATCATCAAGAGCAAATCAGAGACTTGGTATGATTAAACGCTGCTTCACTGACCATTCACAAGTGACTCTTTCAAATTTGTATATAGCTCTGATACGACCACTTCTAGAATATTGTAGTTCTATCTGGAACCCAAGGTTCCAGAAAGACATCACAAGGCTAGATAAAGTGCAGTACCATTGCAAGAAATTGTGTGGAGGAGAGTTTGAAAACCTGACCAAAAGAAGAGATAAGAAAGACCTCAGAGAGATAAAACAAAATCCTGAACAACACATACAAACTCAACAGAGATGACATATTTCAGGCCTCAGTAAATACATGTAACACGCGAGGTCATGACGCAAATCCTTTTAACCATATTTTCGCACAGATATTAGCAAAATTTTTGACACTGCATGCGCACCAGATATTGATCACTTCACCCAGATGTTGGAGCTGATGCTCAAAATGATTCAAGTAAGATTCCAGTAAGTAACCTAAAGTTGGGATATGTTATCGGGTAAGGCGGGGTAGCTCGATAACATATCCAAATGACCGAGAGTATAATCGGATAATGGTATCACATGGTACAACTTTGCATCATGTGGTACAAATTCTATGCGATTACTCTTGCTTCAAGCGAGAGTAAAAGTGTGTGCATGCACAGATAGGTAAACCAACCACATGCTACTTCCGATCGGGTCCCTTGATAACGAAACCGAATTCAACCTATGGTTGATTTGGTCTTCATTGTCGAGGTACCCTGCTTACCTTGATCACATATCCGAAGGACAAGAGCATAATCAGATTACGGTATCACGTGGTACAGCGACAGTAAAACTGTAAAAAGATTATACTCTTTTGCGTTCGGGAATGACACTTACTCCTATGTCCTTATACAGTATGCATGCGCAAGTACCACGCGATACTTCTGATCAAGTTATTGCGACAACATATCCGACCTTAGCCAGTGTTTGCATTTCCGATTATACTCGTTTTGCGTTCGGAAATGACACTCATTTACTCCTATGTGCGTGTACAGTACGCATGCGCAAGTACCACGTGATACTTCCGATCAGATTACCTCTACAACCGATCCAAACATATCCAATTACACTCTCCAAGTCGTTCGGATATGTTATCGAGGTACCCCGCTTACCCCGATAATGTATCCGAACTTTAGGCTAGCCAGAGACTGTCAAACGTTGAGCATGCGCAGTGAGTCACCGGTGAATGATCCAAAATGGAGTTAAAATGAGATTCGTGAGTCTCGTTGAATATTTTGTCCCTGTGGCATGTTTAGGTGATATCCACTTAACTCACTTGCGTACTGTGAGTATGCCACAACTTAACAATATCGTTTTCTATCTCCCTACGAAAACTGGTTACTCATATTTTTCTGCTTTATTTGTTTTTCGTTATAACGCAAAACTTCTTTAGTAGAGTTTCTAACGCCGTAACGCCCCTAAACGGGTAATCATAATCATAATGGTACCCACATATTGCGCACATTTGAATTATCATTTCCCATCAAAGTCTGAGCAAAAATTGTAATTCTAATTGTTGAATCAAAAGAAACTAGAATCATGGGTTCTTATTCACCTACAGTATGAGTATGACACTAAAATACAGCCCAAAAAGAGCAGCTACCGAATCCAGTGACATAGGACATAGTACCGTCACATAGCTACCCACTTTTTGCGCACAGGCAAAAAGTATATGTTTTGCAGCATATGCTACCACACATTTAACATATGTTTCACATAAGTGCATTGTTGCTGCAGTTTAACCAATGGTAACATACGTGTATGTATCATATTTGAAAGGTCCATTTAACAAATGCTGACCCTGAATACGTAAAAACATCTGTATTGTTCTTAAAAGTGAGAAAATGTCATCTGAATTTATTTAGTCATCAAATATAGGTACGAACCGTAATCGTTTGTTTCTGGGAAAATTTTAAAGTGTGGTAGTTATGAAAATTGTGCAATAATATGGCAATGTCAGAAATCAACAGCACTGCTTTAAACGTATATTGGCAAGTAGTTTCACAATTGCAAACGGAGACAATCTTGCATGAGCAAAATGAATACCTATAGAGTAACATGTCAATGCGTCAGTTGTATTTTTCATAAAATAAATTCACCAAATAAACAAATTTAACAAGTCTGTAGTATGTCTAACACTGTCACCTCAATTCATCAGTTTGAATAAACTACCCTATATCTGGCCGTGTGTCATATAAGTGTGCTATCCTCATATTATCTTCAATTAAATCGTTTGCTTTAATGTTTCATGATAATAAACAATCATAATAAACGCTAAAACATCCAATAATTATTTCTATTTCCATGAAATGAAAATGCGCTGCCATCTTGACAGCAAGACTCGCTTTCATTTTGCATACCATTCTGATGATGTCATTACACTATGCAAACCAATATCGGCCAGCGGATATATTAGAGCTCGGCTTTGAGAATGTTGTTCAAACAAAACTTAGATCGGATCTAGGAAACCACTACTACTAATCCCCCTGATCTTTAGTCGGTCTGTTAAATGATCATGAATGGGCCACAACGGGCAGCGTCTTAGATCACTAGGAATGCCTGTTGATTAGTGGGTGGATGTGCGATAATTAGAACGTTAGACGTCTACCGCTAGACTAGCGATAACAACATTCATTCAGAATATTTTTTAAATCTTTATATTATATTTTATATTAAAATGTTAGAAATAAGATTTAAAAAATCGATCTAACGAGCTAGCTGATTATATTGATAAAATAGCTTTAAAATTTTATAATCTTATACATTCTAATAGCATAAACAGTGTCCATTTTAGAATTATATATTTTATACTTTATAGCAAGCATATACCATAATTTTGTGTCTATATTGCACACTAATAGATAACACGCAGGGCAAAATTTGACAAAATACAAGACAAAAAAGCTTTATACAGGTATATAACACGCAGTCTCAGTTCAGAAAGATTGCAAAACATTTTTCCGACGAATGCTCATTAGTAACCGCGCCTTCTAATAGGACATGGGCTGTAAATTCTTTAAATCCAAACCTCTGAGAAACCTGGGTGTCGACTTATATTAGGTATATTTAACCCTTTCATATCGAAGCCTGCCAAAACCAGCCGTTACAGTGGCCTTGAGGAATGTCCATTTGCATGCAAAAAGAAGACAAGTTTTTAAAAATTTACCACTGGAATAATTGGCTCGATGACTGAGCCAGTAATTCCAGTGCTAAATTTTCAAAAATAATCTTCTATCGGCCCATAAATGTGCATTCAATAAGCAAATGTTTTAATTTTCTTAACCAAATTTAGTCAGTAATGGGTTAAAGAAAAAATAGAAAAAAAAATAACCCAAAATTAGAACACACTCTAAAATCGTCACGGTAGAAATTCTTACCATCTTATGCCTATGCTTATGTATACCTTATATCCATCATCGCGGGAGTGAAATTATTAATTAGGACCGCCTAAATATTGCATAAATTTTAATAAACATTGTTTATTTCATCAAAATTAATCCAAAGTTTGACATAAAATGGCGTCGTGAAAAAATAGAAATCATGTGATGTATTAGGCTATAGGACGAGTTTAGGTTGTTTCCCGAGTAGCATGAAGAGGCTAATAGTAGTACCCGGTTAGAGACTTGCGCAATCCACAAATAGGACAGGAGCTTCTAGTAGCTACGAGAGTGACGGCATGAACTCATCCTATAGCTGATTAATACAGCAATTAATACTCGTTAGATTGTAATGTAACCAAGTCGGCCGGGATGAAATCGCCCAAGTGAACAAAAATCTTGCCAGTAAATATACTGCCGAATACATTTACTGATTAGGTAATAGTGAATTTATTGCTCAAATTGTTTTAAAAACATCTGTATATATTTATTATTAATTTGCGATATTGGCATTTGCGACATTGCAAAATCTGTTTTTATTTGAGAGGTCTCCTAGTCCAGATAAAATTCATTGGAATGCCTCCAATCACAAAAGAGCTTTAATTTGGTCGTCCAACTTAAGAAGGGATCTAACCATATTTTATTTCTTACATTGTTTTGGGTCATCTTATGTTGGTTTACTATAATACATGTACAATGACTTGTCAGTTTGAGTTTTATTTCATTATTTAAGAATCATACACATAAGATTTACAGATATCACATACAATGTAGCCCACAATATTGGTTATTGCAATACGGCAGGCAAGAGGAAAGAGCGTCTTCCCTTTGATGATATCGCATTTTTGGGCTGAATTGTACATCAGGGAGGCCGTTCTGACCCAAAATTCTGAGCCCAAAAATGTGATAAAAGTTTATACTAATGCATAATATGCACCCCCTCTTCTGGCCTTGAGCAAATGAGCAAAAAACTGCGCAATATAGACACAAGGTTACGGTAGGATGAGATGTGTTGGCTTCATGCCTTCAGCTGCGGTTAGCTTTGATGCATAGTACATAGATTGTCAAAGTTTATTTTAACCGATCAGACAGCCAGAATTACTGGAAATGCAGATCTAGTGCGTGTTCAACTGGGCAACTATATATAATTGACCTGATTATTTGCCAGTTGAATATAGTGCATTCAACTGTCCAGAGAAGTCGCCGTTAGTTAACTATATTTGCATAGTCGAACGTGTCTTTAGACATATTTCCATCTTAACCAATCAGATTTGAGCTTTGGGAATTCCATTTTGCAAATGACGAATGGTCTTTTTACAACAGAAATGTGTTAAATGGTTGAATAAAATATCGAGAATGGCATAAAATATTAAGTTAATGCTTGGTGTATATATCACATGAGACTGTTAGATCGCCTCATCCACACTAGTGGTGATCAGTAATGTCAGATGCTCTGTTTGTGCTATGAACCATGATTTTCATAAGTGTTGAGTTTTCGTGGCAATTACTACCAATTTGAAAAAAAAACCCCATCTTATCCTAAGGCCCAATCACCTAGACGATATATACTGTGATACCGCTGTGTTTTCCCATATACCGTTACCGTCTACCAAAATCTAATATCACTTAGCTCTACCGATCATGAGCAATCCTCACATGAGGTTGAATACATATGCGCATAGAGAGAGGATGCGTAAATAAAGGGAACACAATGATACTCTAATTTCGTCGTTCTCGAATTCCGTCGATCAGATTTTATTGCGTGCCTCAAATAACATAGCATCATATGGCTCATGTTTGAGTATAGTCAGCGCAGCAGTTTCTCCTTCGATCAATACTCACCATTCTATTACTTCTGATACTGGCCCTGACAGCTGGCTCTAGGACTATAGACTTAGAAAGCTTTACAGACTCCTTGGAACCGGGTACTCGGCTCCCAACTGCCGAGTACCCGTCTCTTAAGATTGTTTAAGCCTAAGTCTTTTTACTGTGATTAATTGTGATAGCTTGTGCGTTCTCAAAAGGATATTTTGGATTAATATGGACGCTTCCGATAATAACCAGGTCGTATATTTCCGTGTTATTCCATAGTTAAAAGACTTAGGTCTCTAAAATTTCATCTGTGTCGCATGTTCCAATTTCTAACCCCAAAGAATCTGGGACGTGTGTTAACAACGAAATATGCCAGATGATCGCCTTCCTTTAAATCCCCAACAGGCGATCGGCAGATATGAAATTAGGTGTTGTCTTATCGGTGTTTTAACACGATTATCAGCTGACATCGTTCTCCGTAAGATCCGAGCGGGTGTCATCACACCCGTGTTTCTCGGATGTTTATGTGAAGAAAATGTTTCATTAATTCGCGCATCTGATTCTGGGTGCTGCGTACTTTAATTGGTACCAGAAAAACTTTGGAATTTTCAAGTTTTGCGTGTTATCACGATCTGTTTGCAATGATCAGTGGTTTCAAAATTCTTGATTTAGATGTGTGGTCTGTGGTTTTACCGTGTGCTACAGCAGTTTGTTTACATTTTGTTGTTTCTTCACATATCGTTTTGGCCTTCATTAGGAGTATAATTTATATTTATTAGTAAATATACCACGAATGCTATGCGATATGATTCCTGGTTCCGTTATACATCCTTGAGGATCAGTGTATGGGTGTATTAGTGCCCGCTTCGTTCTTGTCGTCATAATCAATGCGATCTTTGCTGTAACATTGCGGGGTGGGGTGCGGGAGGGTGACAGTTAATTTATGGTCAAAATATTTGAAAATTAATTGTCTGCCTTCCATTTTTGTTTCGTTCCGCTGGCTTATTGTAGGTTTGGTTTTTTATAGGCCAAGCCAGCCCCGCCATCATGTGTCGAGTGCCACATATTGTACAGGTTCTATGCAAGGACCATGTCTGTTTCCACTGTACTAAGTGTAGTCTTGACAGTAGGTGTAACATTTGCGCTGTGTGGTCGGTCGATATGATGCTTAAGTTCCTTGCCAGAAGGGCTTGGCAGGGTCTGACGCGGGGTCAGGTGGTCCGAAAGTAAATCGTGGAGCGTCCGTTTCGGCCCGTGGGGGCGTTCCATGTCTGCAACCGGAGGTGGCGGAGATGGCACCGCCGGCGTGGTTTGGTCCGGCTAGGCAAGGTGTCTTGCATGGCGTTCTGCCCACGCTGGTGTCGTCCTTGCTGCCAAAAGTTGTAGGGCAGTCTCTCCCCCATGTTTGATTCGGACGGCTCCACAGTTTTCCTTTTCTAGTGACGACTCTTCGGGGTCTGAAGATGAGCAGGCCGAGGAGGAGAGGGTGCTGCGGCCTGTGATGCCGCGGGTGGAGAGCATGGAGGTTGATTCCGTCCTGACGGAACCGTCCTCCATCTGTCTGGCCTGGCGCAAGCCAGGGCAGCGGCTCCGCCCGTGGTTGAGGCCACTCCGGTACCGGGCACCGGTCCCGTGATGGTTGGTTTGCCGCCAACCAACACAGTGACTGGTGTGGCCAGTCAGGCATGGTACTCACCTATCTCGCCTGGTCCGGCTGTCAGACATGGGGTGTCGTTGGCGCCCGTGTTTGGCCACGGTTCCTCAACCGCTATGGGTCCGCACGGTTTTCCGTGCAGGCCTACTCCATGGACTGGTGTGTTCCATGGGGTGGCGGCGGAACCGTACGGTACCGGAGTTCCTGGCATATCAGCAATGGCTCCTAGCCGGGAGGCCGTTGCTGGTAGGGCCGTGAACATGTCAACGGGTGACGTGTTCACGGGAGTGTCCTCCTCAGAGACGGATTGGTCTGAGGCTCTGGCTTGGCTAGCCAGGGTGGACCCTTCTGTGGTTTCGACCACGGCCGAGGAGGATGTACCCCATCCATCGGTGCATCGATTAGGACGGGGATCTTGCCCGCAGCCCTGATCCAGTCTGTTGGACTGGATCCATGGTTTATGGTGTTGCTTGATGCTATTTATAGCAAACAACGCATGAACAAGGGCCAGCTTCTTGCGGCCTCCATGGAGGTGCGGGCGAGGGGTCGTATTCCACGGGGGGAATACGACAGGTATGGTGTTGTCCCGTCGGTCACCGAGGATGACCGCTGGGTACTGGGTGTCCAGAGTGCTGGAGCGGGTGGCCCCGCCCCGGCACTGGTGGACAAAGCTCAGGTACACCATAATGAAGTCCTGTCCCTGTGTGATGGGGGGCTGAGGACAGCACTGAGTGCTGTCAACCACTCTTATCGTCTTCTTCAGTCGGTGTGGGCTGAAGTGGGGGCAGGCCACCCTGTGCCACCTGTGGCGCTTTCGTGCGTTAATGACGGACTGGTGCTGTCTATGGACGCATTGGCAAGGGTGCAGGCGCGTGTGACTATGTCAAGGAGGCAGATGGCCCTTGACCATATGCGTCCAGCTACTGCCATCAGGGAGCGTCTTCTTGGGATGCCCCTGACAGGCCTTAGCATCTTTGATGGCCAGGCGCTGGCCATCTTGGAGGACACAGCCAGCATTGTGCAGAATCGGTTGGCGGTTTATCTGACTGTAGTCAGGCCGCTGACCGGGCAACCTTCAAGAAACAGAGAAAAAGCAAGGTGAAAGCCTAAAGCATAGTGCTGCTTCTGTTTTCTTTTTTTTCTTAGCCGCCTCGGCGAAGAAAGCCAAGAAGGTTGTGGGGGCCTCTACCCTCCCCAATATTGCTCCTGATCGCCTCAAAGGGCAGAAAGAAGGGAGCGGATCGTACCTGAGGGTACGAGAGCTCCCTTCGTATCTGCCTGGACCGCACCTGTGCGACAGGAACAGCGGTGCCAGTTAGACCTGCCGAGCCAAGACCAAAATCGTTCTCTCTCTCTCGTTATGAAAGGGGGTGGGGGGTAGCGGACCGCGAGCTGGACAACCCCGTTAGACGTCGAGGCGTCTATGGTGGGTGGAAGGCTCATGCGTTTCGTCGAGGCCTGGCGAGGTGTGACGTCAGACAGTCTGGTCCTGGGATGGTTATCCCAGGGTTACATGCCGGAGTGGTGGGACTTTCCGCCGCAGAATCTGTCTTTGGCACCTGTCTGGGCACCCATACCAAGGGAACCAGACAAGTTAGAAGCCGTTCAAAACGAAGTGTCGGGTTTGCTTCTGAAGGGAGCAATAAAACCAGCGAACCAGAACACTCCAGGCTTCTATTCAAATATGTTCCTTGTCCCCAAGAGCACAGTGGGATGGAGACCTGTACTCAATCTCACGCCATTAAATTGGTTTATCCATACGCCTCGGTTCCAGATGGAAACACCGAGGTCGGTAATGGCGGGATTGAGGAAAGGAATGTGGTGTGTGTCAATCGATCTGAAAGATGCATATTTCCACATTCCAATGAACAGGAGTTGTCACAGGTTTCTGAGATTTGCGTTTCAGAATCAAGTATGGGAGTTTATTGTTCTCCCTTTTGGCCTGGCGACAGCTCCAAGGGTTTTCACAAGAGTGGTCCTTGCAGTGACAGCGTTTCTCAGAAAAGAGAACATGGCGCTACACACCTACATAGATGACTGGCTGATCAAAGCAGACTCAGCAGCCAGGTTGAACGTGGATACTGCTCTGACTCTGAAGCTACTTTCAGATCTAGGCTGGATAGTCAACAAGGAGAAATCCGAGTTGACACCCACGCAACATTTCGTTTATTTGGGGATGCGATTCGATCTCGAGGAGGGCAGGGTTTACCCGTCAGAGCCCAGAGTGGTGTCTCTGTTAACCATCCTCAAGAGTTTTCGAGTGGGAAACCACATTCAGGCGAGGCGGTTTCTTCAGATGCTGGGCATGATGGTCTCCATGGAGCAGGTGATCCCGTACGCTGCTCTAATGCGAAGACCTATCCAGTTGTATCTGATGTCTCTGTAGAAACAGAGAACAGAACCCCTGTCAAAACTGGTGCCAGTTTTGGAGCCGATAATGTCGCATTTTGTATGGTGGAAAAAGCGTCAGAATCTCCTAGTAGCGGTTTCGCGGCACCTACCCCACCCCCAGCTGTCCGTGTACACGGATGCATCGCTGGAGGGGGTGGGGGGGCCGGCCTGGGAGAACACCAGGTCTCGGGCACATGGACTCTCCAGGAGAGCCAGCTGCATATCAATCTGTTGGAAATGATGGCAGTGGAACTGGCGTTGGAAGAGTTTCTTCCGATGATCAGGGGCAAGGTGATATTGATACGGTCGGACAATTCGACGGTAGTATCATACATAAATCGCCAAGGCGGGACCAGGTCACCCACACTGTGTATCAAAGTGTGGCACTTGATTCAGTGGTGCAGGAATTACTCGGTTGTTTTGAAAGCAGCTCACATTCCTGGGTGATTGAACATTCTGGCGGATGCTTTGTCTCGCAGACAGAGAATTCTGCCAACAGAATTGTCCCTCAACCCTCCAGTTCTACGAAGGATCTTCGAGCATTGGGTCAAACCCAACGTGGACTTGTTTGCCACAAGGGAAAATGCTCAAATCATGACTTATGTCTCGCCGATTCCAGATCCAAATGCCGTCGATACAGATAAGCTGGAGAGGGATGCATGCTTACGCGTACCCACCCACCATTCTTCTGCCGAAGGTATTGGTGAAGATCAGGGAGGAACCGTGTCTGGTCCTGCTAATAGCACCGTATTGGCCCAGCAAGGCGTGGTTCACGGATCTGCTAGATCTGCTGGTGGAAAACCCAGTGCAGTTGCCCGAGATTCCGAACATAATCTCCCAGGCCAAGGGACGCTTCCTACACGAGCGTCCCAAAATGTTCAAATTGACTGCGTGGATGTTATCAAACAACGTTCCATGTCGGAAGGCTTTTCTCGACAAGCTGCTGATTTCATCGCGGCTGCGAGGAGGTCAACCTTCAAGTCATATAACAACAAGGTTAACAGATTTGCAGACTGGTGTGAAGAAAAGGGTATTGATACCTTTCAATCCACTATTCAGCAAATAGCAGACTTTCTCTGTGAGCTGTTCTTTTCAGGACTAGCTCCCGTCACAATTGCTGGATACAAGTCAGCTTTGGCATCAGTTATCCCTTGTCTAGCCAACAGGGATAGTCCAGAGGTGGCCCAGTTAAATGTGGTGGTGAAGGGAAGGAGCAATCTCCGACCGAGACAACCGGTAGTCATTCCAGCCTGGAGTCTATCTTTAGTGCTTAATGTACTGGCCAAGCACCCTTTCGAACCATTGCGTTCGGCTAGTCTAAAGCATTTGACTCTAAAGGCGTTTTTCTATTGGCAGCTTCCTCAGCTAGAAGGCGCAGTGAGATCCATGTGCTTTCGGCAGAGAGGGACCGATTTATTGTCTCCGGAGAGGGTCTGCGTCTTCTGCCAAGAGCAGAGTTTATGTCAAAGAATCAATCTTTGAGATATTCCGGCAAACCGATCATAATACCGAAGTTAACACGGTTTGATAGTGATGCCAGTGTCTGGTGCCCGGTCCGTGCTTTGACTAAGTACAGGAAACTGACTGACTCGTTACGCTCGAATGATAAACATCTGTGGATCTGCCATAAGAAGCCTTATGGCGCTGCATCCATGGATACTATCTCTCGTTGGGTAGTCGAATGCATTCAGACTACTCATGAGATGGCGACTGGGCACCAGGTGCAAGGGGCAAGGGCACACGATGTTAGAGGAATAGCCGCCTCGACCACCCTTTACAGTGGTGTTCCGTTAGAGGACATCATGGCTGTTGCACAATGGCACTGTGAGTCCTCATTTACGGATTACTATATGAGGGATGTGTCAGACTCAGCCAATCCGCTCGCTTTAGCTGTTTTGAGACGATAGTTAAGTGACCACACTGCTCTTCACCCTTTTTTAACTTTGGTAAGAAAAGAATCTAAAGCAGGCATGGTCGAGCGAGAGGATGACAACCAGATTGTGTCACTGATGGCCGGATCAGTGAATGGTTGGAGGCGGTACGTCTGAAGTCCAATTATCATAAGGTGATTCAATAGTGAGAGTTTTTTGTATTATGTCTATATATCATGTTCATTCATCTTATATATTCATGCTCATTCCCAGGCTAATACATGTGGATATGCAAGGAGCAGTTAACCCTCTTGGCATATTTGTGTTTCAGGCGAGACACATATTTGTGAGTTCTCTCCCTTTTCTTAGGAGAAAAAAGGGGGGGGGGGGGGTGGCAGTGATGCGAATGTGATTCGGTTCCGTTAACTTGACGGTCCTTTTAGGTCTCCGTTAGTCAAGTTTTAAGTCTAAATCTTTCTCCAAGGGGCAAAAGTAGCATTGATGGCTTGCCCCTTCCCACCAGGTTACTGATCAAATCTGGTGTATATCAGAAGTAACAGAATGGTGAGTATTGATCGAAGGAGAATGAAGAAAATGTCAATTTCCCTTTCTCTGAGATCTAACAATACTCACCATTCTGTTACGGACCCAGCCTCCCAGCCCCACGGAGTCAAGCCATGGATTTCTCTTGTTTGGTGGCTATTCAAACAATATGAGCTCTATGGTAGACGGGTACTCGGCAGTTGGGAGCCGAGTACCTGGTTCCAAGGAGTCGTAAAGCTTTCTAAGTCTATAGTCCTAGTGCCAGCTGTCAGGGCCAGCTGTATATCAGAAGTAACAGAATGGTGAGTATTGTTAGATCTCGGAGAAAGGGAAATTGACATTTCCTTCAGTCTCGGGCAGATGGACTCTCCAAGAGAGCCAGCTGCATATCAATCTGTTGGATATGATGGCAGTGGAACTGGCATTGGAAAAGGTTTCTTCCAAAAGTCAGGGGCAAGGCGATATTGATACAGTCAGACAACTCGACAGTAGTATCATACAGAAATCGCCAAGGCGAGACCAAGTCACCCACACTATGTATCTAAGTGTGGCACGTCAATGGTGCAGGAATTACTCGGTTGTTTTTAAAGCAGCTCATATTCCTGGGCGATTGAACATTCTGGCGGATGCTTTGTCTCGCAGACAGAGAATTCTGCCAACAGAATGGTCTCTCAACCCTCCAGTTCTTCAGAGGATCTTCGAGCATTGGGGCAAACCCAACGTGGACTTGTTCGCCACAAGGGAAAATGCTCAAATCTTGACTTATGTCTCGCCGATTACAGATCCTAATGCCGTCGATACAGACGCTCTGGCGTTAAGCTGGAGAGGGATGCACGCTTACGCGTACCCACCCACCATTCTTCTACTGAAGATATTGGTGAAGATCAGGGAGGAACCGTGCCTGGTCCTGCTATAGCGCCATTTGGCCCAGCAGGGCGTTGTTCACGGATCTTCGAGGTCTGCGTGTGGAAAATCCAGTGCAGTTACCCGAGATTCCAAACTATCTCCCAGGCCAAGGGACGCTTCCTACACGAGCGTCCCGAAATGTTATTGACTGCGTGGTTGTTGTCAAACAACGTTCCACGGCGGAGGGCTTTTCTCAACATGCTGCAGATTTCATCGCAGCTGCGAGAGGGAGGTCAACCTTCAAGTCATATAACAACAAGGTTAACGGATTTGCAGACTGGTGTGAGGAAAAGGGTATTGTTACCTTTCATTCCACTATTCAGCAAATAGCGGACTTTCTCTGTGAGCAGTTCTCTTTCAAGACTAGCTCCTGTCACAATTGCTGGATACAAGTCAGCTTTGGCATCAGTTATCCCTTGTCTAGCCAACAGGGATAGTCCAGAGGTGGCCCAGTTGAGTGTGATGGTGAAGGGAATGAGCAATCTCCGACCGAGACAACCGGTAGTCATTCCAGCCTGGAGTCTATCTGTAGTGCTTAATGTACTGGCCAAGCACCCTTTCGAACCGGTGCATTCGGCTAGTCTAAAGGCGGTCTTTCTATTGGCAGCTTCCTCAGCTAGAAGGCGCAGTGTGATCCATGCACTTTCAGCCGAGAGGGACCGATTTATTGTCTCCAGAGAGGGTCTGCGTCTACTGCCAAGAGCAGAGTTTATGTCAAAGATTCAATCTTTGAGATATCCCGGCAAACCGATCGTTATACCGAAAGTAAGTAGGTTTGATCGTGATGCCAGTGTCTGGTGCCCAGTCCATGCTTTGACTAAATACAAAATGGACAGACTCGTTACGGTCGAATGATAGACATCTGTGGATCTGCCGTAAGGAGCCATATGGCGCCGCATCCGGGGATTCTATCTCTCGTTGGGTAGTCGAATGCATTCAGACTACCCATGAGATTACGACTGGGCACCTAGTGCAATGTGCAAGGGCACGATGTTAGAGGAATAGCCGCCTCTTCTGCCCTTTTTACAATGGTGTTCCGTTTAAGGACATCATGGCTGTTGCACAATGGCACTGTGAGTCCTCTTTCACGGATTACTATATGAGGGATGTGTCAGACTTCGCCATTCCACTCGCTTTAGCTGTTTTGAGACGATAGCTATATGACCACACTGCTCTTCTTCCTTTTTTGGCATTTGTAAGAAAGAATTAAGAAGTAGACATGGTCGAGCGAGAGGATGTCAACCAGATTGTGTCACTGATGGCCGGACAAGTGAATGGTTGGAGGCTCCAGGTCTGAAATCCAAATATCATGAGGTAATTCAGGATTGAGAGTGTTTTGTATTATGTCTATATATCATGTTCATTCGTCTTCTATATTCATGCTCATTACCAGGCTAATATATGCGAAGAGCAGTTAACCCTCTTGGCATATTTGTGTTTTCAGGCGAGATGCATGTTCGTGAGTTCTCTCGCTTTTCTTAGGAGAAAAAAGGGGGGGTGGTGGCAGTGATGCGAATGTGATTTGGTTCCGTTAACTTGATGGTCCTTTTAGGTCTCCATTAGTCAAGTTTAAGTCTAGCTCTTTCTCCAAGGGGCAAAAGTAGCAGTTATGGCTTGCCCCTTCCCACCAGGTTACTGACCAAATCTGGTGTATATCAGAAGTAATAGAATGGTGAGTATTGATCGAAGGAGAATGAAGGAAATTTCAATTTCCCTTTCTCCGAGATCTAACAATACTCAGCATTCTATTACGGACCCAGCCTCCCAGCCCCACGGAGGCAAGCCATGAGTTTCTCTTGTTTGGTGGCTATGCAAACAATATGAGCTTCATGGTAGACGGGTACTCGGCAGTTGGGACCCGAGTACCCGGTTCCAGGAGTCGGTAAAGCTTACTAAGTCCTAGGGCCCAGCTATCCAGGATAGCTTGTATCAGAAGTAATAGAATGGTGAGTATTGTTAGATCTCGGAGAAAGGGAAATTGAAATTTCCTTCATGCTGTTGCTTATTAGATTTTGACCTCCAAATTGGGACACAACAAGCAAGCATCCGCCCAAATTTGGAGGAGGTCCCTGCAGTAGAACTAGAGTTATTAGCTCACCTGGCCCTTCTGGCCAAGTGAGCTTATCCCATGGCGGCCATCCATTGTCCGTCCGTCATCTATCATCTCTCTGTCAAATTGCTACTCATTAACTGCTTGACCCAGATCAGGCAAACTTGCTTGGGAGGACCCCGGAGGAGTGTGCTTCAGAGTCTCTATACAGAATTTTGATTGGTCAATTTGATCCGCAGCCATCTTGAATTTTCTGAAAAAAATAGCTGGAAATCATTTAAAATGCTGATCAGGCTGAAGGTCATTAGATTTAATTTCATTGATAACTAAGGGTGATTAAAGTTTGCCCAAGAGTACTTGATCCTTGATAAAACATGGTTGTCATGGACCAATCAAAACATTTGGCTTGATGGCCATGTTGGATGTTTTTATTAGCTGGATGGAACCTACTGTTCAATATGATTGTGTGGTCAGTGGTCAATATTAATTTCCCACTAAATGTTGATTGTACTGAATTCCAAATTTTGTATTTTACATGTATGTCTTGTTACTACTGAATTTAAATTATTATTTCTGTTCAAATACCATTACTAATGGTCCAGATGAGCGTTAATGCCCTCGGGCCTCTTGTTCACAAATGTTTTAAGAACAGCAACAAAAAAGCCCAAGCAGCAGTCCAGCACCCCTCCTGGCATTAACACTGGTATCTAGTGAAGAGGGTAACAACTGTGGCCTTAGTGAATAAATAACCAAATGGACTGAAGCCTTCTTAACCCTTAGCACTCTGATGTCAAAACTTTAAATAAACTGCTGTTCATTTTTCAACAAATCTGCTGGAAGCAACATCGTCCACCAAAATTGTTGAAAAATATACACCAGTTTCTTTGCAATTGACACAGTAAAATATAGAATATTGACATCAGAGTTGTAAGGGTTAATAGGCATGATAGGGCGAATGCAATGGGCCTAACTGGTAAACCTATTTGACAAATCGTCAGTTTGAGCTCTGTCATGAGCAGGACACCATAGGGAAGTGTGCTAGTGGCTAAATGTACTGCCTGCTTTATAGAAACCACTTAGCCCTTTAACACTAAAATTTATTTTTAAAAATTCAAATTTCTCAGAAAATTTCAATTTGCTGACCAAGAGAAGACTATTAATGTATCATTCTACTCAGATCTTTCGACCGCATAATTTATGTGCCGAGGATCATTTAGCTAGCTGAAGGAAGGAAGCGCATGGTGTAATTATTTACTGTCTAATGTGATACAGTATTGATTCAGCAGGCCAGTAATCAGCGGCTTGTGAGTAATAGTCATTGCCCCATTATTCATGATTATGCTAGAAAGATGCACACCTGCGCTACAGACTAGCATCAGTGGAACGGAGTATCAACAGGAAAATGTGATCAATAAAACCTGTCTGTAATGGCCACCTGTATGGTCCATCATAATCTAGTCACTTAACGCTTTAATGGTCAAGCCGGCCAGAACCGGCCTCTGCAAATCGTTGAAATAGATTGTCCGCTCGATGACACGTCATCGCAAACCCCCACATTTACGGCTTTGAACTTCTAACACACCCCCCCCCCCAATAACCCACCCCCTGCGGTGGAGCCAAATGTAAATGTCCTAAATTTGCACTCATCAATCATATGGGTAACTCACATACCAAATACAATCAATTTCATGACCTTTTGACCCATCCACCACACCCCTGGGAGCGGGCCCAATGTAAATGTGCGCATCCCCTCCACATTGATATGGGTAACTCTCATACCAAATTTGGTTGAATTCCATCAAACAGCTTTGGAGGAGTTGCATTACAATACATTTTTTGACCCCCCCCCCCCCCCCCTCCCCCCCCCCCCCCCCCCCCCCCCCCCCCCCCCCCCCCCCTAAGGGGATGGCCAAATCTAAATGCGCTTGTGTACTCCACTTATATGGGTAACTCACATATCAAATTTGGTTGAATTCTGTCCAACGGTTTCGCAGGAGATGCGTTACAATCAATTTCCGCAGGTTAAAATTTGACCTTTTGACCCTTGGGGCAGAGCCAAATGTAAATGGCCTCTTGCACTCCGAATCATATGGGTAACTACATATCAAATTTGGTTGAGTTCTGTCTAACGGTTTCAGAGGAGTTGCATTACAAGTGTTTTGACCTATCCCCGCTCCCCTGTGAGCGGAGGCAAATGTAAATATTATCTTGCAAAATGGAACCATATGGGTAACCCACATACCACATTTGGTTCAATTCCACCCAATAGTTTGGGACGAGATAGCGTGATGGACGGAGGCAATTACAATATCCCTGACATTTGTTTAAAACGGGATAATACATGTAATCATGATCAGGACACTAGGGTGACGAATGCTAAAAGATAAAAAACATTAGGTTTGTTGGTGGTGGTAATGGTGGTAGTAGTAGTGGTGATGTTGATGATTATGATCATGATGATAGCACATGGAGGTGCCGGTGGTGGTTAAAGTGGGGATGGTGATGATGATGATGGAATGAAAAACGGCACCCTGTAAACAAGGAGCGACTTCAATCCACTAATGACTTGCGAATGCCTGGATATGCCTCTGTCGTGGTGGTCGTCATCATCATTGCGGTCACGGTAGTAGTGGTAGTGGTAGTAGTATTGATGGTTGTGGTAGTGCTAGTGGTGGCAGTCGTAGTGGAAGTAGTGGTAGGGGTATGGTCACTGCCTATGATAATAGTGGTGGTGATTGTGAGGGTATGGGTGTTGGTGGTGGTTGTCATTGTGCTGGCGGTGGTAAGTGGTGTTGGAGACATATTGGTAGTGGTACTGGTATTGAAAGTTCACCCGACAACAAACCACATCACTGCATTTTGCAAAAATCGCTGTATGTCATATACATGTGTACATATTACCCCGATTTCCCCTACCACTGGAAATTCTTATTAGTAACTAGGTGCGAAAACATGAAATCATGCAGCCTATCAGATTTACATACTTAAGAGGCAGAATTTCACGACTATATTGTGTAGGGCTTATTGGCTTTGATATGTTAATTAGATTGAATTGAACTACACATAGATCTCTGAGCTTGTGTCAGGTGGAATAGCTGGACTGCGAGAGAATAAATACTCAATTTATACAATGTTTCGAAATGGATATTTATCCTGGATGCAATAGAACATAATTATAAACATAGTTATTTCATTCTTGCATCATCAGTTTGTGATTTTTCTTTGTTATTTGAAGAAACTTTGATATTGTGCTGCTCGCTAGACGTCTTACATGCGAGGCATAAAATGTGAATGGGGACAGATTTAGATTTGGCAACCTTTTCTTAGGTTGGGGGTGTGGTGAAAACAACATGTCCACCGCAAAACAATATGGTAGACACTTACCTGATGCAAATTGCAAACATGAATAATTAATTTGCTTGCTGTGTTTTCAATAACAATAATTCTTAATCTTATAATGACCATTCAGCTTTAAAGTTTGTTTAAGGGAAGTTGATAAATAAAGAAAAATATGGCCGCCATGGAACAATCAAAATGTAGCATGTTTGGCGGCCATATTGGATATTTTAATTTGATGGATTTTGAATCCGAAATTGGTTTTATATAGGTTTTTTGTTATTCTGATATCAAATTTGGCATTTTCGAAATGGTTGAATAAACAGTTTGTCGGCAATCTTGGATCTTTTTCCCGCCAAAAATTCCCATACTAAAGCAATGGGAAATTTAAAATGTCTTCTCGAGAACCGCTGGGCCGGTTTCAAGTATATTTGATAGGAAGCTTCCTTACGACATAGGGATACAAGTTTGTTCAAAGGAAGATGATTGGACAATTTGGCGACTTAGAAATGTCTTTAAAAAACTTCAAAAACGCTTGGGGGATTGATGCAAACCTCATGAAATATGATCTAGGGCATGAGCTGAACCAAGTTTGTTCGAGGGAACTTGATTTGCTAAATAGTTCGGCAGCCATCTTGGATGAACTAGTTTTCTCAAAAACAACTTCTCCAGAACCGCTGAATGGATCGGGCCAAAATTGAGCAAATATGATTATGGCCAAAATGCCATTAAAATTTGTCCATTGAAAGTTGATACATGTACGTAAAAAAAACAGGGCCGTGGTGGATCAATCAAAATTTAGCGTGTTTGGTGGCCATCTTTGATTTTCTGAAAAAATCATATAAAAGACTACTTATTAACAACTGGGCCAATTTTAATAAAACGACTCATTTTGTTCATTTGTGCCAGTGGCCAATAATTCCATGTGAGCAATACAGCCCCTTTGGGCCTCTTGTTAACTCACCTGGCCTGGAAGGCGAAGTGGGCTTATGCCATGGCAACTGCTGGTCACGTGTTCATCCGTCAACTTTTCCTTTAAATGTCTTCTCAAGAACCACTGGGCTGATTTCAATTATGTATGGCAGGAAGCATCCTTAGGACATATGGATCCAAGTTTGTTCAAACAAAGTTGATCGGCCAATTTGGACAGTGGACATCTTGGATTTTGGCCGATTTTTAAAAACGTCTAAAAATCATCTCCGAAACCGCTTAAGGGATCAATTCAAAACTCATTAACATATGATCTAGGGCAAGAGCGGAACCAAGTTTGTTCACGGGATCTTGATTGGCCAAATAGTTCGAAATTTTGCATATATGATTAAGGACTAAAGACCATTAAAGTTTGTTCAAGGGAATTTGATACGTAAAAGAGACGTGGCCACTGTGAAACAAACAAAATGTAGAGTGTTTGGCGGCCATATTGGATATCCTTATTTGATGGATTTTGAAGCCGAAATTGGTTTTATATAGGTTTCTGGGTATTCTGATTTCAAATTTGCCACTTTCGAAACTGTGGGATAACAGTTTGGTTCTCTTTCCTGCCAAAAAATGTCATACTAAAGCAATGGGAAATTAAAAATATCTTCGAGAATCACTCGCCTTATCCAATTTTGTTCAAAGGACAGAAAAGTCTAAAAATCTCCGAAACTGCTTCGTGGAATGATTCAAAACTCACGAATATCATTTACGGCAAGAGCTGACTCAAGTTTGTGCAAGCGAACGTAATTGACTAAACGGTTCAGCAGCCATCGTGGATGACCTAGTTTTTGCAAAAACAACCACCAGGACCACTGAATGGACTGGGCCGAAATTTGCGAGATCTGATTAAGCCATTGAAGTTTGTTAAAGGGAAGTTGATTCGTCAAACTATATCGCCACCAAGGACCAATCAAAATGTAGCATGTTTGGCTGTCGTATTGGATCTTTTTATTTGATGGATTTGGAAACCGAAATTGGTTTTGTATAGACAGTTTTTACATATGCTGATTTCAAATTTCTGCTTTCGAAACTGTAAGACAAACGGTTTAGCGGCCATCTTAGATCTTTTCCTTGCCCGAAACTCCCATAATAAATCAATGGGAAATTTTAAATGTCTTCTCGAGAACCACTAGATTTTAAGCTAATTTGACATTTCTAGTTGAAATTCCTGTAATCCACTTGAGCGATACAGGCTCCTTGGACCTCTTGTTCTAATTACTGTAAGTAAGTGATGAATGAATAAAATGACAAAACTCTCGGGAAACTCTGCCTCTTGTTCTAATTACCGTAAGTAAGTGATGAATGAATAAAATGACAAAACTCTCGTGAAACTCTGCCTCTTGTTCTAATTACCATAAGTAAGTGATGAATGAATAAAATGACAAAACTCTCTTGAAACTCTGCCTCTTGTTCTAATTACCGTGAGTAAGTGATGAATGAATAAAATGACAAAACTCTCGGGAAATTCGGCTCACATTTTCTCTTGGAAAATCTTTTCAAAATTTCCTGTAACTTTTACCCACGTATGAATTCTCTAGAATTGTATCATTCTAATTACCATAAGTAATGTTTGCATATTCTAATTACCGTAAGTTATGTTTGCATATTCTGATCTTTAGATAGTATAGTCACAATTTAACTGTTCAAGCAAACCCGTTATCTGTGTAAGTAACTTGGTATTGTGATCAAATGTCATCCACCAAACTACATCTAATGCAATTTGTTATGTCTCCGTTCTGTACTACTCGGTATGTGACTTATATTTGACAGATCTTTGTTTTAACAGGTTAGCTACATTCATTAACAGCCAATAACAGGATTTCATTTTCGTTCGTGTGCATTCAGTTGTGACTGTGTTTCGGTGAAGGGTGCTGTGTTTCGGTAAAGGTTCATTCAGTAGGGACAGTGGCCGTCGTAGAAATGCTGTGATAATGGCTGGTGCGGGGAGACTGACCAGGGAATGGACGCCAAACGGAGTCGGATCCTGAGGGATTTTGCTGTTAGACATCATATTGACACAGAATTTGCCTTGAACATCCTTTCTGGTAAGTAATGAGTTAAGATTCATATGTTAATGAAGGGATACAATCTGTCACTGAAGTATCTGAAGTCGTCATCAATTATGTCACAATCATTATGACGTACACCGTCACTGTCTAGCTCCGTCATGAACATTGAAATGTCAGTCAAATATACGAATTGTATGTCTTCGACGGGTTTACAATTTGATAAGCATTCTGGTGAATATTTTCAAACTAATTTGACTGGGAGTTGTTGCTGCTGCATTGCACAAATATATTGTGAACATCTGTACAGTCAAACTGCTAAAATGTGTTAAGCCACGTCGCTGAAGTACATGTGACACTTCTCTTCTGTTGGAGGATAAAAGTCAGATCTGACTTTCGTCCTCCAACCAAAGACAAGCGTCAGGTACATGCGTACTTTAGCAACGTGGCTTATCACGTTTTACCAGTTTAAATCAATCGGCAAAATATGGTAGGAGCCAATACAGACAATCTCCAACCAGAGATAATCCTGCCCGCCATTTCAAAGCTAATTCCCCCCCCCCCCCCCCCCTCCCCTGACCAACATATATGTAATGGAAACAAAAAACTTCAAACTGACTAGTCAGGAGCATTACAGGAACGTCCAAAAAGACTCACCCACAGCTCAGCACTACTTTCTCAAGACTTATGCAGGCTCAGCACTACTTTCTCAAGACTTATGCAGGCTCAGCACTACTTTCTCAAGACTTATGCAGGCTCAGCACTACTTTCTCAAGACTTATGCAGGCTCAGCACTACTTTCTCAAGACTTATGCAGGCTCAGCACTACTTTCTCAAGACTTATGCAGGCTCAGCACTACTTTCTCAAGACTTATGCAGGGAAACAAAAGGACTTCAAACTAAGGATACGAGAGCAATACAGCACTACCTAACCTTAGGACGGAGCATGCTTCTTACTGCATTACCCAGGTTCTAAGAGGGGACCCATGTGCAAACATAAACACTCCAATCAGGAGATGAAAAGGAAGCATACAGGATATATAATCTCCACACCATGGAGTCTCTAAGCCAGCCATATGGTTAAAGAGCCTTAGCCAGTAGGCTGTCCCCTACCCCTCTGTTCCCCCATCCGACGTTATAGAATCTGTACAGTCAAACATGCCTATTAGTGCATATGGATCCACGTTTGTTCAAATGAAGCTGACCGGCCAATTAGGCCGGTGACCATCTTGGATTTTGGCTGATTTTTAGAAACATTTTTAAAAATCTCCGAAACCGCTTGAGGGATTGAAGGAAACCTCATCAAATATGATCTAGGGCAAGAGCTCAACCAAATTTGTTCAAGGGAACTTAATTGGTGAAATAGTTCGGCTGCCATCTTGGTTGACCTAGTTTTAGCGAAAATAACTTCTCCAGAACCGCTGAAGGCATCAGGCCGAAATTTGGCAGATATGATTATGGACTAAGGCCAGTAAAGTTTGTTAAAGAGAAGTTGATCCGTCAAAAAACATGGTCGCCGTGGGCCAATCAAAATATAGCATGTTTGGCAGCCATATTGGATTTTTTTATTTGATGGATTTTGAGGCCGAAATTGGTTTTATATAGGCTTTTGGGTATTCTGATCTCAAGTCGGATAAACGGTTTGGTGGCCATCTTGGATCATTTTCCCGCCAAAAGCTCCCATACTAAAGCAATGGGAAATTTAAGATATCTTCTCGAAAACTACTGGGCCGATTTCAATTATATTTGGCATGAAGCATCCGTAAGGCATAGAGATTCAAGTTTGTTCAAACGAACCCGATCGGCCAATTTGGCCGGCGACCATCTTGGATTTCGGCCGATTTTTAGAAATGTCTTTGAAAATCTTCTCCCAAACCATTTGAGGGATCGATTCAAAACTGACGAAATATGATCTAGTGCTGAATCAAGTTTGTTCAAGGGAACTTGATTGACCAAATGGTTCAGCGGCCATCTTGGATGACCTAGTTTTCACAAAAACGACTTCTTCCCCAGAACCATACATGAGAGAGTTCAGCCTAGGGTAGGAATTCCTACCCTGTCATTAAATCTTTGTAAAATGAAATGATCTCTATTCGCTCTGAAACATTTAAATCTGCATTAATTTTAATTTAACAAGGGGAGATGGCGGCGGGGGTATGACTTAATTTCCTACCCTGCTTGGCGAAGTCACTCTCATGTATGCAGTACCGCTGAATGGATCAGGCCAAAATTTGGGAGATATGATTAGGGACTAAGGGCCATTAAAGTTTGTTCACGGGAAGTTGCTCCGTCAAAAAACATGGCCGCCGTGGGCCAATCAAAATGTAGCGTGTTTGGAATTTTGCAATTTTCGAAACTGTCGGATAAACGGTTTGGTGGCCATCTTGGATAATTTTCTCGCCAAAAGCTCCCATGCTAAAGCAATGGGAAATTTAAAATGTCTTCTCGAGAACTACCAGGCCGATTTCAATTATATTTGGCAGGAAGCATCCTTAGGGCATTAGGATCCGAGTTTGTTCAAATAAACCCGATCGGCCAATTTGGCCAACGACCATTTTGGATTTCGGCCAATTTCAGGAAATGTCTAAAAATCTTCTCCGAAACCACTTGGGGAATCCTCATCTAGGCCAAGAGGTAAGCCAAGTTTGTAGAAGAGGACTTGATTGACCAAATGGTTCGGCGACCATCTTGGATGACCTAATTTTTCCAAAAATGACTCCTCCAGAACCGCTGAAGGGATCAGGCCAAAATATGGGCCATTAAAATTTGTTCACGGGAAGTTGATCCATCAAAAAAACATGGGCGCTGTGGGGCAATCAAAATGTGTAGTGTTTGGCGGCCATATTGCACTTGCAAAAATGTCCACAAACTCATTTAAAGACTGCTAAACCACCCACCAACAACTTTGACAAAAATAGATGGTGCTCCAGATGAGCGACACAGGCCCCTTGGGGCTCTTATTCTATACTGTATTTATGTATACACCTGTGCAAAAGTTAAGCACCAGCAAAAACAATAGAACGTAGTAACATGATGGTACAACTAGGCTGCCATACTTTTTGTCCCCGCGTTAGCTGACATAATTCCAAGTACGAAATGCACATGCATGCATGACTTCACGCCGCTTGATGTCCGTGCGTGATGGGAAACAGCACACATGTTCAGTTATGTAAAAGTCCAGTTTGAGGTGTAGAACATTACATACAGATTTAGGCGACAAGATTAGGAATTTTGTGTTCATGACCGTGGTTTATTTGTACAGAGAGAATTAGCTCTTGATTGTGAACCGCTATGGCAAGACGAAGGTTAAGTGATCGTGTGAAATGGCAAATCATAGGCATGCATACCACTGGTATGTCGTGCAGAGAGATTGGCAGACAGCTGAACATTAACCATACTGTAATCAGTCGTTTGATTGCAAAACATGGGCAAACTAACGAGGTGAAGGACAGGCCTAGATCTGGAAGACCGAAGAAGACTACTGCCCGTGATGATCGAGCCCTAGTACGCCTTGTTAGGAGATCTCCATTCACCAACAGCAGAGTGCTCAGCCAGCAATGGGAAATGCGCAATAGAGTGTCAATGTCTACCGTCAAAAGGAGACTGTATGCTGCTGGCATGAAAGCTAGGCGACCTGTCAGACGTCCTCTCCTCACTGCACACCACAAAGAGGTGGTGCAACGAAAGAAGACACTGGAACATGAGATCCTGGAGACGGGTACACTGGTCCGATGAAAGTCGGTTCCTGCTTCATGCCACAGATGGTCGAACTCGTGTATGGAGGTCCAGATGCACGGCGTACGACCAACATAACATCATGGAAGAAGTTCCATTTGGTGGAGGTTCCGTTATGATATGGGGGTGCATCTCATTTGATTGTAAGCTGGATCTGTTGACTGTACCTGGAACACTAAATGGACAAAGATATCAAGATTCCATACTGGATAGAGTTGTGGTCCCTCATTTTGTAAATCATGCACCTGGAACCCACCCTATATTCATGGATGACAACGCCCGACCACATCGTGCTAGAGCTGTGCATGAATACCTCCGCCAGAATGCCATCGAAACCCTACCATGGCCAGCAAGGAGCCCTGACATGAACCCTATTGAGCATATCTGGGACATTCTGGGAAACATGGTGAGAAGGAGGGGTCCTCCTGTGCAGAACCTACATGAATTAACAGACGCACTCCATCTTGAATGGCAACGAATACCACAATGGCGTATCAGTCGGTTGGTGACCAGCATGAGACGTCGTGTCCAGGCCGTCATCCAGGCACAAGTTGGATATACCCGGTATTAATAATGACAGTCTCAAACTCGTGCACAGATGTTAAACTTTGTTTTCAGACACCATTAATGACAATCTAGCCACGTGTGTCAACTGTAGGGCAATAGTTGTCAGTTGTGTCAACGTAACCATATTCAGGCCTCGTTTTCAAGTTCAAACAAAAACATACAGTGTTTCCCCACCATCATAATCAGCATTCCTCTAGTTGCATTATTACCTCTTGCACTAAGATGGATGGGTACATAAATGTTTATGCTATTGCTTTCTTCATAGCACATGAATATATACCCTCGCATGTGCGTAAAAATAGGGTGGTGCTTAACTTTTGCACAGGTGTATAGTTTGAAATATCTTTAACCTTTTAAATTGAAATTTGTGAAATTTTGGCTTATTGAATGTCCACTTGCATGCGAAGCATGCCAAGAGACAAGAAAAGTATTTTTAAACATTTACCACTGGAACGCCTAATGTCGGACTGTCTAGGTTATCTCAAGCCGGCCACTCATTCCAGTGGGAAATCTCCAGAAAAAGCCTTCACTTAGTCTGCAAATGGTCATTCCTGAAGACCCCCTGCACAGGCTGCTTTTTTGGCCGATTTGATCATTAACCCTTTAATAGTCCAGCCATCCAAACATGTTTTCTGAGAGTCATCTTGAGGAGTGACCATTCCCAGGCCTAAAGGAAGAGTAAATATCTTCTCTTGCCTCTTGGTCTGCAAATACCACATTCACTAAGCACAAATTTTAATTTTCTTGACAAATCTTTACAATAGCGGAATCCAGTTTATCAATCAATCATATGACATCATAATCAACTACAACACATGTAGTCTGATGTCATAATCAATTACGTCATGAATGACGCGAATTAATCAATCACAAACGCTTCATAAGCCGTCAAGTTGTACGAATTGTATGTCTTTGCTATATTTAATAAACATTCTCAAATATTTTGAAACTACTCTGACTGGGCATTGTTGCCCATCAAAAAACATCACTTAGTCAACAGGGCTTTCACTAATTTCTATATATATATATGTATATATATATATATATATTTCCTTTTTAATGCTATTGGGAGTCCAAGCAAGACACATGGAAGTCTAAAATGGTTCAAATACACGTAATTTGGTTAAAATCCTTATTTTTAAAGATGTCAGGGCAAAAAGATAGGAGGTCCAGTACTTCCTTGGTATCTTTCTGGGGAGTTCGAACATGAACTTTGGGAGTATAGGACTCCCAGACTTCCGCTAGTGGAAGCCCTGCCAGTCAAATTAGTTGCAAAATATTCACCAGCCTCCCTGTATATTTTTCTGGAAATTGAGAATCAGAGAGTGCGGGGATCGATTGATCCCAACATGGGCAAAGCATGAGTGGAGCTTAGCTAGAGACGGGTGGGGCATAGCTAAGATTTAATTACTCCATTAAAGTTTCTTTTTTATGCCTGATGGGCTGTAAATGCACATTCGCTGAGGAAAAATTTTAATTTGCAAGTTTGGATTACTCATCTGCAGTACAGCTAAGAAATAAGTTTACAAAACAAAAACTGAAACATGTTAGTTAATACAATTTTGAACATGATTTAAGAAATGTTCTGTTGGCTATTTTGAGCAAAATTGGATTCGAAGGCATTGTATTCTAATCCAACTGCGTTCTAAATATTCAACAAAGCATTTTATTTTGTTTTGCAAACACGCTACATTATTATCTGAACTTTACTGTTGTGATTTAATAGTTATAAGACAATTTTCACCAGATGACAAGAAAAGCAGACAAACAGGTTTTGTAAGAATTGTGGCTTGATCACTACTTAGTTTTACATTGACCCTGCTACACTGCCCCATTAATCTTGTTGTAATAAAATCACATTTAATATTTATCTCTCAATCATATGCAATGTAAGGACATAGCCGTGTTAAAATTGTTTCTTTAGATGGAAGGAGAATGGTTTTAAAAATGTACGGTAGAGTGGTCATTCCTTGCTATGACCTGCCCAACTATAGCTAAGCTCTGCCCATCTATAGCTAAGCTCTGCCCATCTATAGCTAAGCTGCACCCATCTATAGCTAAGCTTCGCCCATCTATAGCTAAGCTCCGCCCAAGCTTTTGACATGTTGGGATCAATTTATATAATTTGAACCCTGAATTACCGATAACTGTTCAGGTAAGCCGTTTAATAAATATTTAAATTAATTTGACTGGGCGCGCTTGCTGCCTATGTCAACAACACCCCAGTCAAATGGGTTTTAAAATATTCAACAGAATGTTTGTTAAATAGTAAATCCATCAAAGACCTACAATCCGTACACTTGACAGACTATTCTAGCTTCGTGATGGAGTATTGTCTCTCAGTTATGACTGTGATGTCAGTACATGTGACGGGATCATATATTAACCCTTTAATGGTCATACCGGCCAAAACTGGCCTCTGCTATTGTTTTGTGGAATGTCCATTTACAGGTCAAGAGAATACAATTCTTGAAAATTTATTACTGGAATAACTGGCTCAATAATCGAGCCACTCATTCCAGTGATAAATAAAAAAAAAATTGTATTCTATTGGACTATTAATGGATATTCAATAAGAAAATATTTAAATTCTCGACCAAATTTGACCATTAAGGGGTTAATATACTTGAGTGACAGATATTATTTAACCGTTAGATCACGTATTGATCTATGCTTGCCATGGCAATGATAACGTATTTCTAAATACTTGATCTTCATTTCTGCTGGTAAATTGATATATTGTAATTGTGGCTTAATGCTCCCTTTACAGACTAATTAATATATATGTACAGGAATAGAAATTAAGATTTCTTTTAAAACCCTTTCACTGACAGATCTCCGAAAAAGTATATTCTTTACGATATAAAACTTATCCTGTTTAATACTTTCAAATTGATTTGATTGGAAACCGTTACTGCATAAGGAAGCAATGTTTTCCAGTTAAATTGATTTCAAAATATTAAATAGTTTTCCTGCATGCTTCTCTTGAAAATGAGATATGGGGATTCATTGATGAAAGGGTTGATGGTGATACATACGGATCAGTAAGCAAAAAATGTACTAATCCATAACATTTGTACTAATATCCAGCCAGTCGGTCCAGTGGTAAATTTTCACAAATATTCTTCGTGGTCTGTAAATGGGCATTTCTCAGGACCACAGCAAAAGCTGTTTTTGGCCGTCTTGATTGCTAAGGGTTAACTTGTTAATTATCAATTCCACTGCCAGAAATAGCCTTTGTTGAATGTCCATAAATTAAAGACCAAGAAATAACTATTTTTGAACTTATACCACTAGAATGACTGGCTCGATAACTCATACAGTCATTACAGTGAGAAGTTTTCAAAAGTAGTCTTCTTGTCCTGCAAATGGACATTCAATGAGTAAAGGTTAAGTTTCTTTACACACCTTCACCATTAACCCTTTCACTGATAAATTCCATGTGTCTTAATCTCAGGGCAAACAAACGGGAAATCTGTTGAATGTTTTGAATTTAATATGACATAATAATTTCAAAATATTCAAGAGAATATGCATTACATCGCAAAGAATTTACTTTTTCAGGGATTTGTCATTGAAAGGGTTAAGCCTTTAATGTCTAAATTTGTTTAAAAATAAAAAATATTTTCTTATTAAATATCCATTTGCAGGCCAAGAGAAGCCAATTTTTGAAAATTTACCCCTGGATTGCCTGGCTCTGTTATCGAGCCAGTCAATCCAGTGGTAAATTTTCAAAAATAGTCTCTTGGTCTGCAAATGGACATTCCAAAAGACCAGTGCAAGGGCCGGTTTTGGCCAGTTTCGTTGTTGAAAAGGATAATGGGTTAAGAGATCATTTTCTTCCATTCCCAAATGCAAATACCCCTTTAAACCTTAAAAACCGGAAACGACAAATTCTTTATTACGTAAAGAATGTTTTATTGAATATTTTGAAATTAATTTGAATTGGAGTACTCAACACATTCCAGTCAAATTAGTTTCAAAATAGGCACCAGCATTTCTGCATAGATGTCTTGAAATTGACACACGGGTCAAATCAAAAACACCCATGAAGAACTTAGAATTGTCAATGCATGTATAGTATGTACTATTGATAATGACCTTTCTTGACTGTTTCAAAGCTATATTGTTATCAAGTGAATGCTCGAGGGTGTACATAGGATGAAGTAACACATTGCTTCCCGTAACCATGGCGACAACATTGGAGAGATTGTTAATGTTACGGACGGAATCAGAAAAATTGCAACCACTGACAGGGATAACATTTTGTTTGAACTTCCTGTAAGACTTTATTGTAATAACATTGTAGGTTAGTGTATAAGGTAAATTAAGAGACTGATAAGACTTGAGATTATAAAATCAGTGGTACTAGGATGTCATTTTAAATATGTTACGGACGGAAGAATTTACGCCTCCAAAATTACAATGACGTTAAGACACTTTATTGAATGTATGTAATGGGCATCTGTCCAAGTGTAAAAAAAGAAATTGTATCATGTTACGGACGGAAATAGCATGATTACATGCAAATGTGCTGAACTTCATTTAATGCTATAGCAAGGCGACAACCATTGTATGAACATGCTATTTCTGGCTGTTTGACCATGTTAAAGAGCCAGTAATCAGTTTAATGTTTTCAAATATACATTTAAGTGACTATTTAAAATCATAGGAGTTATCTTTCTTGACATTGTGACGAATAGCGGAGTAATGTTAGTATACAACTAAGCCTTTACTAATGATATTTTAGATGCATGCAGTCAGTATAATATTTTAGAAAGTATCCCCAATTTTGTAAATCAGTGAGGCTGATATGCCAAGGCATGTACTAGAATCGGGTGTTTGCAGCTGCTGGCTTGACAATGCCAAGTGATTCGGTCTTGGAGGATCCAGCATGAATAAACAGAAACTGGACGATGGAATAGAATAAAGTCGGTACACAATGTATGGAAGAATCTTATCTTGACATTATCATTCCGGCCAAATGCAACCTTGGAGAACTTCATCTAACCATCATTTAATATCATAGACAGCTAGAACTTATATGCTCAAGGGTGTCCAGGTTACTGACAATGATCTTGAGCCGCTGATGCTGTGTTACATTCATTGATCACTGGCTGTCACAGAACTGACATGTTTGGTGGCAGTCATATGCTGATATCATATGAATTCATTTGATATCCATTGTTGTCCGTGTCAGTAAAGTGATCTATTGATACATCGGACAATGTTTGGTGGCACTCATAGGCTGATATCATATGAATTGATTTGATATCCATTGTTGTCTGTGTCAGTAAAGTGATCTATTGATACATCGGACAATGTTTGGTGGCAGTCATAGGCTGATATCCTATAAGTTAATTTGACGTCCATGGTTATCAGTGCTAGTAAGGGTGATCTATTGATACATCGGACGTGTTTGGTGGCTGTCATAGGCTGATATCCTATAAGTTAATTTGACGTCCGTGGTTATCGGTGCTAGTAAGGGTGATCTATTGATACATCGGACGTGTTTGGTGGCAGTCATAGGCTGATAACCTATACGTTAATTTGACATCCATGGTTATCAGTGCTAGTAAGGGTGATCTATTGATACATCTGACACAATATCATGACATAATAGAGGAATCTCATTGATGTTAAGTTTGCATCTTTTTGATGGATATTCCTACATGTATTAAAACTAAATGTGATTTCTGTCTCAAGTTAAAAACGTTTTACAAAATGAATTTCGAGTGTTTGGGAATTTTATCACAACATTACCATCTTTATACACTGAATGTCTAGTTTTGTTGCTGACTCCATCTACAGGCCTCTTCCACGAGATGATGAAAAGCAAATCCTTGTAATTAAAAGTCTCGGGGTGGGGGGGTGGGGGGTGGGTAGACAGTCAGAAGGCAGCAATATTTAATTTTGAACTACCTGACATAGACTTAGGACCACATGTGAAAGACTTCATGCCGGACATTTACACTCAGTTTATAGATTAGAATTCCTCTACAAGTAAACCCAAACCTGATTTTGTTTCCCTGCCATGCCTG
Source organism: Chaetoderma sp. LZ-2023a (assembly GCA_034401795.1). NCBI lineage: Eukaryota > Metazoa > Mollusca > Caudofoveata > Chaetodermatida > Chaetodermatidae > Chaetoderma > Chaetoderma sp. LZ-2023a. The sequence continues at coordinate 8,187,013 of CM067360.1, read as the reverse complement.
TCATAATGACAACAGCATCAAAGGAGAGTGTTTTCACTAGGGTTGTTCCGATTAATCGATTTGATCGATGATTGATTGGTTTGCATGTCCAACCAACCGATTGATCATGATTTCAGAAATCGATTTTGGTTGATTATAAATTGACTTTATTAATATATTTTAACTGGTCAAGCTAGAAAACGAATACTTTTTGGAAAATAATTTAAATTTAATTGTGACAAATTTTGGTGTCCCATCAGGGCATTAAAGGTTTGCAAGCGCCGAACCGATTTTAAAAGGTCTGATCCATCCCATTTATGGGTTCCTTACGCGGAGGAGGTAGCCAGACCAGTCTCTAAGGCCACGATTGCCAGAAGGATTTGTAAGCCCATCAAATTTTGTTATGAGATTGCTTCTCCTGAGCAAGTTAATCTATCTCATATTAAAGCTCACGATGTTAGGGGAATGGCTACCTCTTTTGCTCTTTTCGCTGGCTCATCTTTAGATGAGGTCATGCAGCTCCCAGGCTGGAAATCTGAGTCAACTTTTACTTCTTTTTATTTAAAGGATCAGAGTGCAGCGGCATCCTTTTTTTAAAGAAATATTACGATTTTAACTAAAAAAGCCGAAGATCATTTAACACGCACAACCTGCCATTTTCGTTAAGACTGTGCGTCTGTGAGAAATGGTGAGAGTTTTCTTTGGTTTTATTTATTTCTTTAAGTTTAAAGTTTTCCTTGTTTGATAATCACTGTGTGATTGATTAAGATGCACTATTATGTTATGTTATTAACATTGGGATATGATTTGTTTAATTTTTATCCTTGTTTAACGATTCTCAAATCTCCACCCACCAAGGGTTTTAAGTGGGGCACTGACCAAATCTACGGGTTTAACAAGTAGTGATTGAATGGTATAGATGTTTTTGTGGTGTAAAAACAACACCCCCCCCCCCCCCCCCCCAATAGCCCCCCCCCCCCCCCCCCTTGCGGGTTGGTCTGTAGTTTTATTAACCACTATAAAACATACTTACCGTTCAATCACTACGACCGGCCTTCAGCCACCCTGCGTGTGAATGATTTGAGAATCTGTTTATAATATTTGGCACTTAAATTTAGAAAAGTGAATCTGTTTCGTATTTGGGCTCCATTGCGCATGTGCGGACATGCTTAGTGACAGGTGTAACCAAGGAGCGAGTACAGACTGGTGCCAGTCTCTATCAGGGAATATGCTGGGGGTGTACCCTACCAGTAGCCTGGATGAGGGTATATTGAAATGGAATAGGCATATGGGGGTATGTAAGCAAGCATAAACATATTATTCTGGTGGCTAAATGCAGAGTAGTTGATTTAGCAAGTATTGATTGAACGGCAAGTATGTTTTATAGTGGTTAATAAAACTACAGACCAACCCGCAGTGGGGGTGGGGGGGGGGGGGGGTGTGTGTGCTGGTGGGTTTTTTCACTTCTCTGCTGGTCTACAACAAGCTGTGTATAACACCAATTTTGTGTGGTCAGTTTTACAATGTCCACATATAAATGTGTGATATTGAAAGCAAATGGATTATGGGAATAAAACTGCTGCGGTGGCAAAATTATTTTTCTGCATTCCATCTGTAACATTAAAAGAATTGGTTGAACTACCGGTATGTAAATGAGCCAAAAATTGGTCTCGGAACAAACTTTTTTCATGCTTTAAATATCATGCCTCTCCATGAGAATTTTGAAGGGGAGCAATTACTTTCTCTACGGAATTAAAATTGCAAGCCATTGAGGCGAGCAATGCCAGTACTCGCCTATATATGGTCATTGTTACTAAGCAATGTAGGCGAGCAATAAGATACTCCCCTAAAATTAATTTTAGTTGAATGTAGGCAAGTGCAGAGCAATCACTCGCCTCTCGTGGAGAGGTCTGAAATATTACAGATATATAATTATAAATTAGTATTTAAATCATTTTGTTAGAAAAACATTTACTATTACATGGTATGCTTGACAGGTTTTTGATTTGACCCACACTGCAATTTCAAGGCTTAAAGTGTTAAACAATAGGTTTGACCGTCTATTAACCGACCACCTGCCTCAATAGACCACCTTTTGATTCTCCTCTGGGTGGTCATTTAGTTATAGATGATGCCAGACTTTTGTGCATCTGTTTTAAAGAGCTACAATCCTTGTCTCCAAATTGCGGATTAACACTCATATCAGCCAAAACGGCTTTTGCAGTGGCCTTAAGCAATGTCCATTTACAGACCAAGAGAAGACAATTTTTTGAAAATTTACCACTGCAATGACTGGCTCGATAACCGAACCAATCATTCCAGTGGTAAAATTAAAAAAAATAGTCTTCTCTTGGTCTGCAAATGGACATTTTCTATGAAAAATTTGAAATTTTCTTGAACAAACTCAATGGTTAAAGTGTTAAGCAGGTCTAGCCTCATTTACATAAAGCACACTGTTGTCACATTTGAATGATTTGTGTGATAGAATTCAATTAGGACAGTGAAACAAGCGTCTAAAATGCATATTTGTACAGCTGATGATGATTTGAGCTAGGACATTGCCAATTAGAATATCTGCATGCTGGCTGTTTATGGGGCTGACCTCATTAATATGCATAATCATGCGAATAATCAGGAAAATAACACAGGCTAATTATTAAATACACCTTTAGATCCACTAAGGACGTATCAGTACATGTTCATTTTGCCGTTGAAGGGGGTTGGAGTGGTGGTGCAATTCCCTTGTAAAGGATATTCTTTATGATATAAAACTTATTCTCTTGGACGGTTTGAAATTTATTTGACTGGAAGCCGCTGCTGCCTGGCAAGCAGCGGCTTCCAGTGAAAATAATTTCAAAATATTCAACATTTTCGTGTATGGTTGCCTTGAAAATGAGATATGGGGAATACATCTGTGAAAGAGTTAATGCAGGCCTGCCAAGTCTCCTGGAATCAGTCTTGGTTCTGCGACTCTTTACCAGTACTAAAAAGTTACGTAGCATGGCATAACTCCCAGAATTTTCTCATCACTAGTTGCCTGGTTAATGATAAAACTGTGTAACGTCTTCACTGAAACAATCATTCAATAAAAATGTTTTTTGGGCGTTATCTCTTTATCGTTCATTTAAAAATGTCTGTCAACAAATTCTTAGCATTTCTGTACCCTGGATTGTCTAACGCTGTTATCATTTGAATCAGCTTAAGGTTATCACTTATGAGACTTTTAATAGTTATTCTAAATTCCGCGAAGAGTCATTAAAAATATGTAGCTTTTAAATAAAGATGAATGTTGTTGAATATATAGTGGTATTAAATGGGACCTCATTTCAGATCCTATATATATATATATATATATATATCCTATATAGGTACCATTTAATATCACTATATATTCAACAACATTCATCTTTATTATCAACTGGGTAGAGAATCATTATTTTTCACGAGTTATAGCGAGTGCAAAGTGATAATTTTCGACGAGGGTGAGAATAGTGATATTCAATGTGACAGAGTTTGAGATTCTGTATTTATTATATAAACTGATATTCTTACATATTTTCCAATAATGTCTATCCCTTAAACGCCAATTCAGATCTTCCATTAGCGTAAGATCATCAAAGGTGACAAATAACACCCTGATAACTAACACATTGGATGTCTTACGCCGAAAAATATAGTACTTGTAATTTGTGCTACAGAGGGAAACAATTTGCACTAATCAAAGTGTATTTGTTCACCTAGTAGCTAACAATATGCATTGACAAAATATCTTATATACTACATGTATGTGACGTTACAAGCGGCATTGTTACATCATGAGAACGATCATATTCTCATTGGTCAATGTAAAATTACTTTCCATGGGACAACCAATGAAAATATTCTGCTGCATTATTATCCTTTTAACACTCATATCAACCAAAAACAGTTTCCACAGTGGTCATTTTTGAAAATTAACCGCTCTATAACCGAGCCAGTCATTCCAGTGATAAATTTTCAAAAATGGTCTTTTTGGTATGGACATTTTATTTTCAAGAGAAAGTTGATATTTTCTTGTGTGGGCTAGAAGCCTTTGTTTATATAATAAATTGAGAGAACTACTGGCATGTGACTAAAGGTAATTGAGTGATGTACAGTTGAATTTAAGTATTTGACAAAGTGTTCTCTATAAGCAGTTGACCATTTAACACTCATGTCAGCCAAAAACAGCTTCTGCAATGGTCTTGAGAAATGTAAATTTTCAGACCAAGAGAAGACTATTTTTGAAAATTTACCACAGGAATGACTGGCTCGATAGCCGAGCCAGTCATTCCAGTGGTAAATTTTCAAAAATAGTCTTCTTGGTTTGGAAATGGACATTTTCTATTAAAAAAAATAGAAATTTTCTTGAACAAATTCGAGGGTTAAAGGAATATCCCTTCGCTGGTGACTACATGTCATCAGCAAGGGAGGTAATTCATGGCTATTGAAAATATATAGCGGCGCAAAAAATGTGACTTGAAAACAAGTCCTATAACTCACATCACGCTGAGCTGAACGGGTTACTAATAGGCTTGGAAAGACTGAGAATAGCCATTTTGACGGGGAAGGTTTTAAAAAATCCATTTCCCCCACCCCTCTTATAACTGACTGTTCATAGCATAACTCAGTAATGAGCAATGAAATGATATGTTGTTTATTTGGTGAGTTTAACGCTCACACGCCAGAAATGACAAAATCTTTGTGTTAACAAATATTCTGTTAAATGTAACGCTGTAGCATCTATTATTTGTCTGTGAGCTCTTGCTGCCCATTATCAGACAAATTAGTTTCAAAATTTTCACAAGCTTTCCTGCGTAGATAATCTTGGAAGTGAGACACCAGAATTTCTAGTGTTAAAGAGAACTTTGATGCTTTCAGTAGGGCTTATTATTTTCAGCAAATGAATGTAGGTTATTGTGAATTTAAACCTGTTATTCACTGTGTAAGCCTTTAACACTAATATCAGCCAAAAACAACATCTGTAGTGGTCTTGAGAAATAACCATTTGCAGACCGAGAGAAGACGATTTAAAAAAATTTAACACTGGAATGACTGGCTTGGTTATTGAGCCAGTCATTTCAGAGGTAAATTTTCAAAAATATTCTCTTGCAAATGGACATTTTCTCTGAGAAAATAAAAATTTTCTTGAACAAATTCAATGGTTAAATAGTAAATCCTGAGTCAGTAAATTGTATGACAAATGATAAGTTAGTATATATGTCATGTATGCGCCTCCGCGTGTGCATCTTCGTGCGCATCCTTGTGTCTGTATAATGATTCAGACACATGTACAGATAAGCAGAGTTTGTAGTCAACATTTTTGCTACGCTCAGTTTATTATGAATGCATGTGTGTGTGTGACAATGTATAACAATATTTAATTACTCTAATGTTAAGCTGTATTGGAAATAGGCATTTGAATAAACTAAGACCTTATGGTAAATGAGGTTTTCCATGAACATCTATCAACACTTGTCAAGTAAGTATTGACATTACAATTAACGTATTACTGTCTACACTCTCGGCACAAATGACGGGTAGAAGATCTCTACAACCGGCTTTAGTTAATTCGCTTCAAGCTAATTGTTTTGAAAATAATTTAACTAAGTTGTTGTTGGCTGAGAAATATAAACTTTAGTGTGTTTAATGATAGTCTTGCTCGAGGTGAGGTTTCGTGAAATTCAGAATAAAATGGGTTAACCCTGCTGGGAAGATTATCTATCATTTAATGGCCAAGAAAATAGAGTTTTGATTAGTCCATGACCGCCTGCAAGCTAACAGGCTATTTTTGAAAATTTATCACTGGAATGACTGGATCGGTCAATGTTGATCTATTGTTCTATAATTGGCCTGTAGATAGACATAAATTTTCAAGACCACAACAGAAGCCATATTTGGTTGTGACCTTTAAAAGCTTAGCCCATTTTCTGCTAAATTCCACGAACCTGTGTTTCAATTGTCATCAGCGATAATTAAATTATTGTTAAAACTGTGAATATTTTGAAAACGGTTTCCAGCAAGTTTACTCAAATTCTTTCCAAACCCTTTCACTCTTACAGACTAGAAGGGACACATTCTTTGTTATCTACTGGCAGTAGATTTCTGCAATAGTGGCAAATAAATGGAATTCACAGAATTGGTAATCTGAAATGAAAACTTGATATATTCAAACAGAGTTTAACGGAAAATGACATTTCTGCATAGTATTTGTAAATTGAAAGGCAACATGATATTCGATTAGAAATTAATGGATAAAGTAATTTTCCTCCAGAAATGAGACATTTTCACAAAAAAGTGTAAATTATGATGGACCTATACTTTCGACACCCTAGCTTTCTGCTTTAGCTATAGTGCCATGCATAACACAACAGCTTAGAGATGGTGTAAAGTTGCGAAATCAAAATGAAATGGAATCCGCAATATTGTGATATAGAAAACCACTCCCTAATGATGTAAGGAATATTATGTTGAATTTGACTGGGAGCTGTTTCTCCAGATGCAAAACATACAACAGCTTTTCTGTCTTTTTGTCTTGACATTTGAGAGACTTGAATTTTAAGGGTTAACTCAAAACCGGCCGCCTCAGCAGTCTTAAGGAATGCCCATTTGTAGCCCAAGAGAAGACTATTTTTTTAAATTTATGACGAATGACTGGCTCGATAACTGAGACAGTCATTTCAGTAGTAAATTTTCTAAAAGTCTTCTTGGTCTGCAAATGGACATTTTCTTGAGCAAATTTGGGTCAACAGATTAACAAGTGCAATGCACTATTCTTATGACTTAGGCATCTTTGTCAGAAAGGCTGACCAACTGACACACTGACTGATAGAGATTGACTTATAAGTTGCGAATCACAAGAAATATTTAGTTACACATTAGCTACACGTATCTAGTTATATGTAGCAAGTGCTAAATATGTATTATTCATAACATCCAAGTTGAAATCTATCGATATGAATCCATTCAAGTTTTGTGGACTTTATTACTTATATCTGTCTAAATAATTTAGAAGAAATGTGACAAACATGCTATAAAGAGTGAAATAGGTGTCTGTTCCGAAATGTCAATGCATTTGCCAGACAGACAGACAGACAGACAGACAAACCAGCTTATACATGTACTAACGTGAGTCTCTAAGTTGCGACTCGCAACTAAATATTACGATGTTAAAGTTAAAGTTCAAAAGTTGTTTATTTCACTATTGCTACCCCATAAGCATATAAATCTGTGAAAAATATGTAAAAAAGTATCCACCAGTAATACCTGCTAAAGCATGAGATCTAACCAGAATACATTATTTTCATTAATAATATATATATCTGAAAATATGAATATATAATGAATTCTTGATTAACATTAATGACACCAAAAAATGCAGCTCTATTACATCCTGTAATTGGGTTGTGAGGTGTTAATATGCACATATATTATAATAAGTGTTGCTTGCCCGAGCCATTACTGCGGATGTACACAATGCTTCTTAGGATGAAGGGATACACTATACACAGTACAACTATCATATATACAGCAATCAATGAGAGGTCTTCCAATACAGGGATCAATCAATGAGAGGCCTTCCAATACAGGGGTCAATCAATGAGAGGCCTTCCAATACAGGGATCAATCAATGAGAGGCCTTCCAATACTGGGATTAATCAATGAGAGGCCTTCCAATACAGGGATTAATCAATGAGAGGCCTTCCAATACAGGGATTAATCAATGAGAGGCCTTCCAATACAGGGATTAATCAAGGAGAGGCCTTCCAATACAGGGATTAATCAATGAGAGGCCTTCCAATACAGGGATTAATCAATGAGAGGCCTTCCAATACAGGGATTAATCAATGAGAGGCCTTCCAATACAGGGATTAATCAATGAGAGGCCTTCCAATACAGGGATCAATCAATGAGAGGCCTTCCAATACAGGGATCAATCAATGAGAGACCTTCCAATACAGGGATCAATCAATGAGAGGCCTTCCAATACAGGGATTAATCAATGAAAGGCCTTCCAATACAGGGATCAATCAATGAGAGTCCTTCCAATACAGGGATCAATCAATGAGAGGCCTTCCAATACAGGGATTAATCAATGAGAGGCCTTCCAATACAGGGATCAATCAATGAGAGGCCTTCCAATACAGGGATCAATCAATGAGAGGCCTTCCAATACAGGGATCAATCAATGAGAGGCCTTCCAATACAGGGATCAATCAATGAGAGGCCTTCCAATACAGGGGTCAATCAATGAGAGGCCTTCCAATACATGGATCAATCAATGAGAGGCCTTCCAATACAGGGATCAATCAATGAGAGGCCTTCCAATACAGGGATCAATCAATGAGAGGCCTTCCAATACAGGGATCAATCAATGAGAGGCCTTCCAATACAGGGATCAATCAATTTAAACCCTTTAATGGCCAAGCCAGCCAAAACCAGCCTCTACTATGGTCTTGTGGAATGTAAAGCTTGATAACCCAGCCAGTCATTCCAGTCATATGTATTAACATTGTATTCACTTGGCCTGTAAATCTACATTCAATAGCTAGATATTGACATTGTATTCACTTGGCCTGTAAATCTACATTCAATAGCTAGATATTGACATTATCTTGATATTGACATTGTATTCACTTGGCCTGTAAATCTACATTCAATAGCTAGATATTGACATTGTATTCACTTGGCCTGTAAATCTACATTCAATAGCTTGATATTGACATTATCTTGATATTGACATTGTATTCACTTGGCCTGTAAATCTACATTCAATAGCTAGATATTGACATGGTCTTGATATTGACATTGTATTCACTTGGCCTGTAAATCTACATTCAATAGCTAGATATTAACATTGTATTCACTTGGCCTGTAAATCTACATTCAATAGCTAGATATTGACATTGTATTCACTTGGCCTGTAAATCTACATTCAATAGCTAGATATTGACATTGTATTCACTTGGCCTGTAAATCTACATTCAATAGCTAGATATTGACATTATCTTGATATTGACATTGTATTCACTTGGCCTGTAAATCTACATTCAATAGCTAGATATTGACATTGTATTCACGTGGCCTGTAAATCTACATTCAATAGCTAGATATTGACATTTTCTAGATATTGACATTGTATTCACTTGGCCTGTAAATCTACATTCAATAGCTTGATATTGACATTATCTTGATATTGACATTGTATTCACTTGGCCTGTAAATCTACATTCAATAGCTAGATATTGACATTTTCTAGATATTGACATTGTATTCACTTGGCCTGTAAATCTACATTCAATAGCTTGATATTGACATTATCTTGATATTGACATTGTATTCACTTGGCCTGTAAATCTACATTCAATAGCTAGATATTGACATGGTCTTGATATTGACATTGTATTCACTTGGCCTGTAAATCTACATTCAATAGCTTGATATTGACATTATCTTGATATTGACATTGTATTCACTTGGCCTGTAAATCTACATTCAATAGCTAGATATTGACATGGTCTTGATATTGACATTGTATTCACTTGGCCTGTAAATCTACATTCAGTAGCTAGATATTAACATTGTATTCACTTGGCCTGTGAATCTACATTCAATAGCTAGATATTAACATTGTATTCACTTGGCCTGTAAATCTACATTCAATAGCTAGATATTAACATTGTATTCACTTGGCCTGTGAATCTATATTCAATAGCTAGATATTGACATTGTATTCACTTGGCCTGTAAATCTACATTCAATATCTAGATATTGACATGGTCTTGATATTGACATTGTATTCACTTGGCCTGTAAATCTACATTCAATAGCTAGATATTGACATTGTATTCACTTGGCCTGTAAATCTACATTCAATAGCTAGATATTAACATTGTATTCACTTGGCCTGTAAATCTACATTCAATATTAACATTGTATTCACTTGGCCTGTGAATCTACATTCAATAGCTAGATATTAACATTGTATTCACTTGGCCTGTAAATCTACATTCAATAGCTAGATATTAACATTGTATTCACTTGGCCTGTGAATCTACATTCAATAGCTAGATATTGACATTGTATTCACTTGGCCTGTGAATCTACATTCAATAACTAGATATTGACATTTTCTAGATATTGACATTTTCTAGATATTGACATTTTCTTGATCAAATTTAGTCATTAAAGGGTTAATAGTCATGATTGGTCAAATTTAAATGTTTATCAATTTTTTACATTTTACCACTAGAATGACTGGCTCCGTTATCAATCCAGTGAGTGACAGTCATTTCAATGGTAAATTTTCAAAAAAACTTGGTGAATGTCCATTCAGACCTGAAGGAAAGACTAGTGTATTTTTGAAAATTGACCAGTGGAATGACTAGCTCAGTTATCGAGGCAATAATTCCAGTGAAAAATACTGGAAAATCGTCTTCTCTTGACCTGTAATTGAACATTCCTCAATACCACCGCATAGGCTGGTTTTGGCAGGCTTGACCATTAAAAAGTTACCGCACAAAAGTGGGTTCAAAGCTTGATCCTCGGACGCTGTTCAAATGTAACATTGACATGATCACACTCAGATCCTCTGTAACATCACTCGTCTGATGTCACTATTGGGCTCTGACACCCTAACATGACCCTCTGACATGTTTGATGTCACTGTCTGGCTCTGACACCCTAGCATCCCTTCTCTTACATGTCTGATGTCACTGTCTGGCTCTCACACACTAGCATCCCTTCTCTGACATGTCTGATGTCACTGTCAGGCTCTGACACACAAGCATCCCTTCTCTGACATGTCTGATGTCACTGTCTAGCTCTGACACCTTAGCATCCCTTCTCTGACATCTCTGATGTCACTGTCCGGCTGAGACACCCTAGCATCCCTCCTCTGACATGTCTGATGTTAGGCTTAGGCACTATAACATTTCCAACAGACCAGTTACGATGTCATTATCAGGCTCAAATACTCTACCTTGTTTTTATTTAACCGCCCCCCCCCCCCCCCCCCCAGCAGCTCTTACCCAACCCTTTCACTGACAATTCCCTGAAAAAGTATATTCTGTACGATATAAAACTTATTCTGTTTAATATTTTGATATTAATTTGACTGAAAGTAGTTGCTGCCTAAGGCAGCAACGGCGTTCAGTCAAATTAATTTCAAAATATTTTGGTTTTCCTAAATAGCGCTTTTGAAATGAGATATAGGGAATTCATCAGTGAAAGGGTTAAACTCTTAGGCTAACAGTAATTTATTTACTTTAACCCTTGTCTGTTCTAGAATGGCAAAGAATTTTATATTAATTTCTGCTTAGTCTTTTCTTGACCTGCAATGGAGGAATCCAGTTTTATCTATGTCCCGCCATTCTCTAGCTAAGCTCCACCCACACTCCGTGCACTCTTCGAATCTCAATTTCCAGAAAACTATACAGGTAAGCTGTTGAATATTTTGCAACTAACGTGACTGGCGGCGGTTGCTGCCTATGGCACTGTGCGTTACTTTAAATAGTAAAGAGATACAATTCAAACAGACAGACTGACAGACTATTTACCCGTACCACACTGATCTCAATATTCTATCTTTTACTGTGTCAATATCAAAGAAACTGGTGTACATTTTTGAACAATTTTGGTGGAAGATGTTGCTGTCTACGACAGCACCATCTCCCACCAAATTTGTTGAAAAATGAACACCATTTTATCTTTTTATTTAATTTGAAGATTGAAGATTTTGACACCAGATTGGTAAGTGTTAAGCGTTTAAGAAACCTGAATCGAGCCATTCATGACGTAATCGATTTTGATGTCACGGTAGTTGATTATGACCTCATATGGAGTGAGAACATGGAGTCATGAACTGAACATTCCCGAATGCCAGTGCAGATAAGGCCAGTCTTGGCTGGCTTGAATTTTAAAGCATTAAATTAGACTATTTTGACATTTTGAAAAGTTGAATAATCTTGTTATTAAATTATATAATCATAAATGTTATGGGTAAAGTGAACAGGATTGGATTAGCAATATCTAGAATGTACCAAATGTTGACTTAAGTGAGTAATGTAACTCATTTCAACAGCTTGTTAGACCATAGTAAGGTAGTCACTAATATCTAGAACATACAAAATGAACTGGTCAGTCATATCCACAGAGCTCTGCTCCGTTATTGTGTAGTAAATATGTGTGGAAAGGTCAGCTGATGACTCACCACTGACCCTGACCCACTCAATACAACCGTAACCCAACAGTTACAGTTAAATTTACCATTAAGTTACTAATTTATCGATTAATTTTTTGATCCGACGTATTATATAGAAAATAATTTAGAGTAGACAATATGGTTAAATACTGGTTGCAATGTATATAGTCCATGTGTATAATATAATTTGCAGTATTTCAATCAGATTTTTGTTAACTAAAAGGATTAATATTTTCAATAGAGGCAATGTGACTGCTAACCCTTTAACACTCAAATTTATGAAAATTTACATTTTCTCATCAAATACCTGTTTGCAGACCAAGGGAAGATTATTTTTGAAGATTTAACACTTGAATGACTTGAATGTCCCGGTGGTAAATTTCCAAAATAAGTCTGCTTGGTCTGCAAATGGACATTGCTCAAGATGACTGCAGAAGCCGTTTTTAGGTAGCTAGAGTGTGAACCCTTTAATGGCCAAGCCGGCCAAAACCGGCCTCTGCAGTAGTCTGCGATGAACCTGGCAACAGTCTCATCAATGTTTATTAGTTAATTGTATATATGTTTTTGTTAAATTTACCATTTTTAAAATAAATATTTTGTTGGATATTTTAAAACTAATTTTGAGACCTGTTGCTGCCATACATACCATAGGTAGCAACAGCTCCCAGTCAAATTAGTTTTAAAATATTCAGTAGCTTACCTATGTATACAACTGCCGTAAAATTAGGATTCTGGGAATTCAGAGCTCAAAGTGTTAAACTCGATTCAAATATGCTAACAAAGTGGGCGGGGCTTAGCAAGAAATGGGCCTCTGTTCATCTGATTCTATGCAAATATTTATTCTGTAATATTTAATCAGTCCGGTCATCTCATGTCATGCATGTTTCATATACATCTAGATCTAGGTGAGGTAAACGTCAGCTGATTATTTAAAAATCAATTTGACTGAAAGTTTTCTGCTGCCTATCACAGTGCTCAACAACTATCAGTCAAAATTATTTCAAAATATTCATCTGACTTCTTATATAGGCAGTTGGTATTAACCCTTTAACACTCATCAGCCAAAAACGGATTTAGTGGTCTTGAGAAATGTCCACTTACAGATCAAGAGAAGACTATTTTTGAAAATTTATCACTGGAATGACTGGCTCGAGTGATAAATTTTCAAAAAATTGCCTCTCTTGGTCTGCAAATGGACATTTTCTATGAGAAAATTGAAATTTTCTTGGAACAAATTTGAGTGTTAAAGGGTTAATGTTCTAGTTCTGTGTCCTCAGTTACAGGGATGGATTCCTGACCTCTGACAGTCCAGTAATATTTATTTGATGATCAAATGATTGAAGTGAATCACTATAAGAAAACTCATCAAACCTCATACCTGTACACGTAAACTGTTTACACCTGTGACGATGAATCATAACAAATCAACTACTGGGTATAATATTGATTTCTCTTTGAATATATATCATTCAAATGTTAAACTACGCGTTATTTGTCTGTCTCCGTCTTTGGCTGAAAATCAATTCTAACATCCAATGATGATCGAGTAAACTGCTAGGCTGAGCTGGAGGACGTTCTATAGGCATAACAAAAACTGGCCTAGATATACAGGTACATCTATCAACTGAGAAACTGGTAATATTGCATTATATTTTGAAATATGATATTTTGTGATATTGTTCTAAATTGAATTTTTGTATGAAGCCATACTGGATGTAGAGGACTGGCTTGACATAGTAATCCAAATGTTATGTGACATACAGCAAGGGTAACTGTTAAAGCTTTTCATTGTACATTTAATTCATCAAGGACTTATCCAATCTTAACCCTTTAACCCTCATATCAGCCAAAATCGGCTTTTTCAGTGGTCTTGAGAAATGGCTATTTGCAGACAAAGAGAAGACTGTTATTGAAAATTTACCACTGGAACGACTGGCTCGATAACTGAGCCAGTTATTCCAGTGGTAAATTTTCAAATCCAGTCTTCTCTTGGTCTGCAAGTAGACATTCTCTGTGATGAAATTAAAAATTTGATAGTGAAAGGGTTAATAAAACTGTACAGTGTTGATGTATTGCCTGATTGCAGCATGGCTCACTTCATAGCTTTACAGTGTTGATGTATTGCCTGATTGCAGCATGGCTCACTTCATAGCTTTACAGTGTTGATGTATTGCCTGATTGCAGCATGGCTCACTTCATAGCTTTACAGTGTTGATGTATTGCCTGATTGCAGCATGGCTCACTTCATAGCTTTACAGTGTTGATGTATTGCCTGATTGCAGCATGGCTCACTTCATAGCTTTACAGTGTTGATGTATTGCCTGATTGCAGCATGGCTCACTTCATAGCTTTACAGTGTTGATGTATTGCCTGATTGCAGCATGGCTCACTTCATAGCTTTACAGTGTTGATGTATTGCCTGATTGCAGCATGGCTCACTTCATAGCTTTACAGTGTTGATGTATTGCCTGATTGCAGCATGGCTCACTTCATAGCTTTACAGTGTTGATGTATTGCCTGATTGCAGCATGGCTCACTTCATAGCTTTACAGTGTTGATGTATTGCCTGATTGCAGCATGGCTCACTTCATAGCTTTACAGTGTTGATGTATTGCCTGATTGCAGCATGGCTCACTTCATAGCTTTACAGTGTTGATGTATTGCCTGATTGCAGCATGGCTCACTTCATAGCTTTACAGTGTTGATGTATTGCCTGATTGCAGCATGGCTCACTTCATAGCTTTACAGTGTTGATGTATTGCCTGATTGCAGCATGGCTCACTTCATAGCTTTACAGTGTTGATGTATTGCCTGATTGCAGCATGGCTCACTTCATAGCTTTACAGTGTTGATGTATTGCCTGATTGCAGCATGGCTCACTTCATAGCTTTACAGTGTTGATGTATTGCCTGATTGCAGCATGGCTCACTTCATAGCTTTACAGTGTTGATGTATTGCCTGATTGCAGCATGGCTCACTTCATAGCTTTACAGTGTTGATGTATTGCCTGATTGCAGCATGGCTCACTTCATAGCTTTACAGTGTTGATGTATTGCCTGATTGCAGCATGGCTCACTTCATAGCTTTACAGTGTTGATGTATTGCCTGATTGCAGCATGGCTCACTTCATAGCTTTACAGTGTTGATGTATTGCCTGATTGCAGCATGGCTCACTTCATAGCTTTACAGTGTTGATGTATTGCCTGATTGCAGCATGGCTCACTTCATAGCTTTACAGTGTTGATGTATTGCCTGATTGCAGCATGGCTCACTTCATAGCTTTACAGTGTTGATGTATTGCCTGATTGCAGCATGGCTCACTTCATAGCTTTACAGTGTTGATGTATTGCCTGATTGCAGCATGGCTCACTTCATAGCTTTACAGTGTTGATGTATTGCCTGATTGCAGCATGGCTCACTTCATAGCTTTACAGTGTTGATGTATTGCCTGATTGCAGCATGGCTCACTTCATAGCTTTACAGTGTTGATGTATTGCCTGATTGCAGCATGGCTCACTTCATAGCTTTACAGTGTTGATGTATTGCCTGATTGCAGCATGGCTCACTTCATAGCTTTACAGTGTTGATGTATTGCCTGATTGCAGCATGGCTCACTTCATAGCTTTACAGTGTTGATGTATTGCCTGATTGCAGCATGGCTCACTTCATAGCTTTACAGTGTTGATGTATTGCCTGATTGCAGCATGGCTCACTTCATAGCTTTACAGTGTTGATGTATTGCCTGATTGCAGCATGGCTCACTTCATAGCTTTACAGTGTTGATGTATTGCCTGATTGCAGCATGGCTCACTTCATAGCTTTACAGTGTTGATGTATTGCCTGATTGCAGCATGGCTCACTTCATAGCTTTACAGTGTTGATGTATTGCCTGATTGCAGCATGGCTCACTTCATAGCTTTACAGTGTTGATGTATTGCCTGATTGCAGCATGGCTCACTTCATAGCTTTACAGTGTTGATGTATTGCCTGATTGCAGCATGGCTCACTTCATAGCTTTACAGTGTTGATGTATTGCCTGATTGCAGCATGGCTCACTTCATAGCTTTACAGTGTTGATGTATTGCCTGATTGCAGCATGGCTCACTTCATAGCTTTACAGTGTTGATGTATTGCCTGATTGCAGCATGGCTCACTTCATAGCTTTACAGTGTTGATGTATTGCCTGATTGCAGCATGGCTCACTTCATAGCTTTACAGTGTTGATGTATTGCCTGATTGCAGCATGGCTCACTTCATAGCTTTACAGTGTTGATGTATTGCCTGATTGCAGCATGGCTCACTTCATAGCTTTACAGTGTTGATGTATTGCCTGATTGCAGCATGGCTCACTTCATAGCTTTACAGTGTTGATGTATTGCCTGATTGCAGCATGGCTCACTTCATAGCTTTACAGTGTTGATGTATTGCCTGATTGCAGCATGGCTCACTTCATAGCTTTACAGTGTTGATGTATTGCCTGATTGCAGCATGGCTCACTTCATAGCTTCAATAATTTACAAATCTTCAATATATTTAGTCCACCTGAGCTTATGCAATCGCGGTCTGTGTGTCTGTCTCTGTCTGTCTGTATGAAAAACCTGGAATGTGGGACATGTGTTTGTGGCATGTTTCCTCATTTATCGATGGATTATTATTAAATTTGGCGAATATGTTGCTTTAGGCAACATCTATTCGAGCTATAAAGTTAATACGAAGTGGCCATGCCGTTTTAAAACACTGTCCATAACTCTGGTTCATTAAGACTTTTTAAACTATTGAACCCTATGGTTAAAATTCATTTGTTTTGTCCAATTTTGTTGATGGATTAAAACCAAATTTAGCAGCTATGTTCCTTCAGGCAATCTCTATTTGTCCTATGAATATGAAGAAGCCACGACTTGAAACAAGGGCCATAACTCTAGCTCTTTAACCCTTGCCACTCTGATGTCTTTTACTGTGTCAATGGCAAAGAAACTGGTGTACACTTTTCAACAATTTTGGTGGACGATGTTGCTGTCTACGGACAGCAGCTGTCTACGGACAGCAACATCTTCCACAAAGTTTGTTGAAAAATGAACACCAGTTAATCTTTTAATTTAATTCTGAAAATTAAAAATTTTGACATAGGGTTGTAAGGGTTAAGTCGTTTATATGTATTGAATCCTAGGGGGAAATAATCTGTCACATTTCATAAATTTTTAATGGATTAAAACAAGATTTGGCAGAAATGTACCCTTAGTATAATTTAATCATTTAACAATAGTGTCAGGGATGCCCCACTGATCAATGCTACTTTTCCCGTTTGTCAATCATGCCAATATTCCTGCATTTCCTCATGCAGATTTCTGACTGTGACCTCACCCTTGCCCTTTTGGTAAATGTCAGTGTTGTTTCACTTTAACCATCGGTCAATAGTGTCAATGATGGCTGCCCCATTGATCAATGGTAGTGTCAATGGCACCAATATTGCATTTGCTCATCCAAATTTTTACTATGACCATTGTCCCATTGGTAATGTCATCTGCTGTGTCAGTATTGTCAGGGATGGCTGCCCCTTTGTCAATGGTACTTTTCCCATTGGTCAATTGTGTCAAGAGCACCAATATTTTTGTATTATCAGCTCAAATTTTTGCTTGTGACTATTGCCCCATTGGTAAATGACGTCTGTTGGTACACTAACTATTTGTTAAGTGTCAAGGAAGGCTGCCCCATTGATCACTTATCAATGATACTTTTCCCGTTGGTCAATAATATCAAGGATACCAATATTCTGGCATTTCCTCATCCAGAGTTTTTTCTGTGACCATTGCCCTATTACTTTTGTAGTAAATGACATCTGTTAATACAGTTGAACCCCCATTTGACAGTAGTATCAGGGATGGCTGCCCCATTGGTCAATGATACGGTTTCATTTTTTCCATTGGTCAATAATGTCAAAGACGCCAATATTCATTCATTTCCTCTCCAAGTCTTTGCCTGTGACTATTGGCCCATTAGTAAATGGCATTTGTTATGTGTGCCCATGAGCCAATGAAGCTGTTTCTGGCATGTCTGGTGGTCAGTAGTGCCTGGCATACACAGACGGTGTTTTTTACTGCACAAATTTCCATATTTTTAACCCATTTGTTTTCCATGGACTGTTGACCCATTGATCATTGACACGTTAGTCTTTCTTCATTGACAATCGCTTCTTGTCAGCCAATTTGGTGAATAGTGTAAATAACACTTTATTTGTTTGGCATTAGTGTCAGAGACGATTGTCTCATTTGTCCATGGTGTCAAGGACCCTTGCCCTATTTGTCCATGACATCACAGGTACGCTTGACTGATTGACCAATGGTGCTTGTTGTGCATTAATTAATGTAAACATGTTTACAGTTTCTCACAAGCTAGGTGAGCACTATAGCCCTTGGGCCGTTTATTATGGGTTTGAACTTGGCATATTTTGCACCAAGAATTAGTTAAATGTTAAAAATCCTTAATGGACATTTGGACTCTCAAAGTTCTTATCCATTCTCAATAAAAAGTTCTACAGGTTTGTTCGGTTATATCATCAATGCATCCAGTCTTCGTCTTAATGAAATAGATTTCTGTCCGTGTTTTGCTCGGTCATTTGTTTCTATTTCAAGAATTTTAAAAGTGTTAGTTTTTAAACAGACATTAGATTCATCCAGCGATTATAAAAAAAACCCCATTTTTCGCGACTGCTGCCACACATGATGTGTGATATGTGGAAAAGCTAAAGACAAAATGGCTTGACAAGTGGAGTGCAGTCCATTTAGTTAGGTTAGAAAGCATCTGTTTGTTATGATTTAATTGAATATATACATGTAATTAGCTGTATGTAATTATCAGTTTATGTAATTACCCTCGTCCTTTAAGGGTAAGAGGGTATTGTGATCGGGTCTGTCGTGCTATTTGTCTCTCTGTCTGTCTGTCTGTCTGTCTGTCTGTCTGTCTGTCCGCACCTGTGTCTCAAAAACTACTGATTGGATTTGGCTCAAATTTTAACAGAACTTATCATGCATGAGGATTTCAAGACTGGTCATGATCCGGATAAATGAACCTGGATCCAGATTGGATCAAGTTCTGGATCTATGGATATCTCGGTAACTACTGGTCCTATGGTCTCAAATTTTAACACAAGAAATAGTGTTACCATGCACTAGGATTCCACAACTTATGCTGTGATCCAAAGAAATCCGGTAAATCCTGGGGAAAAATCTGGAAAATGTGAAAACTTATACAATGTGACAAACGTTAGTGCTACATGTATGTCCTGTTTCTGATGTGCATTGTCTCAGTGAATAGATACAAGATAGCTGGGGGTATGATGTGCATTGTCTCAGTGAATAGATACAAGATAGCTGGTGGTGTGATGTGCATCGTCTCAGTGAATAGATACAAGAGAGCTGGTGGTATGATGTGTATTGTCTCAGTGAATAGATACAAGATAGCTGGTGGTATGATGTGCATTATCTCAGTGAATAGATACAAGATAGCTGGTGGTATGATGTGCATTGTCTCAGTGAATAGATACAAGATAGCTGGTGGTGTGATGTGCATTGTCTCAGTGAATAGATACAAGATAGCTGGTGGTGTGGTGTGCATTGTCTCAGTGAATAGATACAAAATAGCTGGTGGTGTGATGTGCATTGTCTCAGTGAATAGATACAAGATAGCTGGTGGTGTGATGTGCATTGTCTCAGTGAATAGATACAAGATAGCTGGTGGAATGATGTGCATTGTCTCAGTGAATAGATACAAGATAGCTGGTGGTATGATGTGCATTGTCTCAGTGAATAGATACAATATAGCTGGTGGTATGATGTGCATTGTCTCAGTGAATAGATACAAGATAGCTGGTGGTATGATGTGCATTGTCTCGGTGAATAGATACAAGATAGCTGGTGGTATGATGTGCATTGTCTCAGTGAATAGATACAAGATAGCTGGTGGTATGATGTGCATTGTCTCAGTGAATAGATACAAGATAGCTGGTGGTATGATGTGCATTGTCTCAGTGAATAAATACAAGATAGCTGGTGTTATGATGTGCATTGTCTCAGTGAATAGATACAAGATAGCTGGTGGTATGATGTGCATTGTCTCAGTGAATAGATACAAGATAGCTGCTGGTGTGATGTGCATTGTTTCAGTGAATAGATACAAGATAGCTGGTGGTGTGATGTGCATTGTCTCAGTGAATAGATACAAGATAGCTGGTGGTATGATGTGCATTGTCTCAGTGAATAGATACAAGATAGCTGGTGGTATGATGTGCATTGTCTCAGTGAATAAATACAAGGTAGCTGGTGGTATGATGTGCATTGTCTCAGTAAATAGATACAAGATAGCTAGTGGTGTGATGTGCATTGTCTCAGTGAATAGATACAAGATAGCTGGTTGTGTGATGTGCATTGTCTCAGTGAATAGGTACAAGATAGCTGGTGGTGTGATCTGCATTGTCTCAGTGAATAGATACACGATAGCTGGTGGTGTGATGTGCATTGTCTCAGGGAATAGATACAAGATAGCTGGTGGTGTGATGTGCATTGTCTCAGTGAATAGATACAAGATAGCTGGTTGTGTGATGTGCATTGTCTCAGTGAATAGATACAAGATAGCTGGTGTTATGATGTGCATTGTCTCAGTGAATAGATACAAGATAGCTGGTGGTGTGATGTGCATTGTCTCAGTGAATAGATACAAGATAGCTGGCGGTGTGGTGTGCATTGTCTCAGTGAATAGGTACAAGATAGCTGGTGGTGTGATGTGCATTGTCTCAGTGAATAGATACAAGATAGCTGGTGGTGTGATGTGCATTGTCTCAGTGAATAGATACACGATAGCTGGTGGTGTGATGTGCATTGTTTCAGTGAATAGATACAAGATAGCTGGTGGTGTGATGTGCATTGTCTCAGTAAATAGATACAAGATAGCTGGTGGTGTGATGTGCATTGTCTCAGTGAATAGATACAAGATAGCTGGTTGTGTGATGTGCATTGTCTCAGTGAATAGATACAAGATAGCTGGTGTTATGATGTGCATTGTCTCAGTGAATAGATACAAGATAGCTGGTGGTGTGAGGTGCATTGTCTCAGTGAATAGATACAAGATAGCTGGTGGTGTGATGTGCATTGTCTCAGTGAATAGGTACAAGATAGCTGGTGGTGTGATGTGCATTGTCTCAGTGAATAGATACAAGTAAGCTGGTGGTATGATGTGCATTGTCTCAGTGAATAGATACAAGATGGCTGGTGGTATGATGTGCATTGTTTCAGTGAATAGATACAAGATAGCTGGTGGTATGATGTGCATTGTCTCAGTGAATAGATACAAGATAGCTGGTGGTATGATGTGCATTGTCTCAGTGAATAGATACAAGATAGCTGGTGGTATGATGTGCATTGTCTCAGTGAATAGATACAAGATAGCTGGTGGTATGGATTTTATGGAAGTGCTGCTCTTAACCCTTTCACCCGCGAATTTGTTTAAAAAGTTGGAAAATATCCACTTGCTGACCAAGAGAATTCTATTTTTGAAAGATTTACCACTGGAATGACTGGCTCGGTTATCGAGCTAGACATTCTAGAAGTAAGTTTTCAAAAACAGCCTTCTCTTGGTCTGCAAATGGGCATTTCTCAAGACCACTGCAGAAGCCGTTTTTGGCTGATATATGAATGTTAAAGGACTGGTCCTGAGAAATGTACATTTTCAAGTCAAGAAAGAACCAAGCCAGTCATTCCAATCATAAGTTTTCAAAGATCAATTAAACATTACTCTATATGTTCATGCATGGAAAGATATTTGTTTAAACCTTTCATTGAGTTGCGTGACTTGACTGGCTCTTTGTGTACCGGTCAAGGTTGGAATGTATTCATAAATACATTTCCTCATTCCATAAGGTCATGTTGTTACTAGCTTTAACTCTGACCACTCTGATGTCAATATTCTATCTTTTACTGCGTAAATATCAAAGAAACTGGTGTAGATTTTTCAACAATTTTGCTGGAAGATGTTGCTGTCTACGACAGCACCATCTCCCAACAAATTTGTTGAAAAATGAACACCAGTTCATCTTTTAATTTAATTTGGAAATTTAAAATTATTAAGGGTTAACATTATAATGATCAAGCCGGCTAACCATGGCTTCCACAGTGGCCTTGCGAAATTTACAGACCAAGAGAAGACTTACTTTTGTGAATTTATCCTGGAATGACCGAGTCCTTACAGTGCTAAATTTTCAGAAATAATAGTCTTCCCTTAAATTATAATTTATAAGTACATGGACATGGACCTAGGGTCGAGGAGAAAAGTGAAAATAGACCATTCACCCTTTAATGGTCAAAATTTGTCAAGAAAAATAACATCTTGTCACAAATCCATTTGCAGGCCAAGAAAAACCTATTTAAAAATCTACTACTGGAATGATTGGCTGAGTTATTGATAACTGAGGCTAGCATTCCATCAGTACATTAAAGAAAATACTCATCTCTTGACCTGCGGATAGACATTCAATAAGCAAATAATCATCTCTTGACCTGCAGACAGACAAAATTCAAACAATGTTATGAAAAAAAATGTTTGAGTTTTATACAGCCATCATTTCTCAAATTGTTATCCCAAAGTTTAATTTACTCAAAAAGCTGATCCCAAAGCGGGTATGTGTGGGTGGTGCGCAGGGTTTGGGGTGTGGGGTGGAGGGCGGGGTGTGTGTGAGCGTGCGTGGGTGGGTATGCACGTGTGCGTGTGTGTGTGTGTGTGTGTGTGTGTGTGTGTGTGCGTGCGTGCGTGCGTGCGTGCGTGCGTGCGTGCGTGTGTGCGTACGCGTACGCACATGCGTGCGTGTGCGCGTGTCTCTCATGCACATTATGTTTTTGCTTTTGTACTTTAGCTCTCTAAACACTCAAGCCTGTCAAAAGTGGCTTCTGCACTGTTGTTGATAAATGTCGGTTTTGCAGACCAAGTGATTATTTTTGACAATTTATCACTGGAATGACTGCTTCGGTTACCGAGCTATGCAGTTATTCCAGTGGCAACTTTTTAAAGAAATAGTTTGCTTGACCAGCAAGCGAATATTTCTGAAGACCTGCAGTCTAATTTAAGTGCTTATTGGCTTTGTTGACCATTAAGCTGTTAGCTATCTAGTACTCATTACTCAATAGGTTAAGATATGTAGATAAGACAGCTATCTAGTACTCATTACTCAATAGGTTAAGATATGTAGATAAGACAGCTATCTATTACTCATTACTCAATAGGTTAAGATATGTTTAGGTTTGAATTTCTTGACAAATGAGTAATTTATGACAAGGTTGTCTGGTTGTCTGTCTGATTGCATCACATTGTCTCAGCTAGCTTACTTAGTGGCTGAGGCATTTGTTATTCACATAGACCTATAGAGAATGATTCATAATTCAGGTCTTCACTTTGAATACATTGGTGATGGAAGCGGCTGCAACTGCTACAGCCTTCATAGCAACAGCTTTGAGCAGCAGTAATGTTTTCGCCGTCATATGCACACATTCCTGACTTTATGCTACTACAAGTTAGGCATTAACTGTCTGCATTCTGAATATCTCTGAGACTATATGTATATTTTCCATAAGGTTCAATGCTGGATATTTTGAAAACAATTTGACTGAAAGTTATTGGTGGTACAAACTTTCAGTCAAATTGTTTTCAAAATATTTGGCATGTCCTGAGTTATTGCGCATTTATTGTTTGGTGGTAAGTAGTAAGCAGCAGTAATCGTTAACCCTTTAACACTCATACCACCCAAACACGGCTTCTGCAATGGTCTTGAGAAATATACATTTGCAGACCAAGAGAAGACATTGAAAATTTACCACTGGAATAACTGGCTCGATATCCGAGCCAGTCATTCCAGTGGTAAATTTTCGAAAATAGTCTTCCTGGTCTGCAAATGTACATTTTCTATGAGAAAATTGAAATTTTCTGAACCAAATTTGAGGGATAAAGGGTTAAATGTGAATGAGTCACTGAGTGTGAAAACGTATTACTCTGCTCATACAGTGACACTACAGCTCAGAAATAATGTACAATGTGCCCTGAAAAACACAATAAAATATATAATGTTGAATATTTTGAACATAATTGGATTGGAAGACATTGGTACCTAAGGCAGTCTAAGGCAGCAATATCGTCTAATCAAATTATGTTCAAAAATTTCTTACTAACTAACCTGTTTCTGATTTATTTTTGAAACATGTTATAATATTATCTTGTTTATAAGCTGTACTGTATACACAATGAATATATGTGTATATGTCTGTCATAGATGTTTTCCTTGGGCAGACAATAAGCTAGTTTAAGGCTTTCAACCACCATTCAGAGAGAGAGAGCTCTACAATATGACAAAGTCAGTGTACATTGTAAATATAGATCTTATACTCGCTCACATTCGCTATATTTATTCTAATGATGGGGTTTTTTTGCACACACAATTACAGTAAGAAATTAGCTGTATTTTTAACGAGCAATAATCAAGGTTTATTGCGAGTTGAAACTAATTGTAGTTAACTTTTAAAAGCTGTTATTGTGTAACGTTAGTGTCTTTCTATTATCATCGACATGTACAGGTATTTGCTGCATATATATATGGATTGAATACTTTAGTAATGAAATTTGATCAAGAAAATTTCAATTTTTTCATAGAAAATGTCTATTTGCAGATCGGGAAAAAAATAGTTTTGAAATCTACTTCTGTAATACGTATTTAATAAATATTCTGTTGAATATTTTGAAACTACTTTGACTGGGCGCAGCAACAGCGCCCAGTCAAATTAGTTACAAAATATTCAACAGCTTCCCTGTATAGTTTTCAGGAAATTGATGGCTAGGGCATTCGGGGATCGATCAATCCCAACACGGCGCAGTATGGGTGGAGCTTAGCTAGTGATGGGCGGGGCATAGCTAAAAATGGAAAGGTCTGTTGGAGTTATTTGTATATATCTTAGATATACCAGTTGTTCACTAAAATACGTGGATAATAGGATGTTTCTTAAAATTATAATTAACTGGATAAAATTTTACAAAAGTTACAAGAGCTAATACAAGAGTGTGTATAAAATTATCTTAGCTTGTGATGTATGGCTTCACTTATTTATGATGGCCAACATGCTTCCTACACATGCGATTGTGGGAAGGTATTTTCTCAATGTCAATATGGGATAGGTCTATTCACTCATATTACCAGTACCTGTACAATGACACATGTCTTTGACACTGGGCCGTAAATGCAGTTTTATAAATTAAAAAATAATTTACAGACAAGAAAAATGATTTATGTATAGGTAAAATATATATATTTTTTATTAAAACCTGTTCCATAGAGATGAGTGGTTCTTTTAAGAGTCTGAACTCATATACAAGTGACAGTTTTTTAGAAATACATTTTCCTGAAATCTCCATTCTCATTGTAAGTGTTTTTATTAATCATATCATTTATTCTCCTTTATTCTGGCATCTAAAGAGTAACACTGTCGGGTAAAAACAGGCTCAGAATCTACACTATTTGCTCCCACCTAGAGCAAGCTAACCTTTGGTTTTGGTGAAGGTCATTGATAGTGGCTTTCAATTTAAACCTTTAACCTTTAAAATTCCAGTCTTAATTTTTTACATTTTTAAAACTAAGTTGACTGGAGGAACCTTTTACTGCCATAGGCACCAACAGCTCCAAGTCAAATTAAACTTAAAATAATCAATTCATATTCCCTCATATCATACAGAATTTGCCACTTCTGGTCTGTGAGGGTTAATATTACTATGGTTTGTGATCAGACGTAAAGAAACCCATAACCTAAGACCAGTAAAGCTGAGAGAGAACCTAAAGGAGCTTAGGACACTCGCAGTGGACAGAATATATATAAATAATGTTTTGTATATATAAAGAGGGTTTACTTTTCAGGCTAAATATTCTAAATATTTAGTGGGTGAAGTAAAACATCCTTAAGTAACCTAGAGAACTCTTAATCCTTTAACAATCACATTTGTTCAGGAAAATTTACACTTTCTCAGAAAATGCCAATTTACGGACCAAGAGAATATTATTTTTGAAAAATTTTCACTGGAATTACTGGCTCAGTTATTGAGCCAGTCATTCCATTGATAAATTTTCAAAAGTGTTAACTGGTTACTAGAAATAGATATATAACCTTCTCTTAATTCATTTCCTAGCTTGCTGATCACAATGAGTGATTGTGTTGTGCCTTTGAAAGGAGTGGAAACATTTTTCAACCGCAATCAGTTTTCAACCTTCTCCCCCTGTGTCTTGTCCATTATGAGCGCCCTATGCCTTGTTTATGTCTATCATATCTAATTATTTCATGATAATTCTGCAGTTTGCTTAACACTTTAACCGATGAACTCCCCAAGGCAACCATACAGGAAAATTTTTTAATGTTTTAAAATTAATTTGAATGGAAGGAAACCATTGTTGCCTAGGCAGCATATAGCTTCCAGTCAAATTAATTTCAAAATATACAGCAGAATAGGTTTTATATTGTAACAAATTTTGTTTTTTAGGGATTCGTTGGTGAAAGGGTTTGTCACTATCCATGTTAATTAATTTATCTAAAAAGTAGTGATACGCTGATTCCTACATTTTCAATATATGAGGTCATAAGAATAGAATATATCACCATATCGTGACACAAGCTGTGAACAAACTGAAGAGAATGTAGCAATGCTTGAGAATGTTGTAAAATAACATTGAACCCTTTATAGCCGTGAAGCGGGACAACATCCTTTACAGTGATCTTGAGAACTGTCCTTTGAGCCAGTCATTCCAGTGATTAATTAAAAAAAAATAATCTCTTGGTCTGAAAATGTTTAAATTATTTTCTACGTATGATGTGTATGAGAAAATTAAAATTAAAAAAAAAGAAATTTGAGTGTTAATCTGTTACTGTGTATATTAGTGGGTGCTACATCAATCCTTTAGTAGTCGCATTTGGATCCCTGTCATATTACCAGTCATGCCAGTGAGACTCACCATGGCATGCCAGCGAGACTGTCACCGTGGTGGTGGGGAATAACCTGCTATAAATACCACCTACCTGCCTTTAGAGACCATTTTCTTCAATTGTATTTAAACCTCTAGTAACCGTCTGACTGAGTTTTTGCGGACGACATATTCCAAAGGTTATATCTCTGAACCTGATAAATATTTTGAAAACAATTGGACTGAAAGTTGTTGGTGGCTAAACCGCCAACAATTTTCAGTCGAATTGTTTTCAAAATATTCAACAAGTCAAGAGCTTTTGAAAATTGAAATTATTGGCTGCACTGGCTTGCAGCAGTGAGACAGTTAGGAATTAAACATTGTTCAAAATCACTAATTCAAAAACCCAGTCCAGAGATTGTTGTCAATATCTCGAAAACTAAAGCATTTGACTAAAAGTCATTGGAGGTGACACCGATGGATGTAAAACTTATGTAAGATTAGTTGAAATGCCAATGTTCCAGGTGAGCGATACAGGCCCATTGGGCCTCTTGTTGGATATATAATGTATGCCGCTATTCAGGGGAACCCACTTCAGATAAAGCAAATTCAGTGTCAATCATGCAAAACTGCAGTACTATATATAAATACAATGAACCCTTCTAGAATAGATGCTAGTTGTATTAATGTACTCTTCCTTCACTGGCAAAGACAATATGTTTGTTGAGTGAATGTCTATTTGCAGCCAAGAATTCCACTGGAATCACTGGCTCGGTTATTGAGTCAGTCATTCCAGTTGTAAATTTTCCAAAATATCCTTCTTGGCTGTAGATTGAATTGACATTTCAAAAGATGACGGCTGAAGCGGGGTTTGTTTTCCAGCTTAACTATTAGTTGTATTAACCCTTAGCACTCTGGTGTCGAAAATTCTGAATTTTCAAATTAAATAAAAAGATGAACTGGTGTTCATTTTTCAACAAATTTGGTGGGAGATGGTGCTGTCGTAGACAGAAACATTTTCCACCAAAATTGTTGAAAAATGTACACCAGTTTCTTTTTTGATATTGACACAGTAAAAGATAGAATATTGACATCAGAGTGGTACGGGTTAACATAAGAATGCCATAAGCGGCCATGTTTTTCTTTTCTTGTGATATGTTTGTGAAAGTATTTCTTATCTTTTTTTACTTTCAGCATGTGGCTGGAATCCAGTGCAAGCAACGGTCTACTTAGATGACCTGCATTGCAACCCGAACCCAGTATCTCAGTCAGCAATGTCTTCAGTCACCGCATCTGCTATGCATAGACAGCACCAGCAACAGCAACCCAAATGTCGAAATATTCCTATACAAGTAGAAGGTCGGGCCAGCAACAGAGGCCGGGATTTAGATGCTCCATTACAGCCATACAGTCCAGTCCATGTTCAACAAACTCAGCAGAGACCTGTTCAGCGGGCACAGAGAATCCATGTTTCACAAGATGCAAGTGGTATTCAAGGGGGTAGCAGAGGTGCTAGTAGACCTGCTACAAGTTATGTTAATGATGATCATACGGCATCCACTACTGCATATAGTTGGCCATTCAGTCAGCCGTCCACGGCAGAACGCTATGCGACTGGCCGAGATGGGTCGCGTGGACAAAACATGCACGTTTCATCTGTTCATATTAACAATGATCAGACCAGCGATTTATATAATGGACATCCCATTCGACCTTCAGTCATACGGCAGGCTCAGCTGTCTGGCAATAGTGTTTTAAATAGTCAAGAAAGAACTGTGCCAATACCTTATAATAACGATGGACAAGAGACGTCATGGAAAACATATTCCAGATCACGTTCGACTGGGCCTATTATAACCGCTGCTGAAAAAGAGCATCATTTTAACGTGACTACGATATATCCTCCATCTAATGTTTTACAATCTCATAATGCATCATCAACATCATCATATCCATTTTATGTAGAACAGTCTAGCTCCAGCCCTATAGCACAAGGTTACTCGACGGTGGATTCTCAGTATAGTCAACCAGTTACGCTTTCTGGTGGTTCTCGGGTCGAGGATGCTCGACTACCTATGGTTCCATTACAGCAAAGTGAGGCCATCGATGAGATGCTCATAGCGGATGATGGTGGTAAGAAAACTTGCACAGTATAGTAATATATGTTATAGTGTGACATGTACAGTAATAATTCTGTTCTTTAATGTCACGATTGTGAAAACAGTTTAATTGAAAGCGTGACATTGATGGAACAATGCTGTCACACACACACACATACCGACATGCACACACAGATACGCACTGACGCATGCACGCACGCACCCACGCACACTGGCATTCATCTGATGTTCACTTCTTGCTTCAACTAGCTGTATGTAGCAATGTGTTTGTCTGTTACTGATCAAGCTTGGTATAAAACATCATCAGCTGCTTAGTTAATGACCATTAGCAGGTCAAGAGTACTCCATTTTTATGCGGCCCGAAAAATTATATGGGTGGGGCATATAATTGCTGCTTTGTCCATCCGCCTCTCCGTTCGCCCTCTACAAGTTTGTCCGGGCCAGAGTTTCAAAACTGTTTCACATATATTCACTAAACTTGGTATGTGGATCCAACTTAAGGAGAAGGTGTGCAGTGTATGAGGTCAGCATGACCTACTTTTGACCGACTTAATGGTTTATTGAACATTACTGAAAATTCCTTTCCAGGCTGTAGTTTCAAGAGTTTCTTGTATAAAAGACCTAAACTTAATATGTGGATGCATCATAGGGTGAAGGTGCAGTGTAGTGTGACCTACTTTTTACTTAGTTTTCACGGGCCATTGAACATTACCGACTGTCTTTATCTGGGCTGTTCTTTCAAGAGATTTTGGTATACGGGAACTAAACTTTATATGTGGATGCATGTTAGAGAGGAGGTGTGCACTTTATGAAAAGTTGATCAACATGACCTACTTTTAACCTATTTTCCATAGTTCATGGAACATACAGAAAATCTTTGTCCAGGCTGTTGTTTAAAGAGTTTGTGGTATACAGGAACTGAACTTGATTCATCTTAACGAGGAAATGTGCACTGTGTGAAAAGTAGGTCGGTGTGAAGTAGATCAGTGTTACCTACTTTTGACCTACTTCTCATAGCTCAAAGGGGTCACTGAACATTTTAGTCCGAGCTGTAGTTTCAAGAGATTTTGGTATACTTGAACTAAACCTGGTGTGTCGATGCTGAAGATGTGTTTCATATGAAAATTAGTGACATACTTTTCATAATTCACTGAACATCCTTTTGACCTACTTTTCATGGTTCACTGAACATTACAGAGAATGTTTGTCCATGCTATAGTTTCTAGTGTCCCTGCGGAGTATGCCTTTGCGGACCATACATCAGTTTACTGATATCCCTTGTTGAAAATTTACCACTGGAATGACCAAGTCAGTGTCCAGTGGTAAATTAAAAAAATTGTCTCTTAGCCTGCAAATGGACATAGCCCAAGACCACTAAAGAGGCTGGTTTGGGGTGGCTTAACCATTGAAGGATTCATTTTAGTAGCATCCCAGCGTATATTCCAGGATTGGTTTACCATATTGAGACTAAGCTTGGACACATGGTTACCTCTTCTGTTAGGAAGGAAGTAGCATAACAATATTGAGATAACACGGTCAGTGTTACTCAGGGGAGCTTGCTTTTATAAAAATCATGAAAGTGGGACTTGGAGAAATTGTTGTCTATGCCGACAGGAAGCTGTGTGATGGAAATTGAGGTCACTAGGTCAAACTGTGAATTCTGGATTTCAGGATATCATTCAAGACTAAGTTTTCAAATAAATTAATTAAAATTTGTTGTCTTAATACCTGTTCTAAAGGCTAATGGTGTGTCACATGGTGTGTCACATGGCAAAGGTATACCTGTCAGAGTGAGCATAGAAAATCTCTGGAAGCTGTGGGTTCACACTTTGTTAATTGCATTAAGCTTGTAACACTAAAATTTGTTCAAGAAAATTTCAGTTTTCCGGTTATCGATCCAGTCATTCTAGTTGTAAATTTTCAGAGCCAGTCTTCTCTTGGTCTGCAAATGGACATTATCCAAGACCACTGCAGAAGCCGTTTCTTTCTGCCATTTTGAGTGTTAAAGGGTTAACCAGACCTAATGGTCAAATTTGGCCACGAAAGTTTTACTTTCTGTCTATTGAATGTCCATTTACAGGCCAAGCAAATACAACTTTTGTAAATTTATCACGGGAGTGACTGCCTAGGCTATCGTGCCAGTCATTCCAGTGGTAAAGTTTCAAAAATTGTATTCTCTTGGCATGTAAATGGACATTCCACAAAACCAAAAGAGGGTGCAAATGGCTGTTTTACAAATGGCCTTTTATAAATGGCATGATAAAAAGTCTTCTTTAATTAGGTTATTTTGGCCTGCAAATGAACATTGACTACTAGAATATTTACTCTTCTTGACCCATTAACCCAGTCATCCCCAGTTGTAAATTTTCAATAAAATCTCTGCAAATGGACCTTTTTAGGCTAATATGAGTGTTAATGGGTGACTAAAGTGACTGTTACAGTTCAGCTCAGAAAGTTAGAAATAACTTGCTTCCGAAACAAAATAAAATCTACTGTTCAATATATTGGGCTTAATGTGATTGAAGTAATCAAATTAAGTGTGAAATATTCAAGAGAACACATCTTACATCGTGTTCAAAATTGTAAGAACTAACATGTAAACTGGTTTTTGTTTTGGAAACTGGTTAATTTTTTATGAGCGGTAGTGTAATTTGTGTTGAGATATGAATTTCATTGGCTAATCAGTTTCAAGTCAGACATGTCAGGAACCACCTAGCTTGTATATGTACCTGTATCTACAGCATAACGGTACTAATGAGTATTTGCAAAATAAGTTGCATTAAATTTGCCGCTGCTTTTGCTTAAGATTACAGCAAATTTTCAGCTAATTATTTTCAAAATATTCAAACGCTTTCAGGCCTGTCCAAATTTGCGTAACCCATTTTAAGTTCGTGCAAAGGTGCGTAACCCATTTTAAGTTCGTGCAAAGGTTACGCAAACATTTCTGACACAACCCATTTTCCGTTCCCGCAACTGGTTTCATGTTGTACATAAATACATGAAAATGGTTATGCAAAACAGAATGGGTTACCCAAAACAAATTTGCGCAACCCATTTTGGGGTTGCGCACATTTTCAATTTGGACAGGCCTGGCTTTTTTGGCTACATTGATGAAAGCGTTCCTAATGCCAAATTAATTTAATGTGACCATGACGAATTTGTGTTACTACAGGGCATTTGTATAGCGTGTATTGCTGTACAAATTATAAACTGTATAGTTCCCAGCAAAAATGTATAGCAATTAATGCTAAAGTAATGAAAATCAAAGATTAAAAGTACAATCGTGTTCAAATTTAGCATAGCAAATACAGCTATACATGATGCAGAATGTATAGCAACTGCCAAAATATGTGTAGCAAATTGAGATGCGATACCAGATAAATTATGCCCTTGTGTACTAGATTTTATATCCCCATGCCGAATGTATGCGCTACATTTCATGTCACCATGACGATTACATGTATTACAATACAATTGTGTTTCACAGGTCGTACATTGAAACGGGGAATCTCCAAAACCTCAGACAACTTTCTGCTGGTGACCCAGGAGAAAGACAAAGTCCTGCACGATATCCACGAATCTCCTGATGATCAGCTGGTGGAGACTGCTGAGTTGACCTTTACGCTGCCGGATTTGGATCAGTTTATCGGTGACCTACATTGCTTTTTGGAGAAAGAACTCATTGAGATGTCGACGTTGGTTTCGTTACAACAAGCAGGTCAGTTTGAATAGAAGACAATTTTCACGCAGTACAGCTCTGGAATAATTGTAAATGTTACAAAACATAATAAAAGGTACTGTTGAACAGTTGAATATTTTGAACATAATGGGATTGGAAGACATTGTTGTGTAAGGCAGCAATGTCTTCCAATCCAGTTTTTGTTTATAATATTCAGCAGAACATTTCTTACATCGTGTTCAAAATTGTACTAACTAACCTGTTTCTGACTTTGTTTTGGAAACATGTTAACTTATTTATGAGCCATACTGTACCTGTTCCAACATGGCATGCTTAGCCCTTTAACCACTTAAGCCTTAAATCTGCTCAAGAAAATTTTAATTTTCTCAAAAAAAATACCAATTTGCAAATCAAAAAAGGCTATTTTTGAAGATTTACCTCTGGAATGACTGGCTCAGTTATCGAGCCAGACATTCCAGTTGTAAATTTTCAAAAATTGTCTTCTCTTATTCTGCAAATAGACATTTCTGAAGAGCAGTACAGAAGTTGTTTTTGGCAGGCTTGAGTGTTAAAGGGTTAACCTGTGAAATGACAGCTTGTCAATTATACATCCTGTGCTGAGTCTGATCCCCTCAAGATGGCAAGTAATAGTAGTGTATACTAACAAATGTCAGTGTGTTAAAATGTGAGGCTAATCAAATCAGCAGTTTCTGTGTGTCTTAAATCCAGGTATTTTTAGCATTAGAATGTACACAACGAGAGATGATCGTAGTAATTCCCTTTGGTCTGTATCAGGGTTATTAAGTCTACAATGTTGGAATGACACCATCATAAATTACCAGATTGGAGATGATATTTATGTCATTCTGCTCTGTGTGTATAATATATCAATAATTTCCTCGCATATAATTAGGTAATTATATAATTTACTCAGTTCCATGTCAGGTTATTGTGCCTATATTTAATACATCATTTACCCTGCAGTTTACTGCTTATTAAATGGCATATAATAAATATATTAATTGTGGCCACTGAATATTAAGCAAGAAGATGCAAATACATGGAAATAAGTCCAGAAATAATAAAAATGTAAACAAAATTTAACTGTAAAATTCAGCACTGTTCCATGATAACCAAGCCAGGCATCGTAGTGGTGAATTTTCAAAAACAGTCTGCGCCAGCAAATGGAGATTTATTATTTTTGATTTTCATTCTCAATCCTGAGGATCACATGATTAATTAACCCTTTAACCCTCAAATTTGTTCAAGAAAATTCCAATTTTCTCATAGTAAATGTCCTTTTGCAGACCAAGAGAAAACTATTTTTGAAAATTTTCCACTGTAATGACTGGCTTGGTTATCGAGCCAGTCATTCCAGTGGTAAATTTTCAAAAATAGTATTCTCTTGGTCCGCAAATCGACATTTCTCAAGACCACTGAGAAGCTGTTTTTGGCTGGTATGATTGTTAAAGGGTTAAAATGACGTATTTAATAGCAGTGATAAATTTTCTAAATAATTGTGTCTTGGACTGCAAATGAACATTTTCTATGAGAAAATTAAAATTTTTGGTGTTCAACTTTGAAGGTTAAACTGTTAAATGCCACTAAGCAGTTAAATATCCTATTTTGTCTACATCGTACTTTGCTGCAGGCTGTTTGAATTGGTGGTATGACGCTGGTGTCTGTCAAAAACTCTGGCCCATGGCAACCACAGGGGACGGCAACTGCCTTCTCCATGCTGCTTCATTAGGTAAGCATTGCGTGACTAAGAAAATATAACATGATTTTGGGCGGACCATACACAGAGTGGAGAATGGCTCGACTTAGCAATCCGAATGGCATCCTGGCCTCCGATCTGAGAATTAGCATGGGTAAAATATAACTTAGGGTTTTTAGCTCACTTGGCCTGAAAAATGAGCTTATGCAGTGGTGACCGTCTGTCCATCTTCCATTTGTCAACTCTTTCTTCAAACAACTTCTCAGGAATCACTAGGTCGATTTCAATTATATTTGGCAGAAAACGTCCTTAGGGCATAGAGATCCAAGTTTGTTCAAACAAAACCAATTGTCCAATTTGGCTGGCAGGTATCGTGAGTTTTGGCAGATTTTTAGAAACGTCTTTAAAAATCTTCTCTGAAACCACTTGTGAGATCGATTCAAAACTCATGAAACCTCATCTAGGGTGAAAGCTGAACCAAGTTTGTTCAAGGGAACTTGATTGACCAGATGCTTTGACAGCCATCTTGAATGACTTAGTTTTTGCGAAGACGACTTATTCTCCAGAACCGCTGAATGGATCAGGCCAAAATTTGGGAGGTATGATTAGGGACTAAGTGCCAGTAAAATTTGTTCAACGGAAGTTAATACTTAAAGCAACCTGACTGCCATAGGCCAATCAAAATGTAGCGTATTTGGCGGCTATATTGGATTTTTTTATGTGATGGGTTTTGAAGCCGAAATTGGTTTTATATAGGTTTTTGGCTCACCTGGCCTTCGTGTATGCCATGGCGGCTATCCGTCATCTGTCTGTCCGCCGTCCATCCATCCGTCAAATCGCATCTCCTTTGTGCTTTGACCAATTTCGATCAAATTTGGCTGGAAGGATCATGTGGTGGGTAGGTTCCAGAACTTCTATTCAGAATTTTGATTGGTCAATTTTTCTAGTGGCCATCCGAAAATTTTCTAGAAATCATTTAAAACACTACTCCAGTAAAAATGGCCCAATTTCAACAAAACTTGGGTGGCTAATTCTATGCTAGGAGGCTTCAACACTTCTAACGAGAAGTTTGATTGGTCAATTTTTCAGCCATCTTTGATTTTCTGAATATTTGTATAAATCATTTAAAAGCCCTTCATTAACCACGTAACCGATTTCAAGCAGACTCAGCTGTGGAATGATACTAGGGTGGTACATATACATTTAGGTTTCAGAACTTGTATACAGAATGTTGATTGGTCGATTTTTCCGGTGGCCATCTTGGATTTTCTGAAAATTTCGGGAAATCAGTTAAAAGCCTACTCGTCCTTGAGCACTTGACTGATTTCAAGTAAACTCGGCAGGAGGAAATTCTTTTTACATGTATCACGGTTCTTGTAAAAGTGTAGCACGGTTCTTGTAAAAGTGTAGCACGGTTCTTGTAAAAGTGTATCACTGTTCTTGTAAAAGTGTATCACGGTTCTTGTAAAAGTGTAGCACGGTTCTTGTAAAAGTGTAGCACGGTTCTTGTAAAAGTGTAGCACGGTTCTTGTAAAAGTGTATCACGGTTCTTGTAAAAGTGTAGCACGGTTCTTGTAAAAGTGTAGCACGGTTCTTGTAAAAGTGTAGCACGGTTCTTGTAAAAGTGTATCACGGTTCTTGTAAAAGTGTATCACGGTTCTTGTAAAAGTGTATCACGGTTCTTGTAAAAGTGTATCACGGTTCTTGTAAAAGTGTAGCACGGTTCTTGTAAAAGTGTATCACGGTTCTTGTAAAAGTGTATCACCGTTCTTGTAAAAGTGTAGCACGGTTCTTGTAAAAGTGTAGCACGGTTCTTGTAAAAGTGTAGCACGGTTCTTGTAAAAGTGTAGCACGTACTGCGATACAGGAAAAATTGTCGCAATACGTGATGTATCAATGAATTGTTGCAGCCCTATTGGATAATCTACTTTTCGCGAAAAAGGGTTCCCCAGGATCAGGCCGAAATTTGGTCGATATGATTAGGGACTAAGAGCCATTAAAGTTTGTTGAAGGGAATGTGATACATCCAAAAGCATGGCCGGCATCAGCCAATCAAAATCTAGCTTGTTTGGCAGCCATAATGGATTGTTTAATTTAATGGTTTTATATTGGATTTTGAGTATTCTGATTTCAAATTTGCCATTTTCGAAACTGTCAGATAACTGGTTTGGCACACATTCAGTGAAAGCGCGTCAAAATAAATAAAGTCAGTCTGAAAAGGTACTAGCTTTGACTCCTGTTATTGCACTTACTCTTGGTGTGCAAGTGGACATTTATTAAGACCACTGTTGAATACCTGTTTGTGGCTGGCTTGGCCATTAAATAGTTAAATTGATATTTTATTTTCTCAGCTATGTGGGGTTTTCATGACCGCAACCTGATTCTGCGTAAAGCTCTCTTTGAGTCCATGACAGCGGGAACGTATAAAAGTGCTCTGTTCAGAAGATGGAGATATCAACAAACATTCGTTAATAAGCAGGTACTGCTGGGTGCATAGATACTGTAGTCATCATGTTTACATATTACACTATAAGCTGACAGATTAAGTCACGCACGCACGCACACACGATTCTCATCTGTCACTCGAACATATGTTTCGACTGACATCAAAATTTAAAGACGTCAGTTGTCAAACGTCATCACAATCAAAACATTACTTGTTAGTTGGTGTTGGAAAGTCGGCTGAGCATGCAAGTGGAATCAGACTTATAAAACCCCACCTATGTCTAAAGCTGATGTCCGAATCAAAGTCTGTCCAATGCAAAGTCTGATGAATACAGTATGAATACAGTATGAATACAGTATGAATCATTGAATTGTGTGCCTCTTCACTCAATATAACGTTGCCTATTAACCCTTTAATGGGCAAATTTGGTCAGGAAAATTTTAATATCTACCTATTGAATGTCCATTTAAGAGAATATTCTCTATTTTTGAAAATATATCACTGGGATGTCTGGCTTGGTTATCGAGCCAGTCATTCCAGTTGTAAATTTTCAAAATAACAGATTGGCCGGCATAACCATTAAAGGGTTAATGTAGCTTTTCTACAGAGAATGAAATTCTATTTTAGCAGATGTTATTTTAGACTCGTTGAATAGAAGTGCTAATGGAATGGCCAGGGTGTTGTGCAATGGTAGTGACTACATCTTGCACTTAGCGCTGTTATGGTTAAGCTATCAGGCCATTGTCCATTATATTTATGGACATCATCATTTATATCCTGGTTTCATGTTTAGCTGGAGTTAGTGTGTACAGTTAAATCTAGCTGGTTTATGACTCATAGCAGGTATATGTTCAATGAAGCCTGACAGTTGTATTCCATACAGGACTCTCTCATTTTACTGAACCAACCATTGTGGTGTAAAATACAATTTTCCCTCTCCTACGTGGATGTTTTTACATCATCTGACTTATTTCTCCTAGAAAACAGTTATATTGGATTGCTACTCCACTCTATATAGTGTGTAACAGTGGTGTTATTCTTAGTAAGAATTTCACTTTTTCCTTTCACTCAGTCCGGTCTGATCTACTCGGAGGATGAATGGCACATAGAATGGGATAATCTGTTGCGCCTCGCCTCTGCACAACCACGAAGAACACAATGTGATACGATTAAGCAGAGCAGCTGCTGTGATAGCCCACTAACACACGGGTAAGTGATAGCCCGCTAAGACACGGGTAAGTGATAGCCCGCTAACACACAGGTAAGTGATAGCCCGCTAAACGGGTAAGTGATAGTCTGCTAACACACGGGTAAGTGATAGCCCGCTAACACACGGCTAAGTGATAGCCCGCTAACACACGGGTGAGTGATAGCCCGCTAACACACGGGTAAGTGATAGGCCGCTAACACACGGGTAAGTGATAGGCCGCTAACACACGGGTAACTGATAGGCCGCTAACACGGGTAAGTGATAGGCCGCTAACACACGGGTAAGTGATAGGCGCTAACACACGGGTAAGTGATAGGCCGCTAACACACGGGTAAGTGATAGGCCGCTAACACACGGGTAAGTGATAGGCCGCTAACACACGGGTAAGTGATAGGCCGCTAACACACGGGTAAGTGATAGGCCGCTAACACACGGGTAAGTGATAGGCCGCTAACACACGGGTAAGTGATAGGCCGCTAACACACGGGTAAGTGATAGGCCGCTAACACACGGGTAAGTGATAGGCCGCTAACACACGGGTAAGTGATAGGCCGCTAACACGCGGGTAAGTGATAGGCCGCTAACACGCGGGTAAGTGATAGGCCGCTAACACGCGGGTAAGTGATAGGCCGCTAACACGCGGGTAAGTGATAGGCCGCTAACACGCGGG
Source organism: Chaetoderma sp. LZ-2023a (assembly GCA_034401795.1). Taxonomy (NCBI): domain Eukaryota; kingdom Metazoa; phylum Mollusca; class Caudofoveata; order Chaetodermatida; family Chaetodermatidae; genus Chaetoderma; species Chaetoderma sp. LZ-2023a. The sequence goes on along the minus strand of CM067360.1, from coordinate 8,148,004 downwards.
TAAGTGATAGGCCGCTAACACGCGGGTAAGTGATAGGCCGCTAACACGCGGGTAAGTGATAGGCCGCTAACACGCGGGTAAGTGATAGGCCGCTAACACGCGGGTAAGTGATAGGCCGCTAACACGCGGGTAAGTGATAGGCCGCTAACACATGGGTAAGTGATAGGCCGCTAACACACGGGTAAGTGATAGGCCGCTAACACACGGGTAAGTGATAGGCCGCTAACACACGGGTAAGTGATAGGCCGCTAACACGCGGGTAAGTGATAGGCCGCTAACACGCGGGTAAGTGATAGGCCGCTAACACACGGGTAAGTGATCCATACTATTAACCCCTCGTGTTTCAACTTAGCCCTTTAACCCTTTCACAACCCTACAGAGGTAAATCTTCAAGAAGAGTCTTCTATTGGACAGCAAATGGACATTGCCTATGCAAAGAATTGAATCTTCTTGTCCATTACCAGTTTAAGAACTCTACAGTGTTTGTTGAAGAATCTCCATTTTCAGGACAAGAGTCACTGGTAAATTTACACAAAAATTATCTTTGCATTCAGAAATTATTTTCTCCTGGAAACTATTGGTTAACCCTCAAATTCGTTCAAGAAAATCTCAAATTTTTCATAGCAAATTTTCATTTGCAGACCAAGAGAAAACTGAAAATTTACCACTGGAATGACTGGCTCGGTTATCAAGCCAGTCATTCCAGCAGTAAATTAAAAAAAATAGTCTTCTCTTGGTCTGCAAATGGACATTTCTCAAGACTACTGCGGAAGTAGGCACTGATGATACAAGTCTGCTTAAACCAGTTCATTTTTACTGTGTCCAGCGTTTGTTTCCTTAACAAGTTTGTTGAAAGTTGATCTGTTTGAAAATATTCAACCTCATCTATAGAGCTGAGTTTTAGCAGTTTCTAGAGTAACTACTCAGTTTCCTAGCGTATAGTACAGCTCATATAATGTGGATTGATTGCAAAACAAAATAAAATGTACTGTTGAATATTTCGAATATAATTGCTTAGATGCAGCAATAACTCCCGATCCAATTGTGTTCAAACTATTCAACAGTTGAGAATATTTATTACAGCATGTTCAAAATCGTACCGAGGTGTTTTTGTTTTGGAAGCCGACTACGTTATTTATGAGCTGTGCTGTAGTGCCAAAATACCGTGATTCATACTCTAGTAAGAACTGAGTCACATGCTTTTATTGAAGGTACCTTTCCAAGTTATCCATCCATCATATGACGTCCAATAATCAACTACCTGAAGTGTGTGATGACATCATAATCATTACATCATGAATGACTGGATTTAGTCCGTCTTTAACGCTTAATAGTCCAACACGTATGAATTGTATGTCTTTACCATTTAATAAACAATCTGTTGAATATTTTGAAACAAATTTGACTGTGTGCTGTTGCTGCCTACAGCAACATCACCCAGTCAAATTAGTTTCAAAATATTTAACAACTTACCTGTATAGTTGTCTGGAAATTGATAGTCAGAGAGTTCAGGGATCGATTGCTCCCAACATGAGTGAGTTGTGGTTGTAGCTTAGCTAATATTTGGGTGGGGCATAGCTAAAACTGGAAAGGTCCATTGAGTGGACTGATGAACTAACATGTCACATGTCACTCTTATCTGGCTGTATGTTTTTCAAACATAAGCTCTTTCTGACATGCAATTGGACATTTCTCCAGACCATTGTAGATGCTGTTATTGACTGCCATGAGTGCAAAGGCCAAGTGAGCTTATGCTTACGTCTTCTTCTCAAGAACCACTGGCCCGATTTCAATTATATTTGGCAGGAAGCATCCTTAGGACATAGAGATCTAAGTTTGTGCAAATGAACCTGATAGGCCAATTTGGTCGGCGGCCATCTTGGATTTAGGCCGATTTTAGGAAACCTTTACAAATTTTCTCCGAAACCGCTTAGGGGATTGATGTAAATCTCATGAAATATGATTTAGGGCAGGAGCTGAACCAAGTTTGTTCAAGGGAACTTGATTGGTCAAATGGTTGGGCAGCCATCTTAGTTGACTTAGTTGTAGCGAACCGCTGAAGGGATCGGGCCGAAATTTGGTAGATATAATTATGACCTAAGGGCCATTAGAGTTTGTTCAGGAGAAGTTGATCCATCAAAAAACATGGCCGCCGTGAGCCAGTCAAAATATAATGTGTTTGGTGGCCAAATTGGATTGTTTTATTTGATGGCTTTTGAGGCCGAAATTGGTTTTGTATGTGTTTTGCGGTATTTTGATCACAAATTTGCAATTTTCGAAACTGTCGGATAAATGGTTTGGCGGCCATCTTGGATCATTTTCCAACCAAAAGCTCCCATACCAAAGCAATGGGAAATTTAAAATGTTTTTTTCTCGAGAACTAGTGGGCCGATTTCAATTATATTTCACAGGATGCATCCTTAGGGCATAGAGATTCAAATTTGTTCAAACGAAGCCGATCGTCCAATTGGGCCGACAGCCATCTTGGATTTTGTTTGATTTTTAGAAATGTCTAAAGATCTCCGAAACCGCTTATGGGATTGATGCAAACCTGATGAAATATGATTTAGGGCAAGAGATGAACCAAGTTTGTTCAAGGGAACTTAATCTGTCAAATGGTTTGGCGGCCATCTTGTCGGATAAACGGTTTGGTGGCCATCTTGTTGATAAAGAGCATTCTAGTTGAAATGCCTATGGTCCAGGTGAGTGATACAGGCCCCTTGGGCCTTTTGTTTATGAGAAAATTAAAATTTTAAAAGCAAATTCGAGTGTTAAAAGGTTAAAGAATATTCATATTGTACTGATAAATACAGATAAAAATAAATAGTCAATCAATCAATCAATCAATCAATCAATCAATGATTACATTACTATTTCAGGTGCAAGGAGTCATCTCCAGACAGTGTTGACAATATTGTATATGAGAGTCTGGAAGAATTCCATGTGTTCGTGCTGGCGCATGTTTTGCGACGTCCTGTTATCGTTGTTGCTGACAAGGTGCTACGTGATACAAATGGTGAAGCTCTTGCTCCAATTCCATTTGGTGGGATCTTTCTGCCACTAGAATGTCGTCCTGATTTGTGCCATCATTCACCGCTGTTACTCACGTACGATGCAGCTCATTTCTCCGCGCTGGTTCCGATGGAGGTGGAGAAGTCAGGGCCTCTTCTGGAGAGAAGCAATTCCACACTACAAGGTCAGTGATATTTATTTCCATTCAGGTATTTTGTTTTTTTCATTTAGATATTTTCCTCTGTGGTCATGTTTTTAAAAGTTGATAGATTGTGGCATAAAACATCGGCTGAATGTTCGAATCTTTTACAGTGTCATGAATGGAAATGGCTGGTTTATTTATCGAGGCAGGCATTCCAGTGGTAAACTTGAAAAAAGTCTTCCTTTGGTCTGCAAATGGATATCCAATAAGCAAAGATTTCAATTTATTTTAGCAATCTTCACCATTAAAGATTTACTGTATAATAAATACATATAACTAGAGCCCATTCCTGAGGACACTTATTGTATGGTTTAAATTTCAGAGATCTTCCCAGAGAAGACAACTTGGCCAGTTGCAATTTCTCTAGCCACCCTACTATAGAATTGTGAGATTATAAGCAGAAGAGGGGCTATTCAGAGAAGGGTTATGCTCGCATGGCCTTTCGATTACCATGACCATTGAACTTTAGACCCCCCAAATCAAGAGCTTCTTTAGAACCCCAAGTACAGCCAAGTAGGAAAGAAATCCATCAAGTAGAACTTGTGTTGCTGCACCAGACATACATACTAAGAGTCTGACACACGCACACATGACTTACAATAGAATAAAAACAACTGTTTGAGAATATCATTGCATAAATATTTGAACATCATTGTTTTTATTTGCATGTACAGCTGCGATTCCCCTGGTTGATTGTCAGTTGTCACTGCTGACGTTGCACTTCACCATCGATCCTGGTGAGAGATTCAACTGGAGCTCCCTGGATGAAGAAAGCGCTGAGGCATGTAGCGGGGTGACGCAGCTTTCCACCATATCATGTGAATTGCTGCATCATGAGAAAGTCAACGTTCTACAAAAGTATATGGATTTCCAATACATTGGCGTTAGCTCCAAGCTGGTTGATGAGATGTGTGAAAGTGATGGTGAGAGAAAGTCTAGTGGATCCATGGATTCAGATGAAAGCGCGGCTAGTTTTAGTGGCAATAGTAAAGATAGACAACGGAAAGACAGCGGCGGGAACAGTCGTATGCAACAACAAATGCAGTCTGTGGCTAAGGGATTTGGAAGCATAGGTAAAAGTGTAAGTAAAAGACTGAAGGCTCTCGGAAAAGGTGGGCTGGGTAAAGTGGATAAGAAATGTGTTGGTTCAATAGTGGCAGGTTCTGTGGTTGCTAGTGGTGTTGTGGTGTGTAAAGGTGATGAGAAGTCCAGTATTCCCTGTGCAAAGTTATCGACAAAGCGCTCATTAGTACAAGATCAGTTAGTGATGAATTACATAGCTGACGCGAAGAAGCGCTTTGAGAAGGAACTTGAACTAAAACAGAAGAAAGCTTTACACGCGGCTCAGCAGAAAGCTGCGACTCTTCCACGGCCACGTGCTCCTCCCCCGCCGTATTCAAGCATTAATGAGTCCCTGTCAATCACAACTAGAGTGCAATGTGTACAGCCAAATTGTACTATGTTTGGTACATCAGAAACGAGTTATTTGTGCTCAGATTGTTATTCACGATCGAAGCGGGAAGAAGAACACCTCCGTGGCACAGGTAATAGTAACGCTCTCCCTGACATGACACGCACCTCCCAATACACTGAAGATTTTGTACATAAGGAAGGAAAGTCTAAGTTTTATGTGCCACAAACACCCGTAATTGTCTCACAAACAGCCAATGTTAATATTATTCCAATAACGGTTATGAATGATGAGAAACCTGAGCGAAAGCGAACTTATCATCCGCATAGCAACATTAACCCTAATCATGCTAGCATGGCAGTCGGGTCATCAAGTACATTACCTACCATGAGAGTGAACATAGCTCCAGCTAAGCCCAATGTACACACAGCTCCTACCTCAATGATCCAAGATGATGCACGAAAACGCGTTCTACAAAATGTTACCAACAAAGTCGCCCTGGACCGATCCAGTGCTCCTGTTGTGATGGGATTTGCAAAGGAGCCATCTAGGAGTCCATCACCTTATGACAATATTAACAAGGTGGAAAGTAGACAGCTGTGTAAAAATGATGACTGTCATTATTATGGCTCTAAAGAAACAGATAATTATTGTTCGCAGTGTTATAAATCCATGCACAAACTGCTGGAAGATGATCCAACATGTAATATTGCGAAAACAAGATTGTAATGGACGGATCTATGTCCAGCTAAGCTCCGTCTGCTTTTTGCACGCCTTGGAATCGATGTGAAACTGAAACCTGAATTTCCAGAATCTAATTTGCAAAGTATCTATACATTTGACCTGCTGAATATTTTGAAACTAATTTGACTGGGTGCTGTTGTGGCAGCAAAAGCTTCCACTCAACCTAGTTTCAAAATATCCAACAGAATGTTTAGTGAATGGTAAATTCATGAAAGGCATTTGTACACTTGTGATAGACTTTGATTTTTATGACGGAGCTATGTCATGCTAATGGACCTTTCCATTTTTAGCTATACCCCGCCCATCTCTACCTAAGCCCAGCCCACACCTCGATCGTGCTGTGATCGATCGATCTCTGAACTCCCTGACTATCAATTTCCAGCACCCAGTCAAATTAGTTTCGAAATATTCAACAGCACGTGTATTAAATGGTAGAGACATACAATTTGTACAATGTGTCGGACTATTAAGAGTTAGATGTATAGAATAATTTATGACAATGATTATGACATCATCCTACTCACCGCTTAGCTGATTATGATGTCATATGACATCATCACTCTGGAAACGTCCATTGTGATGTCACCTAACATGTGACTGATTGTAACATCAGCTACTTGGGTGACAGATCATATCCCTCTATTGACGCTTTAATGACTAAATTTGGTCAAGAAAATTTAACTATTTGCTTAAATTGAATGTACATTTGCAGGGTATGAAAAGACTGTTTTTGAAAATGTACCACTGGTAACCAAGCCAGTCATTCCACTGATATATTTTCAAAAAGGGCCTCTCCTGACCTGTAAATGGACATTCCTGAGGACCACTGCGGCTTCATTGTGAAAGGGTTAATCTAGTCTCGTTAGAGCAAATATATACAGTAAGCATTAGGACATGTTCTAAATATACTATCACCAGTCCAAGGATGTCAAATGAGAAGTAGACTACCTCCCCGGGGCCCCTATTCATGAACAGTTCATAGCTTATCTACCCGAGCCAGTCATTGCAGTGATACATTTTCAAAAATGTTCTTCTCTTTGGTCTGGAAATGTACTTTTTCTATGATAGATTTTCTTGAAAGCTTTAAGGGTTAAAGTTTTAAATAACAACTGATCCGCTGCTGTATGTTAAATATGCCTGAGATTGCCTATACTATCCCTTTAACACTCACTTTCTTTCAAGAAAATTAAAATTATTACAGTCATAGAAAATGCTCATTAGCAGACAAAGAGAAGACTATTTTTTAAATTTACAACTGGAATGACTGGCTCGGCTATCGAGCCAGGCATTCCAGTGGTAAATTTTCAAAAATAGTCTTCTGCGTCTGCTGAAGGCGTCTCTGGTGAGTTTGAGCGTTAAACTTCAAGACTTAATGAAGCCAGGAATAAATTGTTTCTGCCAATAGTCTTGAGAAATCTCCTATTTTTTTAATTTCACCCAGGCAATAGCTGGCCAGTCATTCCAGTGTTAAATTTTAAAGATAATATTCTCTTGTCTTACAAATGGAGACTGACTAAGGGAAATATACATTTCTAGCTCACCTATCGGTGTAGGCTCCAGAACATCTATTCAAGATTTTGCTTGTTCAATTTTTTGTGTCAAAATTTCCTTAACCGCTTGGGAGATTTTGACCAAATATGGCTAGCTAACCCATATGTTTGCAGGCTCTAGAAATACTATTCAGAATTTTGATTGGTCTATTTTTTGGGTGAGCATCTTAGATTTTATGAAAAATGTGCTGCAAATTGTCAAAAGGCTGTTGGACAGATTTCAACCGAATTTGGCTAGAACGGGGCCTATCATGGTAGGCTTCAGAACTTCTATTCAGAATTTTGCTTGGTTAAGTTTTGACATAAAAATCATAGATTTTATGAAAAATTTACCGGAAATTGTCAAAATGTATCTCCTTAACCGGTTGGTGGATTTTATACAAATTTGGATGGAAGGATTCTGTAGTTGTAGGCTCTAGAACTTCTATTCAGAATATTGGTTGGTCAGTTTTTTTCTTGTTTTTAAAAAAAAATCTTTCCTGAAGCATTTAAAACATGCTACTCCTGACTTAATGGGCCGACACTTGCATGGAATGATCCTATGGCAGTATAGGCTTCAACATATAAAACCAGAATTTTGATTGGTCAATTTCTTTGTTGGCGTCTTGGATTTTTTGAAAATTATCCATCATGTATATTTAAATGCAAATGGTTCAAATGTTAGTGCTCCAGGTGAGAGCCACAGGCATTTGTGCCGTTTGTCTTAATAATTTTGATTATGGAGAGAGCATCGAGTGTCATGATAACTCAGCCATGTAAGGGTCCACACCGCTTAGAGCTGTAGCTCTATGATAAAATATTGTGATTACATACAAGTAGAAAATAAATACAGCATTAAGCTCATCTATATACTGGTAGTATGTATAGTAGTTCATCTTTTTTTTTTGCACTGTAAATGTTGCAGCCATACATCTTATAAGAAATCTGTTGTATCAGCTTTTGTGTACTAAAATGAAGACTATTAAAGACTAAACTAGCTTTTCTAGCCACCACTTTTCCCCATATTTTATGAAATTAAGTTTTGAAATCGTTTAAAATCATTTAAAATTAAAGTTTTTCAATGAAATGTCGGTGAAGTAGGCCGAATAGCGCTTAAGATGGCACTTTATAGCATCAAAATTTCATCATTTTATGGAAAGCTTGAGCAACTCATAATCCCCCTGATTGTACTGTCTCAAAACTGTCTGACAGGAATTTCATCAGAACTCTGAACATATATATAAATTGATCCCAACACGTAAGAACGATGGTGGAGCTTAGTTAGAAATAGGCTGGAGGTAGCTAGAACTGGATTCTATTGTTCTGGTGATAACATACAAACATCATTGGCATATTATTAGTACGAGGTTGAAACATACAAACATCATTGGCATATTATTAGTACGAGGTTGAAACATACAAACATCATTGGCATATTATTAGTACCAAGTTGAAACATACAAACATCTTTGGCATATTATTAGTACCAAGTGGAAACATACAAACATCTTTGGCATATTATTAGTACCAAGTTGAAACATACAAACATCTTTGGCATATTATTAGTACCAAGTTGAAACATACAAACACCAACAGTTTTTAGCGACACCATTTCCAAAATATACTTATTATTAAGTCCTCATATAATCAATGTATCATAGACATTGTGAACTTACATTAACATTTACCCCCTCCATTTGGCCGTGGAAAGTTCAATTTTCTCAGATTATATTTGAAAATCTATCACTTGAATGACTGGCTCGGTTATCGAGCCAGTTATTCTAGTGATAAATTTTCAAAAATATTCTCATGTAAATGTACCTTCCTGAAGACCACTGTCCAGAAGCTGGTCAAGTGGAGTGTTAAAGGGTCATATCCACATATCTGTTGCAAAGGAGCAGTACTACTGTATAATACCTGGATGTGTTTCTCCCAGCTCAAGGGAGATAACCACTAGATTTTAAACACAACAGGTAATACAAGGGCAATGTATTCAACACTAACCATTCTGATATTATTTTTATTATTATTATTATTATGATGATTATTATTATATTCAGTTGTTTAATAATTTGTGTTAGTTTTGAAAGAAATGTCTCCTTTTCTTAGTGCTTAAATGTAATTCTTATAATGTAATGTAAGCCATGAATGACGCCTGCTCGGGATGCGCATATTGTGCTGTGTGCAGGTGTTCCTCATATAATTTAGCCGCAATCTCATGTCACTCAGTCACCAGGTTTCTCATAAATTAGCCAAAATTCTGTGGAGGAATCCAGCTTTAGCTGTACCCCATCTCTAACTAAGCTCCATCTATGCTTTTCTCATGTTGCTGTCAATCTATCCCTGCAAGTGCTCTCTGAATCTGAATTTCCAGTAAAATATACAGGTAAGCTGTTGAGTATTTTGGAACTAATTTGACTGGGTGTTCTTGCCTAGGGAAGCAACAGCGCCCAATCAGATAAGTTTCAAAATATTCGATAGAATGATTAATAAATAGTAAAGACATACAATTCATACAACAACGCTTAGTCCGTCATCAATTAAACGTTTGTGATCAACTTAGTTACGCCATTCATGATGTAGTTGATTATGACGTCAGCTTACACGTCGTGACTGACGTAGTTGATTATGACGTCAGCTTACACGTCATGACTGACGTAGTTGATTATGACGTCAGCTTACACGTCATGACTGATGTAGTTGATTATGACATCAGCTTACACATCATGACTGACGTAGTTGATTATGACATCAGCTTACACGTCATGACTGACGTAGTTGATTATGATGTCAGCTTACACGTCATGACTGACGTAGTTGATTATGACATCAGCTTACACGTCATGACTGACGTAGTTGATTATGACATAAGCTTACACGTCATGACTGATGTAGTTGATTATGACGTCAGCTTACACATCATGACTGATGTAGTTGATGACATCGTATGGTTGATGGTTATTCTGCGCATGGACACTAGTTGTAGGAAATGTCCATTTGCAGACCAAGAGAAGATTATCTTAGAAATCACAATTGACTGATAAGTATTCTAAAGTAATCTTATATAATTTCCCTCACTGGACATTTTCTTTGCTAAAATTAATATTTTATTTTAACTTGATATTAATTTATGAATAATTTCTATTTACTTTGGAGCGTCTAGCCTATAGTACTTCCTCATCATAATCTTGAATTTCAGTAGAACTTGCTTTGTTTACATATAGTGCTCTAGCTAGTAGTTTTTAGTTGTAGATGGCAACTCCACGTGGTAACGGAGTGACATTTAACTCACCTTCCCAGTAATAAATTGCTGTACTGCACCTATTAGTGAACATATTTTTGTTTGATATGTTTTATGTTAGTGACAAGATGTTAGTGTCAAGATGTTAGTGTCAAGATGTTAGTGTCAAGATGTTAGTGCCAAGATGTTAGTGCCAAGATGTTAGTGCCAAGATGTTAGTGTTAAGATGTTAGTGCCAAGATGTTAGTGCCAAGATGTTAGTGTTAAGATGTTAGTGTCAAGATGTTAGTGCCAAGATGTTAGTGTTAAGATGTTAGTGTCAAGATGTTAGTGTAGTACAACATTATGAAATTTATTAATTACGCCTTTGGAGCTCTGGAAAACTGGCCAAACGGTAAAGTAACGGAGTGACGAACAATATACACATACTTTTAGCTATGATATAAAATACCAAAACTGTGCATTTGGACAAGTTATGCCTAATATCAACAGCCATTATCTAGTCACATCTCATAGATGATCAGCTTGCAGAAACCTTTTAGACTGAGCATAATTTTTGTTATGGCCGAAGAAAGAGTAGCGGTAACGGAGTGACGTCACGATGGTAACGGAGTGACGTCACGATGGTAACGGAGTGACATTACGCTGGTAACTGAGTGACATCACGATGGTAACTGAGTGACATCACGATGGTAACGAGTGACATCACGATGGTAATGGAGTGACATCACGATGGTAACGGAGTGACATCGCGATGGTAACGGAGTGACATCGCGATGGTAACGGAGCGACATCGCGATGGTAACGGAGCAACATCTGACATCACGATGGTAACGGAGTGACATCACGATGGTAACGGAGTGACATTACGATGGTAACTGAGTGACATTATGATGGTAACTGAGTGACATCACGATGGTAACTGAGTGCATCATGCTGGTAACGAGTGACATCACGATGGTAACGGAGTGACATCACGATGGTAACGGAGTGACATCACGATGGTAACGGAGTGACATCACGATGATAACGGAGTGACATCACGATGGTAACGGAGTGATGAGTGCAAAAATCAATTTGTAAAGAATGTATATGTCTCAACTGAGTGTAATTTTACATTTTAATTTCCTTTGGATGAAAATTCTTGTTGAATAACAAGGAATTTAACAATATTTGGTATCATTTGAATATCAGATCAGATGATCAGAGATTTCAGTTTTACATATTTCTTAAAAGTTCAAAATTTATGTACTATTCAGTATTTACTAAATTATGTTACTCTCTTCCTCATGATAAGATGTGAAGTGGAAAGATGCATCATCCTTGATAACACACTTCTTCTTAATGTATCTCTGTCCCCATCTTGCCCAGCACCAATTTGTTCATCCATCTTTCCAGCAGTTAAACTTTCATCACCCATCACTCACATTTCAAATGCATCTAATACTACATGTATCTGCTTCTCTTCACTCCTTGTCAATTGTTATTACCCATAGTAAACATAATGTAATTATTATAGCATGGAAAGGGGTTCAAAGAGCTAATATTGAAAGTTCTCCAGACAGTAATAATCATCTTCACTAGTTACATGCTCATCATCCACCAATGTCATCCTTCAGATTTATTATGGACGACGGCTGCTGCTAATGAGTGAGCATGGTTACCTACTTTTCCCAGATACATCACCTTTCATCAGAAAGGGAATCTCCAGCTTTGTCCTTGTTTCTATCCATCATGTAATGGAATCTCCAGCTTCGTCCTTGTTTCTATCCATCATGTAATGGAATCTCCAGCTTGGTCCTTGTTTCTATTCATCATGTAATGGAATCTCCAGCTTGGTCCTTGTTTCTATCCATCATGTAATGGAATCTCCAGCTTGGTCCCTGTTTCTATCCATCATGTAATGGAATCTCCAGCTTGGTCCTTGTTTCCATCCATCATGTAATGGAATCTCCAGCTTGGTCCTTGTTTCTATCCATCATGTAATGGAATCTTCAGCTTGGTCCTTGTTTCTATCCATCATGTAATGGAATCTCCATCTTGGTCCCTGTTTCTATCCATCATGTAATGGAATCTTCAGCTTGGTCCCTGTTTCTATCCATCATGTAATGGAATCTTCAGCTTGGTCCCTGTTTCTATCCATCATGTAATGGAATCTTCAGCTTTGTCCTTGTTTCTATCCATCATGTTTGTCCAGCAGTCATATATTTTAATCTATTCAGTGTGAAATAGTTTCTTTTCATTGGTTTACACTGTATGCTTTAAAACTCTAATAACATTTCTGCTACTGCAGTGCTGTTTATGATCTATGAAGATCAGGCCGCCCCGCCCGTCTTGCTCAAATCATTTCCTCTATCATGTCTATGTAGATGTTTTATATGGACTTAGTGACATCACACAGCCTAGTCACACACATTGCATCTATGTGTCATCACTGTGAAGGGGACATCAGGATCTCACAGAATCAATGACTTGCATGAGCAATTGCTGACCAAACATGAAAACATCAAGTATGGATGTATACGGGAGGAATATTATATCTTCAACAGATGTAGCCAGCAGATGTGTGTGGAAACATGAGCCCATCCAGACAGGCAGTAAGGTTGTCTAGCTTATGGAGGTATGATCAGATGTGGCTTGCACACGAAAAAAAGGAAATATGGAATTACCTGGATGACATAAAAATCTAGACCTGGAAGGTAATGGCCGACTATGGAGATTATGATTTAATGATGAGGATGAGTTCCAGTGACCTTGCCATCTGTTACTGCCTGCCATTAAATGTCATTTTAATATCAATATATGGTCTATTGTTATAAAGATATCATTCAATATCTTTCTGGATAATTCTTAGGTATCAGAATAATTAACATTATTGTTTACTTCCCAAAAAGGTAGTCTGATTAAATAATTATCACCGTTGATGCCATTCTGTATATATAGGTCATGTGTTGCAGCAAAACTACTTATTTATTAGCTGCCTTGGTCTTTTTTAGGTATTGTATTGAAAATAATATATTGTCATCCTTATTCTTTCAATTATAGATGTGGTGAAAACTTTTGTTTGCTGAATTATAGATAAATCACTTGTCACCCTGTTACCATGTGCAGATGTCACTCTGTTACCATGTGCAGATGTCACTCTGTTACCATGTGCAGATGTCACTCTGTTACCATGTGCAGATGTCACTGTTACCGTGTGCAGATGTCACTATTACCATGTGCAGATGTCACTCTGTTACCATGTGCAGATGTCACACTGTTACCATGTGCAGATGTCACTATTACCATGTGCAGATGTCACTCTGTTACCATGTGCAGATGGCACTCTGTTACCATGTGCAGATGTCACTCTGTTACCATGTGCAGATGTCACTCCGTTACCATGTGCAGATGTCACTCCGTTACCATGTGCAGATATCACTCCGTTACCATGTGCAGATGTCACTCTGTTACCATGTGCAGATGTCACTCTGTTACCATGTGCAGATGTCACTCTGTTACCATGTGCAGATGTCACTCTGTTACCATGTGCAGATGTCACTATTACCATGTGCAGATGTCACTCTATTACCATGTGCAGATGTCACTATTACCATGTGCAGATATCACTCCGTTACCATGTGCAGATGTCACTCTGTTACTATGTGCAGATGTCACTCTGTTACCATGTGCAGATGTCACTCCGTTACCAGCATTGCTCCACCAAAGGTGATCCCCCACAAGGTTGTTAATGTATACTCAAACTACCCTGGCATGCGTGGTAAAACTATCATTACACAAGAAATTATAGCTTTGTGCTGTGTCAAGGGAACAGCCTACATTGACCTAAGGTAAAAAACATGCCAGCAAAATTTTTAATTCTTTTGTTTGATTAATTATTAGTTTGCTTCATGTTCTTGCTTATAAGCTGTATGAAATGCTTGTCTCTTTATTTATGTTAGAGAAATGCTACTTGACAAATAGCTGTTATGCAGCTATTTCTACACTAAATAAAACCGCTATCAGTAAATGGTTAATAAAATTGATTATTGCTGCTTAGAGTAGACATACAATTAAATTTATTAATTTCTAAAATATAAATATTTGGTCAAATAATTATATTATCCACAAAAGGAAATATGTATGTTTATGTACATTTTTTCGTGATCTAGATATGTAGTATACAAGGTATTCTCTGTGTGCATGGAATGTTGATACAAATCTCATTTGTTTACAAACATTAATGGGAAGGAACAGTTTAATGTGTTTAGCCAAAAATTAGAATGCCACAGTCTGCAGACTAAAACTCAGTACATAAATCTGCAAGTATGTAATTTATGGTCTATTTATAGTATGCATTCTACAATACATCTGATGTATGTAAAAATAATGCACAAGTTCTTTTAACCATTGAATTTGTTTAAGAGGATTTCAGTTTTCTCTTAGAAAATGTCTATTTACCGACCAAGAAAATAGTATTTTGGAAAATTTACCACTGGAATGACTGGCTCGGTTATCGAGCCAGTCATTCCAGTTATAAATTTTCAAAAATAGTATTCATTTGGTCTGCAAATGTACATTTTCTAAGAGGAAAATTGAAATTATCTTGAACAAATTCAAGGGTTAAAAGTGTTAAAATCATGATTCTTTCGCAGAGTCTGCTATGTCCTGTATGTTTTGCCTTTCACAGAGTCTGCTATGTCCTGTTTGTTTTGGCTTTCGCAGAGTCTGCTATGTCCTGTATGTTTTGCCTTTCGCAGAGTCTGCTATGTCCTGTATGTTTTGCCTTTCGCAGAGTCTGCTATGTCCTGTATGTTTTGCCTTGCGCAGAGTCTGCTATGTCCTGTATGTTTTGCCTTTCACAGAGTCTGCTATGTCCTGTATGTTTTGCCTTGCGCAGAGTCTGCTATGTCCTGTATGTTTTGCCTTGCGCAGAGTCTGCTATGTCCTGTATGTTTTGCCTTGCGCAGAGTCTGCTATGTCCTGTATGTTTTACCTTTCGCAGAGTCTGCTATGTCCTGTATGTTTTACCTTGCGCAGAGTCTGCTATGTCCTGTATGTTTTGCCTTTCACAGAGTCTGCTATGTCCTGTATGTTTTGGCTTGCGCAGAGTCTGCTATGTCCTGTATGTTTTGGCTTGCGCAGAGTCTGCTATGTCCTGTATGTTTTGCCTTTCACAGAGTCTGCTATGTCCTGTATGTTTTGCCTTTCGCAGAGTCTGCTATGTCCTGTATGTTTTGCCTTGCGCAGAGTCTGCTATGTCCTGTATGTTTTGCCTTTCACAGAGTCTGCTATGTCCTGTTTGTTTTGCCTTTCGCAGAGTCTGCTATGTCCTGTATGTTTTGCCTTTCGCAGAGTCTGCTATGTCCTGTATGTTTTGGCTTGCGCAGAGTCTGCTATGTCCTGTATGTTTTGCCTTTCACAGAGTCTGCTATGTCCTGTATGTTTTGCCTTGCGCAGAGTCTGCTATGTCCTGTATGTTTTGCCTTTCGCAGAGTCTGCTATGTCCTGTATGTTTTGGCTTGCGCAGAGTCTGCTATGTCCTGTATGTTTTGCCTTTCGCAGAGTCTGCTATGTCCTGTATGTTTTGCCTTGCGCAGAGTCTGCTATGTCCTGTATGTTTTGCCTTGCGCAGAGTCTGCTATGTCCTGTATGTTTTGCCTTGCGCAGAGTCTGCTATGTCCTGTATGTTTTGCCTTTCGCAGAGTCTGCTATGTCCTGTATGTTTTGCCTTGCGCAGAGTCTGCTATGTCCTGTATGTTTTACCTTGCGCAGAGTCTGCTATGTCCTGTATGTTTTGCCTTTCACAGAGTCTGCTATGTCCTGTATGTTTTGGCTTTCGCAGAGTCTGCTATGTCCTGTATGTTTTGCCTTTCGCAGAGTCTGCTATGTCCTGTTTGTTTTGCCTTTCGCAGAGTCTGCTATGTCCTGTTTGTTTTGCCTTTCGCAGAGTCTGCTATGTCCTGTATGTTTTGCCTTTCACAGAGTCTGCTATGTCCTGTATGTTTTACCTTGCGCAGAGTCTGCTATGTCCTGTATGTTTTGCCTTGCGCAGAGTCTGCTATGTCCTGTATGTTTTGGCTTGCGCAGAGTCTGCTATGTCCTGTATGTTTTGGCTTGCGCAGAGTCTGCTATGTCCTGTATGTTTTGGCTTGCGCAGAGTCTGCTATGTCCTGTATGTTTTGCCTTTCACAGAGTCTGCTATGTCCTGTATGTTTTGGCTTGCGCAGAGTCTGCTATGTCCTGTTTGTTTTGCCTTGCGCAGAGTCTGCTATGTCCTGTATGTTTTGCCTTGCGCAGAGTCTGCTATGTCCTGTATGTTTTGCCTTGCGCAGAGTCTGCTATGTCCTGTATGTTTTGCCTTGCGCAGAGTCTGCTATGTCCTGTATGTTTTGGAGATTGCTAAATACCAACCTAACAGGGAAGCCCTAAAAATACCACGTCATAACGTGTTGTAATGGCACAGATTTTCAAAACTATATTTCAAAAATAATTTAACTGGAAAGTGATGCTGCCTAAGGTAATCTCTGAACGTCTTCCACACAAGCTAGTTTGTAAATTAATATTTAACATATTTTTATATCGTAGAGAATTTGTTGTTGTATGTGGTATTTTGGCGTGAACGTGTTTGTCTGCAATATATATATATATATATATATATAGGACAAATACTATGACAGTGGTGTGCAGGAATTTTGGTGGATAACGGAGATCATCATTCCATTAGTCATCTAATTTATCCCTCTAACCCGTCAATTATTTCAAGAAAATTTTAATTTTCTCAGAAAATGACCATTTGCAAACTAAGAGAAGACTATTTTTGAAAATTTACCGCTGGAATGACTGGCTTGAAAACTGTGGCAGTCATTCCAGTAGTAAATTTTCCAAAATGGTCTTCACTAGGACTGCAAATGGACACTTTCTATGATATACATTTTTTAAACCAAGTTTGACTATTAAATGGTTAATTAATTCACAACTTATAGTATGTTACTATAGTATTCTAAATAGTAAGCTTTTCATAGATATTCATCTATTTTGAAGCTTTTGTGAAAAGGAAATGTGCTGGTTGTTGTTGTTGTTATTGTTGTTTGTTGTTTCTTTTTGCTGTTTGCTATTTTTAATTATGTATATATATTTGTTAAGAATAATATATGCTTTTTATATTTAATATATAACGAATTAATATTAAGTGTATATAACAATGAAAACATAACTTATTTGCTATGCAGAGTAATGACATTTATTAAAGATTTTAATTACCTATAAATAAATAATAAATATAAAATTAATATATTAAGATTAGCAGTATATACTGGATAAATAAAATTATTAATCTCTTTTTTACTTTTGAAATATTCTTTATCCCTTAAATGGTCATGTTGGCAAAAACCAGCCTCTGGAATGGTCTAGAGGAGTACGTTTGCAGGCCAAGAGAATACTGTTTTTGAGAATTTATCACTGGAATGCCTGGCTCGATGACCGAGCCAGTCATTCAAGTGTTAAATTTTCCAAAAAAGCCATGTCTTGACCTTCAAATAGACATTCACTGAGTAAAGATGCCAATTTTTTTTACCAATCTTGACCATTAAAGGGTAACATTCAGTAAGACATGTTGAGAAATGGACAACAAAACTGAGACTGAGAGTTAGTATTTATGTGACATTGTTGGATAGTCTTGTCTAGTTATGGTATAGTATTTGCTAATATGGATGGTATGCTGGAGCACTGTATTGGTTTATAGGACGTTTGACATTTTTTCAACAAGCACATTTTCTGTTAACTCCTTCAATGATTGATTCCGTATTTCTCATTTTCAAGGCACCATACGGGAAAAGTGGTGAATATTATGAAATTAATTTGACTGGAAGCCGTTGCTGCCTAAGGTAGCAACGGTTTCCAGTCAAATCTATTTCATAATATTCAACAGAATAAGTTTTATATCGTAAAGAATTTACCCGTTCAGGAATTTGTTGGTGAATGAGTTAAGTTCAACTTAGTGTTTCATAGATGATTTTGAGTTAATCATTCTTCACAGTACACATGCCTGAGCCTAAATAGTGACAACATGATGCAATGACCTTGGCGTCAAAAGTTCAAGGGTCACTGGGTCATTGGTAAAAGCTTTTTTCACTAGTAAGATTTTGTGTTTAGCTCATCTTAAGTAGTGATTTATATATCATGTTTTGTTAAGCATACTTGAGCCAAACTTTGACTTGTAGTGCTCAGAGGGGGCGTGGGGGGGGGGGAGGGGGTTGGTCATGGTCGCTGATAAGTGCATTGAGTCCTCTGTTGGCCCTTTGTCTGTGTACATAGAATTATATTTGAAGACTTGCTTCATAGTTCATTGCAGCGTCATAAATTATAACTTCATGCTTGAATTGAAAAAACATTTCTGGTTAAAAATTAGATGCTCGGATAAGCCATCTGAGATAATGTCTTTATTTCTATTTGTCAAAACTGCATAAATCTAATCCCAGACGGCATGACTGCAATATATTATATGTCAGGTGTCCGAGGGTTTTGGGGATGGGCACATTTCTATTTGCCAAACTGGACAAACCATCAATGATAGCATAACTGTGCAGTGTATTATATGCAAGGTGACTGGGAAAGGTAGGGGTGGCATGTGCATCCCCTCTGACTGGGAAAGGTAGGGGTGGCATGTGCATCCCCTCTGACTGGGAAAGGTAGGGGTGGCATGTGCATCCCCTCTGACTGGGAAAGGTAGGGGTGGCCTGTGCATCCCCTCTGGCATCATCTGGGATGTCCTCATTACGCTGCTACAGAACTGCCATGAAGCACGTTGTTTATAACGTTAGAGATGTTAACTGATACATATATGAATTTACTAACTATGTACATGGGATGTTTCTCTGGAGTCGATAATAGTTAACTCTTTCACTGACAAAACCCTGAAAAAGTAAATTCTTTGCCATATAAAACCTATTCTGTTGAAGATTTTAAAATTAATTTGACTATAAGACATTGCTCCCTAAGGCAATAACAGCTTACAGTCAAATTAATTTAAAAATATTCAGCAGTTCCTATATGGTTGACTTGAAAATGTGATCTGGGGGATTCATCGTTGAAAGGGTTAACTAGATCATTGTTTCTTATGAGACTTATGAAGTTAATGATTTAAAGCATTTCTGTTGATCATCTGCCATATTGTGACTTACTAAAGCGATTGATTTTTATTATATTATCATGAGTAATAAATCATGCCTCACGAAACTGCCGTGTCCAAATGTTATGCGCTAGCACCCACCACGCCCAGGGACA
This sequence comes from Chaetoderma sp. LZ-2023a, assembly GCA_034401795.1. NCBI lineage: Eukaryota > Metazoa > Mollusca > Caudofoveata > Chaetodermatida > Chaetodermatidae > Chaetoderma > Chaetoderma sp. LZ-2023a. Next base: position 8,128,598 of record CM067360.1, on the reverse strand, counting down.
TGTTGCAGGGCTTCCACTAATTTCTAAACAGGATGTTAGGGCAAAAAACAGGAAGTCCAGTACTTCCTTTGTAATTGACATTTCCAGAGTATTCATCTATTATCTGACATGATATGATGTCATAATCAGCTAAGCAACGTGTAGGAATGAATGAATGATTCTATGTGGCCCGTCTCTAACTCCTAATAGTCTGACACATTGTACGAATTGTATGTCTCTACTATTTAATAAACATCTTGAATATTTTGAAACTAAATTGACTGGATGCTGTAGCTGCCATAGGCAGCAACAGCACCCAGTCAAATTAGTTCCAAAAGATTCAATAGCTTATCAGGATGGTTTTCTGGAAATTGATTGTGAGGGAGTTCAGGTATTGATCGATCCCAACACGAGCGAGGTGTGGGTGGCGCTTAGCTAGAGATGGGCGGGGCATAGGTAAAAATGGAAAGGTCCATTGTTTTGGGAGTCCAATTATAACCTTTGAGTGTAGTACTCCAGGAAGGCCTGACATGGTGAGCATGTTAAGTATCAAAATATGAACTCGGGTAAATCAAGGTTAGCCAGCAGACCATCGACCTCCAGTTTTGGCTATGTTTCTTTAAATTAGTTTTTCGAGATTTTTTCGGAATCTTGTCAAATTTCGACCAGCGTTGGTGAATTCTAGCGTATGATAACGCCTGCTTTTGTGTAAAAATTTGATTCAAATCAATTCAAGTCAGTAGTTTCTGAAATATTCATAGATGCAGAATTTGATCTGATCCGGGTCCGGCTTTATAAAATCTGGATCATGGTCAGAGTCTGGAAGACCTCTTTTATGCTACCAACCTAATGTTAAAATTTGAGCCACATTGATCAGAAGTTTCTGAGATACAGCTCCAGAGAGATAAATGGACAGACGGACGGATGGACAGACCGACCTGAATGCAATAGCCTCTTCTCATTTTACGGCGAGGGTGAATATGGCCGATGATGTTAAACCCATGAATCATTCATCTTTTCAAAGAAATTCTGACTCGACTATCGATACAATTAAAAAAAATTTCTAGGATAATCAATTTTGTTTTAAATTTAAAAATAATAAGACCCTAAAGGATGCTACAGGTGAATATAATCCATTAACACTTTTATTGTCACGTTCCCCAAAATGTAGCATTTGGAGGCCAAGAGATTTGTAAAAAAAAGCCAGTCATTCTAGTGATAAATCTTCCAAAATAGTCTTCTTGGCCTGCAAATGGACATTCAATAAGTAAAGCTATTTCTGAGCGTTAAAGGTTTACTAAGTACTATATACTGTGAAATTTCTGGGCTTAATGCCTCTACCACGTCTGTTCTCTGTACTATGGTGTGATTTGCTATTCTACATGAGAATGCCTGAACAATGTTTTAAAAGGTCATTTATTATCTCACATGGCCCTTCAGGGCCAAGTGAGCTTATGATACCATGGTGACTGTCCATCTGTCAAATCACATCTCATTTATGCTTTGTCCGATTTCAACCAAATTTTGGTTGGAAGGATCCTATGGTGGTAGGCTCCAGAACCTCTATTCAGAATTTTGATTGGTCGGTAGGTTTCAAAACATGTATACAGAATTTTGATTGGTCAATTTTTCTGGTGGCCATCTTGGATTTTCTTAAAAATTTTGGAAATCAGTTAAAAGCCTACTCATTAACTATTTGGCCGATTTCAAACAAACTCTGTTAGAAGGAGCCTAGATTGTATGCTTCAGAACTTATATACAGAATTTTGATTGGTCAATTTTTCTGGTGGCCATCTTGGATTTTCTGAAAATTTTGGAAATCAGTCCAAATTCAAATGATTTCAAGCTGGAACTTTGGCTGGAAGGAAAATAGAGTGGTGTGCTTCAGAGCCTGTATACAGAATTTTGATTGGTCACTGTTTTCGGCGGCCATCTTGAATTTTCCGAAAAATGCTGGGAAAAAGGAATGTCAATTTGCAGGCTAGAATAGACTATTTTTTTTAAAACTGGAATAATTGGATCAATAGTCTGTAATGCCAGGGGTAAATTGTCAAAAAGTCTCTAGCAGCAAACATATAATCATAATCCAAAGAATTAGTCTTTCTTGAAAATTTTTAAGGATTAAATGGTTCCAGTTGATGAATCCACTTTTAGCTATTCCGCGTCCATCTCTACTTTAACTCCACCCATGCACGTTGCTTGTGTTGGGATCAATTTATGTTCTTTAAATCCTGAATTCTCAGAATCACATTTTCCCGGTTGGGGTGTGTGTGTGTGGGGGGGGGGGCAGGGGGGGAGGGGGGAAGATGGGTGGTGGGGAGGTGGTGGCTATTGCTGCCTAGCTTATTTTGCACCAAGGATTAGGTAAGTAAGCTAGTACTCATGGAGCAAAAACAGGACTGGCGGTATGATCAGCGAACGAAAAGAAGAGAAGAAGAAGATGGAGCCAAAACAGGCCACAAACCGGGGTTTAGGCTTCGTAATCGGACCAAGGCTATTGGACCATGTCATTAGTTTTGGTTATGGTTTCATCGACCTGGCTATACCAGTGAGAAAACGGACCACCACTAACTCTTGCATAGTCAACGCATATGGCCCAACTGCTAAAGAAAAGCCAAAGAGAATCCATCAATATTAGATTCCTTCTATGCAGAACTGAGCTCCACCATTACAATCTTATCCAGATGGCAACTGTTAGTCTGTAGAGATTTCAACTCCAAGCTGTGTAAACTTGGCAACGCATACAAAAAGTCAGGACTTGGGTTATGCATGGGGTCGTACAGAGAGGGCACACGCAACTGCAATGGAGATGCACTGGTGGCAGAGTTTAGTTCCAATGGGCTATTTGCAAGAAATACGGCTTTCAAACACCCATGTCGTCACCGGACAATGCGGACAGGACACATTGCTGATTGGAATGCCCCAAAAGGCTCTAAGGCTACAACAGCAGTCTTCAACCAAATAGACTTCATTCTATGTAAAACAGAAGCAAAACTGCTACTTCGGGATGCTCGTTCTTATGGAGGTGCGGACTGCAGACCTCAATTCTGACCATAAGCTAGTTGTTACATGCCTTCAGATGAATCATCTCTACCTAATGTATAAACGCCATACCAGGCAAGAAGGTAGAGTCACATACAAACTACCCAAGCTCATCAGCGACACTGACACACAAATGTCATACAAAAAGATCCTCGGGGAGCAGATAGCTAATATCGACATCAGCTCCGATCCAAACAAAGCCCTAACCAAAATCCTGAAATGAATGGAATCATCAGCCACCAGCACCATAGGAGGTCTAAAAAACAACCAAAGTAGGTACACTGATGACCCTGTAGTAGTAAAACTATCAGCAGAGCAGAAAACGTTACGGCTGCACATCTATCAAAGTGGCCAAGGTGAAGACCGCACCAAACTACATAGGGAACGCAATAACATTCTGTGCCACATCAGCAAACGTTTAAAAGATCTTGCTATTCAACAAGCAGACTCCTTAGCAGATGAAATCACTGCCAGGGATTACTGTCACAAAATGTTTCTGGCAGCCCGAGCCTTGAGAGTTACTGACTACACACCACCAATCAATCACTGTAACAAACTCTGAAGGACACTTTATCGGGACTAACCAGGGCAAAGCCGAGCCAATTCAAGAATGGTGCAAGGAACAGTTCACTGACCACAATGATGAGCCCTTGCACTCTTGCCAGACCCCAGGACATTACTAACACCAATTAAAAAAGGTTATCACCTTCCCATCGATGTTGTAGACCAAGGCATTCTTATCGCGCTACCCAAGCCCAAGAAGCCACCTGGCCCAAGCCAATCTGCTGCCCATTGTGCTCCTCAACAGCATACGGAAAATCCTATCCACTGTTACTCTATGCCGCACCCGAGACAAGATCGACGACTTCACCGGATCATGTCAAAGTGGCTTTAAACGTGGACACAGCCACGCAGATATTGTATGGGCTCTACGCATGCTTGTGTCGGTAGTCATGTCCAAATACTGGGATTTTCACACAATGGGCATGTACATGTCACGAGCCTTCGACACAATTAAGTGCTCAAAGATCCTAGATGTACTACACCAGGCCAGTTGCATTAAAGATGAGCTATGATTAGTGAGACCACTACTTGCAGACACCAAATTAACAGTACGAGTCAAGTCTGGAGTCTAGAGTTTGAGACATGAATCAGCTCCCAACAGGGAGATGGTCTGTTCCCTGTGATTTTCACCTCTTACCTTGCGGCAAGAACAACACCCCCCACCCCCAGTGTCCATACTGGGTATGGTGATAGAGATGGAATATGACGACGATATGGACTTCATAGATGAGGAAAAGAAACCGCTTGACGAACTTCTCCCAATAGCTGTAAGCAAACTAAAAATTGAGAATCTCTATGAATGAATCCAAAACAAAGTTCACCCACATATACCTACAAAGCATGAAACTAAAGAAAATGACGATTCACTTTGTGGCGATGAACCATGGAGGAAAAGTAAAATCCTTCGCTCACTGTTTTGTAGTACTGCTGACATTGTTGCATGCTGCGTCATGGGGAGCGACTTTCCAGTCATTTTTGGAAGCTATGGATTCGTAGATCAAAGATGACCTTGACAAAAAGACTGCATTTATACAACGCAACCTGTGTAATGCGAATCCTTGATGTATATCTGTAACAGATGGGCAACTCCGAAGGCAGTTCTAGACAAACTTGATGCCTGCCACCACAAACACCTACGCACCATCACTGGACACCGATGACCAGACAGCATAATTTCCAATGGCTCACTACACAAGATGTGTAATACATCGCCTCTGTCTGCAAAATTTGCCCAGCAAAAATGGTCCATGTTTAGCCACGTGCTAAGGATGCCAGAAGACACATGCACAGAAAGCCTTGGAATTTGCCTTACTGGGAGCCAGCAAATATAAAGCCAGGAGAGGACATCATTGCATAAATCTGTCAAGCATGCTACGAGGTGACACCAAGAAAACACGACTCATTACAATCAAATCAAGACTGGACCTGAGGAAGCTAAAGATTTTGGCTGAGGACAACACAGAGTGGTCAAAAGCGAAGAAGGACTGATTGCAGCTGTAGGATGTTTCTCCTACTACAGCCACAGAATACCGTAATCATACATACATCATACATTAGATTAATGTTAAAGTCTTCCAATGGACATTGAACTCATCAAGGGCTTCTCCGATGTCAATAAAACTACAGATTTCTTCTATTCCATCACTGCATCCAATCTCCATGACAATGATAATGATTTTCAAATTCTTCCATACTTTTGGGGAGTTTGGACTTAGAATATTTTTGTGTAATGCATATCCTGCTTAAGCCATGAATTAGAAGAATGTTAGTTTTTCAGTTAGCATTTAATCAATCAACGACTTATCCAATCCCAGAAAACCTTGCGGTTTTGTTTTATACCATCAGTGTATTTAGTCTACCGGATCTATGTCAATAAATACGATTTTCAATTTTTTCACATTTTTACCAGATTTGGATTTAGTTTATTCGTGTGTGATTTATATCCATATTTGACTATGCGGATTCTATCGTGCTAGGCCCCAGAATTTCTATTAACAATTTTGATTGGTCATATTTTTTGGGTGAAAATTTTAGATCTTACGAAAGATTTATCAGATTTTGTCAAAACACATCTTCACTACCTGATGGATTTCAACCACATTTTGCTGGAAAGACATTTAGTTGGTACGCTCGAGATGCTGCTGCAATCATCTGTCGTTTGTCCATCGGTCATCCATTCCCCTGTCAACCTGTGCATTAAGACATCATAACCTCCTCATATACCGCTGGCGGGTTTTAAACGGATTTGTTTAGAGAGATCCAATGGCGGTTGGCTTCAGAATTTTGATTGGTCAATTTTTACTCCCGTCATCTAAGATTTTCTGAAATTTTTTTCAAAAACTTTAAAATGCTACTCATTAGTATGTATATATGATTACTGTATTCTGCGGCTGTAATAGTACAAACATCTTACAGCTGCAATGAGTCTTTCGCTTTTGCCCACTGTGTCTTGTCCTCAACCGAAATCTTTAGCTTAGTCAATGGTCGAATTTCAACGAAACTGTGGTGTGGCAATCCTCCGATTTTAAGCTTCAACACTTCTAACGAGAATTTTGATTGGTAAATCTTTCATTGGCCATCTGGGATTTTCAAAAAATTTCTGGAAATCCGTTAATCCTCATATACCGCTTGGCAGATTTTGCTCAAATTTTGTTGAAGATATCCTCTGGTGTTAGGCTTCAGAACTTCTATTCAGAATTTGTACAGGTAATCCTAAAATATCAATTTAAAGGCAACCATTTTCAAAATATGCTGAATATCTTAAAACATAAAATTTGTCATTTCAGTGGTAAATTTTCAAAAATAGTCTGCTTGTCCTGCAAATGGACATTCCATAAGACCACTACACAGGCCGGTTTTGGCTGGGTTGACCATTAAATGTTTACTGAATGGGCTTGAAATGTCAGCAGCCTGGTCATTATGACAGCTGACAATATGAACATACAAGTCAGCATCCTGGTCATTATGAAAGCTGACAATATGAACATACAAGTCAGCGTCCTGGTCATTATGAAAGCTGACAATATGAACATACAAGTCAGCATTCTGGTCATTATGACAGCTGACAATATGAACATACAGGTCAGCATCCTGGTCATTATGAAAGCTGACAATATGAACATACAGGTCAGCATCCTGGTCATTATGACAGCTGACAATATGAACATACAGGTCAGCATCCTGGTCATTATGAAAGCTGACAATATGAACATACAGGTCAGCATCCTGGTCATTATGACAGCTGACAATATGAACATACAGGTCAGCATCCTGGCCATTATGACAGCTGACAATATGAACATACAGGTCAGCATCCTGGTCATTATGACAGCTGACAATATGAACATACAGGTCAGCATCCTGGTCATTATGACAGCTGACAATATGAACATACAAGTCAGCATCCTGGCCATTATGACAGCTGACAATATGAACATACAAGTCAGCATCCTGGTCATTATGACAGCTGACAATATGAACATACAAGTCAGCATCCTGGTCATTATGACAGCTGACAATATGAACATACAGGTCAGCATCCTGGTCATTATGACAGCTGACAATATGAACATACAAGTCAGCATCCTGGTCATTATGACAGCTGACAATATGAACATACAAGTCAGCATCCGGGTCATTATGACAGCTGACAATATGAACATACAGGTCAGCATCCTGGTCATTATGACAGCTGACAATATGAACATACAGGTCAGCATCCTGGTCATTATGACAGCTGACAATATGAACATACAGGTCAGCATCCTGGTCATTATGACAGCTGACAATATGAACATACAGATCAGCATCCTGGTCATTATGACAGCTGACAATATGAACATACAAGTCAGCATCCTGGCCATTATGACAGCTGACAATATGAACATACAAGTCAGCATCCTGGTCATTATGACAGCTGACAATATGAACATACAAGTCAGCATCCTGGTCATTATGACAGCTGACAATATGAACATACAGGTCAGCATCCTGGTCATTATGACAGCTGACAATATGAACATACAAGTCAGCATCCTGGTCATTATGACAGCTGACAATATGAACATACAAGTCAGCATCCTGGTCATTATGACAGCTGACAATATGAACATACAAGTCAGCATCCTGGTCATTATGACAGCTGACAATATGAACATACAAGTCAGCATCCTGGTCATTATGACAGCTGACAATATGAACATACAAGCCAGCATCCTGGTCATTATGACAGCTGACAATATGAACATACAAGTCAGCATCCTGGTCATTATGAAAGCTGACAATATGAACATACAGGTCAGCATCCTGGTCATTATGACAGCTGACAATATGAACATACAAGTCAGCGTCCTGGTCATTATGACAGCTGACAATATGAACATACAAGTCAGCATCCTGGTCATTATGACAGCTGACAATATGAACATACAAGTCAGCATCCTGGTCATTATGACAGCTGACAATATGAACATACAGGTCAGCATCCTGGTCATTATGAAAGCTGACAATATGAACATACAAGTCAGCAGCCTGGTCATTATGACAGCTGACAATATGAACATACAAGTCAGCATCCTGGTCATTATGACAGCTGACAATATGGATATACAAGTCAACATCCTGGTCATTATGAAAGCTGACAATATGAATATACAAGTCAACATCCTGGTCATTATGAAAGCTGACAATATGAACATACAAGTCAGCATCCTGGTCATTATGACAGCTGACAATATGAACATACAAGTCAGCATCCTGGTCATTATGACAGCTGACAATATGAACCTACACGTTTTATTCCAGAAATAAATAAACCCTAAGTCGCTGATTATTTTGAGAATAACAAATTTCATTCAAATTGTGTTTGAACGCTTCCGTAGATGTTTGTTGAGCCCTATGAGAAGCAGAGGATGGCTTGACATAGCGCTTCAACTGGAGCACTAAAATTAGAAGAATGTTAGATTTAATTTAACAAGGGCTTTTCTGATCTCATTAAAACAGGACAGATTTATTCTATATCATCATTGCATCAGTCGCCATCACATTGAAAATGTTTTTTTCCAAATTGTATCCATGTTTGTACATTGTTAGGAGTTTATTTCTAGTTACCACAAGTTGTCCCAAAGTAAATCGCCCACGTGATTTCGCCAATAAATATAAAGCCAAATGAATTGGCTGATTAGGATATAGTGAAATTATTACGCAACCTGTTTTAAAAACATCTGTACATAATATATTAATTTGCAATATTTTAGTTCTCAATGTTACAAAATCCATTCGTATTTGGGATGCCTTCGAGTATATTACTATATTATATAGTTCAGTGGAATGCCTCCAATCATAAGAGGTTTAATTTTCACCGGCCTACCAACATCAACCATCCTCATTTGAATTTCTCGGGCATTCAAGCGATTTTTTGTGTATGTCTGATTCCGTTTTGGATCATTTTATGTTGGTTGCTTAGATAGCTGTCAAAATGGATGCGCAGGAATGTAGATCTTATTTTTACCCATAATACTATATTAAATTCAATGTGTAGACCATGCTGTGAATGCTGGGTAGAATCTGCACCTCAAAATATCATAAATAAATGGATCAGGCTGCGAAACGTAGGCATAATTATGATGGCTCATAGCACATATTTTAGTGATTTTACAGGTTTGCATGGAATCGGGACAAATATGTCAGCATTTATTCAACTTATACAGCTGGAGTAACAGTAATGTCCTGCGTGTTCTATGAATTGCAATGCAGGAATATCGTATTTTTATGATCCATCTTTCTTAATTTCTGAGAAATTGTCTTGTCTAAGTTCAATTCCTGTCTAGTGTATGCATACACACACCAGGTATTCTATCTAGGGCACTGCATTTACCAATTTCTTGCTATGATAGTACCACAAATTAGTTTACACGATATGACACTTGAATATTCACATAGACCTACATTTCCATTATTCGAGATTGAAAATTTGAATATTTAATATTCGATTCAAGCAGAAATTTTAGATTCGCAGGGCCCTATACTACAGGGGTAATCGATAATTTATGCACGTCTATCGCTACAGGTGTAATCGATAATTTATGCGCATCTATCGCTACAGGTGTAATCGATAATTTATGCGCATCTATCGCTACAGGTGTAATCGATAATTTATGCACGTCTATCGCTACAGGGGTAGTCGATAATTTATGCACGTCTATCGCTACAGGTGTAATCGATAATTTATGCGCATCTATCGCTTAGCTAATCGGATTGCGCATCCATCGCTACAGGGGTAATCGATAAAAGGATTTTTTTTATTGACAAGTGATGCTGATATAAATTGCGGACGCTGTTTCTGCTTACACAAGCTTACACGAATCCTCTACTGACAGCAGGCGTCAACAAGCCTCAAACTTCAGGAATCATTTTAAGTTTATTAAGTTGTTATTAACAATTATACATTGGCTATATTATAATGATTCTGGAGTATAAATATTACAGATGGGTTCACATCGTAGTCATAGCGCAATGGATGACTTTCCCATAGCTTGTCTAGTCTAGATTTGAAAGAATTCACTGAGGGGGCACTGAAAACGGATTCAGGAGGTTTATTCCATTGATCAGTACAGCGCAATTGGAAAGAAAACTCGTATATTGAGTCTTGTTCTTATTTTCTTAATTTTTAGGGTGTGACCTCGAGTTATGCTATTTGTGTCTTGTCGCTCAATAAGGTCTGCAGTAACTTGGTCATATTTATTGCTAATTTTATATAGCTCGATCATGTCGCCACGCAATCTTCTAAATTCTAATGTTGGTAATTTTAACTTTTGGAGGCGCACATGATATGATAGATTACGCATACCAGGTACAAGTTTGGTTGCCCGTCTTTAGACATTTTCGATTGCATTTGTGGGCTTTTTCAGATACGGAGCCCAAACCACATTAACGTATTCAATATGCGGCCTAACAAGAGATTTGTAGAGATGTTCAAAGTTTTCTTTATCTAGATAGTCAAATGTTCTCCTAATCAGTCCCATTATTTGGTTAGATCTGCTTATTTTTCCATTTATATGTTCATCGAAGCATAGTTTATCGTCTATTAAGGCACCTATATCGTTTTCACTGGACGAATGGGCTAGAGTATGGTTATTAAATTCCATTGTATAAGTGTATGGAGGTGTTTTTCTTGTTGATATTTGCATACTTTTGCATTTATCTGGGTGGAACCTCAATAATGAATTATCAGTCCATGAACACATAGAGTTAATATCATTTTGCATGGTGTCGCAATCTTTTGGGTTGAAGATTGATCTAAAGAGTTTAGTGTCATCTGCAAATAAAAAGATCTCAGACCCACTACTGATTACATCAGGAAGATCATTAATGTAAATTATAAACAGTAATGGCCCTAAAACTGAGCCCTGTGGTATACCGCTTGTTACGTCTGTTGGTTAAGATATGACTCCATTTATAACTACTTGTTGCTGCCTTCCAGTTAGAAAGGATTGGATCCAGTTTAACAAATTACCTTCTATTCCGTATGCAGTTAGTTTTTTAATTAGACGTTTATGTGGAACCTTATCAAATGCTTTCATGAAGTCGCAGTAAATCACATCAATCATAACCCCGTGTCCAGAGTCAGTAGCCATTTTTCAAGAACAGTCAAAAGTTGAATAGCTGTTGATCGGCCGCTTATAAAACTATACTGTTTTTCTGATATCATATTATTAATCCTAAGATGTTCCATAATCGTGTCTTTGATAACAGATTCCATTATTTAACAAACAACAGATGTTAAGCTAATTGGACGGTAATTGTCTGGTTTGGTTTTATCTCCTTTTTTGAAAATTGGTGTAATGTTTGCATTTAACCAGCATTATGGTAATGTTCCACGGCTTAGTGATTTATTAAAAAGAATTGATAGTGGCAGGCTTAGTTCGTAGCTTAGTTCATAAAGGAATCTTGGATGGAGTTTATCAGGCCCGGGGGACTTAGAAGTGTTGAGATTCACAAGTTTCTTTCTTACAATTTCAGGTGTGATCTTTAATGTGCCCATTGCCACGTGATCTCTACAAGGAATAGTTGGGGACTCATCGTCAGGTTCTGTTGTAAATACTGATCTGGTATAGCTGGCTAGGATGTCTGCCTTCTTTTTATCATTCTTTTTGGTAAATGACACTTCCATATCATGCTCAATGCCACTAGGTATTTGCAGATCTGGAATCCATGATCTGATTTTAGTATTGGATTGCACATAGTTCCAAAACTTTTTGGGGTTATTTTTGGTTGATATAGAAATATTTTTCTCATATTGTTTCTGTGCTTTTCTCGTTTCTCTTCGAACCTGGTTTCTTGTTTTACAATATTCATCATATATATTATGGTTACCGCCTGTATCAATATATTTTTTCCATAGTCGTTTCTTCCTGTTTATTTTGATTCTTGTAGTTCAAGAGGATATTTGTGCCTTTTGTTTTTTATTGTTCTTTTAGGAATAAATTCATTTTCAGCTTCTTGACACATTCCAAATATGGTCTGCCACATATCATTAATATCGTTTATTTCTTTTAGGTGTGTGTTCTAGTCTATATTTAAGAAATTGATTATAGCTTTATAATCTGCTTTATCATAACAGACCCTTGTTTTACTTGTAGTAGTAAATTCGCGATTTAAGCGAATCTTCATGTGTATAGTGGAATGGTCACTTTTTTCAAGTGTCGCATTTGTATGAATATTTTCCACCAGTTCAGGGTAATTAGTAAGTACTAAATCCAATATTGTTGGCTTGTCGGACCCACGCCCTCTAGTAGGCATTGAAATTAGCTGTTGTAAGAAGCGGTCTTACAGACTCAATAAACTTAAACTTAAATGCTGCTCATTTTGCGACAGAGTGAGCTAGAGTGAACATCTCTCTGTACGTGTAGTAATGAATGTTTTCATTATACGTATGGTATTGCTAGAACTAGTACTAACAGTAATTATTCTACTTTTGGTAATGGTACTGTGTAAGTCCATGATACCATACTTTCCGGGTACATCTACAGATGTATAGGATTCAGAACCTGGGCGCCGGAAGCACAGGGGCAGCAGGGTCAGCTGTCCCCATTGCACTTTGGCCGGGGGGGGGGGGGGTTAGGGGGGGGGGCAGCAGGACCAGCTGTGCTCTTTACACATTTCTCTGTGAAAAATGAGTAAGCTTTACTTTAGAACTTTAAACGAGATTTTTAAAATATTCAGAACATACTGAGTAGTTGTATTAAGGTTTGGTTGTTTTGACATTAACACAAGTCCATAAAGTAATCTTGGAGTGCTTCTAGGCCAATCAAATCATCAATGCAAAAGCTATTTATATAGTGGCAGTTACAAGTGACATATTGAATTTTTTATTTGAACGTTGCATGTATCTTTGAAAGTAATGGTAAGATACATAGTCATATGCTATTTGAGTTTTTGAAGTGATACTGATCCACGCTCTGTTAATGCCTTTCCTAGTTGATAGAATAGAATATATGTGCAGTGTTGGGCGACTGGATGCAGCAATGTAGAAACATTAAGGGGTATTAGAATTAACAGCAACTCTCAAACTCATATTTGTAATTGACGAGTGAAGCAGATGCAAAGGTAGAAATAATTTGTATACACATGGCCGAAGTGCAATGTCGGTGTGTGTATTTTGAGGAATGTGTCTAAGATGTGTTGTCCCCCGCCAACCCCCCGCCCACCCCCCTCCCCCCCCCCCACACACACACACATACATATAGAATATGGGAGGAGGGTGTGGCTGGAGCCTCCATCGAAAGAATGTAAAAATTAGATGCGCTTAGAAGCCATCTCCTATATCTCCTACATCGCTAAATAGTAAATATCATCCTCTTGGATTTTTTTTAATACTGTGCTATTTATATGAGTGAGCTCACCCCCGCCCCCCCCCCCCCTCCTTACCCACCCCTACAACTCGTACAGTCGTGATAAACATGTCTAGCCATGTCAAGCCCTTTGAGTTCTAACCATAAAAGATGATGCCACCATCCACACGTACACATAATCAGACATTTGAAGGTTTCCTTTGGATAGCTCGGGCAAAATGTACCTCTGACACCCACACGCCAATATGGCTAAGTAAGAGGCTGCGAAATCATAATTAAAATTACTTATTCCATATACACTAGCTGTTGAATAGTTTTTACTAACTTGACATAATTGTGTTGCTACCTCATCTGGCTATTCACCCAGGATATGTCCATCGTATTCTTTAAGCGACTCATTAAGAACTACTGGGAAGGAAGGATCCATAGGGTCGGATCCATGGTTGGTCCGGAAAGCTGCTTGATCGATTTTGTTGGTGGCCATTTTTTATTTTGCACTATTTTAAAAGTTAGATTTAAAGACCTGTGAAACTGCTTGACATGAACTCGAGAAACTCCATGGTCTTCATCTAAGGCAAGAGCTGAACAAACCTTGTTCACGTGTTCAACATGATTGGTAGATTTCTCTTGGATAACTTAGTTTTCACAAAAAACACTTTTCCTCTGAATCCCGCTGATTGCAAATATAATTAGGAACTAAGGTCCAATTAAATATTTTCAAGGCAAACTGTGCAGGTGTACCGTGTAGACACATGTACGGATGCACGCACACGCAATGTGTGCATCTGACACATCAACCCGCCTGCCCACTCGCTCACATTGTGAATTGGGAATAGGTTCAATTGAACCTTTCAATGGTTTTTTCTCATTGTGGTTAGGTAGGTGGGTATCCCGAACACCCTTCTATGAGTGGCGGGAGGAGTGGGGTGGGGATGGGGGGAGACCCATTTCATATCTTCGTCCAGAAAATGCGCACCCAAACTTCAGGTCCATCGCTAAGTATATGCAAGTCAAGTTCGTCTCGTAAGTGATATGATACTATCAGCAAAGCGATCGTATTACTCCACGTTAGTATCTGAACATGTATCCAACCAGGGAAAGCTGTTCAGCATCTTCAGCGACCTACTTCACAAGGACAAAAGTAAGAGCAATCTCCCACAACACACTGACCCAACTGAGCTAGCAAACAAGTTTGCGAACTTCTTTTCGGAGAAAATTGGTTTAATTCGTGACTGCATTTTAAATCACCAAAACTACTCACTGATAATTAGTTGTCGAACCACCCATAACTTAAAATGTACCATGACAGAATTTAAACCGGCTTGCTCTGAAGAAGTATCGACAATAATTCGCAAATCGTCTCGAGCATCCTGTTCACTAGATCCGATACCAACAAATATTGTTAAGGGTTGTGTTGATGAATTATTGCCTACGATACTCAAAATCATTAATTTGTCCTTAACAAGTGGCAATGTCCCTGACCTGTTCAAAACTGCAAACGTGATTCCGTTACTAAAAAAGACATCACTAGACCAAAATGTGCTTGGAAACTACAGACCTGTTTCAAATTTACCTTTCCTGTCAAAAGTATTAGAACGAGTTGTCGCCAAGCAGCTCAATGATCACTTAGTAAGAAATAATCTTCTGGAACCTTTTCAAAGCGCATACCGCTAACTTCACAGCACTGAGACAGCCCTACTACGCGTACAAAATGATGTCTTATGTTCCATGGATGAACGCAAGTGTGTTTTACTAGTTCTCCTGGATTTGTCTGCCGCATTTGACACTATAGACCACGACGTCATGTTATCCAGATTAGCAGAACTGGGCATTTTAGACACTTCTCTTGCTTGGTTTTCATCATATCTCAGAAAACGCCATCACATGATCATTGTGAATAATATCAAATCAGAGGACCATGAATTAACATCAGGTGTGCCACAGGGGTCGGTCCTGGGACCGATCCTTTTTTAGAATCTATACAGCACCCCTTGGAGTGCTATTGCAGTCTCATAGCATAAGTTACCATTTCTACGCTGACGATACACAGCTATATCTCGCATTCTATGCAAATGACCAGGTGAATGCTCGTGAGCGTGTTGAAGACTGTGTTCGTGACATTAAACTATGGATGTTAAGCAACTTATTGCAGTTGAATGATAAGAAAACTGAAATTATGTTAATAACCTCACCGCACCTAAGACATAAGGTTGACATCACCAGTTTGCACATTGGGGAGGCTGACGTATCTTTCAGTGCAAGTGCCCGTAACATAGGCGTAACATTTGACAATTCCCTATCGATGGAAGCTCATGTTACCACTGTCTGCCGTTCCATATTCATGAACATTCGGAACATTAGCAAAATTTGCAGCTTCCTGGATGAAAACGCGGTCAAAACTCTCGTACATGCTACCATCACGTCACGCCTGGACTACTGTAACTCTCTGTTAATAGGCATACCATCTAGCCAATTAGATCGTTTACAGAGAGCGCAGAATACAGCAGCTAGACTGATTACACACACCAAAAGATTCGATCATATTACACCTGTCCTATTGGAGCTGCACTGGTTGCCTATAAGACAACGTATATGGTACAAGGTGGCTTTGTTGGTGTTCAAGTGCCTACATGATCTGGCCCCACCGTACTTAAAATCCTTAATCCAGCAAAGAGCAGCACCAAGGTCTCTTAGGTCTAGCACACAATTACTATGTACCATACCAAGATCAAACTTAACTACTGGAGATCGTGCATTTTCTCGAGCCGCTCCACTATTCTGGAACTCTCTTCCACCTGAAATTAGAAACTGCTCTAAAATTGACTCATTTAAATCACTACTAAAAACATATCTTTTCCAAAGAGCATTCTAAATTTTGTAAAGCGCTTTTGAGCAATTCAGTTTGGAATTGGCGCTATATAAATCCGACATACATACATACCCTTTTGTGGAACCTTCCCCTGCCTCTCAAATTTACTTCCGGCACCCCTGATTCGGAAGAAGAGGATGAGGAAGCAATGACATTTTAGAGTGTATTTTATATCTTAAAAAAATAATATTAGAGGATAGTGGCCATTTTTTAAATAAGCAAATCGTTAATTAAAACATTCTCATGTTTTGCTCACCACTGCCACTAATGGCAGTGGTGAGATAGGCACACTTTATGATTGGTTCTCACAAGTCACATGATTTCGAGTGGGCGGGGCTTAATTGTCCGGTATCATGTCATTCTTACCAAGATGGATTGTACATTCATGTATTTACTCGCAGACATGCATTAATCCACATTTTCTGTTGTAAATCTCTGGATAAACGTGATTTTAAAATCCTAGCAAACGATACGTATGTCATAATGTTGTTTGTATTTCACTGTCATCCACCGCAACAAGATACATTGCTGCAAATTTTATAATGTGCTCTGCCACCCGGGTCATCCCCACATTGTTGACTACATGTTTAATATGTCATAGAATTAGATATAATTATTAGCATTGCCAATGTGGTCCATTGCTAAAATCTAAACTAGCATATGGTGCTCCTTCGTAGAGTGCTTATTTCTAAAAGATGAAAATGATGTCATTATCCGGGAAATCCCTTTTCAACCTGACCAGTCAGTAGTCAGATGTCTATGAATGTCTTCTTCTTCTTTTCGTTCGCTGATCATACCGCCAGTCCTGAGTGACTATCGACATGATCATAAGCGTTAAGTGCGTGGATCCATGGTTTATTAGAGTGCGCCGTGCGGCCTGGAACCTCCGTCTTCAGCACTCGAGGTTTCTGTCAGGGTTATCTCACCCTTACCTCCTTTAGTCGCCTCTTACGACACGCAGAGGATACGGAAGGTGTATTCTAAGCCCCACCTACAGGGCAAGCTGTGAATGTTATAAGTCCCTTATCTTCGGCACGGAAAGGGACGTGCCTGCGAGTCTGTTTGTACAAGACTAATTACGCCATTGAAATTTGAGTTGTGAGTGCCAATCGAAGGGCGTGTCTATCCCAGCCCATTACTAATTGGGTCATGGGTGCTGTATGCCCTACCCTGAACATAGAACTGGCAGCCATGACTCTGGACAGACCACAAAACAACTGCCATATTACTAAAAGCACATACCATCAAGGCCGGATGTATCACTGTAGTCGAGGCCCTTGGGCAGTAATTGGGGAGGGTCTGGGAGGGATGTCCTGTTCGTGGCCCTCCCCAAGAGAAAACCACATGCAGTTTGCCTTATTAGCTCACCTGGCCAGAATAGGGGGGGGGGGTGTGTGTCAATATATGGTTTGATCACCCCAAAAATTTCTCCAAAAGGATTTTCAACGTTGGTGTGGTAAAGAACATACTAAAAGTCTACCACAATCTGACTCTCGGAAAGTCATTATTTTCAGGATGGTGTCCAAGATGTCCGCAAAAAACATAAAATAGCCATAAGTCATGAACTATTCATGCTAGAATGGTGATTTTTGTGTCTACCCATAGGTTCATTGTGTCTTAGATTAGATATTTGAGAAATCCAACATGGCGTCCAATATGGCCATCAAAACCCTTAAAATGACTATAAGTCGTTAACTATTCATACTGGACTGACGAATTTGATGTCCAACCCCGGGTTCATTGTACCTAGCAACACATTAAGACCAGGAAGAATGACATGGCTTATTAGATATATAATAAATCTAACATGGCGTCCAAGATGGCCACCGAAACCCTTAAAGTTGCCATAATTAATTAATTAACTATTCATACAATAATTTGGTGTCTACACCCGAGTTCATGGTGCGTAACAACACATTAAGACTATGTAAAATGTCATGAGGTAATAAAATATTTGAAAAATCCGGCATGACCTCCATGATAGATGTATTCCCAGGCGTTGTTTATATAACATATAGCCTGGGGTAATTTTAGAAAATGGTATGTGAAGTAAATAAAATATCATTGAGAAAAAGAGCAAATGAAAATTCATTTGTGGCGTGTCATCTGCAGCACTATCAACTTTTTAAAGGCTTTAGTTGTTTGTGTTAGTCTGCTAAACAATCGCTTCATTCTATCAATCCTTTTGTGGGCAAGATAACACAAACTAGGGTTTATAGCTCACATACTATCTCGTTCTGGTCTAACAATGCGTACATCCGGTGTCAGTCAAGAAATTTGTCCTATCTGCAGAGAGAAAATTGAAGATACCAGTGATGTAGTTGAAATTCGACAGAAAGGAGCTGATGGGATCAATGTGGCGAGTATTCAACGAGGTGATGTTGTTGTTGTGACAGCTGGTGATAAAGTGCATCAGAACTGTCGTAAACAGTATATAAACGCAAAAGATATACGAAATCAGCTTGTAAACAGAAGTGGACCCTCTATACCAGCTAAGAGATGCGCCAGAGCGTCTACATGTGCATTACTGGCTGTCTTTTCTGTGGGTGTAGGATCAGTTATGTTAAGACGGATTCCTTCGTATGGACGGGTTTGGAGTACTGTGACAGTCGTTCAGAAGATTGGGCTTTCACTGTGAAAGGTTGGGTTGAATACTATGGTTGTGATCTACATGCTGCAGATTGCTTGCATCATCATTCGTGTAACAGAAATTTCTTGTCTGGACTTGATGTGCCCTAGACTTTCGGAACGTTACTGAGAATCGCAAAAAGGGAAATCATTGAAACTGCTGCGAGGCTGATTAAAAATGCCATTAAGTCTAGTGTTCCATCTATTACAAATCAGCACCCAAGTGTTCAGATACTTAAGCTTGATTACGCCTTGACATTCATTCCTGACACACTGCGCACAGCGTTGAATATCCTGTTTGTGGGTACAGATACTAGACGAAAGGTTGCAGGCATAGGTCAAGCTATCATTCAAGCAGTTCGGCCATGTACAGTCATTACTCAATTACATGTTGGCCTTGCTGTGCAGCCACATCATTTGGATCGTTCTAAATTCACCATAGACACACTTCATGAGATGAGATTTTGTTGCTCATATGGGGAAGTGCTGTGATTTGAGAAGAATGCCACTGACTGTATTTCTCTAGACATGTTAGGTGGGCTAAGGTGGCGCCATCGATTTGTTAGACAAGGCACTGCTTTTTGCTGGGGACAATGTGGACCATAATATTCTTACAATAGATGGTAAAGGGACTTTTCATGTGATGGTGATTATGGCTGCATTGTCATCAGGACGACGGATAAAACCATTTGATTCCTAGGCGAAATATTTCAGAACTGAGCATTGCAGAAAGGACAAAGATCCCTATAATAGAGCATCGTTTTGCCAATTATGCACACTGCAACATCGTCTTCAAAAAACCTCTGTCATGTGTTGCCTATGACAGGAGGATTGCTATCCTTTGGGAAGTCTCTCTCAACTTCAAACAGGTCACCTCCAATTGACATGGGAAGATGTACGTTCTACATCAGGCGAATGAGCTCACATGTTTATCTTCTGCAACGTTCTTGCCTATGATCGATATGTACTTTTGGGACAAGACATGTATTTTGTCGGCAATCTTGCAATTAAACACCATTTTCTGCCTATAGTGACATTTGACCACCCTCTGTATTGGAAGGCGGTTGATATTATCAGTGATGCACCGACGAAGTCATCTGAAAACGATCGATCTTCTGTTGGGATGGTTCCACACATTCATGAACTTACTCTGGACAATTAGGACTCTTATGGAGGACACAGGCCGTAGGAACATATTGGAAACAGTCAATGGAGAAAATGCTGTAGTGCGCATGATGACCAGAAAATCTGTCCAAAGATCATTCCGTGATCATATGCTAGTGGACAAATGTCTTAATCACTTGCTTGTTTCTGGCATGGCTGAAGATGACCCAGACGTTGCGGAATGATTGGAGAAGGCGGGATGAACTCTATTTTTCATTGCTAGTTGGAAAAAAAATGAATATGAGAAAGACTGAACAACGTGAAAAATCGAAGATGAGTCAGTTGTGGCTGAATTAGCAGAAAATATTGGAAACTGCCAGACAGCTGATAAAGGCAGTTCGTATTGGATCTTGGTTGATGCAATTGCACACCCATACGTGTTCAAAAATTTTGTTGAGGGTCAATCGCCGTAGCAATAGGTTCTGGGCAGGCCTAAGCTCTATTGAATTCGTAAGACCCCCCCCCCCCCACCGCAGAAAAAAACCCCGTCGCCTGCCTAGAATTGACGCCGTCTTGAATTTCTCTATTGTGTACTAACTCTATAGCATTCTAAGTAATCTTAACTGGTTGCTAGACGACCAAAATCTTGTAGGAGACACCAAAATTACCAGTCTAGTAGTCTGCTATGAACAGCTAATAACTTCTGGCAATTTTTATGGTTTAGGTGGCCATCTTTGACGCCATGTTGAATTTCCTAAATATCTTATAACCACATGAGAATTTACCTGGTCGTAATACCGGGTCGTAATATGTTGATAGGCTACAAAACATGAAGAAGACGTCAAAATCCCCATCCTAGTATGAATAGTTAACGACTTGTGGCCATTTTAGTGTTTTGGCGGCGATCATGGATGCTATGTTGGATTTCTCATATATATATAATAACCTCATGGCATTCTAGCTGGTCTTAATGTGTTGCTAGGCACCATGAACCTAGCTGAAGGCATCATGAGCCTGGGGATAGATACCAAAATCCCCATTCTAGTATGAATAGTTAACGGCTTGTGGCCATTTTAGTTTTTTGGCGGCGATCATGGATGCTCGGATTTCTCATATATATATAATAACCTCATGGCATTCTAGCTGAAGGCATCATGAACCGGGGGGTAGATACCAAAATCGCCGGTCTAGTATGAATAGTTAACCACTTATGGACATTTTATAGTTTTGGCGGCCATCTTGGACGCCATTTTGAAAATAATGACTTTCCGATAGTCAGATTGTGGTAGCCTTTTAGTGTGTTCTTTAGTACACCAAACCTTACCATAAAACGTTGAAAAACCTTTTTGAATTTTTTTTTGAGACATGGTGGCTATTTTTCATATATTGACCCTACTAGAATGGCCAAGTGACCGTCCGTCGGCTGTCTGGGCCTGCAAGAATCCGTCCGTCAACTTTTGCTTAAACCACTACTCCTCATTAATCGCTTAGCAGATTTCACCGTAATTTGGCTGGAAAGGCCCTATGGGGTAAGCTTTAAAACTTGTATACAGAATTTTGATTGGTCAATCTTTTGGGTGAGAATGTTAGATTTTATAACAGATTTGCCGGAAATTGTTAAAACGCGATTCCTCATTAACTGCCTGGCAAATTTCAACAGAATCTGGTTGGCAGGACCCTTTGGTTGTAGGCTTCAGAAAACGTATGCAAAATTTTGATTGCTCAATTTTTTTGGGTGAAAATCTTAGATTTTATCATACATTTACTGGAAATTGTCAAAACACTACTACTCATTAACCGCTTGGCGTATTTCAACCTAATTTGGCTGAAAGGACGCGAATGTTGTAGGGGTCTGAATTTATATACAGAATTTTGATTGGTCAATTCTTTTGGTGAAAATCTTAGATTTTATGTCAAATTTGCCGGAAATTGTCAAAAACTCTACTCATCATTAACCGCTTTGCAGATTTCAACATAATGTGGCGAGAATGACCCTATGGGCGTAGGCTTCAGAATTTATATAAAGAGTTTTGATTGGCCAGATTTTAGGGTGAAAATTACAGATTTTATGAAAAATTTACGAGAAATTGTGAAAACAACAGATTTCAACAAAAATTAGCCATAATCATAATAGGGGGCAGAACTACTATTCAGAATTCTGTGTGGCCAACTTTTCGGGTGAAATTATAGATTTTATGAAATGTTTACGGGACAGTGTCAAACTGCATTTCCTCCTCAAACGCTTGGTGGATTTGATCAAAATTTGACTGGAAGAATTCTATAGTGATAGGCTCTAGAACTTCTATTCAGAATTTTGCTTGGCCGATTTTTTGGCAGCCATCCTGGATTTTGGAAAATATTTCGGAACCGTTTAAAACGATACTCCTTAATTAATGGCCCGATTTCAACGAAACTTTGGTGGAGGCACTAAGCCTCAACATCTCAAACGAGAATTGTTGTCAATTTCTTTGGTGGCCATCTTAGATTTTTCCAATAAATAAATGGATAAATTATCCCCCATGCCTATTTAAATTCAAATGGTTCAAATGCTAATGGTCCATGTGAGCATTACATGCCTATGGTCCTCTTGTTAAATTTAAGTTTATTCCTCTCTTTTACTCCGACATGTTTCAACATTTTAATTTTTTTGGCCTTCGTTTCGTTCCTAGACTTTTGTTTACAGACTGACTCCACCAGTCCCCTCGATAAAGTTCACCGCTCCATACTCTTACCTCAACAATACAAAAGGCACACACACACAGCGCCCAGTCAAATTAGTTCCAATATATTCAATAGCTTACCTGTATTGTTTTCTGGAAATTAATAGACAGGGAGTTCAGAGATCGATCGATCCCATCATCCCAACACGAACTAGGTGTGGACGGAGCTTAGCTAGAGATGGGCGGTGCATAGCTAATACGGGAAACGTCCATTGGTGGCGGACTAAGCGTTGCACGAATTGTGGGTCTAAGGTCTTTACTATTTAATAAAGGTGCTGTTGAGAATTTTGAAACTAATTTGAATGCGCGCTGTTGCTGCCATAGGCAGCAACAGCGACCAGTCTAATTAGTTTCAAAATACTCAAAAGCTTACCTGTATAGTTTCTTTTGGAAATTGATAATCAGGGAGTTCAGGGATCGATCGATCCCAACATAAGCTTAGCTAGAGATGGGCGGGGCATAGCTAAAACTGGAAAGGTCCGTTCTCCATTTAAAAGGCATTGTGGACAATTTGCCAAAGTGTGTAGCGACTGCTACTAGGGCGTAGCAGAGGAGCAATGGGCAACGCCGAACTTAAGATAGTATAACAAGTGCAGGGCCCAAAAATTTCAGGGCCCCAAAATGAACGAAACGTTCTTTGTGTCTTAATTCTGGGGTACTGCATAACTTCATGTTACGTGAATAGATTCCACACCTATAGTACAACTCATAAATCAGTCAAACTGTTTCCAAAAGAAAACCATTTTGAACATTATGTGAAAAAATGTTCTGTTGAATATTTTGAATAACCTTCGGATTGGAAGGCATTGCTTCCTTAGACAGCCGTGTCTTTCAATCTAATTATGTTTAAAATATGCAACAGTATCTTTTTTATTTTGTGTTTGAAATATTTCAAATTATTGCTGAGCTGTACTGTATTCAATTCAAGATCGATGTGGCCAAATCCAACAGCCCTCTGAGCTCAGGGTCCCCTATCACTATGACAGTCGAAATTGGACCCTAGCCTTCTCGCGATCCTAACGGCAGTTCCGTGGGGCCAGGTAAGAATGTCAGACGCTTTGCCCGTGGCCCCCTGAGTCCTATGTTCGGCCCTGACAATGGTATTAAAAGACAGAGTAGCTACATGTAGCAGTTGACATCTCTGTTATTATTTCTTTTTCTTTTGTTTCAAACTTATTCCTTTGGGAACAACACAGTGTACGGTCTGGGTTCTTGTACTAAGTTACCACTGCGCCCAAGTTGAACCTAAAACACCACAACCACAGCCACCACCACGGCCGCCACTACCATCACCACCACCACCACCACCGTATGCGCCCTTGAGTGCTTGCGCGCGTGTTTGTGTCCTGGGATGTATCTAATAATCTTTTTAAAAATACGGATCCTATTTGGCTGAAAATGTTAATACAATATGGAGAATCTTAACCTGAAACGTGATTGCCAAACTTTTGCCGTTATCCGAATAAAACGCCCGGATCCGGATCAGATCAAATTCTGGGTTTTTGAATACCTCAGAAACTGCTGGTCCGATTTTGGTTCAAAATCTAACACGATATAGTATGACAGTACACTAGAATTTGACAATTTTAGTCGTGATCCGAAAAATCCGGACACCCTTTAAATGTGACAAAACGGGAGGGTCAGGGTCTGCAATCGCCAATTGCTTTTGTTACTGTTTCCTAAAGATAATAATATTTCACGCATAAAATTAATTCAATTTGACAACTCAAGTCGCGGTCTTGGGGTTGAGATGGTGGGAGAACTCGTTTAAAAACCGTCGTGTGCGTGTGTGTGTGTGTGTGTGGTGTGGTGTGGTGTGGTGTGGTGTGGTGTGTGTGTGTGTGTGTGTGTGTAGCAAATGCCTTGTATCAAACGACCACTTGCTCTTGGTGTCCAGGTCTGATGGCACATACGGTGTCTATGTGAGTTTTCCTCTGCAACCACAATAGCTATAGTTACCTCGAGACTGGATTACCGTACTAGGTTTTTGTGATGAGAAACAGTAACCTAACTTAACCCAGTAACACAGTCACTCATCAGATATAACCATTGATTGGCAATGACCTTATAGATGACCATATCGGTTCAAAAGGGCGACATCAACTTGACCATCTGCAACAATATCATCATATAAATAATGTCCTGTAGTCGTCCGCTGCTTTGCATATATCGCTATGACCCCACGTGCCCCCGAAACCTCGCTCTGACAGCCGGCGCACGCGCCAATGACCGGTACCTGATCCCTCGCGCGTCCGTCTCGCGACACCACACTCCGTGATTGACAGGTCAGGTAGAGGTCACTTAGGGTCGCGCACTTAACGCGCACTCTGATTCTCGCACAACCACAAGCTAACAACTTAATTATTTATACATGGTTGACTTCTGGCTGAGCTGTCTATTTAGAGCGCATAAGTGACATCGAAAAAATATCTTATTATTGGTAATCGTCAAGATTTGAGACATTCAATCCTGTATAAAAAAAGGATTTAAACGTCAAATCATCCACCATAAAGGAAATGTTGAACAGCTAGAAAATTAATTGTTTTAAAATGGTTACTTCCTCGGGCGACTTTAACTTTCAGCTAAATTGTTTTCTAATAATTGAACAGAATCTATGTTTCGCGCATTCTACTGAATGTGCCGAATGTAATTTGTCATTCTAAAGGATGCCGGATTCAATGGGTTTAAGCCGATATTAAGCATATTAATCCGAAGCATGTACACCGCAATGAGACATTAGTAGGGAACATGCGTAGACTATTATTGTAAAAGCATTTAGTATGAAATCCAAGAACTCGGGATTAAATCCATCTGAATACAAAATTGCCTGGAAATTTTGAAAATAATTTCACTGAAAGTTGTTACTGCCAATGAGACCAACAACTTTCAATCAAACGATTTTAAAAATACATTAGAGAAATCAAAATACAGTTTATTGTGTGGCTAATTAAATATCAGATGGTATATAGATAGAATGACCCCGGGTTAATCAGCAGTTCGATCGCAGCTGACCGTCGGTCATTGGATTGATCAGAAGGAGAGACCTAGAAGGTTAGTGGACAGTCACCCGGCCATACGATTTCATCTTCTTTTGTCTTCGTACATTATGGCGGCGTTGTTAAACGGCGTGCATGTGTTTGGCGGGCTGTTTGTGATCACGTGATTAATTACCCATAAATAAGATGTTATTCAGGTTTGAAATGGAATGAATAATGGAATGAACACATGCCGCTTTCTCTACACACGGCTAACGATGTCTACGGTGTCCATTATTATTATTTTCCGATCGATCCCAACACGAGCAAAGTGTGGGCGGGGCTTAGCTAGAAATGGTCGGGACATGGCTAAAAGTGGATTTATCCATTACGTAATTAGTCACTATATATGCCCTATAGATCAACAAAGTGGCTCGCTATTAGGAGGGGGTGGGTGGGGAGGGTGGTGGGTGGGGAGTGTAGTGGTGGGGAGGGTGGTGGGTGGGAAGGTGGTGGGTGGGGAGGGTGGTGGTTGGGGCATGTGGTGGGTGGGGAGGGTGGTGGGTGGGGAGGGTGGTGGGTGAGGAGTGTAGTGGTGGGGAGGGTGGTGGTTGGGGACGGTGGTGGGTGGGGACGGTGGTGGGTGGGGACGGTGGTGGGTGGGGAGGGTGGGTGAGTGGGGAAGGTGGTGGGTGGGGGAGGTGGTGGGTGGGGAGGGTGGTGGGTGGGGACGGTGGTTGGTGGGGAGGGTGGTGGGTGGGGAGGGTGGTGGGTGGGGAGGGTGGTGGGTGGGGAGGGTGGTGGGTGGGGGGGGGGGCACAGTGTGACATGATGACCATTTTCTAGAAAGTTACATTTCTAAACAAAAGCCATTTAGGTACAAAGGTGTGACCAAATGCGGTACAAAATTCTAATTAAGAAGATAGATTTTTGCCAATAATAAAAATTCTACTAAATTCACGGTGTTGCAAATGTAACAAGGACACCAAAAGCGTAATCCAATGGTCTACTATTAATACATGTAACAAAACAGAGCAAATTTAGCAAATGCATTTGAAATAACTATAAGGATTTAAATAAAATTCATGATAGTTCTTGCAAAATGTTGTAAAACATAGGCTAAAATTGCCATTTTATGGTATTTATACATAGGAAATCCAGACTACGCATCTTAGAATTGAATATTTAGGGGTAGGGGCCTAATTGACATGATCCAAAAATAATATTGAATTAATAATATTGTGATAAGAACAAATTATGAAGCCACAACACAGCATAGCTTAATATTGCGCATAGAGAATGTTAAACATATATTTGTATTGTATGTTGCCCGTGTAACGAGGACACCTAAATTATGTTGTGAGTGTAACAAGGACACATGTTGATCCCTCATTTGCCAAATACTGGTCAAATTAAAATGGCTTTGTTGAAAAATGTTAATTTTTCTTTCTAAATACTTATTGATATTAGAAGTTTAGACAAAAACGTAACGAAGAGACCAAATGTTACGCGCAACGTGGTGTTTTAAAGCAACATTTTCACACCATCGTTCTGTATACAAATTGAAGTGATGGTGGGGGATACAATTCATTGTACACGTCCTTTGCATGTGACAGCAGATTTGTTCCAATATATCTATGTCTTGTAAATCGCATAACGCTTTACACAAAACAACAACCTATTAAATGCCACGTTTATAAGGGTCCTAAATGTACAATTTCTACACCAATATGTTACAAATCAATTATATTCTTGCATCAATTATCATCAGTTTATTTTATCCATGTATACATGTAGTCCACATTAATTTAGACATATTTTCTCTGGATACATATTATGTTACGGATGAAAGTAAGAAGAAAATCTAAATTAGACCCACGGGTACAATATATATAAATAAATATTTCCAAAACAACAACAGAAACCTGCTGGTACGAAATCAGTGGAATATTTTGAACATAAATGAATTGGAAGCCATTGTTTAGGCAGCAATGTCATCCAATCCAATTATGTTCAAAATATTCAACATTACGGTTTATTTTGTGCTGGAAACATGTTAGCTTATTTCTGAGCTGTACTGCAGCTTTAGACAAACTCGATGCCTGCCACCGCAAATGCCTACGCACCATCGCTGGACACCGATGGGCGATGGCCAGACAGCATAATCTCCAACGATGCGCTATACAAGATGTGCAATACGTCGCGGCTGTCTGTAAAAGTCGCCCAGCAAAGATGGTCCATGTTTGGCCATGTACTAAGGATGTCAGAGGAGACACCAGCACAGAGAGACCTGGAATTCGCTCTACTCGGAGACAACAAATACAAAGCCAGGAGAGGACGTCATTGCATAAATCTGCTAAACGTGCTACGAGGTGACCTCAACAAAGCAGGACTCGGTACACTCAAGTCAAGAATAGATCCGAGGAAGCTAAGGATTTTGGCTGAGGACAAGACAAAGCCATGATAGGACGTCATTGCATAAATCTGCTAAACGTGCTACGAGGTGACCTCAACAAAGCAGGACTCGGTACACTCAAGTCAAGAATGGATCCGAGGAAGCTAAGGATTTTGGCTGAGTGGGCAAACGCGAAGAAGGACTGATTGCAGCTGTGGGATGTTTCTACTACTACAGCCGCAGAATACAGTAATCATACATACTGTAAGTCAGGGAACGGGTGCGGTGGTGACATTACTGATCCAGGGCTGTATGGTGTTCTAGCCCATGATTTACGAAGAGAAATAATGTAAGTAGTAACAGTAAGGGTAGACGAGCCTTTTCATTGGTTCTCCCAAGTCACATGATTACAAAGCGGTGTGGCATAGTTAACCATATATGGAGTGCCCAAAAGGCACGTGTCAGAGCGTAGGAAATGGTTAAACAGTAATATCTTTGAAAACTCATTTCTAACCAAGCAATTAAAATGACAGCTCTGATGCTA
Organism: Chaetoderma sp. LZ-2023a; assembly: GCA_034401795.1. Taxonomy (NCBI): domain Eukaryota; kingdom Metazoa; phylum Mollusca; class Caudofoveata; order Chaetodermatida; family Chaetodermatidae; genus Chaetoderma; species Chaetoderma sp. LZ-2023a. The sequence goes on along the minus strand of CM067360.1, from coordinate 8,099,927 downwards.
ACCCTCATAAGTAGAGATGCGGTTATATACGCGGCTGCTTTGATTGTCTGAGAGCTTAATGACATCATCTCATTTGCATATAGGCCATGCTCCCGTTTCCCGCCAAAAATACAAATGAGATGACGTCATCAAGCTCTCAGCCAATCAGATCAGCCGCCTATCTCCCCGGCGCTGTTTGGGATGTAGATCTATTGACGTGTGTTAATGATTAACAGGTGTAACAGCGGATGATTAACAGGTGTAAACGAGACATGAGCACTGATGGGAGCGGGGCCAAATGTAACCCCTCACAGCCAATCAGAACAGATGCCGTGTATATCTCAGATTGGTGCGGGATAAAGCTACGAGGTGCAGAGGAGTCGGGAGGACTGGGGTGGTGGGTGGGAATTCTACAGAGGTATAACGTGTTTGGGCATGTTAGGCCAAACGAGGTCATATGATCCCTCACAGTCCTGGTTAATAAGCGTATAAAAGCGTGTGAAAGAAGTAATTTAACTACACTTTTCTAAGATTAAATAAAGTTTCTAATCGTCATGATAAATTCCGCATACTTTTTAAGTGACTGTAGAACTCGGTAACAATGTGTATGGAGGAGTTATGAAATGTAAAGACGAGATGGTAGTTGACATACAGGAATTTAGTGATAGTAATAGCTTTCCGACCCACCAAGTGTGGAGTGTTTATGTATTATAATACATTTAGAAAGTCTATTGCCATGATGCCAATCTTCGAAAAGACTGTTTGTAGAGCTAGGAATAGCAAGAGAGTAGATCATCTAGAATATGTTTACGAGTTAGAACCTCAACTAAAAGTTACATCCATACATAAATATATGTTGGTAATCACCTCCAGGTCGAGGCGAGATGGAACCTACATTTAGATGAATTAACCTTATGATGTGTGATGTCACAGTATAGGTGTGATATCATGCTATTATGGCTTTAAGTTAATTTATGGTTAGTCAGTCCAATCCATCTCTCTAAGTGCCTTACATATCATCGAAGAGCCACTTATCATCAGAGCCCTCATACTCAATATGCATACATGTTAATATTGTAAAGTAATGTAGTGTGCCTGTGTCATCTCGCCTTCGTGATCGTCTCAATGTAAGAGCCATTAGCTTTCATTGACCAAATTTCATCCAGCCAGTGTTTCTTTTTTCTGGACTGGAAATACAATTTAGATGGAACCTGGTACCTAGCTTGGGTGGGTAGCATTCTATCTTTCTGCCCATCATTTTATCATGTGAGATATCTCTCGATGACAGCAGTTTGACCGCCATACATTTCATCGTATGGCAGATGCAATCATCTGAAGAGTTTGAATGTTTACTGTCACGTTTACCATCAACTGTCATCTTTACAACGTTTCTCTTTCTGAAATGTTCACACTTTCATAGCAGTTGCTACTATCTTTCCATCTGTCCAATATCATCTGGCCATAGTCTTCTGGATTGGTAACTGAGTACAATTATAACGCTGGTCATCACACTCCAGTTTATAGCTCTGATTTACAGATCATTCTTCTTCCGGATCAATCGATTTGTGTCTTCTACATGGTTTGTGACCCGGGACAGAGTTTTCCAATTCGACCTGCATATTTCCACTTCGGCGCCATGTCAGACTCGATTTCCTTCATCTGTTCATTTCTCTACCATTATGGGTGAAATCTACATTATAATAAAAATTAAAATATAACCATTTCGTGAAAAAATACACAAAATTGGCGTACTGTTTTTCATAGTTCTCACAAATTATTTTCACAAATTCTGCCGATTGTTTTGGAACTAATTTGACTTAAAGCTGTTGCTGCCTACGGAAGCAACAACCCGCAGTCAAGTGATTTTCAAAATATTCAGCTTTTCCAATATGAAACATTGTAGATAGGCGCTACAGGCGAGGTCTATATAATTAAAAGTTAATCTATGTCATGATAAAAGTAAATTGTCGCCTTTTTATTGGCTTGAAAATCTGGACATACCCACTGGTTTCTTAAAACCATTATCCCATGGGAATGAGTGGGCAATGGATTCCAAATTCACTTCACAGGGCGGAGTTGTTCCTTGCATTCCCCAAATCAGAGGACTGAATGATATAGCTTGTCCTATTGAGCGTCTTGCAGCCTTTTCATAGGCCTACTTAGTTGAGGTAATCAAAACCTCATTAGGAACTAATTTACGAAATTGTGTAGTCTGTTATTTATCCAAAAAATCAGGCATTCTTTTATTTATTTATTTATTTATTTATTTATTTATTATTATTATTATTATTATTATTATTATTATTATTATTATTATTATCTCTTTGTCTCTCTCTCTCTCTCTCTCTCTCTCTCTCTCTCTCTCTCTCTCTCTCTCTCTCTCTCACTCTCTCACCACTTCATACCATAAACCTACCCATAGGCCATAAAACATGGTGTTGAAATAGGTGTAAGAGATGAGCTGCCGATATGTGGAATATCTCTTTTGTTACACAATGATCTAGCTGTGTTGTTTAGCATACAGCGGCAGTCTAGTGTGATGCCCCGGGATACCCTTATGTGGAGTACTGCTGCCATACTACCTATAGTGTCCGACATCCCAAATATTAATTCTGCAGGTGATGAGGTCTTCACTGGTTTTACCTTGTGCACTGTACAAACCATTGTGTGGCGTGACATGCAGTCAAAATCATGCATCAGATGAGATAGTAGTTGGACTGGGTGAGGGCGTATCAACAAGTAAAACACATATAAATGTGTTCCGTTTGTTGATGACCACAAACTTGAGTCTAGTTCTAGGGATTTGGCGCATTTACAAGCGGAGGATAATCAATTAAGACACAGTGATACCGGAGATGCATATGCTATTACTAGCAAGACGGTATCCTCAGATGAAAATACAAAAAACCTGATGATGAGCAACAAGTGGACGAACATATGGTCATATCTGTCGCGTATAGGTACACCATACTGATCCAATCTCACAACGGTCCCAGTTGTCGGCCATATGTTGGATATAAATATATCATTGCCATTAATAGCGATTTACAAGAATCCTCATACTCAATATGTAAAAATGTTAATTTTATAAAGCAATGTAGTGTGCCTGTGTGACTGTCGTCTAGTCTTCATGAGCATCTCAATGTAATCATCATAATTTTTCATCGACCAAATTCAAATGAGTATATAGCCAGTCTTTCTTAGCTCTGGATTGGAATCCCAAGCTAGATGGAACCTGGTGCCTATCTTGGGTGGGTAGCATTCTATCTTTCTACCAATTACTTCGACAACAATTCTATCTTATTCACATATTCAAAATTCGCTGCAGCTTGTCATCTTTACAATGCTTCTACTTCTAAAGTTTTTATACTTTGATAGTAGTTGCTATTATCTTTCCGACTTTCCATCATCTTCCGACCATAGTCTTCTGGATTGGTAGCAGAGTAAAGTTATCACGCTGAGCATCCCAGTTTTCTAGTTTATAGCTCTGAATTACAGAACATTCTTCTTCCCGATCAATCGATTTGTGTCTTCTACATGGTTGGCGACCTGGGACAGAGTTCTCCAATTCAACTCATATATTTTCACTTCGGCGCCATGACAAACTGGATTTCCTTCATCTGTTAATTTCTCTACCATGCCCGGAGTTCTGTATTCAGCATCATCAAGGTATTTAACTTTTAACTGTGATTCTTCTTCTTGTCTTGATATTCCTCCAATTGGTTGGAACACCCACATATGTGGTCGCATCAAATATGATTAAATAAATGTTCTAGAGAACAACGGTTACCTTTAAATCTAGGCTTCTAAGTGTTCGTGCTACTTTGTATTAAACACAGTGTAGAATGATTTTCACATTGTGATGTGCAGTTGAAAACATTGAAGCATGCATGGCAGGTTTATATACATATCGTACATGACTTTCTATATTTTTTTTGTCGCTGGACGTCTGCTGTATGATGAGTCGAGCATGTATGTCCTTCCGCAATGTATATCGTAACATAGCTGTCTCGAGATGCTTTCAATCTTATGACAGAGGTCATAGTCATCTGGGACTATGCCAGAACCCCCTAGTGCTGTGCAGTCACTGGCTAGCTGGGCTAACATCTGTGCATCCATGCATAGTAGTATCCACGTTGTTTCGCCAAGATGTTGCTTAATGAGTAGTTTGAACTTGTTGAGATTATTCCTTCTGTAGTTAAGCAGTGCGCAGCAAGTGACAATCACATGTGGATAATCTTCAGTCTGTTGATAACATAGTGGACATATCGGATTTGTTAGGTTTTGATTGAATCTGACTATGTTGGATTGGACTAGATATGTTCCGGTAAGCAGTCTCAGCTTTATGCTTGCACGTCGTACATCTTTACCTACACTTTGAATGCTATTTGTTGCAAGATGAGTGCTTCCTATTGAGAGATTGGCTGTGTAGCAAAAAGATAATGTCTTCTTTGCAAGACATTGTTGACGGAGTTCCAGTGTCCAGTATTTATCCACAACACCCTTGACAATGCCTTTCCATTGTAGCTTACTAGGAGATAAGCATCTTAGAGTTGCTAGGCTGGGTAGCTCATATCTTTGTAGAATTGTCTGGATGTAGATGAACCAGCTTGTGGATTTGATCGTAAATGAGCCGATAGACACTTGCCGTTCCATAATTTCTGCTAATGTAGCATTTTTCCTTCTGATAATCGCTCCGAGCAGAGACAGCTGTCTGATGTGCAGTTCTGCTATGCTGGGTTGTGTACTGATAAGTAAGAGGATTCCACATTTAGCTGTGCAGACGGGTAAGGCTGGTATCTTTCTAAGCATACGAATATGGAATGCTTCCAGGGCATCCAGTTGCTTGGATGCGAGTACAAAGAGCTCCATACCATATAATACCCGTGGTAGGATGTACATCACATACAGATGAAGGCATACTTTGGGTGATAAACTGTTGTTGGAGCCGTGGAGTCCAGTACCCGTCTTGGAGTAGAATGTTTTCCTGCCGAGTGAGATCTTTTCTTCGATGTTAGCTGAAGCTTCATTCTTGGAAGTGCGAACTAGTCTGAGATGTGTTGCTTTGTCACCATCAGCAATTCAGATGTACCTAGACTCCATATTGGGTTTTGACTTTTGGAGACTTTGCTGTTAGGTTTGCTGATTATGGTTGACTGTTTGGGGTGAATGTTGTACCTCTCCCGACACGCATAGCTGTAAGATTGATCAAGCATGACTTGTAGTTCTTCAGCTTAATTGCTACATACTGTAAGATCATCTGCAACCGTCGAACATCCCGTATATGTTGCTCCAATATGTGTTCCCATTTGTTGAGTTTGAAGATGAATCAGCAGGTCATTGATATGTCTTGTACAATCCGGTAGACAACACTCCTCCCTGACGAATCCCTTGTCATATCTGTACGTGGTCGCTTAGTAGATTCTTCCATTTTACTTTAGCAGTTAGATCTCCATACATGTGGTCAATGATTTGCCAAAGATGAGGGTCGACCTTCTGATCAAACAAGTGACGTTTTAGCGAATTATGGTCCACCACGTCAAATGCTTTTTGGCTGTCCAGGAATGCAATCTGTATTGATTGGCTCGTTTCCACTGCTTCCGAGATTGTTTCTGAGAGAACCAGAGCTGCCATAGTTGGAGAGAGTCCAGATGTGAAGCCATATTGAAGTGAGGGTTGGTTGGCTGGTAGGTTGGTTTGCAGTCTATCCAGTATGATGTGGCCAAAGATTTTCATGAGTAGAGATGAAACAGTGATACCTCTATAATTACTGGTGATTGAAGGATCTTTACACTCTTTTATGTACTGGAGTGATTATGCCAGACTTGAAGGCAAGAGGGATCTGCTTTGTTTGAAGGATATTGTTATATATATGCGCTAGTATGGGAGCTAGTACATCCATGGCGTGAGTTATATGCTCAGTTGTGATACCAAACTCATCTGCAGCTTTGCCTGTATTCAACTTTTTAACACCAATGTACACTTCACTGGTTGTTACCGGGCTACATGGTTGCATGTTCTTGGTACAAATATTGCGTATTAATGCAAGATCATACTGGATTCTATCCATGTAGTTTGTATTGAAGTGGGACTCTGCTTTGGGAACCACAAGATCTTCATAGTAGGAAAAAAAATGCTTTGCATTGTTCAGCAGGATTGAGCAACGAGCTTCCGTTTACATTTAAAGTACTAGTGGCAGTGTTTGCATCCTTGCTACGTCGAATGAGTCTGTACAAATTTTCTGATGAGTAGGATACCATTATTTTGTTGTAGAAGTCAACACGTTCTGTAGAATGTTTGGTCCTCTGTTGTGATCTCAGCTGCTTCTTCAAGATTTTCATTTCTAGCGAGATAGGATGATCTGAGGCGGGTCTTCCGATTTGGTGCCAGTGGCGTTTTAGAACTTTTCCTTTCTCTAGAAATACCTTGACTTCTGGAGAAGTTTTCACCTGGGGCCGTTCACATGTGTCACCTTGGACGGAACAAATTTCAATGCTGCTGAGGTCAAGGAGTCGTGTAAACATTATATGAGTATGTCTACATTCTCTTCAAAGTTGGTCGAGCTTTCTGTACTGAGGTGCTCCTGGTACCCTCTGATATCCACATCTTTCCAAAGCAGCCTTGAAGTTTTCTGCGTTTGTTTTGCTGATTTGGTGGTGACTGAGATTTGAAGAGGTATTTGACAATATACAGGAACATGTGTTGATGTGTTTGCAGGATCCATATAAAAAATAACTGTACTGGAGGCACGCTGGCATTGTTTTCTAAGGAAAAAATCAATTTGAGAGGTGTTATTCCCATGTATGTAGGTTGGTTTGCTAGAAGAGCTGGCTAATGGACTGATATCATGTTCTTGGATAAACGATTTCAACTGTCTGTCATTGCCATTTTCCCGAGATAGCAATGTTGCGTTCATGTCTCCACACCAGATGATCTTATGTGTTGGCTGATATTTCTGCATGATAGAGGATACTAGATCCAGCCATTCCGCATAGTTAGCGGCTGATGTAGCATACCCGAATGTAGGCATGTATGAGTTGAAAAGACAAAAAGGTTGTGGCTCTGTGAAGATCTCGATTGCAATAATACGTTCGTTTCCATCTGGTAGGGTTCTAATAAAAAGATCTAGATGTACATTCCACGCAATTGCGACTCCCCATAGCCTCGTTTCCGCTCAAACTTACATGTTGGATATTCAACATCTACAGACCAGATGGTATAATTGAAATCTTGAAGGAAGGGCTTGATGTCATTCTTTTCGAGGTCCCATAACCAATATTCTTGTAAGCATAATATATCTGTTTGTTCAAGAAGCTCTTTTAGATATGGCGCATTTCCTTGTATACCTTCGACGTTATACGTTATACAATTTATATGTTCCTTGATGTAGGTGACACGTGTGTTTGATCTGGTGGTATGTCTTTGACGGTGACAATGTCTAAAAAAGGCAGAGAGCTTTATTGTGATCAGACGAACTAGGTTGTGTTTTATCAATAGTGTTGTTTGTTCCTTGTGTAGATGGGGGCTCATGTTGGCTAGTGCCTGACCGAGTCATCGTCTTCTCTGACACTACTAGTGGCTGTGGTAACGGAGATATAGGTTGCAATGTTAGCGACTGCGCCTGTGAGAGGGGAGCATTGTGTAGTGAAGACTGATCATAACTTTGTGATTGTGTCAGTCGAGAGATTTCATCAGAAGCATCATGTGATATAGGCTGGTCGTGAATCTGGCTAGGATTTGCTTTAATCACCACTGACTGTATCTGAGATGCGCTTACTGGATGTGACTGTAGTTCTATCTCAGGAGCATGAGGTAATGTACATTGTTTTTTAATTTGACTGGTAGGTGCTTGAGTTACATGCGGCTGCATTGGAGGGCTGCTGATGGATGTGTCTGCAGTGGATGATGCTCGTGGCTAGGTACATTTTGCACTGAAGCCTGGCTATTATTTGAGCTCACGTCTACTTGATTTGATGTTGGCTGTGGAGCAGGTGTGGCTAGTGGACGCACTTGTGGTGGCTGATGTTGCTGGCCGATTGTACCATGTGCACGTCGTGGGAGTCTGCAGTGATTAATCTGATTATATCTTGGTGGAATTGGCAAGTGTAGATGATTGGGTATGCCGTACATCATCGGTCTTACAGCCAGCAGAGTTGCTTGAAATCCAGGTGGTATAGTTGGGTGCCTCCGGTAGGCTTCTGTTCGTGGCATGTATGTCTGCATTGGTGTAGGATAGTTATACAGTGATGGAACATATCTCATCGGATTGTTTGCTAGAGCCATTGCTTGAAAGCCTGGTGATATGGCCGGAGGATGCTGTTGTATTGAAGGCGGGTACATTTCGTACAGAGTATTTGAGACAAATTGTGGACCTCAGTGTGGTCGTTCCGGCACTGATGGATACAATGAAGCACTAAATGCTGAGTGTAAATGGTTATTTGACGGTATGATAGGATGAGTAAGATGAGGATAGTGGCTTGGTGGTGATCGAGGTTGATATTGTGGTATCCTCTCTGAAGGCGCTGCGTTATTGTTGGCGATATGTTCTGATATAGTTCTGTTTGTGTCATGCAGTCAATGAATGTAAAGAACACTATTTCTCTCCTGGGTACGCTCGAGTATGAGGCTAGTGGAGTGCTCTAGGTTTCTGAGTCTACCCGAAGTGGTTTTATGATATTCCAGCTGGAGGTCAATTTTCCCTTCAAGAAGCATAAGACGATCCTGAGTAGGACATGTTTGCTGTAGGTCATGGTGAAGATTCTGAGCATGGCATGTAGGTGTGCTATTTGATGAAATCTGCAGAAGCGAGTGTCCTATCCTGGTCTTTGATCTTTTATTCCAGTGTTGCGATATACGATCTTAACTGAAAGTATTGCAGCTGGTCTATATTTTCACCACGGATGCGTTGATTTTTAGTAACATTATTAGCTGGCGTTTTAGCAGTTTGTATGTTGATATGCTTATCTCCTACTGTTGAGTCGCATTGGTTTAACGATATAGAGTCAAAGGTAGCGTTGCCAGAGGTCATTGTGTTACTAGATTGTGCCGAGACGTTTTGTGGTGACAAATTACACATTGTATGTCTATGTAGACTATCGCGAACATTATAACTTGTTTGGTTGACTGGTGGCTGATACTGATTCATATTGATATTTGCAACAGACTTTACTAGGGGGTGAGGTGCTGCCGCATTTGTATTGGTTATAGGCCCTTCTTTTGCTCTCTGGACCATCATTCAGTACATTGGATCGTTGGCTGACTTCCTCCGGCAATAGAGAGTTATAATCATACAGGGCATTATTGGTGCACACTGCACAATTGAATGGCGCGCTTTGTGGTATTTTCTGGGCAGTCTCACTAGTAAGGCCGGCACAGGTGTAATGGAACCATTTGAGACACGCTTCACATTGTATAGTCCCCATGAGTGATGGTCTATTGCATACAGGACAGCTATCAGATGGCATGTCATTAGCATTTGTCATTCTTGTCGTAGCTGGATCTGTTGCAGGTAGAGCTAGTGATGTGGTTTTTGTCCTTGTCTCAGTACCTGAGCGTGTTTCATCTTCGATAGAACTATGAATCGCAGGGGCTTTTACCGAGGTTGTTGGTGACTTTGAACTACTACTCTGCTGAAGGCCTGTAGTTGTACAAGATATGTTGCTATCGGCATATGTGATGATGGCCTGTCTTATCGTGCTATTGAGTGATTGTGTGCCATGATTTTGGATGATTTTTTCCAGGATTAGATGTTTTGATTTGAAAACTTTCACCGTTTGTACCCCAATTGACCAGCATTTTGGATGTTGTATGATACATACAGATGGTGAAGTTATGTTGTCTGCCATAATTGCCGGCTGCAGTCCTATTAAATACGTTCAGTTGTTCTTCAACCACCAGATTAGTTTCTTCATAGATTGGAGTTAGTTTTCCTTTGTGTGTTTCCTTTGTGATTTCTTTGACCAATTTAAGGAGACTAAGTTAGACCAACCTAACAGCAATGACAAAAAGCTGATATGTTCAAATGAGTCTAAGATGGAGACCATACGTTTAAAATTCGAAACCGCTCATCTTGAGTTGGACTGAAAAAGTTAAAAACGATACAAAACGAGGTGAAAGGAACCCATCTGTGATGTAACAGCATATGCAAGTTACACAGCGACTACACAAAGAGAGCAGCTTCTTAGTGGCAAATAATGCCAGCTTAGTCCCAGTCTTTGATGAAAAACAACGAGAAGATTTCCCCCCACTTTTTGAGCAAACAGCCTGTGATCTAAGCTGGCCACACAAATATTCGTCAGCTGTAATAAGAACAGTTATCACTGTGAGATCATTAGTTTGATCTAGAAAAGTGGTTAACTCGCATAATTCCTTTATTAAAGTATGCATTCAAATTAATTATAAATTTATTAAGACATTTGGTGATTGACTATTTAATGAACTGATCTTTAATGAGAATTAAGTGTTGACTGATTAAATTTTCAATCATTAAATTGTCATAATTAAATTTTATTTCCTTATTAATTTATTACTCTGATATCGCGTATAGCGCAACATATATATGAACATGAATAGAGCAGTAAATTGAAGAGGTGGTGTATTGAAATTTCGTTTTATTATTTGTTTCATCTCATCCATCATCATGTTCATCATTTTGCATTGAATACCAATTTAAATTCTTTTCTGTTTCCATAGTTTCATTTACAGATCTTCTCTATCACATGCAGACCAACTATTTAGTAGTATAATTGTTTACTCCTGGATAGGCTGATTTTCTGGTTCTGGTAAAGAAGTTTAAACAGTTCCTATCTTTTGAAAGAAAGATCGAAGCTTTTGAACCGTAATTGCTAGAATTGGAATTGAAGCACATCTGAGATAACCAGCTTAATTAGGTTATTCCCATTACGACTTCAACAGTATTGAAAAGATCAATGACGTTATTGTGGTTGTCTAATGAAGAGCTCTGATGGTGAATTAGCAACATCAAACTTTGATTAAGTCATACATATCTGAATGTTGATCATAACCTGAATACTGCTAAATTGATATCATTAATCAATTTGGCCAAAAGCAGACATATGAGCTTTACGTTCTATCACAAAAGAGCAGCACCAGAGCTTGCTATTATCAGAGCATAATAATTTCGTTGGACTTACAGCCATGTCTATACACGATTTGTCCCACATCTTCAACCTTTCTGCGATAGCTCCAAGATTATATAAATAACTTTGAAATCTAGTTCATTCTATTCGCCTGGGGTATCATGTTGCTGTAAAACCTCTAGCGACATTAACTCTATAATTCCTGAGCCATTGATATTGCCTTTCGAGTCATGTAATTTGTTGTCAATTCGGGAGCTTCCTAGCAACATGAAACTGTAAATCCGATTATCACCAAATTTAGTATTTGTCATTGACATGGTTTTAAGGTCACACAGGTCATAGTAATACCCGTATTTGGAGAGACGCATATAGAAATTGTTACAGCTAAAGTTGCAAAGAATGTGGGTATCATGCGAAGACTAAAACTATACTTGCCAAATAATTTATTAAAAACACTGTACAGCACATTAATATTACCGCACATCACCTACTGCAATATGATCTGGATTAACACCTACCAAAATAAACTAACAAAACTGAAAGCACTACAAAAGAAAAGCATTAAGCTATTTGCACAAATAGCAGAGGGCCAAAGCATTTTCAAAACAGAAAATCTGCTTAAGCTAGAAGACATTGGGAAAATCCAATTATATTCAATCCTTAAAGACTACCACAACGCCAACCTACCAACACCACTATCAAATCTCTTCAAAAACAACACCGAAATACATTCATATAACACCCGAACAAAACAAAACCTTTACATGAGCCACTGCCATACACGAACATCCATGCAAAACCCCTCCACACATGCAATAAAATTATGGAATAATACAGATGCAAACGTTCGCACACACATTTTAACAGACCTCATACAAGAAAACTGTAAAGAACCTTTTAATAGGAAACTACTGAAATAACCCTTGGCACACTGCAAGTCCCCAACATCAACCCAATGGTCACCAAAACAGGGGTACATTTTGGTAACAATGCTGCCAAACATAGACAGAGAAGACACCTGCCATGAGGCCGGCATTGTAGCCAAAATGGACACCTATTCTCATCTATTAATTAGTGACAAAATCCTAATACCCAATCAACAGTGTTTCAAGGGCTATGATGCAAAGATCACCATGGCTGTTACAGGGCAGATGTATTCAGTCAGAACACAAATTAAATTAATGATGTTCCTGATGTACATAATTATGTCTTTGATGATAATTAGGAACAGTTGACTATAATTAAGATAATGATGTTGACAATAATAATAATGACGACGACGACGATGAGTGTTATTAATTAATTAATTATGTTAATGATTATGTTGATGATCGCAATAATACTAATTTTACTTATAGCATAAGGCCATACCAATTTGTTGCGATAAAATTGGTCGGGCCTAAGCATTAATGATGCTACATAAATATGGTATGATATGTATTGCAATCAACCATGGCGAGCACATCCACACCATCCCAAACATGTTTTACAACAAACAGTACATGTTAATTTCTTCATATGTATTTTATGTATTGTAAGTTATGTGAATGCTTTTAATTGTTGTCCTCTTTGTGTGTCTCTTGTTTGTAATGTAGTGTGATATATATTTGTAAGGGGTCCATCATTTTATAGGCATTGCCTTGGGTGAACTGCCTGTAGTATCTGTTTAAATGTACATAAACCGTGAAATAAATAATATTGAACTTGAACATATTTGATCTAGATGACTCAACATCACTATGATAACATCTTCGTGTCGTTCTGACGTAGATGTCCGTCAGATAGGTATATTCTCTAACTCGCCAGTCTCAGGAAAGAGATTGTACCTAAAGTTAATCTTGGATGATGGCATTTGGGGTGAAACAGCAACAATACTGTGTAACCGAGAGAACATTACAGAAAAGATAACCTCTGATGGTGTGTACATTACTATTAGCACTGAAGAACCAAAGATAATAACATCGTATATGGGCAGATGTCGATTGGTAAAAAATAAAGAGTACAGTTTCTTGAATCGCACTGGACTGGTTATTGGGTCTAATGCGTCAGCAATGCTCGAAAATCCTAATATCTCAGAGAATCAAACCTTAGACCAGGCCCTCCAGTCATCTTTCAATAACGTAAGATCAGAGGGACTTCGATCTATCCGAGCCTAATCTGGCAGAGTGCGCATTACCTTAAGAAGCGGCAGATTTCAGAGACTTAGATGTATGAACTGTTTGACCCTACTAATGAATTGTAGCAATGAATCTGACAATCTCACGATCTAGTACTACTACTACTACTGTACTCAGACATGTCGGGTGAACCAGACTATTCTGTTCAAAGGGTGTGAGCTTCTTTGGTCTGGATCATGGAGAGGGTGCAAACCGTGGTTGAGGGACCTGACCTTTTGTGCAACTTGGGTCCTTGCACAAGGCTGTTTGCCAGCACCTTTGAGATTTGACACCCTCTACAGAAGAGGAAAATCCTCAGGAGAGAATGGTGGCGCCGTTGGTGGTGGTGAGTCTGGTAGAGGGTTCATAGAGGGATCCCCTGTGATATAGATACTGTGGTCACTAGATGTGCCAGGGCTATATATATATATATATATATATATATATATATATATATATATATATATATATATATATATATATATATTACATACATTAAATTAGTTGTGTTGTCTCCACGAAAGAGACCAGCCTCCTCATAGGTAATCAGGTTTAATTCTCCTACCACACGGTCTTCTGTTTCTGTCCCAGTGTATACATATATGGGTTACTAATCCATTGTAAGACACTGTTCTGAATTCTGCATCTCTTTATAGGTATGTGTGGTGACTGGACTCTGTTCCATTAATTACTCCGATTGTGTCCTCAGTGGTGCTGTTAAACTCTTCCATTGCTGAATAAACAATGGGTGCTGGTTAAGACGTTCTGTAGGCCGTTGATTGACCAAAATGTATCGCCAGTAGGGATTGCAGAAGTGTTCCATTGGTGTATACACAATGGGGGCTGGTGAACTATGAGATTGATATATGCTTGCGATACCGCCCTGCCCCTATAGGATGGTGGCCTTCTCCACGAAGACTTAGTCGTGGTAATAATGATCCATATCCATATAGTTCTCTGGGTGCTCAGGGGAAATTGAAATCAGAATTTCTGCATTGCTAAGCTTATCTTCAGTCTGGCGTAATGAAGCAAAAATTTACACAAAAAATATTTTGACAAGTTTTCTTAATCAATAATTGACATTTGATGTTCAAATATATTGTAGAAGATTATATATAATTTAATGTAATTGTCAGTCTAAGTGAGTACGTCCTTTTCAAATTGCTCTTTATAGCGAACAGGGGTTTGCAGCTGACCGCCATGCCTTTTACAGCACTGAATATGGAGGTTTAATAAAATGGTACATTTCCTCGTATATACAGCGTATATCCGAGGATACCTCAAAATTAAAGTTATCTTTAATCTTACGACAAAGCTCTTGACACACCATTGGGAAAGCCAAAGTACAATTACTGATCAGATCATGTATGAAGATCTGCATGCAGTCTTTACAAATTGCTGTTGAATTGCCAAAGGTCACAATAACAGGCATTAAAATATCTCAATCTTAATCAAGCTGTTGTAATGTTCTAAAATTTAAACTGTTTGGGGTGAAGATGTTTCAACATTACATGTCTTATGGTATGAGATCAAACTTATACTTACACATGAAACGAATGCTACAGGGTGATTTTCAGTCTTAACACGAAAAATGTCTCCCAGCACAAAGCACGTGTATAGAGTGCACAAGAATATCTATTAAAGCATACAAAGAGCACAGGTCCATCTATAAATCAGTCACTCATCTCCCTCATTTACTACTGGTGAGTATCTGTGATATCTCTTGTTTAAAATGTATCCAAAGTCACCATGCATCCATACATTATATCAATCACCGTGCAGATAAACAACAAACCACGATTGTTAGAGCATTTCATGTATTTATTGTGAACATATGTTATATAAAACAGTAACGCTTTAACACTCAAATTTGTTTAAGATAATTTCAATTTTCTCATAGAAAATGCCCATTTGCAGACCAAGGGAAGATGATTTTTTTAAATTTACTACTGGAATGACTGGCTCGGTTATCGAGTCAGTGATAAATTTCCAAAAATATTCTTCTCTTTGGACACAAATGTATATTTCTCAAGAGAAGTGCAGAAGCTGATTTTGTTTGAGTTGAGTGTTAACGGGTTACCACTCACAGGTCAGAAAATACAGATTGTTCATACTGTTTGGAATATTATATGGAATATTTCAAAACTACTTTGACAAGAGGTTTCCAGTCAAATTACTTTCAAAATATTCAACAGTTTTCTTGCATACATGTATTGAAATTGAGATAGTGGAAATTCAAGGGTTAAATTCGCACATTCACACCAGCCTGCTTGAAAATAAAGTTGTTTAAATTATATACTTTTAGAGGCTTAAATTGTGCAATGAAACGAAAGAAATCTTAACTTAAATATCATAACGTATGATTTCTTTCTGATGAATAACATTTTTTTAAGCTGTGAACTTGAATTCAACTTTATGACATCGAGGTACACAACTTACACCTCTAAAAGAATACAATTAAAAACTTTTATAATCAAACATTCTGGTGTGAATGTGTGCCTTTAAAGGACGATACCCTCTACATAACAACATATCCACTTCATAATTCAAAATAATTTCATTGAAAGTATTAACATTCATAAGACTTAAAACAGGTAATAAGTCAACCTACCTTTATCACATGGAGAACATGTTAATCCCTCTTGCTTAATCAACCAATGGACCTTTCCATTTTTAGCTATGCCCCGCCCATCATTAGCTAAGCTCCACCCACACCTCACCGTGTTTGGATTGATCGATCCCCGAATGCTCTAGCTATCATTTTCCTGAAAACTATACAGGGAAGCTGTTGAATATTTTGTAACTAATTTGACTGGGTGCTGTTGCTGCCTATGGCAGCAACAGCGCCTAGTTAAATTAGTTTCAAAATATTCAACATAATATTTATTAAATAGTAAAAGCAAACAATTTGTACAACAAGGTATAGACCGTCTTCAAATATGCGTTCGTGATGTACTTATCGACATCATTCATGACGTCATCCATTATGATGTCATTCTACACACCGTGTAGATGATTATGACGTCATATGATGGATACATACTCTGGAAAGGTGAATTGCCAGATTGGACTAAGTAGGATGCTTCTTTAATGGTTAGGGCCAAAAATGGCTTCTGCTGTGGTCTTGGAAAATGTTCATTTGTTGAATAGGAGAAAACCATTTTTGACGAGCCAGTCATTCCAATGGCAATTTTTCCAAAATAGTTTGCAATTCTTGGTCTGGAAATAGACATTTTCTATGAGAAAATTGAAATTTTTCTTGAACAAATTTGAGGGTTAAAATATGTGTTTGTCACATTCTGTCAGCACATGTCATGGAAAATAAAGATGAAGAAAATGTATCATTCACACCTTTGATCCAATATGACTACCGATAGTCAGTCTTCAACATACCGATAGTCAGTCTTCAACACACCCCGTCCTCACGGCTGTTATCTCTTTCATTATGAAGGTGGCCAAAAATGGCCTCGACAGTGATCTTGAGAAATGTCATTTTGCAGAAGACTATTTTTGAAAATCATTTGAGTTTTAAATTTTCAAAAACTTCTCTTGTTCTGCAAATGGAAAATTTCTATTAGAAAATTGAAATTTTATTGTACAAATTTGAGGGCTAAGGGGGGTTAATGCTGTAAGAGAATTGAGGGCTGTGATTCATTGAATTGCTTTATGTGGGATTCTTAACTGTCACCACAAGTTATCTCACATTATTATGATGATGTCATCTCAGACAAATAACGGTAACTTTTCCTACCAGAATAATGATCATCTACATTCTGAATAAAGAGACAGTTGGGTTACGGGCTGCTCCCCCCAACAAAAGGTGTCTTTGTAACCATTTATTGAGCTAGTCATACCAGGGAAAGTTTTCAAAAATATACATACTCTTCCAATATTACCTGTCTCGCTCCTGCAAGTCACTAGACAATAATTCCAATGTCTAAAAACTCTTGTTGAATATTTGCAAAACAGTTTGACTGAAAGTTGTTGGTGGTTTAGCCACCAACAACGTTCAATCAATTTGTTTTCAAAATATTTAGTATGTCCAGCGTTATAACCCTTGGAGCATCGTCTGCAAAAACTCAGCAGTCAGACGGTTAACTGATCAGTTCTAAATCATAGTTGTCTCTTATCTGTCTTGGTGTATATATGAGCATAAATGTGATTAAGATGCCACTTTATTCAAAAATTCTTTTTCTGTTTAACGAATGTCAATTTGCAAGAGAAGACTTCTTTTGAAAATTCACCACTGGAATGACTGACTCGATTATCGAGCTAGCCATTCCAATTATAAATTCTCAAGATAGTCTTCTCTTGGCCTGGAAATGAACATTTCTTAAAACCACTGCTCAGGCCATTTTTGCCTAAATCATTGTTATTCAGATTAACCTTTTAACACTCATATTAGCCAAATAACAGCTTCTGCAGTGGTCTTGAAAAATGTCCATTTGCAGACCAAGACGACAATTTTTTAAATCTTACCACAGGAATGACTGGCTTGATAACTGAACCCGCTATTCCTGTGGTAAAATTTAAAAGTGACATTTTCTATGAGCAAATTGAAATTTTCTTGAACAAATTTGAGGGTTAGTGTTAATTAATCTCCACTCTTCCAAAACATGACCAGATAACATACAAAGCTTTCAAAACCACAACACGTGTAAAACATACGACATATCCTATACAATGTGATTAAAATGCAATGAGTTGATATGTGAAACACTTAGTACTGTAACTAGCTTTTTCTAATGTAATATCAGGTTTAAATATTTATAAAAATATGCTGCTACATATAGCATTAAGCTGATGACCTCTAGCGCCATAGTGAGCTCACCCTTTAACACTCATGTCGACCAGAAACAACTTTGGCAGTGGTCTTGAGAAATGTCCATTTGTTCACTAATAAAAGACTATTTCTAAGAATTTACCATTGGGATGACTGGCTCTATAACTGAGCAGCAGGTCATTCCAGTGGTAAACTTTAAAAAATATCCTTCTCTTGATCTGCATATGGATATCTGTGAGAAAACTGAAATTTTCTTGAATAAATTTGAGCACTACGGTTTGATGTACTGTGCTTAAGTTTACCTGAACATAGCCCTTTAAATAGTCAAGAAAACAAATAATGTTTCCTCACCGAATGTCCATTTTGCAGGCCAAGAGATGACTATTTTTGAAACCTTATCATTCTAGTGATAAAGTTTCAAACCTATTCTTCTCTGGGCCTGCAAATAGGCATACCGCTTCCCTGGGCCTGCAAATAGGCATACTGCTTCCCTGGGCCTGCAAATAGGCATACCGCTTGCCTGGGCCTGCAAATAGGCATACTGCTTCCCTGGGCCTGCAAATAGGCATACCGCTTCCCTGGGCCTGCAAATAGGCATACCGCTTCCCTGGGCCTGCAAATAGGCATACTGCTTCCCTGGGCCTGCAAATAGGCATACTGCTTCCCTGGGCCTGCAAATAGGCATACCGCTTCCCTGGGCCTGCAAATAGGCATACCGCTTCCCTGGGCCTGCAAATAGGCATACTGCTTCCCTGGGCCTGCAAATAGGCATACCGCTTCCCTGGGCCTGCAAATAGGCATACCGCTTCCCTGGGCCTGCAAATAGGCATACTGCTTCCCTGGGCCTGCAAATAGGCATACCGTAGGACTAATGAAGATGCCATTTTGCCCCGGCTTGACCGTTAACCCTTTAAGGGTTAAACCGGCCAAACCTGGCCTCTGTTACGGTCTTCTGGAATGTCCATTTACAGATCATGAGAATGTAATTTTTGAAAATTTACCACTGGAATGGCCGGCTCAATAACAAAGCCAGTTATTTCAGTGATAAATTTTCAAAAATTGTATTCTCTTGGCCTGTAAGACATTCAACAGGCAGATATTTAAACTTTCTTGACCGATTTTGACCCTTAAAAGAGTTAAATATGGTTAAAACAGTATCTTGTTATGATGTGCTTAAACACAGTGCAGTGAGATGATGATAAGAGAAATACATGAGGATAATACTTATGTTAGTTAACAGGAAACTCTATCTCTCTCTCTCTCTCTCCAAGGATTAGTCATAATAGAGGACATTAAACAAGCTTACATTTAATGTTAAATGGTCACGATCACACCCCACCCCCAAAAAAACCCCCCAAACCCGTGTCTGTTTGAGAAATGATTATTTCCAGGCCAAGAGGACTATTTTTCCGATATTTTAGTGATAAATTTTCAAAAATATGCAGTAACTTACATTGTAAGCGTAACCTATAATTTAACATTCAATTAGCACTTTCTCCGATGAATTCCCCGTATCTCATTTTTAAGGCAACCATACAGAAAAACTGTTGAATATTTTGAAATTAATTTGACTCGAAGCCATTGCTACCTTTGGCAGCAATGTCTTCCATTCAAATTATTCAACAGAATAAGTTGTATATCGTAAATAATGTACTTTTTAAGGGCTTTGTCGGTGAAAAGGTTAAGCAAAAATTTTGATTTTGTTGACTAAAACCTCAATACATACATGGATAATACCAAAGTTACACTTAGACTAACCTCAATACATACATGGATAATACCAAAGTTACACTTAGACTAACCTCAATACATACATGGATAATACCAAAGTTACACTTAGACTAACCTCAATACATACATGGATAATACCAAAGTTACACTTAGACTAACCTCAATACATACATGGATAATACCAAAGTTACACTTAGACTAACCTCAATACATACATGGATAATACCAAAGTTACACTTAGACTAACCTCAATACATACATGGATAATACCAAAGTTACACTTAGACTAACCTCAATACATACATGGATAATACCAAAGTTACACTTAGACTAACCTCAATACATACATGGATAATACCAAAGTTACACTTAGACTAACCTCAATACATACATGGATAATACCAAAGTTACACTTAGACTAACCTCAATACATACATGGATAATACCAAAGTTACACTTAGACTAACCTCAATACATATATGGATAATACCAAAGTTACACGTAGACTAACCTCAATACATACATGGATAATACCAAAGTTACACTTAGACTAACCTCAATACATACATGGATAATACCAAAGTTACACTTAGACTAACCTCAATACATACATGGATAATACCAAAGTTACACTTAGACTAACCTCAATACATACATGGATAATACCAAAGTTACACGTAGACTAACCTCAATACATACATGGATAATACCAAAGTTACACTTAGACTAACCTCAATACATACATGGATAATACCAAAGTTACACTTAGACTAACCTCAATACATACATGGATAATACCAAAGTTACACTTAGACTAACCTCAATACATACATGGATAATACCAAAGTTACACTTAGACTAACCTCAATACATACATGGATAATACCAAAGTTACACTTAGACTAACCTCAATACATACATGGATAATACCAAAGTTACACTTAGACTAACCTCAATACATACATGGATAATACCAAAGTTACACTTAGACTAACCTCAATACATACATGGATAATACCAGTTACACTTAGACTAACCTCAATACATACATGGATAATACCAAAGTTACACTTAGACTAACCTCAATACATACATGGATAATACCAAAGTTACACTTAGACTAACCTCAATACATACATGGATAATACCAAAGTTACACTTAGACTAACCTCAATACATACATGGATAATACCAAAGTTACACTTAGACTAACACACTACAGTACACTTAATAGCCTTAGAGGGTGGTTCAAGCTGACACCTTTACTTTCTAGAAAGTGGGTCATTAAAAAATTCCCATACATCATTCAATAGGATTAGACTTTTATTTATTTTTTTAGGAAATCAGTACATACCTTATGAATCTGGTGCAAAAGCACGAGAAACAAAACCCGCAGCCATATAGGAGTGTCCAGCTTTATTTCAACAAGGCGCTCCAAGTATTATGTCATGTTTTGCACAGATTGAATGAGTCTTTGTCTTAGTTATATACTGACTTGTTGACATATTTCTATGCAGCGCAGAATTTGGTAAGAAATTTGACATAAAATTATTAATATGAAATGGTATTCATGAAGGCTAACAGAACATTAATTCTGCATATCTCTCTGATAATATAGAGTAGCTATGAGATACAGGTGTGGACAGGCCTAACTGACATACAGACACATAAAACTGCACACAGTACCCTCCTCCCCTTATAGGGCGAGGGTAATTACACACCACAGCGCTTCTTCACAGCATATGCTAATATGAACATGTGTGATTAAAATATACTTGATGCAAATGTGTATGGAGAGATATTATGAGTGTTACTGTGACCAATATAATATTCTCAGACTTCCTAAACACGTAGAAACTGGATTATAAATATGACCCGTATGTACATATTTACATTGGCTTAAGAACTTGGTAAAAATAGAGAAATACTTAAATATCTATGTGTTTAAGTATGAGAATAAGGTATTTTATACACATCCAGTTATCTTAACTGATGAGACAAGGGAGAAAACTCAGCGGTGAATAAAATATATATGTATGTTAACGAGTTAGCTCCCTGTATTATGACTAAAGTAAGGGAGGTAATTTATCACTATTAACTAAGCAGTGTAAAGAGTTATCTCCCTGCATTAGGTTAATCTGTACATATTTACATGAATTTGCGCACACAAACTCACCCATATAACCTTAACAAGGATAAAACATGTATATATAAGAAGCACTAGTGTTTAATTTACGCCCTTTATCACTAACATCTAGTCAAACAAATATTCATCCATTCATCTCTCTATCTATCACAGATGTACAACACACTGTTATTGCATGTTAACCCGCTTACAATCAGCATAATGATCAAGGGAGATAAGCCTGGTTTTATAAAATGTAAATTTGTACCAAATATTTTGAATAATTTTATATAATTATAATTGATTCTGGTGGCTTGAAACATGAACTTGTACATGTATGCGGTATGTTCTAATTTAAGTCAAAATACAAAAAAAAAATGTTGAAATGTCTTGTCTATATCATACGGTAATGGCTAGTTGAGCGAAAAATTGTATACAATAAAAAGATAGCCATAATTCCTGGAACAAAATCTCAGTAGAGCTTCTTTGAAACCTCAAGAGCTAGCACATTTTGTGAACACACGGTACGAGGCCGAGGGTAACATCAATTCACACTTTAACAATCAAACTGGACCAACAGAGCTTCTGCAGCGACTGAGAAATATCCATTTGCAGACCAAAAGAGGACTATTCAATAACCAAGAAAATTATTCCAGTGATAACAAACTTAACCCGTAACACTCTGCTGTTAAAATTTTACATTTTCAACTTAAATTAAAAGATGAACTGGTGTTCATTTTTCAACAAATTTGGTGGGAGATGGGGGCTGTCGTAGACAGCAACATCTTCTACCAAAATTGTTAAAAACTGTACACCAGTCTCTTTGACACCGACACAGTAAAAGATAGAATATTGACATCAGAGTCCTAAGGGTTAATCTGCAAATGGACATTACTATTAGAAAATTGAAATTTTCTTGAACACATTTGAAAGTTAAGTGGTTAATATCAACCACAGAATACTAAAGTTAAAGGTGCATATTCACACCAAAAGCTTCAAAATAAAATTGCTAAAATTATGTACTTTTAAAGGCTTAAATTGTGTGCCTAGATGTAATGAAACGAAATAAATCTTAGCATCTGATAATTTCATTACGTATAAATTAATAAAATTCTCTAAGTTGTCAAATTGAAGAGGCACGAGTCCTTAATTCAAATTGACAACTAAACCTATGAAATTTATTTATATGGAATGAAATCATTATATGTTAAGAGTTATTTTGTTTCGCTACATTGAGATACTGAGGTACACAATTTAAGCCTCTAAAAGTATATAATTTCAACAATTTTATTTTCAAGCATTTTGGTGTGAATATGCACCTTTAATAAAAAGAATGCAACTTGCCGAGAGAAAAATAATTTGATAAATATATGTTCTTTACAGCCCTCACCCCCCCCCCCCCCCCCCACAACCCATACTGAGTAGCAAGAGGTAACAGGATTTCTTTGTCGACATCAAACAAGATCTACATTTATATTCAATATATATAATAAACAAATAAGAACAATAATACTCATAGTATTTGATTATTAGCAACGACATAAGTAAAACATGTCTATAATGGATACACATTGTCCATCAGCTTTCAGAGAGTGGTCACTACAGGCAGTCACTTAACCCCTTCATAGTGAAAGCGGCCAAAAAACTGACCTCTGCAGTGATCTTGAGGAAAGTCCACTTGTAGTCCAAGAGAAGACTATAAGCAATTTGGGATATTTTTGAAATTTACAAACAAAGTTACTGTCTTGGTTAATGAGCCACTTCTCCTGTCCTGCAACTGGACTTTTCTGAAACAGTATTGTAGGCACCAGGCAAATAAATTGAGGGTGGATCCGGGACAGTGACTACCTTCGCTTGGTGGTGAAATTATTCTATTTCTGCAAATTTTCTCAAGTGACTGACGTCACAATCAAGGACTGAATGACATAGTCAAGTCTGTCATGAACTTTTAAGTCTATCAGTTGTACAAATTGTATGTCTTTACTATTTAATAAACACACTCTTGAATATTCTGAGACTAATGACGGGGCGCTGTTACAGCATGCAGTCAAATTAGTGTCACCATGTTCAACAACTTACTTGTAGTTTTCTGGAAATTGAGATTCACTATATGATGGACACATTTCATTTGAGCATGCCTAGGAAAGTGACGCCTAGGAAAGTGACAGAGTAATGGTAATCTAAAGCTCTGGACCTCGTAAAGAATTTACTTTTTCAGGTATTTGTCTGTCAAAGGGTTAAAATGTACTTTTGCTAACAAAGGGAGACAAACATATTTGTAACTTAGGCAGCTTTTACAGAAATGTAAAAAATCTGACCCACAACAGTCGACCGTCCAACTTACACTGGTTGCGAGTCGTAACTAAAGATTTTCTACTCACTAACAAGCAGGTCTATAAAGGACACCATTGGCATCTTGTAAAACTTTTCATTTAAAGAGGGTAAACTATTATTATATTGGTTTAATATTGACATGGTGCTAATAAGGGTATCTGCTTATATGGAGGGCCAGTTAACCCTTTAATGATCACCCCCAGTCAAAAATAGTCTTGAGAAATATTCATTTGCAGACTATTTTTTGGAAATTTGCCACTGCCATGATAATCAAGCCAGTCATTCCAGCATTACATTTTCAAAAAATACTCTTGTTTTGGCATGTAAATGGACATTCAATAAGCACATAGCTTGGCTTTCTTTTAAGTCATTAAAGTTAATGAATTACTGACAGGCAGGTGGCCATTCACACTCTATATGATAGCTTTACATGTGAACTAGAAATAAGTCAATCAGATCATGTATATATTTATTAGAACTCTATATAACACTCAACAATATTAACACATTCATCACAGGCTAAGATATTTACCATATATTTTATCAAATATCTTCAAATTAATTTTACTTGTCGTCGCAGATGCAGCAACAGTTTTCAGTCCAAAAAAACCCCACAGGTCAACTGATATGTATGTGCTGCTATGTAGATTGCGATTTTGAGCAAATAATTTTGGTATTAAAATTACCACGCCTAAATTCTCTTTTCAATGAAGCCACGAGGTGTTTATTTGGGGCGGGCGCACTACAATATATGTTAACCCTTTAACCCTCATATCAGCCAAAAAAGGCTTCTGCAGCGGTCTTGAGAAATGTCTATTTGCAGACCAAGAGAACTTATTTTTTTAATTTTACCACTGGAATGACTGGCTCGATAACCGAGCCAGTCATTCCAGTGGTAAAATTAAAAAAATAGTCTTCTCTTAGTCTGCAAATGAACATTTTCTATGAGGAAATCTAAAATTTCTTGAACAAATTTGCTGGTTAAAGGGTTAAAGCTAGTTATTTATACTGTAGCTTTAGTATCGCTCAGAAATAACGTAACATGTTTACGAAACAACATAAAAATAAAATGTTCTGTTGAATATTTTGAATATGGAGGGATCCAGTTTTAGCTATGTGCCCGCCCATCCCTAGCTAAGCTCTCCACCCCATGTTTTGCACGCGTTGGATCGATCGATCCCTGACTCAGTTTCCAGAAAACTATACAGTTAAACTGGTGACTATTTTGAAACTAATTTGACT
The DNA here is from genome assembly GCA_034401795.1 of Chaetoderma sp. LZ-2023a. Taxonomy (NCBI): domain Eukaryota; kingdom Metazoa; phylum Mollusca; class Caudofoveata; order Chaetodermatida; family Chaetodermatidae; genus Chaetoderma; species Chaetoderma sp. LZ-2023a. Next base: position 8,074,478 of record CM067360.1, on the reverse strand, counting down.
GGGTGCCGTTGCTGCCAATGGCAATGGGCTAAGAAATATCTGTATGAAAACTTACCACTAGATAGACTGGCTCAGTAACTGATACTGTTACTGTACCAGTCATTCCAGTAGTAAATTTTCAAAAAATGTTCTCATGGCATGCAAATCCACATTCCCTAGCACAAGCTTTTCTTTTCAAATTTAGCCATGCAGTGGCTAAATTGAGCATCTTGCCGTAAAGCTATTGTTATTTATATTGTACATGTAGATATACCTATATATATATACACATGTAAGAACACTGGTTTGTCATTATTTCTTAAAATAGCAGAAATAAATTATTCATTTAATGTTGGATTTAAACCTGATAGACCTCAGACTAGCATATGATAACATGACGCAAACAGTTTATTTCCTATCATTGTCCTAATGCTATATCTCAACATAAGCCGCTATTTGGGATTCGCTTAAACCAGCTTCTTGTTTGAGAACAACATTCTCTGCCAGAACATCACTCAGATTCCCGGCACCATTCTGTGACAAAGCTGACGATGAAGATGATGATCTTTTCGTTGATGGCTTCTTTTTTAACATGTTTGGCCGGAAGTCGGGGTGTCGCCGCGCGTGTTTATTGAGGTGGTCACTTCTCATGAATCGCTTCTCGCAGAGTGGACAGCAAAACTTCTTTTCACCTGAAAGTAGAAACGTCATGCAGGTAAGGTGGTAATTAAAGGGATGCGCTATCATTAATGACATGATAATCTCTCTTGACTGGCTGGCTGCTGCAAGCCACCAGACAATAATTTCAATGGGCAATAACTCTGGACATGCTGAATATTTTGAATACCATTTGACTGAACATTGTTAGTGGCTGAGCCACCAACAACTTTCAGTCAAATGGTTTTCAAAATATTCAGCACATCCAGAGTTAATCCTCATGGAAAATGTATTCAGCAGAAATTCACAAGCCGTTAATAATGACGAGAACACTGACATCACACTGTCTCCATGACAACATATCAAGTGACCAGATGGAAATATGATGAATATTCACAGAAATAGTATGACTACAGGCTTCTCCAGTCACGATCATGACAATCAATGCGGCTTCTCCTGTCACGATCATGACAATCAATGCGGTTTCTCCTGTCATGATCATGACTATCAATGCAGCGGCTTGTCACGATCATGACAATCAATGCAGCTTCTGTCACGATCATGACAATCAATGCCAGAAAGCCATAAGATTAACCCTTTAACCCGTACGCCGATAAATTCCCTGTATCTTAAAACTCATTCACGCCAAACAAACAGCAATAATGGCTTCCAGTCTTTTCAAATTATTCAACAGAATATACATGTATTATACTATGCATCATAAAGAATTAACATTTTCACGGATTTGTCATTGAACGTGTTAATAGTTAAGATAAAACAAGAAATGAAGGAAATGTCAATTTCCCTTTCAGGGCCAGCTGGCTCTAGGACTATAGACTTAGAAAGCTTTACCGACTCCTTGGAACCGGGTAGTCAACTCCCAACTGCCGAGTACCCGTCTACCATAGAGCTCATATTGTTAGCATAGCCACCAAACAAGAGAAATCCATGGCTTGCCTCCGTGGGGCTGGGAGGCTGGGTCCGTAACAGAATGGTGAGTACTGTTAGATCCCGGAGAAAGGGAAATTGACATTTCCTTCATTCTCCTTCGATCAATACTCACCATTCTGTTAGTTCTGATATACACCAGATTTGATCAGTAACCTGGTGGGAAGGGGCAAGCCATTAATGCTACTTTTGCCCCTTGGAGAAAGAGTTAGACATAAAAACTTGACTAACGGAGACCTAAAGGGACCGTCAAGTTAACGGAACCGAATCACATTCGCATCACTGCCCCCAACCCCCCCCCCTTTTTTCTCCTAAGAAAAGGGAGAGAACTCACGAACATGTATCTCGCCTGAAACACAAATATGCCGAGAGGGTTAACTGCTCCTTGCATATCCACATGTATTAGCCTGGGAATGAGCATGAATATAAAAGATGCATGAACATGATATATAGACATAATACAAAAATCCGTAAATGAGGACTCACAGTGCCATTGTGCAACAGCCATGATGTCCTCTAACGGAACACCACTGTAAAGGGCGGCCGACGCGGCTATTCCTCTAACATCGTGTGCCCTTGCGCCTTGCACCTGGTGCCCAGTCTCCATCTCATGAGTAGTCTGAATGCATTCGACTACCCAACGAGAGATAGTATCCATGGATGCGCGCCATAAGGCTTCTTATGGCAGATCCACAGATGTCTATCGTTCGACCGTAACGAGTCAGTCCGTTTCCTGTACTTAGTCAAAGCACAGACCGGGCACCAGACACTGGCATCACGATCAAACGTTGTTAACTTCGGTATTATGATCAGTTTGCCGAGATATCTGACTGATTCTTTGACATAAACTCTGCTCTTGGCAGAAGACGCAGACCCTCTCCGGAGACAATAAATCGGTCCCTCTCTGCTGAAAGCGCATGGATCTCACTGCGCCTTCTAGCTGAGGAAGCTGCCAATAGAAAAACCGCCTTTAGAGTCAAATGCTTTAGACTAGCCGAACGCAATGGTTCGAAAGGGTGCTTGGCCAGTACATTAAGCACTAAAGATAGACTCCAGGCTGGAATGACTACCGGTTGTCTCGGTCGGAGATTGCTCCTTCCCTTCACCATCACATTTAACTGGGCCACCTCTGGACTATCCCTGTTGGCTAGACAAGGGATAACTGATGCCAAAGCTGACTTGTATCCAGCAATTGTGACGGGAGCTAGTCCTGTAAAGAACAGCTCACAGAGAAAGTCTGCTATTTGCTGAATAGTGGATTGAAAGGTATCAATACCCTTTTCTTCACACTAGTCTGCAAATCTGTTAACGTTGTTGTTATATGACTTGAAGGTTGACCTCCTTCTCGCAGCCGCGATGAAATCAGCAGCTTGTCGAGAAAAGCCTTCCGACGTGGAACGTTGTTTGATAACATCCACGCAGTCAATTTGACCATTTCGGGACACTCGTGTAGGAAGCGTCCCTTGGCCTGGGAGATTATGTTCGGAATCCCGGGCAACTGCACTGGGTTTTCCACCAGCAGATCTAGCAGATCCGTGAAACACGCCCTGCTGGGCCAATACGGCACTATTAGCAGGACCAGACACGGTTCCTCCCTGATCTTCACAAATACCTTCGGCAGAAGAATGGTGGGTGGGTACGCGTAAGTGTGCATCCCTCTCCAGCTTATCGCTAGAGCGTCTGTATGGACGGCATTTGGATCTGGAATCGGCGAGACATAAGTCATGATTTGAGCATTTTCCCTTGTGGCGAACAAGTCCACGTTGGGTTTGCCCCAATGCTCAAAGATCCTTCGCAGAACTGGAGGGTTGAGGGACCATTCTGTTGGCAGAATTCTCTGTCTGCGAGACAAAGCATCCGCCAGAATGTTCAATCGCCCGGGAATGTGAGCTGCTTTCAAAACAACCAAGTAATTCCTGCACCATTGAATCAAGTGCCACACTTTGATACAAAGTGTGGGTGACCTGGTCCCGCCGTGGCGATTTATGTATGATACTACCGTCGAATTGTCCGACCGTATCAATATCACCTTGCCCCTGATCATCGGAAGAAACTCTTCCAACGCTAGTTCCACTGCCATCATTTCCAACAGATTGATATGCAGCTGACTCTCCAGGAGAGTCCATGTGCCCGAGACCTGGTGTTCTCCCAGGCAGGCACCCGACCCTTCCAGCGACGCATCCGTGTACACGGACAGCTGGGGGCGAGGTAGGTGCAGCGAAACCCCTACTAGGAGATTCTGACGCTGTGTCCACCATACAAGATGCGATATTATCGGCTCCAAAACTGGCACCAGTTTTGACAGGGGTTCCGTTCTCTGTTTCCACAGAGACATCAGATACAACTGGATAGGTCTTCTCATTAGAGCAGCGAACAGGATCACTTGCTCCATGGAGACCATCATGCCCAGCATCTGAAGAAACCGCCTTGCCTGAATGTGGTTTCCCACTCGAAAACTCTCGAGGATGGCTAACAGAGACACCACTCTGGGCTCTGACGGGTAAACCCTGCCCTCCTTGAGATCGAATCGCATCCCCAAATAAACGAAATGTTGAGTGGGGGTCAACTCGGATTTCTCCTTGTTGACTATCCAGCCTAGATCTGAAAGTAACTTCAGAGTCAGAGCAGTATCCACGTTCAACCTGGCTGCCGAGTCTGCCTTGAGCAGCCAGTCGTCTACGTAGGTGTGTAGCGTCACGTTCTCTTTTCTGAGAAATGCTGTCACCGCAAGGACCACTCTTGTGAAAACCCTCGGAGCTGTCGACAGGCCAAACGGGAGAACAGTAAACTCCCATACTTGATTCTGAAATGCAAATCTCAGAAACCTGTGCCAACTCTGGTTCATTGAAATGTGGAAATATGTATCTTTCAGATCGATCGACACACACCACATTCCCTTCCTCAATCCCGCCATTACCGATCTCGGCGTTTCCATCTGGAACCGAGGCGTATGGATAAACCAATTTAATGGCCTGAGCTTGAGTATGGGTCTCCATCCCCCCCCCCCGCGCTCTTGGGGACAAGGAACATGTTTGAATAGAAGCCTGGAGTGTTCCGGTTTGCTGGTTTTATTGCTCCCTTCAGAAGCAAACCCGACACTTCCTTTTGAACGGCTTCTAACTTGTCTGGCTCCCTTGGTACGGGTGTCCAGACAGGTGCCAACGACAGATTTTGTGGCGGAAAGTCCCACCACTCCGGCATGTAACCATGGGATAACCATCCCAGGACCAGACTGTCTGACGTCACACCTCGCGAGGCCTCGACGAAACGCATGAGCCTTCCACCCACCATAGACGCCTCGACGTCTAATGGGGTTGTCCGGCTCGCAGTCCGCTCCCACCCCCCCCCCCCCCTTTCTTAACAAGAGAGAGAGAGAGAACCATTTCGGTCTCGGCACGGCGGGTATAACTGGCACCGCTGTTCCTGTCGCACAGGTGCGGTCCAGGCGGATATGAAGGGAGCTCTCGTACCCTCACGTACGATCCGCTCCCCTCTGTCCGCCCTTTGAGGACTTACCCTTCACCTTCCCGCCTCTAGGGCGGTCAGGAGCAACCTTGGCGAGGGTAGGAGCCTCTACAACCTTCCTGGCTTTCTTAGCCGGCGGCGGCTGAGAAAATCCAGCTGAAGCAGAAGTCGCAGCAGGCTTAGCTTTCGCCCTGCCCCTATGCTTCTTCTGCTTCTTTGGAGGTTGTCCAGCTAGCGGTTTCCCTACAGCCCCTAGTGCGTGCGCTTGCCGCACTAGCTCCAGCCGTAGGTTGACCGCCAACCGATTCTGTGCGATGCTGGCCGTATCCTCTAGGATGGCCCGCGCTTGGCCACCAAAGATGCTAGGCCCTGACTGCCGTAGCCGGACGCATATGGTCAATAACCATTTGCCTCCTGGATTTGGTCACACGCGCCTGCACCCTTGCCAGTGCGTCCATAGACAGCACCAAGCCGTCATTCACGCACGAAAGCGCCACAGGTGGCACAGGGTGGCCTGCCCCCGCTTCAGCCCACAACGACTGAAGAAGACGATAAGAATGATTGACAGCACTCATAGCTGCCCTTACACCCTCGTCGCATAGGGACAGGACTTCCTCTTGGTGTACCTGGGACCTGTCCACAAGTGCCGGACCGGGGCCACCCGCTCCAGCACTCTGAACCCCCAGGACCCATCGGTCATCCTCAGTGACCGACGGTACTACACCACATCTGTCGTATTCCCCCCGCGGAATACAACACCTTGCCCGCACCCCCCTGGAGGCCGCAGGGAGCTGGCCCTTGGTCGCAAGTTGCTTGCTATAAATAGCATCCAACAACTCTATGAACCGTGGATACAGTCCCACTGACTGGATCCGGGCCGCGGGAAAGATCCCTGTCCGAATCGATGCAACCGACGGACGGGGCGCATCCTCCTCGGTCGTGGCCGAAACCACAGACAGGTCCACCCTGGCTAGCCAAGCCAGAGCCTCGGACCAGTCTATTTCCGAGGAGGAAACACCTGCAAACACGTCACCCGTTGACACGCTCACGGGTCTGCCAGCCACGGCCTCCCGGCAAGGAGCCGCGGCTGACACACCAGGCACTCCGGTACCACCCGGTTCTGCCGCCACCCCATGAAACATACCAGTCCATGGGGTAGGTCCGCACGGAAAACCGTAGACCCGTAGCGGACGCGGAACCGTGGCCAGACACGGGCGCCAACGCCACCCCATGTCCGACCGCCACACGGGCGCCAACGCCACCCCATGTCCGACCACCGGACCGGGCGAGATAGGTGAGTACCACGCCCGGCCCGGCCACCGTGTCAGCTGGTGCCAAACCAACCGACACGGAACCGGTGCCCGGTACCAGATTGGCCTCAACCACAGGCAGAGCCGCTGGCCTGGCTTGCGCCAAGCCAGACAGATGGAGGACGGTTCCGTCCAGGACGGAATCGACCTCCATATTCTCCACCCGTGGCATCACAGGCCGCAGTAATTTCTCCTCCTCGGCCTCCTCGTCTTCAGACTCCGAAGAGTCATCATCAGACGAGGAAACCGCGGAGCCGTCCTGGCGGATGGCTCCCACACCTGACGGACCGGCCACCGCTACTGGACCACCCGGAGGTGGCCACAGAGAGACAGAACCCGCCAGGCCGGAGCCAGACGGGACTGCCAGGGGGCCGTACGAGACGGCCCCCTCGGTAACCAGTCCAGAACCCTGTCCAAGGACAGGGTCCGTACCAGGCATGGGGAGAAACTGCCCCCCTACCTTCGGTAGCAGTGACGACACCAGCGTGGGCAGAACGTTATGCAGAAAACCCTGCATAGCCGGACCGAACCACGCCGGCGGTGCCATCTCCGCCACCTCCAGCTGGGGACGTGGAGCGCCCCCACCGGCCGAACCGGACGCTCCACGATTTAACCTCGGACCGCCTGATCCCGCGTCAGACCCAGCCACATCCTTCTGGGCAAGGAACTTTACCATCATATCGACGGACCACACTGCGCACACATTACATCTATGATCAAGGTTACAAGGCGTACACCTAAAACAGACATGGTCCTTAAACACGACGCGTACAATCTTATGGCACTCGTCACATGATGGCGAGGCTGGCTTGGCCTATAAAATAAGCACAAACCTACAATAAGCAAGCGGAACGACACGGATGGAAGGCAGACAATTAATTTTCAAATAACTTGACCACAAATTAACTGTAACCCTGCCGCACCCCACCCCGCAACGTTATAGAAAAGATCGCATTGATCATGACGACAAGAACGAAGCGGGCATAAATACACCCATAATTGATCCTCCAGGATGTATCACGGCCCCAGGAATCATATCGCATAGCATTCGGGGTATATTTACCAATCAATATAAATTATACTCCTAACGAAAGCCGACACGATATGTGAAGAAACAACAAAATGTAAACAAACTGCTGTAGCACACGGTAAAACCGCAGACCACGCATCTCTCAAGAATTTTGACACCACCGATCATTGCAACCCGATCGTGATCACACGTAAACTTGACCATTCCAAAGTTTTCTGGTACCATTTTTAGTACGCAGCACCCAGAACAAGATGCGCGAATTAATGAAAAAATTTTCTTCACATAAACATCCGAGCATCACGGGTGTGACATCACCCGCTCGGACCCTACGGAGAACGACGTCAGCCGATATTCGTGTTAGAAATGCCGTAGCAAACACCTATTTTCATATCTGCCGATCGCCTGTTGGGGTTTAAAGAAGGCGATCGTCTGGCATATCTCGTTGTTAGCACACGTCCCAGATTCTATGGGGTCAGAAATTGGAACATGCGACACAATGAAATTTAGAGACCTAAGTCTTTTAACTATGGATAATAAGGAATTATACAACCTGGTTACCATCGGCGGTATTCTCCATTTTATCCAGTTATATCCTTTCAAGAACGCACAAACTATCAAATCACAGATAAAAGACTTAGATTTCTTTTCAAAAAACTTTAAATCTCTCCCTGCAAAAAGCGTGGACAGCTCTTGTTGCTATGCAAACAAGAATGAGCTCTATGGTAGATGGGTACTCGGCAGTTGGGAGCCGAGTACCCGGTTCCAAGGAGTCGGTAAAGCTTTCTAAGTCTATAGTCCTAGAGCAAGCTGTCAGGGCCAGCTGTATATCAGAAGTAACAGAATGGTGAGTATTGATCGATGGAGAATGCAGGAAATGTCAATTTCCCTTTCTCCGAGATCTAACAATACTCACCATTCTGTTACTTCTGATATACAGCTGGCCCTGACAGCGGCTCTAGGATTATAGACTTAGAAAGCTTTACCGACTCCTGGGAACCGGGTACCCGGCTCCCCACTGCCGAGTACCCGTTTACCATAGAGCTCATATTGTTTGCATAGCCACCAAACAAGAGAAAACTATGGCTTGCCTCCGTGGGGCTGGGAGGCTGGGTCCGTAACAGAATGGTGAGTATTGTTAGATCTCGGAGAAAGGGAAATTGACATTTCCTGCATTCTCCTTCGATCAATACTCACCATTCTGTTACTTCTGATATACACCAGATTTGATCAGTAACCTGGTGGGAAGGGGCAAGCCATACATGCTAATTTTGCCCCTTGGAGAAAGATTTTAGACTTCAAACTTGACTAACGGAGACCTAAAAGGACCGTCAAGTTCACGGAACCGAATCACATTCGCGTCACAGCCCCCCCCCCCCTTTTTCCTCCTAAGAAAAGGGAGAGAACTAACGAACATGTATCTCGCCTGAAACACCAATATGCCAAGAGGGTTAACTACTCCCTGCATATCGCTTGTATTAGCCTGGGAATGAGCATGAATATATACGATGAATGAACATGATACATATACATAATACAAAAAACTCTCACTTGTTGAATTACCTTATGATAACAGGACTTCAGACGTACCGCCTACAACCATACACCGGTTCGGCCATCAGTGACACAATCTGGTTGACATCCTCTCGCTTGACCATGCCTGCTTTAGGTTCTTTTCTTACCAAAGTGAAAAAAGGGGAAAAGCAGTGTGGTCACTAACTATCGTTTCAAAACAGCTAAAGCGAGTGGATTGGCTGAGTCTGACACATCCCTCATATAGTAATCCGTAAATGAGGACTCACAGTGCCATTGTGCAACGGCCATGATGTCCTCTAACGGAACACCATTGTAAAGGGCGGTCGAGGCGGCTATTCCTCTAACATCGTGTGCCCTTACGCCCTGCACCTGGTGCCCAGTCGCCATCTCATGAGTAGTCTGAATGCATTCGACCACCCAACGAGAGATAGTATCCATGGATGCGGCGCCATAAGGCTTTTTATGGCAGATCCACAGATGTCTATCGTTCGACCGTAACGAGTCAGTCCGTTTCTTGTACTTAGTCAAAGCACGGACCGGGCACCAGACACTGGCATCACGATCAAACCTGGTTAACTTCGGTATAATGATCGGTTTGCCGGGATATCTCAAAGATTGGTTCTTTGACATAAATTCTGCTCTTGGCAGAAGACGCAGACCTTCTCCAGAAACAATAAATCGGTTCCTCTCTGCCGAAAGCGCATGGATCTCACTGCGCCTTCTAGCTGAGGAAGCTGCCAATAGAAAGACCGCCTTTAGAGTCAAATGCTTTAGACTAGCCGAACGCAACGGTTCGAATGGGTGCTTGGCCAGTACATTAAGCACTAAAGATAGACTCCAGGCTGGAATGACTACCGGTTGTCTCGGGCGGAGATTGCTCATTCCCTTCAACATCACGTTTAACTGGGCCACCTCTGGACTATCCCTGTTGGCTAGACAAGGGATAACTGATGCCAAAGCTGACTTGTATCCAGCAATTGTGACGGGAGCTAGTCCTGTAAAGAACAGCTCACAGAGAAAGTCTGCTATTTGCTGAATAGTGGATTGAAAGGTATCAATACCCTTTTCTTCACACCAGTCTGCAAATCTGTTAACCTTGTTGTTATATGACTTGAAGGTTGACCTCCTTCTCGCAGCCGCGATGAAATCAGCAGCCTGTCGAGAAAAGCCTTCCGACGTGGAACGTTGTTTGACAACATCCACGCAGTCAATTTGAACATTTCGGGACGCTCGTGTAGGAAGCGTCCCTTGGCCTGGGAGATTATGTTCGGAATCTCGGGCAACTGCACAGGATTTTCCACCAGCAGATCTAGAAGATCCGTGAACCACGCCCTGCTCGGCCAATACGGCGCTATTAGCAGGACCAGACACGGTTCCTCCCTGACCTTCACCAATACCTTCGGTAGAAGAATGGTGGGTGGATACGCGTAAGCGTGCATCCCTCTCCAGCTTATCGCCAGAGCGTCTGTATCGACGGCATTTGGATCTGGAATCGGCGAGACATATGTCATGATTTGAGCATTTTCCTTTGTGGCGAACAAGTCCACGTTGGGTTTGCCCCAATGCTCGAAGATCCGTCGTAGAACTGGAGGGTTGAGGGACCATTCTGTTGGCAGGATTCTCTGTCTGCGAGACAAAGCATCCGCCAGAATGTTCAATCGGCCAGGAATATGAGCTGCTTTCAAAACAACCGAGTAATTCCTGCACCATTGAATCAAGTGCCACACCCTGATGCACAGGGTGGGCGACCTGGTCCCTCCTTGGCGATTTATATATGATACTACTGTCGAATTGTCCGACCGTATCAATATCACCTTGCCCCTGATCATCGGAAGGAATTCTTCCAACGCCAGTTCCACTGCCATCATTTCCAACAGATTGATATGCAGCTGACTCTCCGGGAGAGTCCATGTGCCCGAGACCTGGTGTTCTCCCAGGCAGGCACCCCACCCTTCCAGCGATGCATCCGTGTAAACGGACAGCTGGGGGTGGGGTAGGTGCAGCGAAACCCCTATTAGGAGATTCTGACGCTGTTTCCACCATAGAAGATGCGACATTATCGGCTCCAAAACTGGCACCAGTTTTGACAGGGGTTCTGTTCTCTGTTTCCACAGAGACATCAGATACAACTGGATAGGTCTTCGCATTAGAGCAGCGTACGGGATAACCTGCTCCATGGAGACCATCATGCCCAGCATCTGAAGGAACCGCCTCGCCTGAATGTGGTTTCCCACTCGAAAACTCCCGAGGATGGCTAACAGAGACACCACTCTGGGCTCTGACGGGTAAACCCTGCCCTCCTCGAGGTCGAATCGCATCCCCAAATAAACGAAATGTTGAGTGGGTGTCAACTCGGATTTCTCCTCGTTGACTAACCAGCCTAGATCTGAAAGTAACTTCAGAGTCAGAGCAGTATCCACGTTCAACCTGGCTGCCGAGTCTGCCTTGAGCAGCCAGTCGTCTATGTAGGTGTGTAGCGCCACGTTCTCTTTTCTGAGAAACGCTGTCACCGCAAGGACCACTCTTGTGAAAACCCTCGGAGCTGTCGACAGGCCAAACGGGAGAACTGTAAACTCCCATACTTGATTCTGAAACGCAAATCTCAGAAACCTGTGCCAACTCCGATTGATCGGAATGTGGAAATATGCATCTTTCAGATCGATCGATACACACCACATTCCTTTCCTCAATCCCGCCATTACCGACCTCGGTGTTTCCATCTGGAACCGAGGCGTATGGATAAACCAATTTAATGGCCTGAGATTGAGTATGGGTCTCCATCCCCCCGTGCTCTTGGGGACAAGGAACATGTTTGAATAGAAGCCTGGAGTGTTCCGGTTTGCTGGTTTTATTGCTCCCTTCAGAAGCAAACCCGACACTACCTTTTGAACGGCTTCTAACTTGTCTGGCTCCCTTGGTACGGGTGTCCAGACTGGTGCCAAAGACAGATTTTGTGGCGGAAAGTCCCACCACTCCGGCATGTAACCCTGGGATAACCATCCCAGGACCAGACTGTCTGACGTCACACCTCGCCAAGCCTCGACGAAACGCATGAGCCTTCCACCCACCATAGACGCCTCGACGTCTAACGGGGTTGTCCGGCTCGCAGTCCGCCCCCCCCCTCCCTTTCTTAACGAGAGAGAGTGAGAACCATTTCGTTCTAGGCACGACGGGTATAACTGGCACCGCTGTTCCTGTCGCACAGGTGCGGTCCAGGCGGATATGAAGGGAGCTTGCGTACCCTCAGGTACGCTTCGGCCCCTTCTGTCCGCCCTTTGAGGCCTTACCCGTACCCTTCCCCTTGCCCTTACCACCTCTAGGGCGGTCCGGAGCAACATTGGGGAGGGTAGGCGCCTCTACAGCCTTCCTGGGTTTCTTCGCCGGCGGCGGCTCCGAAAACCCAGCCGAAACAGACGTCGCAATAGGCCTGGCTTTCGCCTTGCCCTTATGCTTTTTCTGTTTCTTTGAAGGCTGTACTGTTAGCGGCTTACCCACAGCCCCTAGTGCGTGCGCTTGCCGCACTAGCTCTAGCTGTAGATTTACCGCTAACCGATTCTGCGCAATACTGGCGGTGTCCTCTAAGATGGCCCGCGCTTGGCCACCAAAGATGCTAGGCCCTGTCAGGGGCGTCCCAAGAAGACGCTCCTTGACTGCCGTAGCCGGACGCATATGGTCAATGACCATTTGCCTCCTGGACTTCGTCACACGCGCTTGCACCCTTGCCAATGCGTCCATTGACAGCACCAAGCCGTCATTAACGCACGATAGCGCCACAGGTGGCACAGGGTGGCCTGCCCCCGCTTCAGCCCACACCGACTGAAGTAGACGATAGGAGTGATTGACAGCGCTCATGGCTGCCCTCACACCCTCATCGCATAGGGCCAGGACTTCTTCCTGGTGTACCTGGGCCTTATCCACTAGTGCCGGACCGGGACCACCCGAACCGGCACTTTGGACGCCCAGTACCCATCGGTCATCCTCCGTGACCGACGGGACTACACCATACCTGTCGTATTCACCCCGCGGAATACGGCACCTTGCCCGCACCTCCCTGGAGGCCGCAGGGAGCTGACCCTTGGTCATTAGTTGTTTGCTATAAATAGCATCCAACAAATCAATGAACCGTGGATCCAGTCCCACTGACTGGATCCGGGCCGCGGGCAAAATCCCCGTCCTAATCGACGCAACCGACGGACGGGGCGCATCTTCATCGGCCGTGGCCGAAACCACAGACGGGTCAACTCTGGCTAGCCACGCCAGAGCATCAGACCAGTCTAACTCCGAAGAAGATACCCCCGCAAACACGTCACCCGTTGACATGCTTACGGGTCTGCCAGCCATGGCCTCCCGGCCAGGAGCCACGGCTGACACGCCAGGCACTCCGCTACCACATGGTTCCGCCGCCACCCCATGAAACACTCCGGTCCATGGGGTAGGTCCGCACGGAAAACCGTACGGACCCGTAACCGTCGCGGAACCATAGCCGGCCACGGGCGCCAACGGCACCCCATGTCCGGCTGCCGGACCAGGCGAGATAGGTGAGTACCACGCCTGGCCCGGCACACCGGTTCCCCTGACGGCTGGTGACAAACCAAGCCGCGCGGAACCGGTGCACGGTAACGGATTGGCCTCAGCCGCAGGCGGAGCCGCTGACCTGGTTTGCGCCAAACCAGACAAATGGAGGCCGGAATCAACCTCCATATTCTCCACCTGCGGCTTCACGGGCCGCAGCAACCTCTCCTCCTCGGCCTCATCGTCTTCAGACTCCGAAGAGCCGTCACTAGACGAATAAACCGTGGAGCCGTCCTGGCGGACGGCTCCCACACCTGACGGACCGGCCACCGCTACTGGACCACCCGGAGGTGGCCGCAGAGAGACAGAACCCGTCTGGCCGAAGCCAGACGGACCCGCCAGGGGGCCGTACGAGACGGCCCCCTCGGTAACCAGTCCAGAATCCTGTCCGAAGACAGGATCCGTACCAGGCATGGGGAGAAACTGCCCCCCAACCTTTGGTAGCAGGGACGACACCAGCGTGGGCAGAACGCTATGCAGAAAACCCTGCATAGCCGGACCAAACCACGCCGGCGGTGCCATCTCCGCCACCTCCAGCTGGGGACGTGGAGCACCCCCACCGGCCGAACCGGGCGCTCCACGATTTCCTCTCGGACCGCCTGACCCCGCGTCAGACCCAGCCAAGTCCTTCTGGGCAAGGAACTTAACCATCGTTTCGACGGACCACACTGCACAAACATTACACCTATGATCTATATTACACAGGGCACACCTAAAACAGACATGGTCCTTGAACATTACACGGACAAACTTATGGCAGTCGTCACATGATGGCGGGGCTGGCTTGGCCTATAAAATAAGCACAAACCTACAATAAACAAGCGGAACGAGACACGGATGGAAGGCAGACAATTAATTTTCAAATATTTTGACTCATAAATTAACCGTAACCTCCCGCACCCCACCCCGCCACGTTACAACAACGATCGCATTGATTATGACGACAAGAACGCGGCGGGCACAACACACCCATAATAGATCCTACAGGATGTGTAACGGCTCCAGGAATCATATCGCATAGCATTCAGGGTATATTTACTAATCAATATAAATTATACTCCTAACGAACGCAGCACGATATGTGAAGAAAACAACAAAATGTATAACAACTGCTGTCCCACACGGTAAAACCGCAGACCACGCATCTACTCAAGAATTTTGAAACCACCGATCATTGCAAACCGATCGTGATTGCACGTAAACTTGATCATTCTAAAGTTTCCGGTACCATTTTTAGTACGCAGCACCCAGAACAAGATGCGCGATTAATGAAAAAATTTTTCTTCACATAAACATCCGAGCGACCGGGTGTGACGTCACCCGCTCGGATTCTACGGAGAACGACGTCAGCCGATATTCGTGTTAGAAATACCGTAGCAAACACCTATTTTCATATCTGCCGATCGCCTGTTGGGGTTTAAAGAAGGCGATCGTCTGGCATATATCGTTGCTAGCACACGTCCCAGATTCTATGGGGTTAGAAATTGGAACATGCGACACAACGAAATTTAGAGACCTAAGTCTTTTAACTATGGATATAAAGAACAATACAACCTGGTTATCTTGGGCGGTATTCTCCATAGTCCTTAGTTATCCTTTCAGAACACACAAACTATCACTGATTAAAGACTTAGATTCTTTTAAAAAAACACTAAAATCCTTAATGCGAAAAGCATGTATTGCACTTGTTGCTATGCAAACAAGAATGAGCTCTATGGTAAACGGGTACTCGGCAGTGGGGAGCCGGGTACCCGGTTCCCAGGAGTCGGTAAAGCTTTCTAAGTCTATAATCCTAGAGCCGCTGTCAGGGCCAGCTGTATATCAGAAGTAACAGAATGGTGAGTATTGATCGAAGGAGAATGACTCACTCACTTATTGAGGAGGCTATTTTAGACGACTTACCACTGGAATGACTCACTCACTTATTGAGGAGGCTATTTTAGACGACTTACCACTGGAATGACTCACTCACTTATTGAGGAGGCTATTTTAGACGACTTACCACTGGAATGACTCACTCACTTATTGAGGAGGCTATTTTAATGGTAAATTTCATGCAAATAGTATTATTCTCTTGCAGATAATATAAATTGATAATTCTCAGGAACAATTCAGATGTCATTTTTGCGCGGCTTGATAATTGTGAACAATGGGCTCAAGGACCTTGATGCTCAACTTCTTAAGATTTCACCATTTAATGCTAAAGCCAGACCATTTTTGAAAATTTACCAATGGAATGACTGGTTTGATAACTGAACCAGTCATTCCAGTGGCAAATTTTCATAAATCATCTTCGCTTGGCAAATGCAAAAAACTTTCTTGACTATAAAAGGGTTAATCCTTTTATGCCGAAGCCGTCAAAAAACAGCCTCTGCCATGGTTTTGAGGAATTTGCAAGCAGAGACTATTTTTGAAAATTTACCACTGGAATGCCTGGCTTGATAATCGTGCCTGGCGTGATAATCGAGCCAGTCATTCCAGTGGTAAAATTGAAAAATAGTCTCTTATATGGGTAACCGATATACATTTCGTTGAATTCCACATAACCATGACATCAGTTTGGGAGATAATGTGACGGACAGTTTTTAGGATATTTCTTTACCTTTACCTGCGAATCTAAACTTAAATGTTGTCACATTTAAGAGAAGACTAATTTAAAAATTTACCATTGGAATGACTGACTCGATAACCGAGCCAGTCATTCCAATGGTAAGTTAAAAAATTGTCTTCTCTTGATCTCCTATTGAACATTTAGTAAGTAAATATTCTCATTTTCTTGACCAAATTTGACCATTAAAGGTTTAATCTCTTGAAAATACATGCTAGATAAATGGAACTAAGGACATTTCAATATTTTGTCAATATGGCTAACAATATGGGAGGTAACCCTTCACCATGTCAATCAAGATGTTGAGAGCTACTTCCCCGAGTCATTATCTATATTACATATAAATTTCAAAGCTCGAGGACTGTGGAGATCGATTTGGCACAATTTTTGCTTGTGCTTGAATGACTTAAGCATAAGTTACCCTCTGACCGTGTGTTACCCTCTCACCTGTGTTACCCTCTCACCTGTGTTACCCTCTCACCTGTGTTACCCTCTCACCTGTGTTACACTCTCACATGTGTTACACTCTCACATGTGTTACACTCTCACCTGTGTGTGTACGTAGATGTCTGGCAAGCTCATCTGACCGGGCAAACCGCTTGTTACAGCTTTCCCATGTGCATGGAAACGGACGTTCACCTGAAACACATAGATCTTAGCAATAACCACATGTCCAAGACACAACATGATTTAAACCAACAGTGCTGCTTTAACCGCTTAATGGTAAAACAGAATCAGCTTAATAGCATAAAGTTTCAAAATACTCCAAGCAAAAGTAAAGTTATCGAACAACACCCACAAATTTACATGGACAGACGGACACACGCTCAGAAAGACAGATGAACTGACTGACAACATAACGTGCATTTCCCTATGACCCTGGCCTAGCCAATCTTTCCATGAAGTTTCATCACGATATGCTAAGTAAAGGTAGTACTGAATGAAAACACAAAATTTGCTCGGATGGACGAACACAAACTCAGAAAAACTGAGGGACTGACAGATGGATGGACTGACTGACCCACAAAAAAGAAGCCCAATGGCCTGTGACGCTCACCTGGACCATTAGCATTTGAAGCATTTGTATTTAAATATACATGATTCGTTACATTAAACAAGATGGAAAAAAAAATTTCACAGTAATAATCTACCAATCAAAATTCAGAATGGAATGAAGGAAATGTCAATTTCCCTTTCTCCGAGATCTAATAATACTCATCATTCTGTTACTTCTGATATACAGCTGGCCTTGACAGCTGGCTCTAGGACTATATATAGACTTAGAAAGCTTTACCGACTCCTTGGAACCGGGTACTCGGCTCCCAACTGCCGAGTACCCGTCTACCATAGAGCTCATATTGTTTGCATATCCACCAAACAAGAGAAATCCATGGCTTGCCTCCGTGGGGCTGGGAGGCTGGGTCCGTAACAGAATGGTGAGTATTGTTATATCTCGGAGAAAGGGAAATTGACATTTCCTTCATTCTCCTTCGATCAATACTCACCATTCTGTTACTTCTGATATACACCAGATTTGATCAGTAACCTGGTGGGAAGGGGCAAGCCATCAATGCTACTTTTGCCCCTTGGAGAAAGAGTTAGACGTAAAAACTTGACTAACGGAGACCTAAAGGGACCGTCAAGTTAACGGAACCGAATCACATTCGCATCACTGCCCCCCCCCCCCCCCGCTTTTTTCTCCTAAGAAAAGGGAGAGAACTCACGAACATGTATCTCGCCTGAAACACAAATATGTCGAGAGGGTTAACTGCTCCTTGCATATCCACATGTATTAGCCTGGGAATGAGCATGAATATATAAGATGAATGAACATGATATATAGACATGATACAAAAAACTCTCATATTGAATTACCTTATGATAATTGGACTTCAGACATACCGCCTCCAACCATTCACTGGTCCGGCCATCAGTGACACAATCTGGTTGTCATCCTCTCGCTCGACCATGCCTGCTTTAGATTCTTTTCTTACCAAAGTGAAAAAAGGGTGAAGAGCAGTGTGGTCACTTAACTATCGTCTCAAAACAGCTAAAGCGAGTAGATTGGCTGAGTCTGACACATCCCTCATATAGTAATCCGTAAATGAGGACTCACAGTGCCATTGTGCAACGGCCATGATGTCCTCTAACGGAACACCACTGTAAAGGGCGGTCGAGGCGACTATTCCTCTAACATCGTGTGCCCTTGCGCCTTGTGCCCAGTCGCCATCTCATGAGTAGTCTGAATGCATTCGACTACCCAACGAGAGATAGTATCCATGGATGCGGCGCCATAAGGCTTCTTATGGCAGATCCACAGATGTCTATCGTAACGAGTCAGTCCGTTTCCTGTACTTAGTCAAAGCACGGACCGGGCACCAGACACTGGCATCATGATCAAACCTTGTTAACTTCGGTATTATGATCGGTTTGCCCGGATATCTCAAAGATTGATTCTTTGACATAAACTCTGCTCTTGGCAGAAGACGCAGACCCTCTCCGGAGACAATAAATCGGTCCCTCTCTGCCGAAAGCGCATGGATCTCACTGCGCCTTCTAGCTGAGGAAGCTGCCAATAGAAAAACCGCCTTTCGAGTCAAATGCTTTAGACTAGCCGAACGCAACGGTTCGAAAGGGTGCTTGGCCAGTACATTAAGCACTAAAGATAGACTCCAGGCTGGAATGACTACCGGTTGTCTCGGTCGGAGATTGCTCATTCCCTTCACCATCACACTCAACTGGGCCACCTCTGGACTATCCCTCTTGGCTAGACAAGGGATAACTGATGCCAAAGCTGACTTGTATCCAGCAATTGTGACGGGAGCTAGTCCTGAAAAGAACAGCTCACAGAGAAAGTCTGCTATTTGCTGAATAGTGGAATGAAAGGTATCAATATCCTTTTCCTCACACCAGTCTGCAAATCCGTTAACCTTGTTGTTATATGACTTGAAGGTTGACCTCCTTCTCGCAGCCGCGATGAAATCTGCAGCATGTCGAGAAAAGCCCTCCGACGTGGAATGTTGTTTGACAACAACCACGCAGTCAATAACATTTCGGGACGCTCGTGTAGGAAGCGTCCCTTGGCCTGGGAGATTATGTTCGGAATCTCGGGCAACTGGACTGGGTTTTCCACCAGCAGATCTAGCAGATCCGTGAACCACGCCCTGCTGGGCCAATACAGCGCTAATAGCAGGACCAGCCACGGTTCCTCCCTGATCTTCACCAATACCTTCGGCAGAATGGTGGGTGGGTACGCGTAAGCGTGCATCCCTCTCCAGCATATCGCCAGAGCGTCTGTATCGATGGCATTTGGATCTGGAATCGGCGAGACATGTCATGATTTGAGCATTTTCCCTTGTGGCGAACAAGTCCACGTTGGGTTTGCACCAATGCTCGAAGACCCTTCGTAGAACTACAGGGTTGAGGGACCATTCCGTTGGCAGAATTCTCTGTCTGCGAGACAAAGAATCCGCCAGAATGTTCAATCGACCAGGAATGTGAGCTGCTTTCAAAACAACCGAGTAATTCCTGCACCATTGAATCAAGTGCCACACTTTGATACACAGTGTGGGTGACCTGGTCCCGCCTTGGTGATTTATGTATGATACTACCGTCGAATTGTCCGACCGTATCAATATCACCTTGCCCCTGATCATCGGAAGAAACTCTTCCAACGCCAGTTCCACTGCCATGATTTCCAACAGATTGATATGCAGCTGGCTCTCTTGGAGAGTCCATGTGCCCGAGACCTGCTGTTCTCCCAGGCAGGCCCCCCACCCCTCCAGAGATGCATCCGTGTACACGGACAGCTGGGGGTGGGGGTAGGTGCAGCGAAACCCCTACTAGGAGATTCTGACGCTTTTTCCACCATACAAGATGCGACATTATCGGCTCCAAAACTGGCACCAGTTTTGATAAGGGTTCTGTTCCCTGTTTCCACAGACATCAGATACAACTGGATAGGTCTTCGCATTAGAGCAGCGTATGGGATCACCTGCTCCATGGAGACCATCATGCCCAGCATCTGAAGAAAGCGCCTCGCCTGAATGTGGTTTCCCACTCGAAAACTCTTGAGGATGGCTAACAGAGACACCACTCTGGGCTCTGACGGGTAAACCCTGCCCTCCTCGAGATCGAATCGCATCCCCAAATAAACGAAATGTTGCGTGGGTGTCAACTCGAATTTCTCCTTGTTGACTATCCAGCCTAGATCTGAAAGTAGCTTCAGAGTCAGAGCAGTATCCACGTTCAACCTGGCTGCCGAGTCTGCTTTGATCAGCCAGTCGTCTATGTAGGTGTGTAGCGCCACGTTCTCTTTTCTGAGAAACGCTGTCACCGCAAGGACCACTCTTGTGAAAACCCTTGGAGCTGCCGACAGGCCAAACGGGAGAACAATAAACTCCCATACTTGATTCTGAAACGCAAATCTCAGAAACCTGTGACAACTCCTGTTCATTGGAATGTGGAAATATGCATCTTTCAGATCGATCGACACACACCACATTCCTTTCCTCAATCCCGACATTACCGACCTCGGCGTTTCCATCTGGAACCGAGGCGTATGGATAAACCAATTTAATGGCCTGAGATTGAGTACGGGTCTCCATCCCCCTGTGCTCTTGGGGACAAGGAACATATTTGAATCGAAGCCTGGAGTGTTCTGGTTCGCTGGTTTTATTGCTCCCTTCAGAAGCAAACCCGACACTTTGTTTTGAACGGCTTCTAACTTGTCTGGTTCCCTTGGTACGGGTGTCCAGACAGGTGCCAAAGACAGATTCTGCGGCGGAAAGTCCCACCACTCCGGCATGTAACCCTGAGATAACCATCCCAGGACCAGACTGTCTGACGTCACACCTCGCCAGGCCTCGACGAAACGCATGAGCCTTCCACCCACCAGATGCCTCGACGTCTAACGGGGTTGTCCGGCTCGCGGTCCGCTACCCCCCCCCACCCACCCTTTCTTAACGAGAGAGAGAACCATTTCGGTCTTGGCTCGGCAGGTCTAACTGGCACCGCTGTTCTTGTCGCACAGGTACGATCCGCTCCCTTCTTTCCGCCCTTTGAGGACTTACCCGTACCCTTCCCCTTCCCACCTCTAGGGCGATCAGGAGCAACATTGGGGAGGGTAGGGGCTTCCACAACCTTCCTGGCTTTCTTAGCCGGCGGCGGCTGAGAAAAACCAGACGAAGCAGTAGGCTTAGCTTTCGCCTTGCCTTTCTGCTTCTTTGAAGATTGAACAGCTAACGGTTTCCCTACAACCCCTAGTGCGTGCGCTTGCCGCACTAGCTCCAGCTGTAGGTTTACCGCCAACCGATTCTGCGCAATGCTGTCAGTGCCCTCTAGGATGGCCCGCGCCTGGCCACCGAAGATGCTAGGCCCTGTCAGGGGTGTCCCAAGAAGACGCTCCCTGACTGCCGTAGCCGGACGCATATGGTCAAGAAGCATTTGCCTCCTGGATTTTGTCACACGCGCCTGCACCCTTGCCAGCACGTCCATAGACAGCACCAAGCCATCATTGACGCACGAAAGTGCCACAGGTGGCACAGGGTGGCCTGCCCCCGCTTCAGTCCACACCGACTGAAGAAGGCGATACGAATGGTTGACAGCACTCATAGCTGCCCTCACACCCTCATCGCATAGGGACAGGACTTCATCCTGGTGTGCCTGGGACTTGTCCACATGTGCCGGACCGGGGCCACCCGCTCCAGCACTCTGAACACCCGGAACCCATCGGTCATCCTCGGTGACCGATGGTACCACACCATACCTGTCGTATTCCCCCTGTGGAATACGACAACTCGCCCACACCTCCCTGGAGGCCGTAGGGAGCTGGCCCTTGGTCATGAGCTGCTTACTATAAATAGCCTCAATCAACCCGATGAACCGTGGATCCAGTCCAACACACTGGATCCGGGCTGCGGGCAAGATCCCCGTCCTAATCGATGCAACCGACAGACGGGGCGCATCCTCCTCGGCCGTGGCCGAAACCACAGACGGGTCAACCCTGGCTAGCCAAGCCAGAGCATCCGACCAGTCTACTTCCGAGGAAGACACACCCGTGAATACATCACCCATTGACGCGTTCACGGGCCTGCTAGCCACGGCCTCCCGGCAAGGAGCCGCGGCTGACACGCCAGGCACTCCGGTACCAAACGGTTCCGCTGCCACCCCATGAAACACACCAGTCCATAGGGTAGGCCTGCACGGGTAGACCCATAGCAGACGCGGAACCGTGGCCAGACACGGCCGCCAACGGCACCCTACATCTGACCGCCGGACCAGGCGAGATAGGTGAGCACCACGCCTGGCCCGGCACACCCGTCACCGTGTCGGCTGGCGTCAAACCAACCGTCACGGGACTGGTGCTGGTACCAGATTGGCCTCAACCACGGGCGGAGCCGCTGCCCTGGCTTGCGCCAAGCCAGACAGATGGAGGACGTTTCCGTCCAGGACGGAATCGACCTCCATATTCTCCACCCGTGGCATCACAGGCCGCAGCAACCTCTCCTCCTCGTCCTCAGACTCTGAAGAGTCGTCACTAGACGAGGAAACCGTGGAGCCATCCTAGCGGACGGCTCCCATGCCTGACGGACCGGCCACCGCTACTGGACCACCCGGAGGTGGCCGCAGAGAGACAGAACCCGTCAGGCCGGAGCCCGACGGGACTGCCAGGGGGCCGTACGAGATGGCTCCCTCGGTGACCAGTCCAGAACCCTGTCCAAGGACAGGGTCCGTACCAAGCATGGGGAGAAACTGCCCCCCAACCTTCGGCAGCAGGGACGACACCAGCGTGGGCAGAACGCATAGCCGGACCGAACCACGCCGGCGGTGCCATCTCCGCCACCTCCAGCTGGGGACGTGGAGCGCCCCCACCGGCCGAACCGGACGCTCCACGATTTAACTTCGAACCGCCTGACCCCGCGTCAGACCCAGCCACATCCTTCTGGGCAAGGAACTTTAACATCATATCCGCGGACCACACTACATGATGGCAGGGCTGGCTTGGCCTATAAATAAGCACAAACCTACAATAAGCAAGCGGAACGAGACACGGATGGAAGGCAGACAATTAATTTTCAAATAATTTGACCATAAATTAACTGTAAACCCTCCCGCACCCCACCCCGCAACGTTACAGCAAAGATTGCATTGATTATGATGACAAGAACGAAGCGGGCATAAATACACCCATAATTGATCCTCCAGGATGTATAACGGAACCAGGAATCATATCGCATAACATTCAGGGTATATTTACCAATCAATATAAATTATACTCCTAACGAAAGCCAAAACGATATGTGAAGAAACAACAAAATGTAAACAAACTGCTGTAGCACACGGTAAAACCGCAGACCACACATCTAATCAAGAATTTTGAAACGACCGATCATTGCAAACAGATCGTGATAACACACAAAACTTGACCATTCCAAAGTTTTCTGGTACCATTTTTAGTACGCAGCACCCAGAACAAGATGCGCGAATTAATGAAAAATTTTTCTTCACATAAACATCCGAGCACCACAGGTGTGACGTCACCCGCTCAGATCTTACGGAGAACGACGTCAGCCGATATTCGTGTTACAAATACCGTAGCAAACACCTATTTTCATATCTGCCGATCGCCTGTTGGGGTTTAAAGAAGGCGATCATCCGGCATATCTCGTTGTTAACACACGTCCCAGATTCTTTGGGGTCAGAAATTGGAACATGTGACACAGCAAAATTTAGAGACCTAAGTCTTTTAACTATGGAATAATAAGGAAATATACGACCTGGTTATCCTCGGCGGTATCCATATTATCCAATTATCCTTGCAAGAGAATCACTAGCTATCACAATCACAGACAAAAAGACTTAGATTTATTCCTTAATCTCTCCACTGCGAAAAGCATGTATAGCTCTTGTTGCTATGTAAACAAGAATGAGCTCTATGGTAGACGGGTACTCGGCAGTTGGGAGCCGAGTACCCGGTTCCAAGGAGTCGCTAAAGCTTTCTAAGTCTATAGTCCTAGAGACAGCTGTCAAGGCCAGCTGTATATCAGAAGTAACAGAATGGTGAGTATTGATCGAAGGAGAAATTCTGGCGCCTATGATCATAGGATCATTTTAGCCAAGTAGTAAGGAGAACGCCTATTTAAGACTATATGCTCGGCCTCAACGTGGCGCAGGGGTGTAACCCACTGGGTGTCAATCCAGACATTTGGAGGGGCTAACCAGAGCATTATGCACAACGCTAATGAAATGACACTTGGAGATCGAATCAACTGAAATGGTGCTCGCCCTGTGAGGATCCGCCAGGCAGGTGCAGCGCCGGGCTCCGTGCCTCGAAGGAGCCCACCCTTGTGGAGCCAGGGGAGGAGGATGGAGAGCTACTGGCCAACCGAAAGAGAAGACCAAACCCAAAGAGAACCCCAGTATCAACATCATGCACTGGAACGCAGAAGGGGTTACCAACAAGAAATCAGAGCTCGAACAGTTCCTGTACGAAAACAACATTGATATCTGCTGCATCCAAGAGACACACCTGCAAGAAGGAAAACCATTTAAGATCAGAGGTTACCAGATTTTCCGGTGTGATCGAATAGGAAGAAAGAAAGGCGGGGTGATCACCTTGGTCCGAAACAGCGTGAACGCCAGCCAGATCAAAACCTTTATGGAAGAGGCAGAATATATCAAGATCAAGGTAACAACCAGCAACTCTGTGACTGACATTGTCAATTATTACTGCCCTAATGACAAGAATCTCTCACTTGACACAATCCAGGTCCCAGACTGCCACTTCCTCATTACGGGAGACTTTAATAGCCAGTCCCAGAGCTGGGGATACAGAACACTTGATAAACGAGAAGACATTGAAGCATGGCAAGATGAAAAGCACCTTTTACTTGTCAATGATCCCACAGATCAGCCTACCTTCTACTCGCGCCGGTGGCACTCGACAACAACGCCGGACTTGGCATTTTGTACAGAAGACATTCACAGAAAACTCAGTAGAGTGGTTGGATCGCAGTTAGGATGAAGCGACCACCGCCCAGTCCTCCTCTCTCTTTCTGGAAGTATTTCGACAAGTTCACCTCAACATCCAAGGTGGAACTACAAAAAGGCAAATTGGAGTCTGTTCGGCATTCGTTCCAATGAGCTTACCCAAAATATAGCAGTAGAAGGGAGAAACATCAACAATGTGGTCAAGGAATTTAATTCAAGTATCCTCAAGGCTGCCAACGAAGCGATTCCTCGAGGGTTCAGGAAAAACTACCGCTCCTACTGGACAACAGAACTGCAAGCAGCACATGATAAACTAGACAAGGCCAGAGAAGATGCAGAGGGTAATCCCTGTCATGAAAACCACTTCGAACTACAACAAACTAAAGCCAGGTATCTAAAGACCAAGTTGGAGGCCAAAAGAAGAAGCTGGAGGGAAAAGACGGCAGGGTTTAATTTAGAGAGAGACACCACAAAGCTATGGAGACTGTCTAAAGCTCTGAATGATGAGGGTGTCGGGGGAGAGAAGATTACTCTTGAAGAAGATGGACAAACACTGTCAGGAAAGATGGCTGCAGATGCCTTTGCGAAGGCATATGCAAAAGAAAGCAACATTTCTATACCATGAATGCGTCAAAAAGAGGTTAGAAAAGAGCAAAAGGAAAGAACAGACACCAACACTCACGATGCAATGAAAGTTGACATTAGTTTAGCAGAACTGAAGAAGGCTATCCGCCAATTGAAGAAGAAGAAATCTCCCGGGCCAGATGGCATTACGAATGAAATGATCCAACACCTTGGTAATGCATCTCTCCGCAAGTTGCTAGACATCTTTAATCTCAGTTGGACCAATGGAGAGGTTCCTCAGTGCTGGAAGAAAGCCAGAATGACTCCTATTCTGAAAAAAGGGAAGTATAAGACGAAAGTGCTGAGCTACCGTCCTATCAGTCTTACAAGCTGCATATGCAAGACCATGGAGCGCATCATCAACCAGCGGTTGCAGTGGTACCTGGAGTCGGAGAACATTATAGTTTCAGAGCAGGCCGGCTTCAGAAGATACAGGAGCACAGAAGGTCAAACAACACATCTTGCACAGGTCATAAAGGACACTTTTCAAGCCAAGAAGGTGATGCTAGCTGCCTTTATCGATCTGCAGAAGGCATTTGACAAGGTGTGGAAGGATGGCCTCCTTGTGAAGCTCCGGCGCACAGGCATCGGTGGCAACATGTTCCGATGGACCAAATCATACAGGTCTACACAATCGCAGAGCTAGGGTGCTGGTGGATGGACAATCTGGACAGAATGTATTGCTGAGACAAGGGGTGCCACAAGGCGGAGTATTATCACCAACTCTGTTCATACTCTTCATTAATGACATTGTAGCAGAGCTGCCCAATGGGATCCAAGCAGCCCTCTATGCAGATGACCTCGTACTCTTGTGCACCGAGGAGCACACAACGACTACCACATACAGAATGCAGCTCGCCTTGGACAGAATTACAGCTTGGGCCAATTGCTGGTGTATTACCATCAACAAAGAAAAATCATCAGCCATGCTATTCTCACTGTCCACCAAAACCAAGGTTGGCAATCTGACACTGGGTGGTACTCCACTCGAGTACGAGGACCAGCAGACATACCTGGGAGTCACCTATGACAGAAGATTAACTTGGAAGGAGCACATCCAGAATGCAGAGGCAAAGGCCAGAAGAAAGCTAAACATCATGAGGAAGCTGGCAGGAACAAAGTGGGGTGCCAATGAAAGGATCCTCAAGACCATCTACCTAGGTGCCGTACGACCACACCTTGAGTATGGATCCAGCTCATGGATGACAGCAGCTAAATCTCATCAACAGAACCTCGACAGAGTACAAAACCAGGCACTGCGCATCATCACTGGTGGAATGAGATCAACACCAATAGAAAAAATGGAGCAGACAGCAGGCATCCCCCCACTTAGCAATGGAAGGGAATGCAAAGCACTGATCCAAGCTGCAAAGTTCAAATCGTTCAACAACCACCCGATGAAGATCAGGCAAGCACAGCTGTCATCAGGAAGACTTAAAAGATCAAGTTTTGGGAAATAGACAAAAGCACTTTAAAGGAAACACCAAGAAATGTTGCCAGCACAAATAGAAGACCCAAACCACACCCTTGATCCTCCACCCTGGGAAAACCAACTAGAGAGCATAGCTATTCGCACCACAGTACCTCATCTCACAACCAAAGATGAACACAGCGATGTGAGCAAGAAGGCCCTGACCCTAGCCATGCTGGAAGAAATGTACCCTCAGGAGACATGGATAAGGATCTACACAGATGGATCAGCCAAAGATGCAATTAGGAGCGGAGGTGCCGGACTGCACATACAGTATCCAAACGGACATCATGAGTCAGCCGCAATACCAACAGGCAAACACTGCACAAACTACAGAGCTGAAGTCGAAGCACTGGTTCATGCAGCTAATACCATCAGAAGAACAGCAGACCCTATTGCACAGATTGTCTTTTTATCTGATTCCCGCTCAGTCCTTGAGGCTATCACCAAAGGTAAACTGCCACAACTTGAAGAAGCACTACAAACCATTAAATGCTTTCGGATAGCATTGCAGTGGATCCCCTCACACTGTGGAGTCCAAGGAAATGAGGAAGCAGACAAGATGGCAAAGGTGGGTGCAGAAGAGAATCAGACAGAAAACATGGTTACCCATACAGAGATGAAGACTATCATCAAGTCACTCTATAGTACACCTCAATCAGAAGATGCCTACCATCATCTCTCGAGGCCAGAGCAAGTGACCATTTTTCGTCTCAGAACTGGACATAACAGACTAAACCAACACATGTACAGGCGGTTCCAGCTTACGACATCGCCCGCTTGTCCTTGTGGAGAAGCAGAACAGACCACAGAGCACATACTTCAATGTTGCAGTACGTATCAGCTGCTGAGAGAAGAGATCTGGCCTTTGTCAACCTCTTCTTGAAAAGCTGTATGGACCTGTGGAAGAACTGCAGAAAACCACAGATTTCATCTTGAGAACGGCTCTCCAAGTGTGATACCAGCGATCGAAAAGAAGAAAGAAGAAGAAGTAAGGAGAAGCAATTTGGCTATTTAGAGTAAATTTGTAATAAAATCTAAGATTTTTACCCCAAAAATTTGACGAATCAAAATTCTGAATGCAAGCTCTAGAGCTTATGATCATAGGATACTTTTAGCCATATTTGCTTGAAATCAGTTAAGTTGACAAGCAGAAGATGCAACGTGACAATTTCCAGTAAATTTGTCATAAAATCTAAGATTTTCACCCAAAAAATAGCTCAATTAAAATTGTGATGGAAGTTCTGGAGCCTACCACCATAGAACCCATCTAACCAAATTTGGTTGAAATATGTCAAGCAGCTATGGAGGAGTAGCATTTTGAGCATTTCCAGTAAATTTTTCATAAAATCATTTCCATCCCGAAAAATGACGAATCAAAATTCTGAATGGAAGTTCTAGAGCCCATTCCCACAGGATCCTTTCAGCCAAATTTGGTTGAAATCGCTCAGAATGGTAAGGAGGAGAAGCAATTTGACAATTTCCAGTACATTTTTCATAAAATCTAAGATTTTCACCCAAAAAGTTGATGAATCAAAATTCTGAATGAAAGTTCTAGAGCATATGGTCATGGGATCCTCTCAGCCAAATTTGGTTGAAATCGGTCAGCATGTTAAGAAGCAATTTGACAATTTCCGGTACATTTTTCATAAAATCTAAGGTTTTCACAAAAAAAATTGATGAATCAAAATTCTGAATGGATGTTCTGGAGCCTACGACTATAGGGTACTTCCAGCCAAATTTGGTGTTTTAAAGCAAAAGTTGACGGATGGAGTCGCCACAGCATAAGCTAACAAGAGGCCCAAGGGCCTGTGGTGCTCACCTGGACCATTAACATTTGAACCATTTGCATTTAAATGTGTAGATAATTGATGGATCATTTTCGGAAAATCCAAGATGGCCACCCAAAAAATTGCCCAACCAAAATTCTGAATAGAAATTCTAGTCTACCTTGATAGGGTCACTCTAGCCAAATTTGGTTGAAACATGTCAAGCAACTAAGGAGCAGTATTTTGACAATTTCTGATAAGATTTTCACCCAACAAATTGATCAATCAAAATTCTGAATAGAATTTCTAGAGCCTACCACCACAGAATCCATTAGTGAAATTTGGTTGAAATATGTCAAGCAGCTAAGTAGCAATTTGACAATTTCCGGTAGATTTTTCATAAAATCTTAGATTTTCACGCAAAAAAATTGATGAATCAAAATTCTGAATGGATGGTCTAGGTAAAGGTGGAATAGTCTGTCAAGTGTACGAACTGTATGTCTTTATGGATGGATTTACTATTTTATAAACATTCTCTTGAAACTAATTTGCCTATATAGGTAGCAACAACATCCAATTAAATTAGTTTCAAAATATTCAACAGCTTATATATTTACCTTGAAATTGGAATTCTGAGAATTCAGGGTTAAAAGTATATATAAATCAATCCCAACACAAAGTCTGGGAGGAGCTTAGCTAGAAATGGGCGGGGCTTAGTTAGAAATTAATCCCTCCATTCACAAGACTGAAATGACCATTTGCAGGCCAAGAAGTCTATTATTGAAAATCTACAACTGAAGTGGACAGCTTGATATTAACCACGAGTCCTTCCAGTGCTAAGCTCCTTTTATTTACATATATACAATCTACTTTGAAAGAGTTCCGAAATTGTTTGGAAAATATCGATGGTGTGTGTGTGCATGCGTGCGTGCGTGTCAGGGCGTCAGCCGTCAGACAAACAGATTTGAGATGGAGAGTTTAAAACCAAAGTAACTCTGACTATCATGGATCTGGATTTAAATACTAATCATTTATAATTGAAAAGTATTCCACTGAAAGGCAGTGATAACTCTGAGCGATTTTGTTTTCAAAATATCCAGCCAATGTTTCATTAGCTCCAGACAGTATTCTGAGGACGCAGAATGACAAGTGTTAAGTGTTTTATATTGAACAGCATCAGCCACCTTCCATCACACACCGTGTATCACCTATAGATATGTATGGAGTTCTAAACATTAACCCCTACCACTCTGATGTCAAAATTAAAAAATTTCAAATTAAAGTAAAAGATGAACTGGTGTTAATTTTTCAACAAATTTGGTGGAAGATGGGGCTGTCGTAGACAGCAACATCGTCCACCAAAATTGTCGAAAAATGTACACCAGTTTCTTTGCTATTGACACAGTAAAAGATAGAATAGTGACATCAGAGTGGTAAGGGCTAAGGAGTGCACATCAACTACAAATGGCCTAATATTACTCAGCAGGTGTCTTCTCAAAAGTCATTATTAGTTCAAAGCAATACATATTCACAACTTAACAAAGCTTTGAATAAATAGAGCTGGATACTAAAGAGTGGGAAGTGAGGTGGGTGTGTGTGTGTGTGTGTGTGGGGGGGTGGGGGGGGGGTGGGGGTGGACTAATAATAATTCCAGTACAAGTGTCAAGCTAATGTCCCTAGAGTCCATTGTAGCTTCATGTCTCTATTCAAAACATAAGGGGACTTATAAGCCATCTGTCATGTAACCAATAGAAGCCATGCAGAAGTAGCTTTCTAACAAAGCTGCCTACAGACCAAGATCTCTAGTATGTACACAAAGATGATCAAATAAATTGTACAATATACATGAAAGGTACATATACATACATTAATATCTCAATGTACATTTATTAATACCCTAAAGACAGGGGGTGGAGTAGATGGTGATGATGGAGAGGTTGTAACATAAAGCATGCAATGACTAGATTGCTTAGTTGATGATGCATCATTGCAAATTTGCACGCTCACTGCTTTGACCTCTTGACCACTGTAAATGCCTTCTTGCACTCCACCATCACACTCATGGGTAACTCGCCTACCAAATTTGGTTGAATTCCATCCACTGATTTTGGAGGAGTTGCATTACAATCAATTTCTTGAGGTTTTGATCCATTCATTGCCCACGTGGTGGAGGCAAAGATAAAATATCTCTACACAGTCTGCAGTTATATGGGTAACCCATATACCAAATTTCTTTGAATTCCACACTGTGACTATGACAACAATTTTGGAGATGTGAAGCTAAACTTAAATGTTTTCACATTTAAGACTATTTTTTCAAATTTACCACTGGAATGACTGACAACCAAGCCAGACATTCCAGTGGTAACTTTGGGTGCATTGAATTTGGGCACACAAAATAGTGAAAGGTTTGTCATAAATAAATGACTAAAATGGTAATAAATACCTTAATAATATGGAAGCTATATATATATATATATATATATATATATATATATATATATATATATATATAATTTTTATTATCAAATCTAGCCCAAATACGCCAAAAACAGGTGCCCAAAATAAATTCCTGTATTAGCACCTGATTTTAGAGACATGACAACTGGAATGCCTGGGTCGATTATTGAGCCAGTAATTTTGGTGATAAATTTTCAAGAACAATCTCTTGGCCTTCAAATAATTAGACATTCCAGAAGACCGCTGCAGAGGCTGGTTTTGGCTCAGGACTTTGTTAGGAAAGGGTTAAAATGAGTGTGGGTGAGTAAAATGAAGACTTGGAGGGTGAAGATGAGGCGGGTGACAGCCACTGAGATGGTTAACACAATAGTGTAAGCAAACTTTTAAATATTAAATTTAGTCTTTACTACCAAAAACAGATATGCTTTCTAACTAAAGGTTAAGCGTGAAAAGGATTTAAAAACATTTCAGGTTCAGATGAAATCAGTGGACTGTTGAAATCAATCAGACTGAAACGCAAATGTGCAAATTTCACAGTAATAGCTTTCAGTCAAATTATTTTCTAAATACTTAGGAGCCCAGGCAAACTATGTCTATGTAAACGAAATGAAATTCATTAACTCCTTCACTGGTCATAATTTTTAAAGAAAATTTAAATTTTGGCCTAGTGAGATTGTCCATTTGCAGGCCAAGTATTTGTGAAAATTTACCAGTGGATTACCTGGCTCGGTTATCAAGATATGGCTCGGTTATCAAGATAGTTATTCCAGTAATAAAAACTCTCTTGGCCTACAAGTCGGAAATGATGACTGCGGGTTCCTGCATACTTGACAATTATTTACCGTAACCACTTTAATTTCACTAACCAAACTGGAATTCTTTATGAGATACCATATTTTTAAAGATGCAGTCCAAAAATACCTTTAGTCAAACTGTGTTAACCCTTTAACACTTAAATTTGTTCCTATTTCATAGAAAATGTCCATTTGCTGTCCAAGAATTTTTTTTTTTTAAATTTACCACTGGAATGACTGGCTCGGTTATTGCGCCAGTCATTCTAATGGTAAATTTTCAAAAGTAGTCTTCTATTGGTCTGCAAATGGACATTTCTCAAGACCACTGCAGAACCCATTTTGGCCGACTTGTGGGTTAAAGGGTTAAAAATTGGATAATGGGATTTATTTAACTTTAACCCTTACACTGATGATTTCCACATATCTGATTTTCAAGACAACCATGAAATACAGGAAAACAGACACACAAAGCTTGAATAATTTGAAATTAATTTGTCTGGAAGCTGCTCCAGTCAAATTAATTTGAAAATATTCAATATAATAAGTTCTATTTGATAAAGAATTTACTTGTTTTGGGATTTGTTTGTGAAAGGTCAAGCGCGGTTGTTAATACCCATATTATAGAGCCTCAATCCCCACTGGACTAGTGACGTATGCGCCAGCTGTTTGCTCTGACCTAATTCTAAATAAAACATCTGCACGGCTGATAAATATGATTAAAATACTATCCATGTCTTTGTCATACGCTATATGGCCTGGTAGTTACTGTACTTTACTATAGTAGACAGTGATAAATGAGAATTATCAAAACAAACGCTCAGTAATAAAAGAACCGTTTAAATGCCACGCCTATAAATAAGTAAATTAAAAAGGGCAGGCCACGTGCTTTCGAGCTAAACAAAGAGTAACAACGCTAGACCAAACACTCTGCGGTCTAGTCCTATATCTAGTTAAGCGTGTGAGGGATTTCTCTAATATAGAATCATACGCAATGCACTTACCCGTATGAGTTCTGAGATGAGCCTTTAAATGTGAACTTTTTCCATAAATTTTGCCACACCCACTATAATGGCATGCGTGAATTCTTTTTAAGGGGTATGCTTTTTGGCAGGAAAGTTCTGTTGATATTATCAGAGGTGTGGGCGTGGCAGGGTTTACGGCGTTACGGGACCGTTTTATAGGCGAAGAATCCGTAAAATTTTCTAAAAAGTCTGGAGTATTCCTATTTTCTAATGCCATTTCTAAACAGTCATCGCTATCTGACGCAATGTCGGAGTCCGATTGAGTTTCAGCACCTGTATAGTAATCGTGTTCAAAGACTCGACTTTGTTTGAACCTACTAAGGTCCGTCAAAATTCGAGCTATGCTAAATAAAGAGTCTGGTTGTTGCCGAGTTACGTCAGAGTTACAAATATCAGTATGTCCACCTCCGCCGTAAGCGCGGTCAAACGGCAACAGTTTATCGTGGTCGAATGTTGACAAAGTACTCTTCGACTCAATCTCGCCTAGGTTATTATTAAACGTAGATGCCATAGCAACAAGACATTCCGCTGCCTGGTTTGTGTCGAAATCCGGACAACTGTATCTGTATAAAGTCATCTTCTCGCCTGATAACCGACCACATTTGATTCAAAATGTCAATGACATTACGGATTACACAACATCAACACAAGCACGTTGTCCGGACACGCCCTCTTTCAATAACGGGGCTTAACCGTAACTTCTTAGGAAATATTCCTTGTCAAACGAACGCTTAGATCCTCTTGCTAACAGCTCTATATGGAAACGTAGTCGTTAACAATCCTTTATTGCACGTTTGGCCGAAAATCTACTAAGATAATCTGATTCGTGATTTTGCTACTGCGTCTTTCTCTTGGTAACCTACAGATGCGCACAAAATACGACTAAATCACTGAACTCGCGTGGAGTGGGCGTGCCTAGTTTCTGCCCGGATATGACGTACAAGACTCATTTCTCCGGTTTGATTGGCTAGAATAAATATAACGCGCGAAAAATCAGCTGATAACGTAGCTACAACAGGGGAATAAAATGGGTCTTTTTTGTGTACGCGTACATATTCAAGTTCATGTAGACGGATTAATATCAGCTGTTATACGTCCCGTTACTAATTATTCACACAAGGGAATGTATCCAATATAATTATGAATAATTCTGAATAGTTTAAGATTAAGTCTGTAAGTTGCATATTGCTTTTTATGTTCTTTTCACAACTGTAAACTCTACTGAATAGCCGTAATGACATAAAAAAGCAAATAATAGCGTTATAATTTTTTCCCCTGCCACGATTTACTATATAGTTTAGTGTTTTGAAACACGGGTTAAATTATTTTTCAGAGTTCAGAGTAATATTCAAAGTACCGACCAACGGGGGGGGGGGGGGGGGGGGGGGGGGGGGGGGGGGGGGGGGGGGGGGGGGGTGGGGGCGTGGGGGCGGGGGGGGGGGGGGCTGAATTAGGGATATAGATCATTGATTGACAGATGGAATGATGCGTGAAAGCGTGTGTGGCCAACTTTAGGTCACATGCCCCTCATAGCCGCTGCTGCAATGGTCGATAATGTTCGAGGTTTTGAGATATTGACCCTAATGCTGATTGACGGGCCTAAAGACCCATGAATGTGTTAACAGGTGTGTCCTAATTAAAACGTATTGATGATGTCATAACTCTCGACCAATCATCACAGCTGCCTCAACAGTCGGCAATGTTTGGCCTCTAGAGCTATTGACAGGCATAACAAGGTGTAGACTGTTTAGGAATTTTAAATTTTGACATCAGAGTGGTAGGGGTTAATGTTTAGAACTCCATACATATCTATAGGAGATACAAGGTGTGTGATAGAAGGTGGCTGATGCTGTTCAATATAAAACACTTAACACCTGCCATTCTGCGTCCTCAGAATACTGTCTGGAGCTAATGAAACATTGGCTGGATATTTTGAAAACAAAATCGCTCAGAGTTATCACTTGCCTTTCAGCGGAATACTTTTCAATTATAAATGATTAGTGTTTAAATCCAGATCCGTGATATTCAGAGTTACTTTGGTTTTAAACTCTACGTCTCAAATCTGTTCAAGAAAATTTCACTTTTCTCAAAGAAAATGTCATTTAGGAGACCATGCGAATACCTTTTTTTAAATTTACCACTGGAATGACTGGCTAGGTTATCTAGCGGGTCACACCAGTTGTACATTTGAACAAATAGTCTTGGTGACATTTCTAAATGCAGTCTTTTGACATTTTGCATGTTAAATCTAATTATGCAAGCACCCCCACTGCCCCATCCATTTCAACTGTCAGGTAAAATCATGACTAGTTTGTTGGAGTGAAAAGCTGTTTTCTTTTAAAGATGGTGTCCTCAACTGCAACCATTTTCAACAGCAAGAGCATCAACACATGTGAGTCACATGTGACACCCTTCAACACAATGACAAATTTTAGACAGCAAATTGTGTGAGATTCCTCAAAACATCTAATTTTCAAAAGCTTTCAGGTTGAGGACTGTAAATCAGTTAATTACTCTTCATAACTTCATAGCAACCAGTAGGATTTTAATTTGGCCTCACCAATATGGGTGGATTTCATTTGGGCATCACTTCTAAGGTCACAGATAAGGATAATCTGAAGCCCTGACACGCACGCACGCACGCACGCACGCACGCACGCACGCACGCACGCACACATACACACCATCGATATTTTCCAAACATTTTCTGAACTCTTTCAAAGTGGATTGTATATATATATATATATATATATATATATATATATATATATATATATATATATATATATATATATATATATATATATATATATATATATATATATATATATATATATATATATATAAAGAAAAAAAGGAACTTAGCACTGGAAGGACTTTCGTGGTTAATATCAAGCCGTCCACTTCAGTTGTAGATTTTCAATAATAGACTTCTTGGCCTGCAAATGGTCATTTCACAGTCTTGTGAATAGAGGGATTAATTTCTAACTAAGCCCCGCCCATTTCTAGCTAAGCTCCACCCAGACTTTGTGTTGGGATTGATTTGTATATACTTTTAACCCTGAATTCTCAGAATTCCAATTTCAAGGTAAATATATAAGCTGTTGAATGTTTTGAAACTAATTTAATTGGATGTTGTTGCTACCTATATAGGCAAATTAGTTTCAAAAGAATGTTTATAAAATAGTAAATGCATCCATAAAGACATACAGTTCGTATACTTGACAGACTATTCCACCTTTATGACGGCGTCTCAGTGAGAGTATCCTCTCAATTATGATTGTGACATCAGCCTACACATGACAATTTAATTATCCCGCTGCTTTTTACAAAAGCTGGACATTATGTTTTGACTTGCGTCCATGTGTCCTAAAACTGTCCATCACACACTGGTTGTCGTTCGATAACTTTACTTTTGCTTTGAGTATTGTGACGAAATTTGTTGGGAACTTTGCCTACTTATAATGCTATTTTTGCTTTTTATGTCATAACGGCTATTCAGTAGAGTTTACAGTTATTGACACCTCAACCTCGAGCAATGGCGACCATATAGGTGGCTGCTCTGATAGACCTTGAAGGGCTATACGACCTCGATATGGACCTACCCCACACTAGACATTTCACACCTCGTTGCACATGTCAATAGATCTGGACAAACATTGATGACTGTTGAAGCAGCTGTGTTGATTGGTGAGAGAGAGAGAGAGAGAGAGAGAGAGAGAGAGAGAGAGAGAGAGAGAGAAAGAGAGAGAGAGAGAGAGAGAGAGAGATAGAGAGAGAGAGAGCAATATAAATGGCTCTCGTCCAATTAATTTTTTTCCAAGTATTTTAGGCGGGAAAAAGTGGGCGTGGCGTAATTTAAATATTGATGACGTCACCGATTTTTCAGTTAACTATTTTTCATACAGAAGACTATGAGCGTTATAGCACCATGTTCTGGATGAAGGTATGTATACCGTAAATTCTGGTGGG
Source organism: Chaetoderma sp. LZ-2023a (assembly GCA_034401795.1). Classification (NCBI taxonomy): domain Eukaryota; kingdom Metazoa; phylum Mollusca; class Caudofoveata; order Chaetodermatida; family Chaetodermatidae; genus Chaetoderma; species Chaetoderma sp. LZ-2023a. Next base: position 8,037,273 of record CM067360.1, on the reverse strand, counting down.
TATCATGCCCTTTCAAGATTCAATTCTCTTTATCGCTAAATTCTGGCGAAAATTACTGTAATGGCCACTCATATCGAAGATGATCTCCTGTAACACTAATGCGACCAACCCATCAGGTTCACCACTAATGACTGGAGTAACTGTAAATCTGTGATATCAGTCCTTGAAGAAATAGTATAAGGCCTCTTCTTACATTACCATTGAAAATGTCTGGGCAAGTGCAACTGATTTCTGCCATGAACGAAAACTGGTAACTTTAACAACTAAAGAGTGACGTTGAACTAGAGGTCGTATCACTTTGAAACCATCACAATTGGGTCCGCCAATTTATATGAATTTCACCGTATTTAATTGCCTCAATCAACTTCAACGAGTAAAGAGAGGTAATTTATGCCAAACAAAAATAGATTACTTTGACACCTAATTGACATTGACCTTGATCGGGTCACTTTGAAACCATCACCATTGGATCCGACATGCTTGACTTCATTCAGTGAAGTTTTAATAGAATAAAGGAAAAGACCATCGCATGTGAAAAAAATGAGAAATTAATCAATTTTGATTGGACCATATATGTCACAGTTAATCGAATTCAGAAGATTTAATTGCCGTAGTCAACTTCTACATGTTAAGGGAGGTAATTCATGTCAAAAAACGAAAATGGGTGATTGTGATGTCCAAGGCGTACACTTCCTCTTGGGCATGTGCCTGCCAGACCATCCTGACCAAGCATGGTTTTGATCCGATCAAAAGTCTGTGTAGTCTCAGTTTAAACATCCATCCTGGAAATCCCCATTCATTCCCTATGGGGCCATATTCCATGCATTGTGGTCAAAGATACACAGTCAAGGCCACCTTTAGGTAGGGTGATATCTTCAGGACCAAAGGGGTAAAATCCTGACCACGTATGGCAGTGATCCAATCAAAACTCTAGGTGTAGTCGCACTTCAAATATTAATATTGAAAATCCCCATGCATTTCATATGGAACCCTTTTGCCCATGGAAAAGTGGGTAGCTTGAAAACTATTCAGCCGATCCAAAAGAATTCCTGAGCAATTTAAGTCCCAACGGGTACTACATGTTACCTAAGCATGAAGTGATACTAGCCTAGCGAAGCAAACATGGGTATCGAGAGACACAGAGAACAATAATAAACCAACAGACACATGATGCCTAGTATCACAAGAATAATAACAAAGATGCAAAGACAAGATGACTGAAACCACCGAGCCAATAACAAGCCAATGGCTTGTGCCTCATAAACGATGATGGTGATGAAGTTTGGAGCTGATCGGGTGGAACCTGTAGGAGGAGATAGGCAGTGAAAATCACGAAGAATAATACAATGCAGAAGAAAGATCCTGAGTATATACAATAATCTTGATTAAATATAATCCCCACCCCCTCGAATTGACTTCTTAGTAAATTGGCTCAAAACATATGGAGACTTCTGTCAAAGATATTTCACTGGATTAAGTTAATCTCTTTTTCCGACTCTTGAAACATTCTTCAGACCATGACTACTCCAAACAGCTAAACTGTACAAGATATGTCTAGACAAGCTTGCTAAAATTTACAGCTTTTCTCCATTTAATCTAGTAAGCAATCTGTGAAAAGGCCATAAAACTGAGTTCATGGTCTAATCCTGGCAACTTTTGTTTGACGTACAGCTTAACCTTGAAAGACGATACCCAAGACATATTATCGTTGCTGGATACCGAACCAAAAATGTTTGACTAGGTTGTATACAGTCCTTTTTGTTGCGGATGGTAGTGACCTGAAAATTCCACTTTTTTAATTATTGGTTTTGTCGTATTTTGAATTATTTTGAAATCCTAAATGTGTAATGGCTCTTAATATCACAATATGACTAGGAATTAAAATTTTATCGATGAAAATTATAAGAGTAATGGATATGAATCTGTCCATCTATTCGCCCATAACCAGTGACTCGGAAAAGGTTCCTTAGGAAATTTGAGAATTATGTATGCTTGCTGAGGAAATACTCCAGGGTGTTCTTTATGACCACTTGCTCGAGTCAAAAGGAGACTTGATAACGAGTCTAGAAAAAGGACAAATGTGTCCAATACCCGCATCGCTGATATATTTTTCTGTCGGGCCGCCGTAACTGTCAATTTTGGAAATAATGTTGTGGAAAGCTGTTGCTGCTGCGCTTTAGTTTAGACCGTAAAGTTAGAGTACATCTTCGGGACCACAAGGATACACATCAACCAAGGTTTGGAAGAGATTGCTCCTTTAGAGTTATTAAAAAATGCTTAAACTGTCTATTTTGAAAACAATTATGCTACAAGTTGTTGCATTTTAGTTTTTGGGCATAAAGTTGGCATACGTGTTCCAGACCACATGGGCAAGCTGCCATCCAAGTTTGGAGAAAATTCACCAGTAGAACAAGAGTTATTGAATAATGTATAAAATGTGAATTTTGTGAACTGTTGTTCAAAGCTGATGCTGTTGTGTTTAAGACCCCAAAGTTGGGATATCTGTTCGGGACCCTACGGGCATACTTCCCTCCCAATTTGGACAAGATCCATATCGAAGAACCAGTGTTATTAAAAGGTGTCTTAAGAACAAGAAGAAGAAGAAGAAGATGAAGAAGAAGAAGAAGACGAAGAAGAACAAGAAGAAAAAGAAGAAGAAGAAGAAGAAGAAAAAGAAGAAGAAGAAGCGCTCCAAGCTCGCATATACCATTGCATCTAGCGACGTGGGTAAGAACTAGCCAAAAGGAGCAAGAATGCCAAGCTGTGGGTGGATGTATTAGTAAAAAAATTCAATGGAAGTACTTCTAAAAGAGATTCATGTTTGTCAGGATACACATGATCCTGTAGCTCACTGGTTCATGTCGGGTCATTGCAGGTTAGCTCCCGGTCTCGGGGTTACAGTTTCCAGACGATGCTGACCAGCGTGAAACAAAGAGCAGCTCCTAAGGCCGGTGGAACTCAATCATTCTGGTGGGGTCATGCGACCATCGCCGCTAACATTAAATTGTACAGTGTCAGCCCATGAGTTTGTGTCACCGATATGCCTGTCCATAGCAATTTCGTGATCTATGGACTTACAAGATTTGAAAGGGTGACCTAAATAATTAAAACAATTAAATATATCTATACAAACCGTACAAGTTTGTGTGATACAATAATATTCATATAATACATAACATAGAGACAGCCCTATGAACCTTTAAACGTGGAGTCACTGGAGGTACCACACAGACTCGCAGGTCCACACAGGTACCACTGTAAAGGAGGCTCCCGCATACGATATCACTAATTAACTTAATATAAGTTAGTATACCTCTATGCTGAAAAGGAAAAGGAAAGAAAAGAAAATCATGAGTGGCGAGAGTAGTAGTTTAGCAGAACTGAAGAAGTCTATCCGCCAATTGAAGAAGAAGAAATCTCCCGGGCCAGATTGCATTACGAATGAAAAGATCCAACATCTTGGTAATGCATCTCTCCGCAAGTTGCTAGATATCTTTAATCTCAGTTGGACCAATGGAGAGGTTCCTCAGTGCTGGAAGGAAGCCAGAATGACTCCTATTCTGAAAAAATGGAAGAACAAGACGAACGTGCTGAGCTACCATCCTATCAGTCTTACAAGCTGCATATGCAAGACCATGGAGCGCATCGTCAACCAGCGGTTGCAGTGGTACCTGGAGTCTGAGAACACTATAGTTTCAGAGCAGGCTGGCTTCAGAAGATACAGGAGCACAGAAGATCAAACAACACATCTTGCACAAGTCATAGAGGACACTTTTCAAGCCAAGAAGGTGATGCTAGCTGCCTTTATTGATCTGCAGAAGGCATTTGACAAGGTGTGGAAGGATGGCCTCCTCGTGAAACTCCGGCGCACAGGCGTCGGTGGCAACATGTTCCGATGGACCAAGTCATACCTACACAATCGCAGTGCTAGGGTGCTGGTGGATGGACAATCTGGACAGAATGTATTGCTGAGACAAGGGGTACCACAAGGCGGAGTTCTATCACCAACTCTGTTCATACTCTTCATTAATGATATTGTAGCAGAGCTGCCCAATGGGATCCAAGCAGCCCTCTATGCAGATGACCTCGTACTCTGGTGCACCGAGGGGTACACAACGACTGGCATGTACAGAATGCAGCTCGCCTTGGACAGAATTACAGCTTGGGCCAATCGCTGGTGTATTACCATCAACAAAGAAAAATCAGCAGCCATGCTATTCTCACTGTCCACCAGAACCAAGGTTGGCAATCTGACACTGGGCGGTACTCCACTCGAGTACGAGGACCAGCAGACATACCTGGGAGTCACCTATGACAGAAGATTAACATGGAAGGAGCACATCTAGAACGCAGAGGCAAAGGCCAGAAGAAAGCTAAACATCATGAGGAAGCTGGCAGGAACAAAGTGGGGTGCCAATGAAAGGATCCTCAAGACCATCTACCTAGGTGTCGTACGACCACACCTTGAGTATGGATCCAGCTCATGGATGACAGCAGCTAAATCTCATCAACAGAACCTCGACAGAGTACAAAACCAGGCACTGCACATCATCACTGGTGGAATGAGATCAACACCAATAGAAAAAATGGAGCAGACAGCAGGCATCCCCCCACTTAGCAAAGGAAGGGAATGCAAAGCACTGATCCAAGCTGCAAAGTTCAAATCGTTCAACAACCACCCGATGAAGATCAGGCAAGCACAGCTGTCATCAGGAAGACTTAAAAGATCAAGTTTTGTGAAAGAGACAAAAGCACTTCAAAGGAAACACCAAGAAATGTTGCCAGCACAAATAGAAGACCCAAACCACACCCTTGATCCTCCACCCTGGGAAAACAAACTAGAGAGCATAGCTATTCGCACCACAGTACCTCATCTCACAACCAAAGATGAACACAGTGATGTGAGCAAGAAGGCCCTGACCCTAGCCATGCTGGAAGAAATGTACCCTCAGGAGACATGGATAAGGATCTACACAGATGGATCAGCCAAAGATGCAATTAGGAGCGGAGGTGCCGGACTGCACACACAGTATCCAAACGGACAACATGAGTCAGCTGCAATACCGACAGGCAAACACTGCACAAACTACAGAGCTGAAGTCGAAGCACTGGTCCATGCAGCTAATACCATCAGCAGAACAGCAGACCATATTGCACAGATTGTCTTTTTATCTGATGCTCGCTCCGCCCTTGAGGCTATCACCAAAGGTAAGCTGCCACAACTTGAAGAAGCACTACAAACCATTAAATGCTTTCGGATAGCATTGCAGTGGATCCCCTCACACTGTGGAGTCCAAGGAAATGAGGAAGCAGACAAGATGGCAAAGGTGGGTGCAGAATGCAGAAGAGAATCAGGCAGAAAACATGGTTACGCATACAGAGATGAAGACTATCATCACGTCACTCTATAGAACACCTCAATCAGAAGATGCCTACCATCATCTCTCGAGGCCAGAGCAAGTGACCATTTTTCGTCTCAGAACTGGACATAACAGACTAAACCAACACGTGTACAGGCAGTTCCACCTTACGACATCGCCCGCTTGTCCTTGTGGAGAAGCAGAACAGACCATAGAGCACATACTTCAATGTTGCAGTACGTATCAGCTGCTGAGAGAAGAGAGCTGGCCTTTGTCAACCTCTTTTCTTGAAAAGCTGTATGGGCCTGTGGAAGATTTGCAGAAAACCACAGATTTCATCTTGAGAACGACTCTCTAAGTGTGATACCAGCGATCGAAAAGAAGAAGAAGAAGAAGAAGAAGAAGAAGAAGAAGCTTGAAGTAGGATAGGAATAGGGTAGAAATAGATTAGTTTAGAAATTATAGTTTTATGTGCATCCTAGTGTACACGTATTCTTTGTATGAGCCATCTTGCTCAACCATTCGTTCAGTTCGTATTATAGTAAAAATAAAGTTTATAATCTTACGTTTAGGTAAGACAAGAGTTTATCCGTATTTTAGGAATCTAACCGAGCTGGGAGAAACACCCAGTCTTTACTTCGAATCTTAGTCCAGTCAGATAGGCCCAGCAGTTCAGAATAAATATCGTCTATTCACCATCAGTCGGACGAGGCGAGCGAACTGCAGCATTTCGCTTCGTCTTATTATTGGCGACGTTGTCGCAGCAACACCCAAAAGTCTCCGGTAGTAAGCGGAAGTGATCATCATCGATAGTAGAATCTTAGTAAGTTCCAGTTCAGTCTAGACGGTGTCCGAAATCTTCAATATGTTTCTAAACGATCTTTTTATGTTCGAAAACAACCTTTACCACATAGGTAACCCTGTCTATCGAGGACACCTGTATTCGGAACCAACAGACGGTGGATTTTCACAAACTGGAGATCTGATATCTTAAAGAACTGACATCATTTCGCCCTAAAAGTAGTTCTCATAGTAAATCAATTTTATAAACTGACTCCCTGTCTACATAGTGGCCATTTTAACACCACTACCTGCTATAGACAGGTTTGACTATACATTATAAGGCCAATTACATGGCATTAGGCATTTGAAACAAGCATCATCTATTCTAATTTAAGTCCATTTCTTTGTGAAGCTTCGAAACCATAAACAAAATTGAAATTATATTTTAGCGACCACAGTTCTCCACTATATAATAAGACATAGATTGGCCAAATAGGCGAGACAACCAATATGACAGAATCAACATCTTTTGTCTTTGAAACACATTTACAACAGCAAAGGAGTTGTGGTATGTGACCAGCTGTCTTTGATGACATCTTGTTGATGGACCATACTGTTTTCCGTTGTAGACAGATGTGACTACATATCATGAAAATACTATACTGCTCTGCAACAAAAGTTTATAGTCATAGTGGCTGTTTCTAACAGCTTCTCGTGAACCAAGTTCTGAGATACATCTTCACACCTACACATGCCTGTGCATGGTAGCTAGTTCATGCTTAAGGCACCCATATGACATACTCTTACAGCCAGTCATACAGTTACATTTCCTAATCTCTAATAATGCATCTGGAGCTGGAGCATTATCACAATAGACCGGATTGAGTCTGTTATCCACCGACTCACAGTAGTAGTGTGCGGGGGAGGGAAATTCTGGACAACGCTTTTGTGATGACTTCCAATCTAGAGCCATATTGTAAGCTCTGAATATATGCGGAATTAATGTTCCCAAAGTTGAAGCAATCTTTGGCATTCCCTGTAGTTTTGTGCAAATAATTTCCACCGTAGCTCTTTAACACCACATTTACTGAGGTCAGCTGTTCTGCTATGCAAATAGAGATACCGCTATATATGATCAAGGATCCAAACTGGTACTTCAATACTAAGTCCAAATAGAGCAAATGCTTTCAGGATCTCATCATCAGTTTGGACAAATGCTGTTACCAGTGATCCTGTGTTATCTGTTTCCTTGAAGACATACCATCCAATGAATGGCTCGGTCCTCTTGTGTCTCAGCCTCGTGCAGTTATCTTGAATTGAGATTCTCTCACCAGTTTTCTGAAGGACCTGGGAAGCATGGGATAGTGTCCTGTTAGTAGAATGAATACGTCTGCATCTACTGAGAACACATCAAGGATGCATCATGGATTGTGGATTTTTGTGCATTACATCAAAAGCATTTAGAAGAAGAAGTTGATCTGCGTCTTCAAGATTATTTTGCCCTGCTGTCATCTCTGGCATACTGGCGTTCTGAGCTAATCAGTGATAACTAATGAGTTTTTCTGATAGATATTTAGTGAGTACTGTCTTAGTACTGATATGTGAAAGAAATGCCTTAATGTTCTTGATTTCAGTATAATCATTGCCATGCTAATGGATTGGTGTTGTCCTGGCAGTTCGCTTGCCTCGAGTTGGTTCTTTGAGAGAGCCTGTGATGTACTGCTCAAAACAACGCTGAGCTCATCATAAAATGTACTAATTTCAGCCACACTATCCATAAATCTCTGTGCAAAGTGCATAGCATTTGACTGTAGACATGTCTGGGGTTTTAGTTAACTATACACATTGCGTCAATTATTGGTATGAAAGGAACACCACTGTTCGGTTCAGATTTGGCCATGACATTTGACAGAGGAATATTCAGAACTGATGATACCACCTGTATTTTACCAGAGAAGATTATCATTGACCCATCTAGATAAAAAGTGGAAAACTAGAGCTACATTAGATTCATAATCGCAGAGGAACATGTTTGTAAGAACAATGTGAAGACTACAACAAGCGTCATTGTGTGAGCTTCAAAGCATCTGTATATGTGATGACCATCCAATATCTGTCATACAGTTGCTGATCCATGCACATCAGAAAGCTTCCAAGCCATGTCAATGCCACTTCCCTCGATAAACTTACCAAGGCACACACGTACTGCCCTAGTGCTATGCATGGCCCCCTAGTTGAATGCATCCGCTATCTTTGTCATCTTTTAGCCTTACTGTACGGTAGTATAAATCACTGTCTAAGGTTATGATTCGTTGGTTCCCTTTCCCAACAGTTTAATTTTTGCACCTGCTTTAGAATAGTTCCCATTCCTTGTGAGTTCGCTTATACATAAGCTACAATGCCAACATTCAACATTAGTGTTTTGTCACTTATCAATTAATTGAATGTGGACAACGTAGCTGACGTTTGCCTTGATGTTTCCGGAGGTGGCACATGTATCATACTACTTGTGCAACCATCTTTGGAGGTATCTTGAAGGCCATTTGTTCTAGGGATGGCTGCTGTTGGAAATTCTTCTGACACAGGGTTCTAACGAGGCTTGTCTGTCACTTATCCTATGCTAATGTTGCCTTCACCGTGGTGTATTTCTCGTACTGTATCAATGTCTATTACAGCACCATCACATAACCCTGCTACTCATACTACTACACAACTAGTGATAAGTAACCATATGATATCTTCTTCTTCTTCTTTTCGATCGCTGGTATCACACTTGGAGAGCCGTTCTCATGATGAAATCTGAGGTTTTCTGCAGTTCTTCCACAGGCCCATACAGCTTTTCAAGAAAAGAGGTTGACAAAGGCCATATTTCTTCTCTCATCAGCTGATACGTACTGCAACATTGAAGTATGTGCTCTGTGGTCTGTTCTGCGTCTCCACAACGACAAGCGGGCGATGTCGTAACGTGGAACCGCTTGTACATGTGATATTGTACTGTTCAAAAATAGTAAATATCTGTTCCATGGTGTCAAGGTTGTACGCTATGTAAGATATTGTAGGATCAACAGTCTTATCACAGTCATAATAATTCATGCCTCTTGATGGCTTCGGGGTTTTGTCACGAACAGTCAAGTCAAGCTTCAGATCACCACTAAGCAGGAGAACACCATCTTGTTCTTTCTGTGCAGTTAACAGGTCAGCACCATGAAATGAATTTGAATCACGGCCCAAGTAACTGTTATCAATTGCATATAGTGGCATAATTCAACGCTTTATGAATGGTGGCACGTGTCTTCATTATGAATTGTTTTAATGTCCTCTGCGATGGTCATTGTTATTCTTATCCGCTCAAGCCCGTCATATGTCGCTACAATTTGTAACCTTTTGAAATGTGCTATCTGTCTGCGTCTGATACGTGAATTAGTGCCTTACTCTAGAAGAAGAAATGATATGCTGTACAAGATTTCCTGAAGATGTGTCAATATGTAGGTACTGAAGTCGCTGAATGTTCCACTAAGCTGCCAGTCCCTCATCTTTGAGATTTCTTGATAAATAATCTGTGATGCATTTCATCCATCACCTCGGCACTTTCATAAGACTGAGCCATTACTCTTTCTTTGGTTAGAGTCGAGAATATTTCTGATTTGGACCCACGCATCGCAAAGTCTATAACTTGTATTGCCTCAAGTAAGATGTTTTATGTGTGGTTTACAATTAGTTTCTGCGTTGCTAGTCTCGCCATTTTCTTCGAGAAAGAGATTTCTAAGCTCTATGGATGGAGTTCATGTCAATACTTAGAAATTCCAATTCAATGCTATTTGTAATTACAGTCTACTGTATTAGCTATTTCAATGTCCCAAATAAGTCTACCAATATTTTCTCGTTCGTAGATGTTGTAAGTGACAGATGTAGATGTTGTACGTGACAGATGTGGATGTTGTAAGTGACAGATGTAGATGTTGTAAGTGACAGATGTAGATGTTGTAAGTGACAGATGTAGATGTTGTAAGTGATAGATGTAGATGTTGTAAGTGACAGATGTAGATGTTGTAAGCGACAGATGTAGATGTTGCAAGCGACAGATGTAGATGTTGTAAGCGACAGACAGATGTAGATGTTGTAAGTGACAGATGTAGATGTTGTAAGTGACGGATGTAGATGTTGTAAGTGACAGATGTAGATGTTGTAAGTGACAGATGTGGATGTTGTAAGTGACAGATGTAGATGTTGTAAGTGACAGATGTAGATGTTGTAAGTGACATATGTGGATGTTGTAAGTGACAAATGTAGATGTTGTAAGTGACAGATATAGATGTTGTAAGTGACAGATGTGAATGTTGTAAGTGACAGATGTAGATGTTGTAAGTGACAGATGTAGATGTTGTAAGTGACAGATGTAGATGTTGTAAGTGACAGATGTAGATGTTGTAAGTGACAGATGTAGATGGTGTAAGTGACATATGTGGGTGTTGTAAGTGACAGATGTAGATGTTGTAAGTGACAGATGTAGATGTTGTAAGTGATAGATGTAGATGTTGTAAGTGACAGATGTAGATGTTGTAAGTGACAGATGTAGATGTTGTAAGTGACATATGTGGATGTTGTAAGTGACAGATGTAGATGTTGTAAGTGACAGATGTAGATGTTGTAAGTGACAGATGTGGATGTTGTAAGTGACAGATGTAGATGTTGTAAGTGACAGATGTAGATGTTGTAAGCGACAGACAGATGTAGATGTTGTAAGTGACAGATGTAGATGTTTTAAGTGACATATGTGGATGTTGTAAGTGACAGATGTAGATGTTGTAAGTGACAGATGTAGATGTTGTAAGTGACAGATGTAGATGTTGTAAGTGACAGATGCAGATGTTGTAAGTGACAGATGTAGATGTTGTAAGTGACAGATGTAGATGTTGTAAGTGACAGATGTGGATGTTGTAAGTGACAGATGTAGATGTTGTAAGTAACAGATGTGGATGTTGTAAGTGACAGATGTAGATGTTGTAAGTAACAGATGTGGATGTTGTAAGTGACAGATGTAGATGTTGTAAGTAACAGATGTGGATGTTGTAAGTAACAGATGTGGATGTTGTAAGTGACAGATGTGGATGTTGTAAGTGACAGATGTAGATGTTGTAAGTAACAGATGTGGATGTTGTAAGTAACAGATGTGGATGTTGTAAGTGACAGATGTAGATGTTGTAAGTAACAGATGTGGATGTTGTAAGTGACAGATGTAGATGTTGTAAGTAACAGATGTGGATGTTGTAAGTGACAGATGTAGATGTTGTAAGTAACAGATGTGGATGTTGTAAGTGGTAGATGTTGTAAGTAACAGATGTGGATGTTGTAAGTGACAGATGTAGATGTTGTAAGTAACAGATGTGGATGTTGTAAGTAACAGATGTAGATGTTGTAAGTAACAGATGTGGATGTTGTAAGTGACAGATGTAGATGTTGTAAGTAACAGATGTGGATGTTGTAAGTGACAGATGTAGATGTTGTAAGTAACAGATGTAGATGTTGTAAGTGACAGATGTAGATGTTGTAAGTGACAGATGTAGATGTTGTAAGTAACAGATGTAGATGTTGTAAGTAACAGATGTGGATGTTGTAAGTGACAGATGCAGATGTTGTAAGTGACAGATGTAGATGTTGTAAGTGACAGATGTAGATGTTGTAAGTGACAGATGTAGATGTTGTAAGTGACAGATGTAGATGTTGTAAGTGACAGATGTAGATGTTGTAAGTGACAGATGTAGATGTTGTAAGTGACAGATGTAGATGTTATAAGTGACAGATGTAGATGTTGTAAGTGACAGATGTAGATGTTGTAAGTAACAGATGTGGATGTTGTAAGTGACATATGTAGATGTTGTAAGTGACAGATGTAGATGTTGTAAGTAACAGATGTGGATGTTGTAAGTGGTAGATGTTGTAAGTAACAGATGTGGATGTTGTAAGTGACAGATGTAGATGTTGTAAGTAACAGATGTGGATGTTGTAAGTAACAGATGTAGATGTTGTAAGTAACAGATGTGGATGTTGTAAGTGACAGATGTAGATGTTGTAAGTAACAGATGTGGATGTTGTAAGTGACAGATGTAGATGTTGTAAGTAACAGATGTAGATGTTGTAAGTGACAGATGTAGATGTTGTAAGTGACAGATGTAGATGTTGTAAGTAACAGATGTAGATGTTGTAAGTAACAGATGTGGATGTTGTAAGTGACAGATGTAGATGTTGTAAGTGACAGATGTAGATGTTGTAAGTGACAGATGTAGATGTTGTAAGTGATAGATGTAGATGTTGTAAGTGACAGATGTAGATGTTGTAAGCGACAGATGTAGATGTTGCAAGCGACAGATGTAGATGTTGTAAGCGACAGACAGATGTAGATGTTGTAAGTGACAGATGTAGATGTTGTAAGTGACGGATGTAGATGTTGTAAGTGACAGATGTAGATGTTGTAAGTAACAGATGTGGATGTTGTAAGTGACAGATGCAGATGTTGTAAGTGACAGATGTAGATGTTGTAAGTGACAGATGTAGATGTTGTAAGTGACAGATGTAGATGTTGTAAGTGACAGATGTAGATGTTGTAAGTGACAGATGTAGATGTTGTAAGTGACAGATGTAGATGTTGTAAGTGACAGATGTAGATGTTATAAGTGACAGATGTAGATGTTGTAAGTGACAGATGTAGATGTTGTAAGTAACAGATGTGGATGTTGTAAGTGACAGATGTAGATGTTGTAAGTGACAGATGTAGATGTTGTAAGTGACAGATGTGGATGTTGTAAGTGACAGATGTAGATGTTGTAAGTGACAGATGTAGATGTTGTAAGTGACAGATGTGGATGTTGTAAGTAACAGATGTGGATGTTGTAAGTGACAGATGTAGATGTTGTAAGTAACAGATGTGGATGTTGTAAGTGGTAGATGTTGTAAGTAACAGATGTGGATGTTGTAAGTGACAGATGTAGATGTTGTAAGTAACAGATGTGGATGTTGTAAGTAACAGATGTAGATGTTGTAAGTAACAGATGTGGATGTTGTAAGTGACAGATGTAGATGTTGTAAGTAACAGATGTGGATGTTGTAAGTGACAGATGTAGATGTTGTAAGTAACAGATGTAGATGTTGTAAGTGACAGATGTAGATGTTGTAAGTGACAGATGTAGATGTTGTAAGTAACAGATGTAGATGTTGTAAGTAACAGATGTGGATGTTGTAAGTGACAGATGTAGATGTTGTAAGTGACAGATGTAGATGTTGTAAGTGACAGATGTAGATGTTGTAAGTGATAGATGTAGATGTTGTAAGTGACAGATGTAGATGTTGTAAGCGACAGATGTAGATGTTGCAAGCGACAGATGTAGATGTTGTAAGTGACAGATGTAGATGTTGTAAGTGACAGATGTGGATGTTGTAAGTAACAGATGTGGATGTTGTAAGTGACAGATGTAGATGTTGTAAGTAACAGATGTGGATGTTGTAAGTGGTAGATGTTGTAAGTAACAGATGTGGATGTTGTAAGTGACAGATGTAGATGTTGTAAGTAACAGATGTAGATGTTGTAAGTAACAGATGTGGATGTTGTAAGTGACAGATGTAGATGTTGTAAGTAACAGATGTAGATGTTGTAAGTGACAGATGTAGATGTTGTAAGTGACAGATGTAGATGTTGTAAGTAACAGATGTAGATGTTGTAAGTAACAGATGTGGATGTTGTAAGTGACAGATGTAGATGTTGTAAGTGACAGATGTAGATGTTGTAAGTGACAGATGGAGATGTTGTAAGTGATAGATGTAGATGTTGTAAGCGACAGATGTAGATGTTGTAAGCGACAGATGTAGATGTTGCAAGCGACAGATGTAGATGTTGTAAGCGACAGACAGATGTAGATGTTGTAAGTGACAGATGTAGATGTTGTAAGTGACGGATGTAGATGTTGTAAGTGACAGATGTAGATGTTGTAAGTAACAGATGTGGATGTTGTAAGTGACAGATGCAGATGTTGTAAGTGACAGATGTAGATGTTGTAAGTGACAGATGTAGATGTTGTAAGTGACAGATGTAGATGTTGTAAGTGACAGATGTAGATGTTGTAAGTGACAGATGTAGATGTTGTAAGTGACAGATGTAGATGTTGTAAGTGACAGATGTAGATGTTATAAGTGACAGATGTAGATGTTGTAAGTGACAGATGTAGATGTTGTAAGTAACAGATGTGGATGTTGTAAGTGACAGATGTAGATGTTGTAAGTGACAGATGTAGATGTTGTAAGTGACAGATGTGGATGTTGTAAGTGACAGATGTAGATGTTGTAAGTGACAGATGTAGATGTTGTAAGTGACAGATGTGGATGTTGTAAGTAACAGATGTGGATGTTGTAAGTGACAGATGTAGATGTTGTAAGTAACAGATGTGGATGTTGTAAGTGGTAGATGTTGTAAGTAACAGATGTGGATGTTGTAAGTGACAGATGTAGATGTTGTAAGTAACAGATGTGGATGTTGTAAGTAACAGATGTAGATGTTGTAAGTAACAGATGTGGATGTTGTAAGTGACAGATGTAGATGTTGTAAGTAACAGATGTGGATGTTGTAAGTGACAGATGTAGATGTTGTAAGTAACAGATGTAGATGTTGTAAGTGACAGATGTAGATGTTGTAAGTGACAGATGTAGATGTTGTAAGTAACAGATGTAGATGTTGTAAGTAACAGATGTGGATGTTGTAAGTGACAGATGTAGATGTTGTAAGTGACAGATGTAGATGTTGTAAGTGACAGATGTAGATGTTGTAAGTGATAGATGTAGATGTTGTAAGTGACAGATGTAGATGTTGTAAGCGACAGATGTAGATGTTGCAAGCGACAGATGTAGATGTTGTAAGCGACAGACAGATGTAGATGTTGTAAGTGACAGATGTAGATGTTGTAAGTGACGGATGTAGATGTTGTAAGTGACAGATGTAGATGTTGTAAGTGACAGATGTGGATGTTGTAAGTGACAGATGTAGATGTTGTAAGTGACAGATGTAGATGTTGTAAGTGACATATGTGGATGTTGTAAGTGACAAATGTAGATGTTGTAAGTGACAGATATAGATGTTGTAAGTGACAGATGTGAATGTTGTAAGTGACAGATGTAGATGTTGTAAGTGACAGATGTAGATGTTGTAAGTGACAGATGTAGATGTTGTAAGTGACAGATGTAGATGTTGTAAGTGACAGATGTAGATGTTGTAAGTGACATATGTGGGTGTTGTAAGTGACAGATGTAGATGTTGTAAGTGACAGATGTAGATGTTGTAAGTGATAGATGTAGATGTTGTAAGTGACAGATGTAGATGTTGTAAGTGACAGATGTAGATGTTGTAAGTGACATATGTGGATGTTGTAAGTGACAGATGTAGATGTTGTAAGTGACAGATGTAGATGTTGTAAGTGACAGATGTGGATGTTGTAAGTGACAGATGTAGATGTAGTAAGTGACAGATGTAGATGTTGTAAGCGACAGACAGATGTAGATGTTGTAAGTGACAGATGTAGATGTTTTAAGTGACATATGTGGATGTTGTAAGTGACAGATGTAGATGTTGTAAGTGACAGATGTAGATGTTGTAAGTGACAGATGTAGATGTTGTAAGTGACAGATGCAGATGTTGTAAGTGACAGATGTAGATGTTGTAAGTGACAGATGTGGATGTTGTAAGTGACAGATGTAGATGTTGTAAGTAACAGATGTGGATGTTGTAAGTGACAGATGTAGATGTTGTAAGTAACAGATGTGGATGTTGTAAGTGACAGATGTAGATGTTGTAAGTAACAGATGTGGATGTTGTAAGTAACAGATGTGGATGTTGTAAGTGACAGATGTGGATGTTGTAAGTGACAGATGTAGATGTTGTAAGTAACAGATGTGGATGTTGTAAGTAACAGATGTGGATGTTGTAAGTGACAGATGTAGATGTTGTAAGTAACAGATGTGGATGTTGTAAGTGACAGATGTAGATGTTGTAAGTAACAGATGTGGATGTTGTAAGTGACAGATGTAGATGTTGTAAGTAACAGATGTGGATGTTGTAAGTGACAGATGTAGATGTTGTAAGTAACAGATGTGGATGTTGTAAGTGGTAGATGTTGTAAGTAACAGATGTGGATGTTGTAAGTGACAGATGTAGATGTTGTAAGTAACAGATGTGGATGTTGTAAGTAACAGATGTAGATGTTGTAAGTAACAGATGTGGATGTTGTAAGTGACAGATGTAGATGTTGTAAGTAACAGATGTGGATGTTGTAAGTGACAGATGTAGATGTTGTAAGTAACAGATGTAGATGTTGTAAGTGACAGATGTAGATGTTGTAAGTGACAGATGTAGATGTTGTAAGTAACAGATGTAGATGTTGTAAGTAACAGATGTGGATGTTGTAAGTGACAGATGCAGATGTTGTAAGTGACAGATGTAGATGTTGTAAGTGACAGATGTAGATGTTGTAAGTGACAGATGTAGATGTTGTAAGTGACAGATGTAGATGTTGTAAGTGACAGATGTAGATGTTGTAAGTGACAGATGTAGATGTTGTAAGTGACAGATGTAGATGTTATAAGTGACAGATGTAGATGTTGTAAGTGACAGATGTAGATGTTGTAAGTAACAGATGTGGATGTTGTAAGTGACAGATGTAGATGTTGTAAGTGACAGATGTAGATGTTGTAAGTGACAGATGTGGATGTTGTAAGTGACAGATGTAGATGTTGTAAGTGACAGATGTAGATGTTGTAAGTGACAGATGTGGATGTTGTAAGTAACAGCTGTGGATGTTGTAAGTGACAGATGTAGATGTTGTAAGTAACAGATGTGGATGTTGTAAGTGGTAGATGTTGTAAGTAACAGATGTGGATGTTGTAAGTGACAGATGTAGATGTTGTAAGTAACAGATGTGGATGTTGTAAGTAACAGATGTAGATGTTGTAAGTAACAGATGTGGATGTTGTAAGTGACAGATGTAGATGTTGTAAGTAACAGATGTGGATGTTGTAAGTGACAGATGTAGATGTTGTAAGTAACAGATGTAGATGTTGTAAGTGACAGATGTAGATGTTGTAAGTGACAGATGTAGATGTTGTAAGTAACAGATGTAGATGTTGTAAGTAACAGATGTGGATGTTGTAAGTGACAGATGCAGATGTTGTAAGTGACAGATGTAGATGTTGTAAGTGACAGATGTAGATGTTGTAAGTGACAGATGTAGATGTTATAAGTGACAGATGTAGATGTTGTAAGTGACAGATGTAGATGTTGTAAGTAACAGATGTGGATGTTGTAAGTGACAGATGTAGATGTTGTAAGTGACAGATGTAGATGTTGTAAGTGACAGATGTGGATGTTGTAAGTGACAGATGTGGATGTTGTAAGTGACAGATGTAGATGTCTCACTAACGTGGTTCCTTCCTTAACCATTTCATGACGTATCCGGCCAAAACCGGCCTCTGTATTGGTTTTGGGGAATGTCCATTTGCAGGCCAAGAGAAGACTATTTTTGAAAATTTCCCACTGGAATGACTGGCTCGATAACCGAGCCAGTCATTCAGTTGGAAATTTTCAAAAATAGTCTTCTCTTGGCCTGCAAATGGACATTCAATATGTTAATATTTTAATTTTTTGAACAACTTTCGTCATTAAAGGGTTAAACAATGGATATGATATTTAGTATTTTGTGCAAATGCCTCTTTGTCAATACAAATCATTGTGCAAGCACATTTTCTTACTCATAGTGCATGTCTTAATAGTTAGGAACGTCTTCCCCTTGCTACTAGACGTAACACTATGCTGTTTTGCCCTTACTTTGACAAAATACACACAGGTTCTGATCGAATGTTGTTCTTGATTTTGAGGACGAGCCGTCTTTACGTGCCCAACATCGTTTCTTAGATGCAGCTGAAAAACATAATTTCTCCTCATACGGCTTTCGAGGATGACTTAAGAGACTGTTGGAATAGGGAGACGCATGTTTACCGAGTTTAGCCCAGTCTGTGGAAAATACTTTGATCATTGAGGCCAATGGCATTGAACTTGTCAATGAAAAGCGGTCACTTCGCAGACAATACACTAATACGCCATCATCACTTTAGATAGAAAGCCTGAAGTAAGTTGGTATTTGGACAGTTCTATTCTAAAAATGTATGTTAGAGATAAATGCGCATAAATAATCTATGTCATATAATTACTATATTTATGACAGCTGTATTAATATTATCAAAATGATATGAGCCAGCTGTGTGTATTTTAGAGGGATATATTTTAGAAATTATCCACATATTATAAATTGTTTATATATTTTGAGGCTTTCCACCTGACAAAGCAGACGCAGTAGTTATGATCTAACAAATATATCGATTATAATTTAATTAAAAACTAATTTGACTGGAAGTTGCGATTGATTGCCTTGGGCGCTACCAACTTGAGTCAAATTAGGTTTAACTATCTTTGAAGCAGTTTACCTTGAATTCTAGCCATTGGAATATTATGGTTAAAAGGGTTAAATATAGATTTATAACACTAATACCTTTGAAATCATGAGATACACACAGTGGAATTACATTGAATACATTTTGATAAAATTAATAAACCGGTCACAAGAATACTAAATATATTATGGCATTGATAATTTTTATGTAAGTAATTTAAATAATTTTGGCACTATTATAGTGCGTAATTTTATCGCATCAGTGTATGATGAAAGAGCAATCTGCAAACGTGGCAACAAGTTGAATCTGATTTCTTAATGTATAATCCCCAAAAATAAATTTTAAAACTAGAGTTGGCAAATTTTCTAAAGTAGTCTCCTAATATGGCCAAATTGCCGTCTGACTAATTGCTGGCGTCATCGTAAATTCCCAACGTCACTGGCTTGACCTCTTAAGCCCCCCCCTCCCATCTCGCGGTGGGTGGGGTGGGTCGGTGGGGGAGTGGGGGTGGGGGTTAACCAAATGTAAATATCGCCGTGCACATCCCACTCATATGGGTAATTGACATAACAAATTTGTTTGAATTCCATCCAATGGTTTTGGAGGAGTTGCGTTCAATCGATTTTCGCAAAGACGGACAGATGGACAGACAGAAACACGCACGCACACACACGCACACACACACGCACACACACACACACGCACGCACTCGCACGCACGCACGCACGCTGCAATTAAAAACATTTTCACGTATTTAGGCAAGTATTTGTTCATTTCTCACCGCGAACTTCACGTTTCACGTAGACGTAGGCTTAATGCTTAGGGTCTGATGACTTTTGCATGCCTCACGGGTACACATCACAGAAACAATCTTAGCGAGTAAGAAATGTCAGTCTTTAATATCTTGAACATAATTGGATTGGAAGCCATTGCTTCCGTAGCAGCAGTTTCTTCTAATCCATTTTATGTTTAGAATATTCAACAGGACTAATAGACGTTGTATTTTGTTTGGGATACAGCTGTACTGTTCCGTATTGGCCGAAAGGAGATCGAGGCTCTTCCCACTCTATAGGCCTGCGCATTTTGTTGTTTTTCTCTCCACTCCCCAGGTTTTCGCTGCGCAACTTGATGGAGATCAATAATCGATCATATACATTATCTTAAACAAGTCATATACAGGCCATTTCCCCGCGCGACACTATCTATATATCGTCTTACAGAAACGAATATGAACAGAAACTATTTATTATAGATAACGCGCGGTCCCCACGCGCCCAACACGCGATATAGCTAGCTATAGGCTATGCAGGTGTTTTGTATAAATGGCAATTCAGATTTTCGCCCAAGGCAATAAGACATTATTAACACCCTTTCTTCTAAACGAGCCCCCGTTTCAATGTCCAAACGGTAATATATACTTATATATATATACACCTGTGCAAAAGTTAAGCACCAGCAAAAACAATAGAACGTAGAAACATGATGGTACAACTAGGGTGCCATACTTTTTGTCCCCGCGTTAGCTGACATAATTCCAAGTACGAAATGCACATGCATGCATGACTTCACGCCGCTTGATGTCCGTGCGTGGCGGGAAACAGCACACGTGTTCAGTTATGTAAAAGTCCAGTTTGAGGTGTAGAACATTACATACAGATTTAGGCGACAAGATTAGGAATTTTGTGTTCATGACCGTGGTTTATTTGTACAGAGAGAATTAGCTCTTGATTGTGAACCGCTATGGCAAGACGAAGGTTAAGTGATCGTGTGAAATGGCAAATCATAGGCATGCATACCACTGGTATGTCATGCAGAGAGATTGGCAGACAGCTGAACATTAACCATACTGTAATCAATCGTTTGATTGCAAAACATGGGCAAACTAACGAGGTGAAGGACAGGCCTAGATCTGGAAGACCGAAGAAGACTACTGCCCGAGATGATCGAGCCCTAGTACGCCTTGTTAGGAGATCTCCATTCACCAACAGCAGAGTGCTCAGCCAGCAATGGGAAACGTGCAATAGAGTGTCAATGTCTACCATCAAAAGGAGACTGTATGCTGCTGGCATGAAAGCTAGGAGACCTGTCAGACGTCCTCTCCTCACTGCACACCACAAAGAGGAGCATCTGAGGTGGTGCAACGAAAGAAGACACTGGAACATGAGATCCTGGAGACGGGTACACTGGTCCGATGAAAGTCGGTTCCTGCTTCATGCCACAGATGGTCGAACTCGTGTATGGAGGTCCAGACGCACGGCGTACGACCAACGTAACATCATGGAAGAAGTTCCATTTGGTGGAGGTTCCGTTATGATATGGGGGTGCATCTCATTTGATTGTAAGCTGGATCTGTTGACTGTACCTGGAACACTAAATGGACAAAGATATCAAGATTCCATACTGGATAGAGTTGTGGTCCCTCATTTTGTAAATCATGCACCTGGAACCCACCCTATATTCATGGATGACAACGCCCGACCACATCGTGCTAGAGCTGTGCATGAATACCTCCGCCAGAATGCCATCGAAACCCTACCATGGCCAGCAAGGAGCCCTGACATGAACCCTATTGAGCATATCTGGGACATTCTGGGAAACATGGTGAGAAGGAGGGATCCTCCTGTGCAGAACCTACAGGAATTAACAGACGCACTCCATCTTGAATGGCAACGAATACCACAATGGCGTATCAATCGGTTGGTGACCAGCATGAGACGTCGTGTCCAGGCCATCATCCAGGCACAAGGTGGATATACCCGGTATTAATAATGACAGTCTCAAACTCGTGCACAGATGTTAAACTTCGTTTTCAGACACCATCAATGACAATCTAGCCACGTGTGTCAACTGTAGGGCAATAGTTGTCAGTTGTGTCAACGTAACCATATTCAGGCCTCGTTTTCAAGTTCAAACAAAAACATACAGTGTTTCCCCACCATCATAATCAGCATTCCTCTAGTTGCATTATTACCTCTTGCACTAAGATGGATGGGTACATAAATGTTTATGCTATTGCTTTCTTCATAGCACATGAATATACCCTCGCATGTGCGTAAAAATAGGGTGGTGCTTAACTTTTGCACAGGTGTAAATATATATATATATATATATATATATATATATATATATATATATATATATATATATATATATATATATATATATATATATATATATATATATATATATATATATATATATATATATATATATATATATATATATATATATATATATATATATATATATATATATATATATATATGGGACAAGCGCTGAAACAAATACGGTTGAAAAGGGTTGAGCTGCCTTAAAAACTAACAACTAGCCTATTTCCAGTCAAATTGTTTTTAAAATATAGGCCGACATCAGGGTATTACTATCACGATTAGATTTGCTATCTAGATATAATGAAAAGCGCAACTAACAATTAAGGACAAATTTGTCCAATACGGTCTCGATTATATACTTTTCAATGGGTCAAAAGTGTCTATTTCGAAAAGAAAGTTGGTGAAAGCTGTTACTGTTGTCACCCAAAATTGAAACACATGATCGGGACGCGAATGACATACATACAAACAAGTTTGGAGAAGGTCGGTACAGTAGAACCAGAGTTATTGAAATTATGATAACTATGAAAACCTTCAGCGCTGCTATCACACTCCGCCATTAACCCTCATAGCGCTGCTATCACTCTCCGCCATTAACCCTCACAGCACTGCTATCACACTCCGCCATTAACCCTCACAACACTGCTATCACACTCCGCCATTAACCCTCATAGCGCTGCTATCACACTCCGCCATTAACCCTCATAGCGCTGCTATCACACTCCGCCATTAACCCTCATAGCGCTGCTATCACACTCCGCCATTAACCCTCACAGCACTGCTATCACACTCCGCCATTAACCCTCATAGCGCTACTATCACACTCCGCCATTAACCCTCACAGCACTGCTATCACACTCCGCCATTAACCCTCATAGCGCTGCTATCACACTCCGCCATTAACCCTCACAGAGCTGCTATCACACTCCGCCATTAACCCTCACAGCACTGCTATCACACTCCGCCATTAACCCTCACAGCACTGCTATCACACTCCGCCATTAACCCTCATAGCGCTACTATCACACTCCGCCATTAACCCTCACAGCACTGCTATCACACTCCGCCATTAACCCTCACAGCACTGCTATCACACTCCGCCATTAACCATCATAGCGCTGCTATCACACTCCGCCATTAACCCTCATAGCGCTGCTATCACACTCCGCCATTGACCCTCACAGCACTGCCTGCTATCACACTCCGCCATTAACCATCATAGCGCTGCTATCACACTCCGCCATTAACCCTCACAGCACTGCTATCACACTCCGCCATTAACCCTCACAGCACTGCTATCACACTCCGCCATTAACCCTCACAGCACTGCTATCACACTCCCGCCATTAACCCTCACAGAGCTGCTATCACACTCCGCCATTAACCCTCACAGAGCTGCTATCACACTCCGCCATTAACCCTCATAGCGCTGCTATCACTCTCCACCATTAACTCTCACAGCGCTGCTATCACACTCCGCCATTAACCCTCACAGCACTGCTATCACACTCCACCATTAACCCTCATAGCGCTGCTATCACACTCCGCCATTAACACTCACAGTGCTGCTATCACACTCCGCCATTAACCCTCACAACACTGCTATCACACTCCGCCATTAACCATCATAGCGCTGCTATCACACTCCGCCATTAACCCTAACGGCACTGCTATCACACTCCGCCATTAACCCTCACAGCACTGCTATCACACTCCGCCATTAACCCTCACAGCACTGCTATCACACTCCCGCCATTAACCCTCACAGAGCTGCTATCACACTCCGCCATTAACCCTCACAGAGCTGCTATCACACTCCGCCATTAACACTCATAGCCCTGCTATCACACTCCGCCATTAACCCTCATAGCCCTGCTATCACACTCCGCCATTGACCCTCACAGCACTGCTATCACACTCCACCATTAACTCTCACAGCGCTGCTATCACACTCCGCCATTAACCCTCACAGCGATGCTATCACACTCCGCCATTAACCCTCACAGCACTGCTATCACACTCCGCCATTAACCCTCACAGGACTGCTATCACACTCCGCCATTAACCATCATAGCGCTGCTATCACACTCCGCCATTAACCCTCACAGCACTGCTATCACACTCCGCCATTAACCCTCACAGCACTGCTATCACACTCCGCCATTAACCCTCACAGCACTGCTATCACACTCCCGCCATTAACCCTCATAGCGCTGCTATCACACTCCGCCATTAACCCTCATAGCGCTGCTATCACACTCCGCAATTAACCCTCATAGCGCTGCTATCACACTCCACCATTAACTCTCACAGCGCTGCTATCACACTCCGCCATTAACCCTCACAGCGATGCTATCACACTCCGCCATTAACCCTCACAGCGCTGCTATCACTCTCCCGCCATTAACCCTCACAGCGCTGCTATCACACTCCACCATTAACCCTCACAGCACTGCTATCACACTCCCGCCATTAACCCTCACAAAGCTACAATCACACTCCGCCATTATCCCTCACAGAGCTGCTATCACACTCCCGCCATTAACCCTCACAGCACTGCTATCACACTCCCGCCATTAACCCTCACAGCACTGCTATCACACTCCGCTATTAAGCCTCACAGAGCTGCTATCACACTCCGCCATTAACCCTCACAGCACTGCTATCACACTCCGCCATTAACCCTCACAGAGCTGCTATCACACTCCGCCATTAACCCTCATAGCGCTGCTATCACACTCCACCATTAACCGTCATAGCGCTGCTATTACACTCCACCATTAACTCTCACAGCGCTGCTATCACACTCCGCCATTAACCCTCACAGCACTGCTATCACACTCCGCCATTAACCCTCACAGCACTGCTATCACACTCCGGCCATTAACCCTCATAGCGCTGCTATCACACTCCGCCATTAACCCTCAAAGCGCTGCTATCACACTCCGCCATTAACCCTCATAGCGCTGCTATCACACTCCGCCATTAACCCTCACAGCACTGCTATCACACTCCGCCATTAACCCTCACAGCACTGCTATCACACTCCGCCATTAACCCTCACAGAGCTGCTATCACACTCCGCCATTAACCCTCATAGCGCTGCTATCACACTCCACCATTAACACTCATAGCGCTGCTATTACACTCCACCATTAACTCTCACAGCGCTGCTATCACACTCCGCCATTAACCCTCACAGCACTGCTATCACACTCCGCCATTAACCCTCATAGCGCTGCTATCACACTCCGCCATTAACCCTCATAGCGCTGCTATCACACTTCACCATTAACTCTCACAGCGCTGCTATCACACTCCGCCATTAACCCTCACAGCGATGCTATCACACTCCGCCATTAACCCTCACAGCGCTGCTATCACTCTCCCGCCATTAACCCTCACAGCGCTGCTATCACACTCCGCCATTAACCCTCACTGCACTGCTATCACACTCCCGCCATTAACCCTCACAAAGCTACTATCACACTCCGCCATTATCCCTCACAGAGCTGCTATCACACTCCCGCCATTAACCCTCACAGAGCTGCTATCACACTCCGCCATTAACACTCACATCACTGCTATTACACTCCAGCCATTAACCCTCACAGAGCTGCTATCACACTCCGCCAGTAACCCTCACAGAGCTGCTATCACACTCCCGCCATTAACCCTCACAGCGCTGCTATTACACTCCCGCCATTAACTCTCACAGTGCTGCTATTACACTCCCGCCATTAACCCTCACAGTGCTGCTATTACACTCCGACATTAACCTTCACAGAGCTCCTATTACACTCCCGCCATTAACTCTCACAGTGCTGCTATTACACTCCCGCCATTAACCCTCACAGCACTGCTATCACACTCCGCTATTAAGCCTCACAGAGCTGCTAGCACACTCCGCCATTAACCCTCACAGCACTGCTATCACACTCCGCCATTAACCCTCACAGAGCTGCTATCACACTCCGCCATTAACCCTCATAGCGCTGCTATCACACTCCACCATTAACCGTCATAGCGCTGCTATTACACTCCACCATTAACTCTCACAGCGCTGCTATCACACTCCGCCATTAACCCTCACAGCACTGCTATCACACTCCGCCATTAACCCTCACAGCACTGCTATCACACTCGGGCCATTAACCCTCATAGCGCTGCTATCACACTCCGCCATTAACCCTCAAAGCGCTGCTATCACACTCCGCCATTAACCCTCATAGCGCTGCTATCACACTCCGCCATTAACCCTCACAGCACTGCTATCACACTCCGCCATTAACCCTCACAGCACTGCTATCACACTCCGCCATTAACCCTCACAGAGCTGCTATCACACTCCGCCATTAACCCTCATAGCGCTGCTATCACACTCCACCATTAACCCTCATAGCGCTGCTATTACACTCCACCATTAACTCTCACAGCGCTGCTATCACACTCCGCCATTAACCCTCACAGCACTGCTATCACACTCCGCCATTAACCCTCATAGCGCTGCTATCACACTCCGCCATTAACCCTCATAGCGCTGCTATCACACTTCACCATTAACTCTCACAGCGCTGCTATCACACTCCGCCATTAACCCTCACAGCGATGCTATCACACTCCGCCATTAACCCTCACAGCGCTGCTATCACTCTCCCGCCATTAACCCTCACAGCGCTGCTATCACACTCCGCCATTAACCCTCACTGCACTGCTATCACACTCCCGCCATTAACCCTCACAAAGCTACTATCACACTCCGCCATTATCCCTCACAGAGCTGCTATCACACTCCCGCCATTAACCCTCACAGAGCTGCTATCACACTCCGCCATTAACACTCACATCACTGCTATTACACTCCAGCCATTAACCCTCACAGAGCTGCTATCACACTCCGCCAGTAACCCTCACAGAGCTGCTATCACACTCCCGCCATTAACCCTCACAGCGCTGCTATTACACTCCCGCCATTAACTCTCACAGTGCTGCTATTACACTCCCGCCATTAACCCTCACAGTGCTGCTATTACACTCCGACATTAACCTTCACAGAGCTCCTATTACACTCCCGCCATTAACCCTCACAGAGCTGCTATTACACTCCGCCATTAACCCTCACAGTGCTGCTATCTCACTCCGCCATTACCCCTCACAGAGCTGCTATCACACTCCACCATTAACACTCACAGCACTGCTATTACACTCCCGCCATTAACTCTCACAGAGCTGCTATCACACTCCCGCCATTAACCCTCACAGTGCTGCTATTACACTCCGACATTAACGTTCACAGCGCTGCTATTACACTCCCGCCATTAACCCTCACAGCGCTGCTATCACATTCCGCCAGTAACCCTCACAGAGCTGCTATCACACTCCGCCAGTAACCCTCACAGAGCTGCTATCACACTCCCGCCATTAACCCTCACAGTGCTGCTATCACACTCCGCCATTAACCCTCACAGAGCTGCTATTACACTCCCGCCATTAACCCTCACAGAGCTGCTATCACACTCCCGCCATTAACCCTCACAGTGCTGCTATTACACTCCGACATTAACCTTCACAGCGCTGCTATTACACTCCCGCCATTAACCCTCACAGTGCTGCTATTACACTCCCGCCATTAACCCTCACAGTGCTGCTATTACACTCCCGCCATTAACCCTCACAGAGCTGCTATTACACTCCCGCCATTAGCCCTCACAGAGCTGCTATCACACTCCGCCATTAACCCTCACAGAGCTGCTATTACACTCCCGCCATTAATCCCTCACAGAGCTGCTATCACACTCCGCCATTAACCCTCACAGAGCTGCTATTACACTCCCGCCATTAACCCTCACAGTGCTGCTATTACACTCCGACATTAACCTTCACAGAGCTGCTATCACACTCCCGCCATTAACCCTCACATTGCTGCTATCACACTCCGCCATTAACCCTCACAGAGCTGCTATTACACTCCGCCATTAAGCCTCACAGAGCTCTTATTACACTCCCGCCATCAACCCTCACAGAGCTGCTATCACACTCCCGCCATTAACCTTCACAGGGCTGCTATTACACTCCCGCCATTAACCCTCACAGTGCTGCTATTACACTCCCGCCATTAACCCTCACAGTGCTGCTATTACACTCCCGCCATTAACCCTCACAGAGCTGCTATTACACTCCCGCAATTAACCCTCATAGTGCTGCTATCACACTCCGCCATTACCCCTCACAGAGCTGCTATCACACACCGCCATTAACACTCACATTACTGCTATTACACTCCAGCCATTAACCCTCACAGAGCTGCTATCACACTCCGCCAGTAACCCTCACAGAGCTGCTATCACACTCCCGCCATTAACCCTCACAGCGCTGCTATTACACTCCCGCCATTAACTCTCACAGTGCTGCTATTACACTCCCGCCATTAACCCTCACAGTGCTGCTATTACACTCCGACATTAACCTTCACAGAGCTCCTATTACACTCCCGCCATTAACCCTCACAGAGCTGCTATCACACTCCCGCCATTAACCCTCATAGTGCTACTATTACACTCCCGCCATTAACCCTCACAGAGCTGCTATCACACTCCCGCCATTATCCCTCACAGAGCTGCTATTACACTCCCGCCATTAACCCTCACAGAGATGCTATCACACTCCGCCATTAACCCTCACAGAGCTGCTATCACACTCCGCCATTAACACTCATAGCCCTGCTATCACACTCCGCCATTGACCCTCACAGCACTGCTATCACACTCCACCATTAACTCTCACAGCGCTGCTATCACACTCCGCCATTAACCCTCACAGCGATGCTATCACACTCCGCCATTAACCCTCACAGCACTGCTATCACACTCCGCCATTAACCCTCACAGGACTGCTATCACACTCCGCCATTAACCATCATAGCGCTGCTATCACACTCCGCCATTAACCCTCACAGCACTGCTATCACACTCCGCCATTAACCCTCACAGCACTGCTATCACACTCCGCCATTAACCCTCACAGCACTGCTATCACACTCCCGCCATTAACCCTCATAGCGCTGCTATCACACTCCGCCATTAACCCTCATAGTGCTGCTATCACACTCCGCAATTAACCCTCATAGCGCTGCTATCACACTCCACCATTAACTCTCACAGCGCTGCTATCACACTCCGCCATTAACCCTCACAGCGATGCTATCACACTCCGCCATTAACCCTCACAGCGCTGCTATCACTCTCCCGCCATTAACCCTCACAGCGCTGCTATCACACTCCACCATTAACCCTCACAGCACTGCTATCACACTCCCGCCATTAACCCTCACAAAGCTACAATCACACTCCGCCATTACCCCTCACAGAGCTGCTATCACACTCCCGCCATTAACCCTCACAGCACTGCTATCACACTCCCGCCATTAACCCTCACAGCACTGCTATCACACTCCGCTATTAAGCCTCACAGAGCTGCTATCACACTCCGCCATTAACCCTCACAGCACTGCTATCACACTCCGCCATTAACCCTCACAGAGCTGCTATCACACTCCGCCATTAACCCTCATAGCGCTGCTATCACACTCCACCATTAACCGTCATAGCGCTGCTATTACACTCCACCATTAACTCTCACAGCGCTGCTATCACACTCCGCCATTAACCCTCACAGCACTGCTATCACACTCCGCCATTAACCCTCACAGCACTGCTATCACACTCCGGCCATTAACCCTCATAGCGCTGCTATCACACTCCGCCATTAACCCTCAAAGCGCTGCTATCACACTCCGCCATTAACCCTCATAGCGCTGCTATCACACTCCGCCATTAACCCTCACAGCACTGCTATCACACTCCGCCATTAACCCTCACAGCACTGCTATCACACTCCGCCATTAACCCTCACAGAGCTGCTATCACACTCCGCCATTAACCCTCATAGCGCTGCTATCACACTCCACCATTAACCCTCATAGCGCTGCTATTACACTCCACCATTAACTCTCACAGCGCTGCTATCACACTCCGCCATTAACCCTCACAGCACTGCTATCACACTCCGCCATTAACCCTCATAGCGCTGCTATCACACTCCGCCATTAACCCTCATAGCGCTGCTATCACACTTCACCATTAACTCTCACAGCGCTGCTATCACACTCCGCCATTAACCCTCACAGCGATGCTATCACACTCCGCCATTAACCCTCACAGCGCTGCTATCACTCTCCCGCCATTAACCCTCACAGCGCTGCTATCACACTCCGCCATTAACCCTCACTGCACTGCTATCACACTCCCGCCATTAACCCTCACAAAGCTACTATCACACTCCGCCATTATCCCTCACAGAGCTGCTATCACACTCCCGCCATTAACCCTCACAGAGCTGCTATCACACTCCGCCATTAACACTCACATCACTGCTATTACACTCCAGCCATTAACCCTCACAGAGCTGCTATCACACTCCGCCAGTAACCCTCACAGAGCTGCTATCACACTCCCGCCATTAACCCTCACAGCGCTGCTATTACACTCCCGCCATTAACTCTCACAGTGCTGCTATTACACTCCCGCCATTAACCCTCACAGTGCTGCTATTACACTCCGACATTAACCTTCACAGAGCTCCTATTACACTCCCGCCATTAACCCTCACAGAGCTGCTATTACACTCCGCCATTAACCCTCACAGTGCTGCTATCTCACTCCGCCATTACCCCTCACAGAGCTGCTATCACACTCCACCATTAACACTGACAGCACTGCTATTACACTCCCGCCATTAACCCTCACAGAGCTGCTATCACACTCCCGCCATTAACCCTCACAGTGCTGCTATTACACTCCGACATTAACGTTCACAGCGCTGCTATTACACTCCCGCCATTAACCCTCACAGCGCTGCTATCACATTCCGCCAGTAACCCTCACAGAGCTGCTATCACACTCCGCCAGTAACCCTCACAGAGCTGCTATCACACTCCCGCCATTAACCCTCACAGTGCTGCTATCACACTCCGCCATTAACCCTCACAGAGCTGCTATTACACTCCCGCCATTAACCCTCACAGAGCTGCTATTACACTCCCGCCATTAGCCCTCACAGAGCTGCTATCACACTCCGCCATTAACCCTCACAGAGCTGCTATTACACTCCCGCCATTATCCCTCACAGAGCTGCTATCACACTCCGCCATTAACCCTCACAGAGCTGCTATTACACTCCCGCCATTAACCCTCACAGTGCTGCTATTACACTCCGACATTAACCTTCACAGAGCTGCTATCACACTCCCGCCATTAACCCTCACATTGCTGCTATCACACTCCGCCATTAACCCTCACAGAGCTGCTATTACACTCCGCCATTAAGCCTCACAGAGCTCTTATTACACTCCCGCCATCAACCCTCACAGAGCTGCTATCACACTCCCGCCATTAACCTTCACAGGGCTGCTATTACACTCCCGCCATTAACCCTCACAGTGCTGCTATTACACTCCCGCCATTAACCCTCACAGTGCTGCTATTACACTCCCGCCATTAACCCTCACAGAGCTGCTATTACACTCCCGCAATTAACCCTCATAGTGCTGCTATCACACTCCGCCATTACCCCTCACAGAGCTGCTATCACACACCGCCATTAACACTCACATTACTGCTATTACACTCCAGCCATTAACCCTCACAGAGCTGCTATCACACTCCGCCAGTAACCCTCACAGAGCTGCTATCACACTCCCGCCATTAACCCTCACAGCGCTGCTATTACACTCCCGCCATTAACTCTCACAGTGCTGCTATTACACTCCCGCCATTAACCCTCACAGTGCTGCTATTACACTCCGACATTAACCTTCACAGAGCTCCTATTACACTCCCGCCATTAACCCTCACAGAGCTGCTATCACACTCCCGCCATTAACCCTCATAGTGCTACTATTACACTCCCGCCATTAACCCTCACAGAGCTGCTATCACACTCCCGCCATTATCCCTCACAGAGCTGCTATTACACTCCCGCCATTAACCCTCACAGAGATGCTATCACACTCCGCCATTAACCCTCACAGAGCTGCTATTACACTCCGCCATTAACCCTCACAATGCTGCTATCTCACTCCGACATTACCCCTCACAGAGCTGCTATCACACTCCGCCATTAACACTCACAGCACTGCTATTACACTCCCGCCATTAACCCTCACAGAGCTGCTAGCACACTCCCGCCATTAACCCTCACAGAGCTGCCATCACACTCCGCCAGTAACCCTCACAGAGCTGCTATCACACTCCCGCCATTAACCCTCACAGTGCTGCTATTACACTCCGACATTAACCTTCACAGAGCTGCTATTACACTCCGCCATTAACCCTCACAGACCTGCGATTACACTCCCGCCATTAACCCTCACAGAGCTGCTATCACACTCCGCCATTAACCCTCACAGAGCTGCTATTACACTCCGCCATTAACCCTCACAGTGCTGCTATTACACTCCGACATTAACCTGAACAGAGCTGCTATCACACTCCCGCCATTAACCTTCACAGGGCTGCTATTACACTCCCGCCATTAACCCTCACAGTGCTGCTATTACACTCCCGCCATTAACCCTCACAGTGCTGCTATTACACTCCCGCCATGAACCCTCACAGAGCTGCTATTACACTCCCGCAATTAACCCTCATAGTGCTGCTATCACACTCCGCCATTACCCCTCACAGAGCTGCTATCACACTCCGCCATTAACACTCACATCACTGCTATTACACTCCAGCCATTAACCCTCACAGAGCTGCTATCACACTCCGCCAGTAACCCTCACAGAGCTGCTATCACACTCCCGCCATTAACCCTCACAGCGCTGCTATTACACTCCCGCCATTAACTCTCACAGTGCTGCTATTACACTCCCGCCTTTAACCCTCACAGTGCTGCTATTACACTCCGACATTAACCTTCACAGAGCTCCTATTACACTCCCGCCATTAACCCTCACAGAGCTGCTATCACACTCCCGCCATTAACCCTCATAGTGCTACTATTACACTCCCGCCATTAACCCTCACAGAGCTGCTATCACACTCCCGCCATTATCCCTCACAGAGCTGCTATTACACTCCCGCCATTAACCCTCACAGAGCTGCTATTACACTCCCGCCATTAACCCTCACAGTGCTGCTATTACACTCCGACATTAACGTTCACAGCGCTGCTATTACACTCCCGCCATTAACCCTCACAGCGCTGCTATCACATTCCGCCAGTAACCCTCACAGAGCTGCTATCACACTCCGCCAGTAACCCTCACAGAGCTGCTATTACACTCCGCCATTAACCCTCACAGTGCTGCTATTACACTCCGACATTAACCTTCACAGAGCTGCTATCACACTCCCGCCATTAACCCTCACATTGCTGCTATCACACTCCGCCATTAACCCTCACAGAGCTGCTATTACACTCCGCCATTAAGCCTCACAGAGCTCTTATTACGCTCCCGCCATCAACCCTCACAGAGCTGCTATCACACTCCCGCCATTAACCTTCACAGGGCTGCTATTACACTCCCGCCATTAACCCTCACAGTGCTGCTATTACACTCCCGCCATTAACCCTCACAGTGCTGCTATTACACTCCCGCCATTAACCCTCACAGAGCTGCTATTACACTCCCGCAATTAACCCTCATAGTGCTGCTATCACACTCCGCCATTACCCCTCACAGAGCTGCTATCACACACCGCCATTAACACTCACATTACTGCTATTACACTCCAGCCATTAACCCTCACAGAGCTGCTATCACACTCCGCCAGTAACCCTCACAGAGCTGCTATCACACTCCCGCCATTAACCCTCACAGCGCTGCTATTACACTCCCGCCATTAACTCTCACAGTGCTGCTATTACACTCCCGCCATTAACCCTCACAGTGCTGCTATTACACTCCGACATTAACCTTCACAGAGCTCCTATTACACTCCCGCCATTAACCCTCACAGAGCTGCTATCACACTCCCGCCATTAACCCTCATAGTGCTACTATTACACTCCCGCCATTAACCCTCACAGAGCTGCTATCACACTCCCGCCATTATCCCTCACAGAGCTGCTATTACACTCCCGCCATTAACCCTCACAGAGATGCTATCACACTCCGCCATTAACCCTCACAGAGCTGCTATTACACTCCGCCATTAACCCTCACAATGCTGCTATCTCACTCCGACATTACCCCTCACAGAGCTGCTATCACACTCCGCCATTAACACTCACAGCACTGCTATTACACTCCCGCCATTAACCCTCACAGAGCTGCTAGCACACTCCCGCCATTAACCCTCACAGAGCTGCCATCACACTCCGCCAGTAACCCTCACAGAGCTGCTATCACACTCCCGCCATTAACCCTCACAGTGCTGCTATTACACTCCGACATTAACCTTCACAGAGCTGCTATTACACTCCGCCATTAACCCTCACAGACCTGCGATTACACTCCCGCCATTAACCCTCACAGAGCTGCTATCACACTCCGCCATTAACCCTCACAGAGCTGCTATTACACTCCGCCATTAACCCTCACAGTGCTGCTATTACACTCCGACATTAACCTTCACAGAGCTGCTATCACACTCCCGCCATTAACCCTCACATTGCTGCTATCACACTCCGCCATTAACCCTCACAGAGCTGCTATTACACTCCGCCATTAAGCCTCACAGAGCTCTTATTACGCTCCCGCCATCAACCCTCACAGAGCTGCTATCACACTCCCGCCATTAACCTTCACAGGGCTGCTATTACACTCCCGCCATTAACCCTCACAGTGCTGCTATTACACTCCCGCCATTAACCCTCACAGTGCTGCTATTACACTCCCGCCATTAACCCTCACAGAGCTGCTATTACACTCCCGCAATTAACCCTCATAGTGCTGCTATCACACTCCGCCATTACCCCTCACAGAGCTGCTATCACACACCGCCATTAACACTCACATTACTGCTATTACACTCCAGCCATTAACCCTCACAGAGCTGCTATCACACTCCGCCAGTAACCCTCACAGAGCTGCTATCACACTCCCGCCATTAACCCTCACAGCGCTGCTATTACACTCCCGCCATTAACTCTCACAGTGCTGCTATTACACTCCCGCCATTAACCCTCACAGTGCTGCTATTACACTCCGACATTAACCTTCACAGAGCTCCTATTACACTCCCGCCATTAACCCTCACAGAGCTGCTATCACACTCCCGCCATTAACCCTCATAGTGCTACTATTACACTCCCGCCATTAACCCTCACAGAGCTGCTATCACACTCCCGCCATTATCCCTCACAGAGCTGCTATTACACTCCCGCCATTAACCCTCACAGAGATGCTATCACACTCCGCCATTAACCCTCACAGAGCTGCTATTACACTCCGCCATTAACCCTCACAATGCTGCTATCTCACTCCGACATTACCCCTCACAGAGCTGCTATCACACTCCGCCATTAACACTCACAGCACTGCTATTACACTCCCGCCATTAACCCTCACAGAGCTGCTAGCACACTCCCGCCATTAACCCTCACAGAGCTGCCATCACACTCCGCCAGTAACCCTCACAGAGCTGCTATCACACTCCCGCCATTAACCCTCACAGTGCTGCTATTACACTCCGACATTAACCTTCACAGAGCTGCTATTACACTCCGCCATTAACCCTCACAGACCTGCGATTACACTCCCGCCATTAACCCTCACAGAGCTGCTATCACACTCCGCCATTAACCCTCACAGAGCTGCTATTACACTCCGCCATTAACCCTCACAGTGCTGCTATTACACTCCGACATTAACCTGAACAGAGCTGCTATCACACTCCCGCCATTAACCTTCACAGGGCTGCTATTACACTCCCGCCATTAACCCTCACAGTGCTGCTATTACACTCCCGCCATTAACCCTCACAGTGCTGCTATTACACTCCCGCCATGAACCCTCACAGAGCTGCTATTACACTCCCGCAATTAACCCTCATAGTGCTGCTATCACACTCCGCCATTACCCCTCACAGAGCTCCTATCACACTCCGCCATTAACACTCACATCACTGCTATTACACTCCAGCCATTAACCCTCACAGAGCTGCTATCACACTCCGCCAGTAACCCTCACAGAGCTGCTATCACACTCCGGCCATTAACCCTCACAGCGCTGCTATTACACTCCCGCCATTAACTCTCACAGTGCTGCTATTACACTCCCGCCATTAACCCTCACAGTGCTGCTATTACACTCCGACATTAACCTTCACAGAGCTCCTATTACACTCCCGCCATTAACCCTCACAGAGCTGCTATCACACTCCCGCCATTAACCCTCATAGTGCTACTATTACACTCCCGCCATTAACCCTCACAGAGCTGCTATCACACTCCCGCCATTATCCCTCACAGAGCTGCTATTACACTCCCGCCATTAACCCTCACAGAGCTGCTATTACACTCCCGCCATTAACCCTCACAGCGCTGCTATTACACTCCGACATTAACGTTCACAGCGCTGCTATTACACTCCCGCCATTAACCCTCACAGCGCTGCTATCACATTCCGCCAGTAACCCTCACAGAGCTGCTATCACACTCCGCCAGTAACCCTCACAGAGCTGCTATCACACTCCCGCCATTAACCCTCACAGTGCTGCTATCACACTCCGCCATTAACCCTCACAGAGCTGCTATTACACTCCCGCCATTAATCCTCACAGAGCTGCTATCACACTCCCGCCATTAACCCTCACAGTGCTGCTATTACACTCCGACATTAACCTTCACAGCGCTGCTATTACACTCCCGCCATTAACCCTCACAGTACTGCTATTACACTCCCGCCAATAACCCTCACAGTGCTGCTATTACACTCCCGCCATTAACCCTCACAGAGCTGCTATTACACTCCCGCCATTAGCCCTCACAGAGGTGCTATCACACTCCGCCATTAACCCTCACAGAGCTGCTATTACACTCCCGCCATTATCCCTCACAGAGCTGCTATCACACTCCGCCATTAACCCTCACAGAGCTGCTATTACACTCCGCCATTAACCCTCACAGTGCTGCTATTACACTCCGACATTAACCTTCACAGAGCTGCTATCACACTCCCGCCATTAACCCTCACATTGCTGCTATCACACTCCGCCATTAACCGTCACAGAGCTGCTATTACACTCCGCCATTAAGCCTCACAGAGCTGTTATTACACTCCCGCCATCAACCCTCACAGAGCTGCTATCACACTCCCGCCATTAACCTTCACAGGGCTGCTATTACACTCCCGCCATTAACCCTCACAGTGCTGCTATTACACTCCCGCCATTAACCCTCACAGTGCTGCTATTACACTCCCGCCATTAACCCTCACAGAGCTGCTATTACACTCCCGCAATTAACCCTCATAGTGCTGCTATCACACTCCGCCATTACCCCTCACAGAGCTGCTATCACACTCCGCCATTAACACTCACATCACTGCTATTACACTCCAGCCATTAACCCTCACAGAGCTGCTATCACACTCCGCCAGTAACCCTCACAGAGCTGCTATCACACTCCCGCCATTAACCCTCACAGCGCTGCTATTACACTCCCGCCATTAACTCTCACAGTGCTGCTATTACACTCCGACATTAACCTTCACAGAGCTCCTATTACTCTCCCGCCATTAACCCTCACAGAGCTGCTATCACACTCCCGCCATTAACCCTCATAGTGCTACTATTACACTCCCGCCATTAACCCTCACAGAGCTGCTATCACACTCCCGCCATTATCCCTCACAGAGCTGCTATTACACTCCCGCCATTAACCCTCACAGAGATGCTATCACACTCCGCCATTAACCCTCACAGAGCTGCTATTACACTCCGCCATTAACCCTCACAATGCTGCTATCTCACTCCGACATTACCCCTCACAGAGCTGCTATCACACTCCGCCATTAACACTCACAGCACTGCTATTACACTCCCGCCATTAACCCTCACAGAGCTGCTAGCACACTCCCGCCATTAACCCTCACAGAGCTGCCATCACACTCCGCCAGTAACCCTCACAGAGCTGCTATCACACTCCCGCCATTAACCCTCACAGTGCTGCTATTACACTCCGACATTAACCTTCACAGAGCTGCTATTACACTCCGCCATTAACCCTCACAGACCTGCTATTACACTCCCGCCATTAACCCTCACAGAGCTGCTATCACACTCCGCCATTAACCCTCACAGAGCTGCTATTACACTCCGCCATTAACCCTCACAGTGCTGCTATTACACTCCGACATTAACCTGAACAGAGCTGCTATCACACTCCCGCCATTAACCCTCACATTGCTGCTATGACACTCCGCCATTAACCCTCACAGAGCTGCTATTACACTCCGCCATTAAGCCTCACAGAGCTGCTATTACACTCCCGCCATTAACCCTCACAGAGCTGCTATCACACTCCCGCCATTAACCTTCACAGGGCTGCTATTACACTCCGGCCATTAACCCTCACAGTGCTGCTATTACACTCCCGCCATTAACCCTCACAGTGCTGCTATTACACTCCCGCCATTAACCCTCAAAGAGCTGCTATTACACTCCCGCCATTAACCCTCATAGTGCTGCTATCACACTCCGCCATTACCCCTCACAGAGCTGCTATCACACTCCGCCATTAACACTCACATCACTGCTATTACACTCCAGCCATTAACCCTCACAGAGCTGCTATCACACTCCGCCAGTAACCCTCACAGAGCTGCTATCACACTCCCGCCATTAACCCTCACAGCGCTGCTATTACACTCCCGCCATTAACTCTCACAGTGCTGCTATTACACTCCCGCCATTAACCCTCACAGTGCTGCTATTACACTCCGACATTAACCTTCACAGAGCTCCTATTACACTCCCGCCATTAACCCTCACAGAGCTGCTATCACACTCCCGCCATTAACCCTCATAGTGCTACTATTACACTCCCGCCATTAACCCTCACAGAGCTGCTATCACACTCCCGCCATTATCCCTCATAGAGCTGCTATTACACTCCCGCCATTAACCCTCACAGAGATGCTATCACCTTCCGCCATTAACCCTCACAGAGCTGCTATTACACTCCGCCATTAACCCTCACAATGCTGCTATCTCACTCCGCCATTACCCCTCACAGAGCTGCTATCACACTCCGCCATTAACACTCACAGCACTGCTATTACACTCCCGCCATTAACCCTTACAGAGCTGCTAGCACACTCCCGCCATTAACCCTCACAGAGCTGCCATCACACTCCGCCAGTAACACTCACAGAGCTGCTATCACACTCCCGCCATTAACCCTCACAGTGCTGCTATTACACTCCGACATTAACCTTCACAGAGCTGCTATTACACTCCGCCATTAACCCTCACTTACTTGCGATTACACTCCCGCCATTAACCCTCACAGAGCTGCTATTACACTCCCGCCATTAACCCTCACAGTGCTGCTACTACACTCCCGCCATTAACCCTCACAGTGCTGCTATTACACTCCCGCCATTAACCCTCACAGACCTGCTATTACACTCCCGCCATTAACCCTCACAGAGCTGCTATTACACTCCGCCATTAACCCTCACAGAGCTGCTATTACACTCCCGCCATTATCCCTCACAGAGCTGCTATTACACTCCCGCCATTAACCCTCACAGAGCTGCTATTACACTCCCGCCATTATCCCTCACAGAGCTGCTATCACACTCCGCCATTAAGCCTCACAGAGCTGCTATTACACTCCCGCCATTAACCCTCACAGAGCTGCTATCACACTCCCGCCATTAACCCTCACAGTGCTACTATTACACTCCCGCCATTAACCCTCACAGAGCTGCTATCACACTCCCGCCATTATCCCTCACAGAGCTGCTATTACATTCCCGCCATTAACCCTCACAGAGATGCTATCACACTCCGCCATTAACCCTCACAGAGCTGCTATTACACTCCGCCATTAACCCTCACAGTGCTGCTATCTCACTCCGCCATTACCCCTCACAGAGCTGCTATCACACTCCGCCATTAACACTCACAGCACTGCTATTACACTCCCGTCATTAACCCTCACAGAGCTGCTAGCACACTCCCGCCATTAACCCTCACAGAGCTGCCATCACACTCCGCCAGTAACCCTCACAGAGCTGCTATCACACTCCCGCCATTAACCCTCACAGTGCTGCTATTACACTCCGACATTAACCCTCACAGACCTGCTCTCACACTCCGCCATTAACCCTCACAGAGCTGCTATTACACTCCCGCCATTAACCCTCACAGTGCTGCTATTACACTCCCGCCATTAACCCTCACAGAGCTGCTATTACACTCCCGCCATTAACCCTCACAGACCTGCTATTACACTCCTGCCATTAACCCTCACAGAGCTGCTATTACACTCCGCCATTAACCCTCACAGAGCTGCTATTACACTCCCGCCATTATCCCTCACAGAGCTGCTATTACACTCCCGCCATTAACCCTCACAGAGCTGCTATTACACTCCCGCCATTAACCCTCACAGAGCTGCTATCACGCTCCGACATTAACCCTCCCAGAGCTGCTATTACACTCCGCCATTAATCCTCACAGTGCTGCTATCACACTCCCCCATTACCCCTCACAGAGCTGCTATCACACTCCGCCATTAACACTCACATCACTGCTATTACACTCCCGCCATTAACCCTCACAGAGCTGCTACCACACTCCCGCCATTAACCCTCACAGAGCTGCTATCACACTCCCGCCATTAACCCTTACATAGCTGCTATCACACTCCCGCCATTAACCCTCACAGAGCTGCTATTACACTCCCGCCATTAACCCTCACAGAGCTGCTATCACACTCCCGCCATTAACCCTCACAGTGCTGCTATTACACTCCGACATTAACCTTCACAGCGCTGCTATTACACTCCCGCCATTAACCCTCACAGTGCTGCTATTACACTCCCGCCATTAACCCTCACAGTGCTGCTATTACACTCCCGCCATTATCCCTCACAGAGCTGCTATTACACTCCCGCTATCAACCCTCACAGAGCTGCTATCACACTCCGCCATTAACCCTCACAGAGCTGCTATTACACTCCCGCCATTATCCCTCACAGAGCTGCTATTACACTCCCGCCATTAACCCTCACAGAGCTGCTTTCACACTCCGCCATTAACCCTCACAGAGCTGCTATTACACTCCGCCATTAACCCTCACAGTGCTGCTATCACACTCCGCCATTACCCCTCACAGAGCTGCTATCACACTCCGCCATTAACACTCACAGCACTGCTATTACACTCCCGCCATTAACCCTCACAGAGCTGCTATCACACTCCCGCCATTAACCCTCACATAGCTGCCATCACACTCCGCCAGTAACCCTCACAGAGCTGCTATCACACTCCCGCCATT
This sequence comes from Chaetoderma sp. LZ-2023a, assembly GCA_034401795.1. Classification (NCBI taxonomy): domain Eukaryota; kingdom Metazoa; phylum Mollusca; class Caudofoveata; order Chaetodermatida; family Chaetodermatidae; genus Chaetoderma; species Chaetoderma sp. LZ-2023a. The sequence goes on along the minus strand of CM067360.1, from coordinate 7,996,022 downwards.
AACCCTCACAGTGCTGCTATTACACTCCGACATTAACCTTCACAGAGCTGCTATCACACTCCCGCCATTAACCCTCACATTGCTGCTATCACATTCCGCCATTAACCCTCACAGAGCTGCTATTACACTCCGCCATTAACCCTCACAGAGCTGCTATTACACTCCCGCATTAACCCTCACAGAGCTGCTATCACACTCCCGCCATTAACCCTCACAGTGCTGCTATTACACTCCGACATTAACTTTCACAGCGCTGCTATTACACTCCCGCCATTAACCCTCACAGTGCTGCTATTACACTCACGCCATTAACCCTCACAGTGCTGCTATTAGACTCCCGCCATTAACCCTCACAGAGCTGCTATTACACTCCCGCCATTAACCCTCACAGAGCTGCTATTACACTCCGCCATTAACCCTCACAGAGCTGCTATTGCACTCCCGCCATTATCCCTCACATCACTGATATTACACTCCCGCCATTAACCATCACAGAGCTGCTATCACACTCCCGCCATTAACCCTCACAGAGCTGCTATCACACTCCGCCAGAAACCCTCACAGAGCTGCTATCACACTCCCGCCATTAACCCTCACAGCGCTGCTATTACACTCCCGTCATTAACCCTCACAGTGCTGCTATTACACTCCCGCCATTAACCCTCACAGTGCTGCTATTTCACTCCGACATTAACCTTCACAGAGCTGCTATTACACTCCCGGCATTAACCCTCACAGAGCTGCTATCACACTCCCGGCATTAACCCTCACAGAGCTGCTATCACACTCCCGACATTAACCCTCACAGTGCTGCTATCACACTCCCGCCATTAACCCTCACAGAGCTGCTATTACACTCCCGCCATTAACCCTCACAGAGCTGCTATCACACTCCGCCAGTAACCCTCACAGAGCTGCTATCACACTCCGCCAGTAACCCTCACAGAGCTGCTATTACACTCCCGCCATTAACCCTCATAGTGCTGTTATTACACTCCCGCCATTAACCGTCACAGAGCTGCTATCACACTCCCGCCATTAACCCTCACAGTGCTGCTATTACACTCCGACATTAACCTTCACAGCGCTGCTATTACACTCCCGCCATTAACCCTCACAGTGCTGCTATTACACTCCGACATTAGCCTTCACAGTGCTGCTATCACACTCCCGCCATTAACCTTCACAGAGCTGCTATTACACTCCCGCCATTAACCCTCACAGAGCTGCTATAACACTCCGCCATTAACCCTCACAGAGCTGCTATCACACTCCCGCCATTATCCCTCACAGTGCTGCTATTACACTCCCGCCATTATCCCTCACAGAGCTGCTATTACACTCCCGCCATTAACCATCACAGAGCTGCTATCACACTCCCGCCATTAACCCTCACAGAGCTGCTATCACACTCCGCCAGTAACCCTCACAGAGCTGCTATCACACTCCCGCCATTAACCCTCACAGCGCTGCTATTACACTCCCGTCATTAACCCTCACAGTGCTGCTATTACACTCCCGCCATTACCCCTCACAGTGCTGCTATTTCACTCCGACATTAACCTTCACAGAGCTGCTATTACACTCCCGGCATTAACCCTCACAGAGCTGCTATCACACTCCCGGCATTAACCCTCACAGAGCTGCTATCACACTCCCGACATTAACCCTCACAGTGCTGCTATCACACTCCCGCCATTAACCCTCACATAGCTGCTATTACACTCCCGCCATTAACCCCCACAGAGCTGCTATCACACTCCGCCAGTAACCCTCACAGAGCTGCTATCACACTCCGCCAGTAACCCTCACAGAGCTGCTATTACACTCCCGCCATTAACCCTCATAGTGCTGTTATTACACTCCCGCCATTATCCCTCACAGAGCTGCTATCACACTCCCGCCATTAACCCTCACAGTGCTGCTATTACACTCCGACATTAACCTTCACAGCGCTGCTATTACACTCCCGCCATTAACCCTCACAGTGCTGCTATTACACTCCGACATTAGCCTTCACAGTGCTGCTATCACACTCCCGCCATTAACCTTCACAGAGCTGCTATTACACTCCCGCCATTAACCCTCACAGAGCTGCTATAACACTCCGCCATTAACCCTCACAGATCTGCTATCACACTCCCGCCATTATCCCTCACAGTGCTGCTATTACACTCCCGCCATTATCCCTCACAGAGCTGCTATTACACTCCCACCATTAACCCTCACAGAGCTGCTATTACACTCCCGCCATTAACCCTCACATAGCTGCTATCACACTCCCGCCATTAACCCTCACATAGCGGCTATTACACTCGGCCATTATCTCTCACAGTGCTGCTATCACACTCCCGCCATTAACCCGCACATAGCTGCTATCACACTCCCGCCATTAACCCTCACAAAGCTGCTATCACACTCTCGCCATTAACCCTCACATAGCTGCTATCACACTCCGCCATTAACCCTCACAAAGCTGCTATTACACTCCGCCATTATCCCTCACAGTGCTGCTATCACACTCCGGCACTAACCCTCACAGTGCTGCTATTACACTCCCGCCATTAACCCTCACAGTGCTGCTATCGCACACCGCCATTAACCCTCACAGTGCTGCTATCACACTCCGCCACTAACCTGCACAGTGATGCTATTACACTCCCGCCATTAACTCTCACAGTGCTGCTATCACACTCCCGCCATTAACCCTCACAGTGCTGCTATCACACCCCGCCATTAACCCTCACAGTTCTGCTATCACTCTCCGCCATTAACCCTCACAGTGCTGCTATTACACTCCGACATTAACTTTCACAGCGCTGCTATTACACTCCCGCCATTAACCCTCACAGTGCTGCTATTACACTCACGCCATTAACCCTCACAGTGCTGCTATTAGACTCCCGCCATTAACCCTCACAGAGCTGCTATTACACTCCCGCCATTAACCCTCACAGAGCTGCTATTACACTCCGCCATTAACCCTCACAGAGCTGCTATTGCACTCCCGCCATTATCCCTCACATCACTGATATTACACTCCCGCCATTAACCATCACAGAGCTGCTATCACACTCCCGCCATTAACCCTCACAGAGCTGCTATCACACTCCGCCAGAAACCCTCACAGAGCTGCTATCACACTCCCGCCATTAACCCTCACAGCGCTGCTATTACACTCCCGTCATTAACCCTCACAGTGCTGCTATTACACTCCCGCCATTAACCCTCACAGTGCTGCTATTTCACTCCGACATTAACCTTCACAGAGCTGCTATTACACTCCCGGCATTAACCCTCACAGAGCTGCTATCACACTCCCGGCATTAACCCTCACAGAGCTGCTATCACACTCCCGACATTAACCCTCACAGTGCTGCTATCACACTCCCGCCATTAACCCTCACAGAGCTGCTATTACACTCCCGCCATTAACCCTCACAGAGCTGCTATCACACTCCGCCAGTAACCCTCACAGAGCTGCTATCACACTCCGCCAGTAACCCTCACAGAGCTGCTATTACACTCCCGCCATTAACCCTCATAGTGCTGTTATTACACTCCCGCCATTAACCGTCACAGAGCTGCTATCACACTCCCGCCATTAACCCTCACAGTGCTGCTATTACACTCCGACATTAACCTTCACAGCGCTGCTATTACACTCCCGCCATTAACCCTCACAGTGCTGCTATTACACTCCGACATTAGCCTTCACAGTGCTGCTATCACACTCCCGCCATTAACCTTCACAGAGCTGCTATTACACTCCCGCCATTAACCCTCACAGAGCTGCTATAACACTCCGCCATTAACCCTCACAGAGCTGCTATCACACTCCCGCCATTATCCCTCACAGTGCTGCTATTACACTCCCGCCATTATCCCTCACAGAGCTGCTATTACACTCCCGCCATTAACCATCACAGAGCTGCTATCACACTCCCGCCATTAACCCTCACAGAGCTGCTATCACACTCCGCCAGTAACCCTCACAGAGCTGCTATCACACTCCCGCCATTAACCCTCACAGCGCTGCTATTACACTCCCGTCATTAACCCTCACAGTGCTGCTATTACACTCCCGCCATTACCCCTCACAGTGCTGCTATTTCACTCCGACATTAACCTTCACAGAGCTGCTATTACACTCCCGGCATTAACCCTCACAGAGCTGCTATCACACTCCCGGCATTAACCCTCACAAAGCTGCTATCACACTCTCGCCATTAACCCTCACATAGCTGCTATCACACTCCGCCATTAACCCTCACAAAGCTGCTATTACACTCCGCCATTATCCCTCACAGTGCTGCTATCACACTCCGGCACTAACCCTCACAGTGCTGCTATTACACTCCCGCCATTAACCCTCACAGTGCTGCTATCGCACACCGCCATTAACCCTCACAGTGCTGCTATCACACTCCGCCACTAACCTGCACAGTGATGCTATTACACTCCCGCCATTAACTCTCACAGTGCTGCTATCACACTCCCGCCATTAACCCTCACAGTGCTGCTATCACACCCCGCCATTAACCCTCACAGTTCTGCTATCACTCTCCGCCATTAACCCTCACAGTGCTGCTATTACACTCCGCCATTAACCCTCACAGAGCTGCTATCACACTCCGCCATTAACCCTCACAGAGCTGCTATCACACTCCCGTCATTACCCCTCACAGAGCTGCTATCACACTCCGCCATTAACCCTCACAGTGCTGCTATCACACTCCGCCATTAACCCTCACAGTGCTGCTATTACACTCCCGCCATTAACCCTCACAGAGCTGCTATCACACTCCCGCCATTAACCCTCACAGAGCTGCTATTACACTCCGCCATTAACCCTCACAGAGCTGCTATTACACTCCGCCATTAACCCTCACAGTGCTGCTATCACACTCCCGCCATTAACCCTCACAGTGCTGCTATCACACTCCGCCATTAACCCTCACAGCGCTGCTATCACACTCCGCCATTAACCCTCACAGCGCTGCTATTAGGCGTACAGTCCCGCCATTAACCCTTTGTGATACACTAGCACACTCCCGTCATTAACCCTCGCAAGTCTAATCTCACACGCCCACCGTTATCTTCTGCTAAGACTAACACGCTGCAGTACGTGATGAATGACTCGATATAGTCCGTCTTTAACGCTTAATAGTCCGACGCATTGTACGGATTGTATGTCCATAGGCGGCAGCAGCACCCACTCAAATTAGTTTGAACATATTTAACAGCATACATGTATGGTTTTATAGAATGACTGCAACCCGTACCAACGACTTCCTGACAAATCACCTCATGCCTTTCAAATTATTAAACAAAATGGGTTTTTGTTTACAATGCACGTGATTTGTTGTATCCTTTTTGGAGTGTTAAGGTTAACGCGCTACTCAGCTGTTCGTGACTATGTAAGGTGGCAAATCTATTTCTGTAGATAAAATAAAATGTTAGTCTTTGTGAAATTTAAAAAGACGCACGAAGCGGCGTATACATGTTTGTGGCTAAACATAAGCTGAGCAGACGCTACAAGTATACACAATGATAATGATAACATTTAGTATTCACACTTCTCCTCAACATGAATGAGAACTATAATTTATGTTTTAATGATGGACGCTGTACAAATTTTCGCCGAATTATAGCCCATTTTTACTATTATTTTCATTTGAATTAAAATTGATGAATCCAGTCTATCGATCAATCATATGACGTCATAATCAACTACGTTTCATGCAGGCTAACGCCATTATCAATTTGGGCGATGAATGACGTAATTAAATCAGTCGTAAACGCTTAATACTTTACTGTGATAACCATTCTGTTAAATATTTTGAAAATTACATTGACCGGGTGCTGTTGCTGAGCAGCACCCGGTCAAATTAGTTTAAAAAAAATTCATTAAGCTTACGTGGCTAGTTTTCTTGAAATTGAGATTCAGAGGGTATAGGGTTCGAATGATATAAACACGGACACAGCGTGTGCGCTGTTCTTTACATTGGCCAGTCCATCCATCCAAAGTATGCACTTTCCACCGCCCCCCCCCCCCCCCATTTCCACCACGCATTCCAGCCTGATAATTCTTTCTATAGGTGGCTTTTACTTCTCGCTGTCCCATCCTGCTCTCCTCCTTCCTCCCTCAATCCCCACCTCTCTTCCATCTCACCACCCCCCCTCTCTCTCTCGCTCTCTCTCTCTCTCTCGCTCTCTCGCTCTCTCGCTTTCTCTCTCCCCCTCTCTACCTATCTCATTTCCTTCCCTCCCTCCTTCCCTCCCTCACCCTCCCTCCCTCCATCCATCTATCTACCCCCCCTCTCTCTCTCTCTCTCTCTCTCTCTCTCTCTCTCTCTCTCTCGCTCTCGCTCTCGCTCTCTCGCGCTCTCTCGCTTTCTCTCTCCCCCTCTCCCTCTCTCCCTATCTAATTTCCTCCCCTCCCTCCCTCCTTCCCTCGCTCCCTCCCTCCCTCCCTCCCTCCCTCCATCCCTCCATCTCTCTCTCTCTCCCTCTCTCTCTCTCTCTCGCTTTCTCCCTCCCCTCTCCCCCCCTCCCCCCTCTCTCCTCCCCCCTGGTTTATACTACGCGCTTAGTAGATTCATTCCGCTGGAAGGTCTCCGTTCATATTTCTTTGGAATAAGTGGAATAGGAGAACTGCTGGTAACCAATGCGTTATCTCGTCAAGATGACTTGAACAGTGCGATCAAGTTCAAGATGGAGTAAGGCATCAGCTACAGTTCATATATGGCAGGACCCACGTTCATCCATAGATGTATCAGCCGCCTTTTGACGGCAAACCTTTGCGGAGAGGCAAGAGGACGGATGCCCCCAGGGGAACGCAAGCGACGAGTAGCATGTTCGCTAACCCGAGAACGGATGACTCTCATCCTCCCGCCTGCAGTGCCGACTGCCTCAACAACACCGACAGCCGCCAACCTCTCGATTCCCACTGCAGCACCTACTGCCATAACATCGCAAACATCCACCCCTCGATGCCGACAGTCGATCGGCCTCATCAGCTGCCACTCGCTCGCCTGGACAGAGCCCACCACCATCCGACGGCCCCCACGGCCCTGACTCGAACATTCTGGCTACACTAGTTCTCGATTTGTTGTTCAAATGTTTGGTCTACTGGTCTTCTACCATCAGTGTTCTTCTCCTGAATTAGTACAGACAATTTCTCCATTTATAAGCTAGATGTGAATCTACAGGTGATCTGGCAGTCTAATCATCTCTCCATACACCACTTAGAGTTACCAACTCTTTGTTGTTTACCGACGTAGTAATGTGTAGATTAAGAAAAGACATAGCTTTTCTGTGAGTGATTAGACTAATATGATATCCGAATCTGGATAAGTTGGTCTGCATCAGACCTAAGGCATGCAAGGTAAATATTGAAGATATTGAACATCCGAATAGATGATACATATAGAGAAGAGCATCCCTAATTGTTTGTGTTGTTGACCGATGAAGTTAATCAATCAAAGTCATAGTCTTGTCAACTCAAGTTAATTCCACTGACGGAAGTTCCTGAAGCTTACGCTAGACCCTTTTCCAAATCAGTCTCTAAAGTGCACATAATCAAATTGATTGCTTATGAACAATACCACTTGTCAATGGCTCCTTTAGCGCCCCCAGTGTCCATTATGAACAATACCACTTGTCAATGGCTCCCTTAGCGCCCCCCACCCCAGTGTCCATTATGAACAATACCACTTGTCAATGGCTCCTTTAGCGCCCCCAGTATCCATTATGAACAATACCACTTGTCAATGGCTCCTTTAGCGCACCAATGTCCACTATGAACAATACCACTTGTCAATGGCTCCTTTAGGGCCCCCAGTTTCCATTATGAACAATACCACTTGTCAATGGCTCCCTTAGCGCCCCCCCCCCCAGTGTCCATTATGAACAATACCACTTGTCAATGGCTCCTTTAGCGCCCCCCCCCCCCAGTGTCCACTATGAACAATACCACTTGTCAATGGCTCCTTTGGCGCCCCCAGTGTCCATTATGAACAATACCACTTGTCAATGGCTCCTTTAGCGCCCCACCCCCCAGTGTCCATTATGAACAATACCACTTGTCAATGGCTCCTTTAGCGCCCCAGTGTCCATTATGAACAATACCACTTGTCAATGGCTCCTTTAGCGCCCCCCCCCCAGTGTACATTATGAACAATACCACTTATCAATGGCTCCTTTAGCGCACCAATGTCCACTATGAACAATACCACTTATTAATGGCTCCTTTAGCGCCCCCAGTGTCCATTATGAACAATACCACTTGTCAATGGCTCCTTTAGCGCCCCCAGTGTCCATTATGAACAATACCACTTGTCAATGGCTCCTTTAGCGCACCAATGTCCATTATGAACAATACCACTTGTCAATGGATCCTCTAGCGCCCCCCAGTGTCCATTATGAACAATACCACTTGTCAATGGCTCCTTTAGCGACCCCAGTGTCCATTATGAACAATACCACTTGTCAATGGCTCCCTTAGCGCCCCCAGTGTCCATTATGAACAATACCACTTGTCAATGGCTCCTTTAACGCCCCCAGTGTCCATTATGAACAATAACACTTGTCAATGGCTCCTTTAGCGACCCCAGTGTCCATTATGAACAATACCACTTGTCAATGGATCCTTTAGCGCACCAATGTCCACTATGAACAATACCACTTGTCAATGGCTCCTTTAGCGCCCCCCCCCCCAGTGTCCACTATGAACAATACCACTTGTCAATGGCTCCTTTGGCGCCCCCAGTGTCCATTATGAACAATACCACTTGTCAATGGCTCCTTTAGCGCCCCACCCCCCAGTGTCCATTATGAACAATACCACTTGTCAATGGCTCCTTTAGCGCCCCAGTGTCCATTATGAACAATACCACTTGTCAATGGCTCCTTTAGCGCCCCCAGTGTCCATTATGAACAATACCACTTATCAATGGCTCCTTTAGCGCACCAATGTCCACTATGAACAATACCACTTATCAATGGCTCCTTTAGCGCCCCCAGTGTCCATTATGAACAATACCACTTGTCAATGGCTCCTTTAGCGCCCCCAGTGTCCATTATGAACAATACCACTTGTCAATGGCTCCTTTAGCGCACCAATGTCCATTATGAACAATACCACTTGTCAATGGATCCTCTAGCGCCCCCAGTGTCCATTATGAACAATACCACTTGTCAATGGCTCCTTTAGCGACCCCAGTGTCCATTATGAACAATACCACTTGTCAATGGCTCCCTTAGCGCCCCCCCCCCCAGTGTCCATTATGAACAATACCACTTGTCAATGGCTCCTTTAACGCCCCCAGTGTCCATTATGAACAATAACACTTGTCAATGGCTCCTTTAGCGCCCCCCAATGTCCATTATGAACAATACCACTTGTCAATGGATCCTTTAGCGCACCAATGTCCACTATGAACAATACCACTTGTCAATGGATCCTTTAGCGCCCTCCCCCCCCAGTGTCCATTAAGAACAATACCACTTGTCAATGGCTCCTTTAGCGCCCCCCCCCCAGTGTCCATTATGAACAATACCACTTGTCAATGGCTCCTTTAGCGCCCCCCCCCGTGTCCACTATGAACAATACCACTTGTCAATGGCTCCTTTGGCGCCCCCAGTGTCCATTATGAACAATACCACTTGTCAATGGCTCCTTTAGCGCCCCACCCCCCAGTGTCCATTATGAACAATACCACTTGTCAATGGCTCCTTTAGCGCCCCAGTGTCCATTATGAACAATACCACTTGTCAATGGCTCCTTTAGCGCCCCCCCCCCCCAGTGTACATTATGAACAATACCACTTATCAATGGCTCCTTTAGCGCACCAATGTCCACTATGAACAATACCACTTATCAATGGCTCCTTTAGCGCCCCCAGTGTCCATTATGAACAATACCACTTGTCAATGGCTCCTTTAGCGCCCCCAGTGTCCATTATGAACAATACCACTTGTCAATGGCTCCTTTAGCGCACCAATGTCCATTATGAACAATACCACTTGTCAATGGATCCTCTAGCGCCCCCAGTGTCCATTATGAACAATACCACTTGTCAATGGCTCCTTTAGCGACCCCAGTGTCCATTATGAACAATACCACTTGTCAATGGCTCCCTTAGCGCCCCCCCCCAGTGTCCATTATGAACAATACCACTTGTCAATGGCTCCTTTGGCGCCCCCAGTGTCCATTATGAACAATAACACTTGTCAATGGCTCCTTTAGCGCCCCCCAGTGTCCATTATGAACAATACCACTTGTCAATGGATCCTTTAGCGCACCAATGTCCACTATGAACAATACCACTTGTCAATGGCTCCTTTAGCGCCCTCCCCCCCAGTGTCCATTAAGAACAATACCACTTGTCAATGGCTCCTTTAGCGCCCCCAGTGTCCATTATGAACAATACCACTTGTCAATGGCTCCTTTAGCGCCCCCAATGTCCATTATGAACAATACCACTTGTCAATGGCTCCTTTAGCGCCCCCAGTGTCCATTATGAACAATACCGCTTGTCAATGGCTCCTTTAGCGCCCCCCCACCCCCAGTGTCCATTATGAACAATATCACTTGTCAATGGCTCCTTTAGTGCCCCCAGTGTCCATTATGAACAATACCACTTGTCAATGGCTCCTTTAGCACACCAATGTCCATTATGAACAATACCACTTGTCAATGGCTCCTCTAGCGCCCCTAGTGTCCATTATGAACAATACCACTTGTCAATTGCTCCTTTAGCGCTGCAATGTCCATTACGAACAATACCACTTGTCAATGGCTCCTTTAGCGCCCACCCCCCAGTGCCCATTATGAACAATGCCACTTGTCAATGGCTCCTTTAGCGCCGCCCAGTGTCCATTATGAACAATACCACTTGTCAATGGCTCCTTTAGCGCCCCCCCCCCCGCCCCAGTGTCCATTATGAACAATACCACTTGTCAATGGCTCCTTTAGCGACCCCAGTGCCCATTATGAACAATACCACTTGTCAATGGCTCCTTTAGCGCCCCCCCCCAGTGTCCATTATGAACAATACCACTTGTCAATGGCTCCTTTAGCGCACCAATGTCCATTATGAACAATACCACTTGTCAATGGATTCTTTAGCGCCCCCAGTGTCCATTATGAACAATACCACTTGTCAATGGCTCCTTTAGCGCACCCCCACCCTCCAGTGTCCATTATGAACAATACCACTTGTCAATGGCTCCTCTAGCGCGCCCAGTGTCCATTATGAACAATACCACTTGTCAATGGCTCATTTAGCGCCCCCAGTGTCCATTATGAACAATACCACTTGTCAATGGCTCCCTTAGCGCCCCCAGTGTCCATTATGAACAATACCACTTGTCAATGGCTCCTTTAGCGACCCCAGTGTCCATTATGAACAATACCACTTGTCAATGGCTCCCTTAGCGCCCCCAGTGTCCATTATGAACAATACCACTTGTCAATGGATCCTCTAGCTCCCCCAGTGTCCATTATGAACAATACCACTTGTCAATGGCTCCTTTAGCGACCCCAGTGTCCATTATGAACAATACCACTTGTCAATGGCTCCCTTAGCGCCCCCCCCCAGTGTCCATTATGAACAATACCACTTGTCAATGGCTCCTTTAGCGCCCCCAGTGTCCATTATGAACAATAACACTTGTCAATGGCTCCTTTAGCGCCCCCAGTGTCCATTATGAACAATACCACTTGTCAATGGATCCTTTAGCGCTCCCCCCCCCCCCCCCAGTGTCCATTAAGAACAATACCACTTGTCAATGGCTCCTTTAGCGCCCCAGTGCCCATTATGAACAATACCACTTGTCAATGGCTCCTCTAGGGCCCCCAGTGTCCATTATGAACAATACCACTTGTCAATGGCTCCTTTAGCGCCCCCCCCCCCAATGTCCATTATGAACAATACCACTTGTCAATGGCTCCTTTAGCGCCCCCAGTGTCCATTATGAACAATACCACTTGTCAATGGCTCCTTTAGCGCCCCCCACCCCCAGTGTCAATTATGAACAATATCACTTGTCAATGGCTCCTTTAGTGCCCCCAGTGTCCATTATGAACAATACCACTTGTCAATGGCTCCTTTAGCGCACCAATGTCCATTACGAACAATACCACTTGTCAATGGCTCCTTTAGCGCACCCCCCCAGTGCCCATTATGAACAATGCCACTTGTCAATGGCTCCTTTAGCGCCCCCCAGTGTCCATTATGAACAATACCACTTGTTAATAGCTCCCCTAATCCCCCCACCCCCCCCCCCCCCCCCAGTGTCCATTATCAACAATACCACATGTCAATGGCTCCTTTAGCGCCCCCAGTGCCCATTATGAACAATACCACTTGTCAATGGCTCCTTTAGCCCCCCCCCCCAGTGTCCATTATGAACAATACCACTTGTCAATGGCTCCTTTAGCGCACCAATGTCCATTATGAACAATACCACTTGTCAATGGCTCCTTTAGCGCCCCCCAGTGTCCATTATGAACAATACCACTTGTCAATGGCTCCTTTAGCGCACCCCCCCCCCTCCAGTGTCCATTAGGAACAATACCACTTGTCAATGGCTCCTTTAGCGCCCCCCAGTGTCCATTATGAACAATACCACTTGTCAATGGCTCCTCTAGCGCCCCCAGTGTCCATTATGAACAATACCACTTGTCAATGGCTCATTTAGCGCCCCCAGTGTCCATTATGAACAATACCACTTGTCAATGGCTCCCTTAGCGCCCCCAGTGTCCATTTTGAACAATACCACTTGTCAATGGCTCCTTTAGCGACCCCAGTGTCCATTATGAACAATACCACTTGTCAATGGCTCCCTTAGCGCCCCCCCCCCCCGTGTCCATTATGAACAATACCACTTGTCAATGGCTCCTGTAGGGCCCCCCAGTGTCCATTATGAACAATACCACTTGTCAATGGCTCCTTTAGCGCCCCAGTGTCCATTATGAACAATACCACTTGTCAATGGCTCCTTTAGCGCCCCCAGTTTCCATTATGAACAATACCACTTGTCAATGGCTCCTTTAGCGCACCAATGTCCATTATGAACAATACCACTTGTCAATGGATTCTTTAGCGCCCCCAGTGTCCATTATGAACAATACCACTTGTCAATGGCTCCTTTAGCGCACCCCCCCCCCTCCAGTGTCCATTATGAACAATACCACTTGTCAATGGCTCCTCTAGCGCCCCCAGTGTCCATTATGAACAATACCACTTGTCAATGGCTCATTTAGCGCCCCCAGTGTCCATTATGAACAATACCACTTGTCAATGGCTCCCTTAGCGCCCCCAGTGTCCATTATGAACAATACCACTTGTCAATGGCTCCTTTAGCGACCCCAGTGTCCATTATGAACAATACCACTTGTCAATGGCTCCCTTAGCGCCCCCCAGTGTCCATTATGAACAATACCACTTGTCAATGGATCCTCTAGCTCCCCCAGTGTCCATTATGAACAATACCACTTGTCAATGGCTCCTTTAGCGACCCCAGTGTCCATTATGAACAATACCACTTGTCAATGGCTCCCTTAGCGCCCCCCCCCCCCCAGTGTCCATTATGAACAATACCACTTGTCAATGGCTCCTTTAGCGCCCCCAGTGTCCATTATGAACAATAACACTTGTCAATGGCTCCTTTAGCGCCCCCAGTGTCCATTATGAACAATACCACTTGTCAATGGATCCTTTAGCGCACCAATGTCCACTATGAACAATACCACTTGTCAATGGCTCCTTTAGCGCCCCCCCAGTGTCCATTAAGAACAATACCACTTGTCAATGGCTCCTTTAGCGCCCCAGTGCCCATTATGAACAATACCACTTGTCAATGGCTCATTTAGCGCCCCCAGTGTCCATTATGAACAATACCACTTGTCAATGGCTCATTTAGCGCCCCCAGTGTCCATTATGAACAATACCACTTGTCAATGGCTCCCTTAGCGCCCCCAGTGTCCATTATGAACAATACCACTTGTCAATGGCTCCTTTAGCGACCACAGTGTCCATTATGAACAATACCACTTGTCAATGGCTCCCTTAGCGCCCCCCCAGTGTCCATTATGAACAATACCACTTGTCAATGGATCCTCTAGCTCCCCCAGTGTCCATTATGAACAATACCACTTGTCAATGGCTCCTTTAGCGACCCCAGTGTCCATTATGAACAATACCACTTGTCAATGGCTCCTTTAGCGCCCCCCAGTGTCCATTATGAACAATACCACTTGTCAATGGCTCCTCTAGCGCCCCCAGTGTCCATTATGAACAATACCACTTGTCAATGGCTCATTTAGCGCCCCCAGTGTCCATTATGAACAATACCACTTGTCAATGGCTCCCTTAGCGCCCCCAGTGTCCATTATGAACAATACCACTTGTCAATGGCTCCTTTAGCGACCCCAGTGTCCATTATGAACAATACCACTTGTCAATGGCTCCCTTAGCGCCCCCCCAGTGTCCATTATGAACAATACCACTTGTCAATGGATCCTCTAGCTCCCCCAGTGTCCATTATGAACAATACCACTTGTCAATGGCTCCTTTAGCGACCCCAGTGTCCATTATGAACAATACCACTTGTCAATGGCTCCCTTAGCGCCCCCCCCCCCCCAGTGTCCATTATGAACAATACCACTTGTCAATGGCTCCTTTAGCGCCCCCAGTGTCCATTATGAACAATAACACTTGTCAATGGCTCCTTTAGCGCCCCCAGTGTCCATTATGAACAATACCACTTGTCAATGGATCCTTTAGCGCCCCAGTGCCCATTATGAACAATACCACTTGTCAATGGCTCCTCTAGCGCCCCCAGTGTCCATTATGAACAATAACACTTGTCAATGGCTCCTTTAGCGCCCCCAGTGTCCATTAAGAACAATACCACTTGTCAATGGCTCCTTTAGCGCCCCAGTGCCCATTATGAACAATACCACTTGTCAATGGCTCCTCTAGGGCCCCCAGTGTCCATTATGAACAATACCACTTGTCAATGGCTCCTTTAGCGCCCCCCAATGTCCATTATGAACAATACCACTTGTCAATGGCTCCTTTAGCGCCCCCAGTGTCCATTATGAACAATACCACTTGTCAATGGCTCCTTTAGCGCCCCCCCACCCCCAGTGTAAATTATGAACAATATCACTTGTCAATGGCTCCTTTAGTGCCCCCAGTGTCCATTATGAACAATACCACTTGTCAATGGCTCCTTTAGCGCACCAATGTCCATTATGAACAATACCACTTGTCAATGGCTCCTTTAGCGCCCCCCCACAGTGCCCATTATAAACAATACCACTTGTCAATGGCTCCTTTAGCGCCCCCCCAGTGCCCATTATGAACAATGCCACTTGTCAATGGCTCCTTTAGCGCCCCCCAGTGTCCATTATGAACAATACCACTTGTTAATGGCTCCCCTAATCCCCCCCCCCCCAGTGTCCATTATGAACAATACCACTTGTCAATGGCTCCTTTAGCGCCCCCAGTGCCCATTATGAACAATACCACTTGTCAATGGCTCCTTTAGCCCCCCCCCCCCCAGTGTCCATTATGAACAATACCACTTGTCAATGGCTCCTTTAGCGCACCAATGTCCATTATGAACAATACCACTTGTCAATGGCTCCTTTAGCGCCCCCAGTGTCCATTATGAACAATACCACTTGTCAATGGCTCCTTTAGCGCCCCCAGTGTCCATTATGAACAATACCACTTGTCAATGGCTCCTTTAGCCCCCCCCCCCCCCAGTGTCCATTATGAACAATACCACTTGTCAATGGCTCCTTTAGCGCCCCCAGTGTCCATTATGAACAATACCACTTGTCAATGGCTCCTTTAGCCCCCCCCCCCAGTGTCCATTATGAACAATACCACTTGTCAATGGCTCCTTTAGCGCACCAATGTCCATTATGAACAATACCACTTGTCAATGGCTCCTTTAGCGCCCCCAGTGTCCATTATGAACAATACCACTTGTCAATGGCTCCTTTAGCCCCCCCCCCCCCCCCAGTGTCCATTATGAACAATACCACTTGTCAATGGCTCCTTTAGCGCCCCCAGTGTCCATTATGAACAATACCACTTGTCAATGGCTCCTTTAGCCCCCCCCCCCCCCCAGTGTCCATTATGAACAATACCACTTGTCAATGGCTCCTTTAGCGCACCAATGTCCATTATGAACAATACCACTTGTCAATGGCTCCTTTAGCGCCCCCAGTGTCCATTATGAACAATACCACTTGTCAATGGCTCCTTTAGCGCCCCCCCCCCCCCGCCCCAGTGTCCATTATGAACAATACCACTTGTCAATGGCTCCTTTAGCGCCCCCCAGTGTCCATTATGAACAATACCACTTGTCAATGGCTCCTCTAGCGCCCCCAGTGTCCATTATGAACAATACCACTTGTCAATGGCTCCTTTAGCGCCCCCAGTGTCCATTATGAACAATACCACTTGTCAATGGCTCCCTTAGCGCCACCAGTGTCCATTATGAACAATACCACTTGTCAATGGCTCCTTTAGCGACCCCAGTGTCCATTATGAACAATACCACTTGTCAATGGCTCCCTTAGCGCCCCCCCCCAGTGTCCATTATGAACAATACCACTTGTCAATGGCTCCTGTAGGGCCCCCCAGTGTCCATTATGAACAATACCACTTGTCAATGGCTCCTTTAGCGCCCCCAGTGTCCATTATGAACAATACCACTTGTCAATGGCTCCTTTAGCGCCCCCAGTTTCCATTATGAACAATACCACTTGTCAATGGCTCCTTTAGCGCACCAATGTCCATTATGAACAATACCACTTGTCAATGGCTCCTTTAGCGACCCAATGTCCATTATGAACAATACCACTTGTCAATGGCTCCTTTAGTGCACCAATGTCCATTATGAACAATACCACTTGTCAATGGCTCCTTTAGCGCACCAATGTCCATTATGAACAATACCACTTGTCAATGGCTCCTTTAGCGCCCCCAGTGTCCATTATGAACAATACCACTTGTCAATGGCTCCTTTAGCCCCCCCCCCCCCCCAGTGTCCATTATGAACAATACCACTTGTCAATGGCTCCTTTAGCGCCCCCCAGTGTCCATTATGAACAATACCACTTGTCAATGGCTCCTCTAGCGCCCCCAGTGTCCATTATGAACAATACCACTTGTCAATGGCTCCTTTAGCGCCCCCAGTGTCCATTATGAACAATACCACTTGTCAATGGCTCCTTTAGCGCCCCCAGTGTCCATTATGAACAATACCACTTGTCAATGGCTCCTTTAGCCCCCCCCCCCCAGTGTCCATTATGAACAATACCACTTGTCAATGGCTCCTTTAGCGCCCCCAGTGTCCATTATGAACAATACCACTTGTCAATGGCTCCTTTAGCGCCCCCAGTTTCCATTATGAACAATACCACTTGTCAATGGCTCCTTTAGCGCACCAATGTCCATTATGAACAATACCACTTGTCAATGGATTCTTTAGCGCCCCCAGTGTCCATTATGAACAATACCACTTGTCAATGGCTCCTTTAGCGCACCCCCACCTCCAGTGTCCATTATGAACAATACCACTTGTCAATGGCTCCTCTAGCGCCCCCAGTGTCCATTATGAACAATACCACTTGTCAATGGCTCATTTAGCGCCCCCAGTGTCCATTATGAACAATACCACTTGTCAATGGCTCCCTTAGCGCCCCCAGTGTCCATTATGAACAATACCACTTGTCAATGGCTCCTTTAGCGACCCCAGTGTCCATTATGAACAATACCACTTGTCAATGGCTCCCTTAGCGCCCCCCAGTGTCCATTATGAACAATACCACTTGTCAATGGATCCTCTAGCTCCCCCAGTGTCCATTATGAACAATACCACTTGTCAATGGCTCCTTTAGCGACCCCAGTGTCCATTATGAACAATACCACTTGTCAATGGCTCCCTTAGCGCCCCCCCCCCCCAGTGTCCATTATGAACAATACCACTTGTCAATGGCTCCTTTAGCGCCCCCCAGTGTCCATTATGAACAATAACACTTGTCAATGGCTCCTTTAGCGCCCCCAGTGTCCATTATGAACAATACCACTTGTCAATGGATCCTTTAGCGCACCAATGTCCACTATGAACAATACCACTTGTCAATGGCTCCTTTAGCGCCCCCTCCCAGTGTCCATTAAGAACAATACCACTTGTCAATGGCTCCTTTAGCGCCCCAGTGCCCATTATGAACAATACCACTTGTCAATGGCTCCTCTAGGGCCCCCAGTGTCCATTATGAACAATACCACTTGTCAATGGCTCCTTTAGCGCCCCCCAATGTCCATTATGAACAATACCACTTGTCAATGGCTCCTTTAGCGCCCCCAGTGTCCATTATGAACAATACCACTTGTCAATGGCTCCTTTAGCGCCCCCACCCCCAGTGTCAATTATGAACAATATCACTTGTCAATGGCTCCTTTAGTGCCCCCAGTGTCCATTATGAACAATACCACTTGTCAATGGCTCCTTTAGCGCACCAATGTCCATTACGAACAATACCACTTGTCAATGGCTCCTTTAGCGCCCCCCCCCCCCCCAGTGCCCATTATGAACAATGCCACTTGTCAATGGCTCCTTTAGCGCCCCCCAGTGTCCATTATGAACAATACCACTTGTTAATGGCTCCCCTAATCCCCCCCCCCCCCCAGTGTCCATTATGAACAATACCACTTGTCAATGGCTCCTTTAGCGCCCCCAGTGCCCATTATGAACAATACCACTTGTCAATGGCTCCTTTAGCCCCCCCCCCCCCCCAGTGTCCATTATGAACAATACCAATTGTCAATGGCTCCTTTAGCGCACCAATGTCCATTATGAACAATACCACTTGTCAATGGCTCCTTTAGCGCCCCCAGTGTCCATTATGAACAATACCACTTGTCAATGGCTCCTTTAGCGCCCCCAGTGCCCATTATGAACAATACCACTTGTCAATGGCTCCTTTAGCCCCCCCCCACCGTGTCCATTATGAACAATACCACTTGTCAATGGCTCCTTTAGCGCCCCCAGTGCCCATTATGAACAATACCACTTGTCACTGGCTCCTTTAGCCCCCCCCCCCCCCCCAGTGTCCATTATGAACAATACCACTTGTCAATGGCTCCTTTAGCGCACCAATGTCCATTATGAACAATACCACTTGTCAATGGCTCCTTTAGCGCCCCCAGTGTCCATTATGAACAATACCACTTGTCAATGGCTCCTTTAGCCCCCCCCCCCCCCCCCAGTGTCCATTATGAACAATACCACTTGTCAATGGCTCCTTTAGCGCACCAATGTCCATTATGAACAATACCACTTGTCAATGGCTCCTTTAGCGCCCCCAGTGTCCATTATGAACAATACCACTTGTCAATGGCTCCTTTAGCGCCCCCCCCCCGCCCCAGTGTCCATTATGAACAATACCACTTGTCAATGGCTCCTTTAGCGCCCCCAGTGTCCATTATGAACAATACCACTTGTCAATGGCTCCTCTAGCGCCCCCAGTGTCCATTATGAACAATACCACTTGTCAATGGCTCATTTAGCGCCCCCAGTGTCCATTATGAACAATACCACTTGTCAATGGCTCCCTTAGCGCCCCCAGTGTCCATTATGAACAATACCACTTGTCAATGGCTCCTTTAGCGACCCCAGTGTCCATTATGAACAATACCACTTGTCAATGGCTCCCTTAGCGCCCCCCCCAGTGTCCATTATGAACAATACCACTTGTCAATGGCTCCTGTAGGGCCCCCAGTGTCCATTATGAACAATACCACTTGTCAATGGCTCCTTTAGCGCCCCCAGTGTCCATTATGAACAATACCACTTGTCAATTGCTCCTTTAGCGCCCCCAGTTTCCATTATGAACAATACCACTTGTCAATGGCTCCTTTAGCGCACCAATGTCCATTATGAACAATACCACTTGTCAATGGATCCTTTAGCGACCCAATGTCCATTATGAACAATACCACTTGTCAATGGCTCCTTTAGCGCCCCCAGTGTCCATTATGAACAATACCACTTGTCAATGGCTCCTTTAGTGCACCAATGTCCATTATGAACAATACCACTTGTCAATGGCTCCTTTAGCGCACCAATGTCCATCATGAACAATGCCACTTGTCAATGGCTCCTTTAGCGCCCCCAGTGTCCATTATGAACAATACCACTTGTCAATGGCTCCTTTAGCGCACCCCCCCCCCCTCCAGTGTCCATTAGGAACAATACCACTTGTCAATGGCTCCTTTAGCGCCCCCCCCCCAGTGTCCATTATGAACAATACCACTTGTCAATGGCTCCTCTAGCGCCCCCAGTGTCCATTATGAACAATACCACTTGTCAATGGCTCATTTAGCGCCCCCAGTGTCCATTATGAACAATACCACTTGTCAATGGCTCCCTTAGCGCCCCCAGTGTCCATTATGAACAATACCACTTGTCAATGGCTCCTTTAGCGACCCCAGTGTCCATTATGAACAATACCACTTGTCAATGGCTCCCTTAGCGCCCCCCCCCCCCAGTGTCCATTATGAACAATACCACTTGTCAATGGCTCCTGTAGGGCCCCCCAGTGTCCATTATGAACAATACCACTTGTCAATGGCTCCTTTAGCGCCCCCAGTGTCCATTATGAACAATACCACTTGTCAATGGCTCCTTTAGCGCACCAATGTCCATTATGAACAATACCACTTGTCAATGGATCCTTTAGCGACCCAATGTCCATTATGAACAATACCACTTGTCAATGGCTCCTTTAGCGCCCCCAGTGTCCATTATGAACAATACCACTTGTCAATGGCTCCTTTAGTGCACCAATGTCCATTATGAACAATACCACTTGTCAATGGCTCCTTTAGCGCCCCCAATGTTCATTATGAACAATACCACTTGTCAATGGCTCCTTTAGCGCCCCCAATGTTCATTATGAACAATACCACTTGTCAATGGCTCCTTTAGCGCCCCAAGTGTCCATTATGAACAATACCGCTTGTCAATGGCTCCTTTAGCGCCCCCAGTGTTCATTATGAACAATACCACTTGTCAATGGCTCCTTTAGCGCCCCCTCCCCCCCCCCAGACGACGTTGCTTTCCTAGAAAAAATGAGACTCCAGAGTACCCACCCATCATATGACGTCATAATGAACGGTGTGATGTGTACAATGACATCATAATGAATGACGTCATGAATGACGTCGATAAGTACGGCACGAACGCATATTTGAAGACGGTCTATGGGCTGTTGTACAAATTGTTTGCTTTTACTATTTAATAAATATACTGTTGAATATTTTGAAACTAATTTGACTGGGCGCTGTGGCAGCAACAGCACCCAGTCTAATTAGTTACAAAATATTCAACAGCTTCCCTGTATAGTTTTCAGGAAATTGATAGCTAGGGCATTCGGGGATCGATCAATCCAAACACGGCGAGGTGTGGGTGGAGCTTAGCTAGTGATGGGCGGGGCATAGCTAAAAATGGAAAGGGCCATTGATTTGTTGCTCCGCTGTACATAGTTGTCATACTAACATCGTGTTCTTTAAATGTACATTCTTGACATGACATCACATTCACAGTTACGTGGCAGAGATGACATTGCGTTGCAGACGGTCCAATGTAATGTTCAGCATTGTATAATGGCTACATATTGTGTTCAAGTAAAGCATTGTTTCTTCTCATTAGGTACAATGCTTGAACAATTCAATGGACCTTTCCATTTTTTGCTATGCCCCGCCCATCTCTAGCTAAACTCCACCCACAGCTCGCTCGTGTTCATGTCATAACAGCTGACGTGTGCATCTCTCTCTCTCTCTATATTTTTTTCCAAATACATGAATACAGATCTCTTTAACGACAGGATTAGTGCCATAACTTGTGATTGCCATCCTTCTTAATGGAGCTTTCCGGTTTTAGCTATGCCCGGCCCATCTCTAGCTAAGCTCCACCCACACCTCGCTCGTGCTTGGATCGATCGATCTCTGATCACCCTGACTATCAATTTATAAAAAACTACACAGGTAAGCTGTTGAATATTTTGAAACTAATTTGACAGGGTGCTGTTGCTGCCTAAGGCATGTTTATTAAATAGCAAAGAATTACAAAGACATACAATTCATACAACGTGTCGGACTGTTTGAGATTTGATGACGGTATATATGGAACCCTTTATGACGTAATGATTGTGACGTCATCATACACGCGCTGAGCTGATTATGACGTCATACGAGGTCAGACGATGGATGGATACTCTGGAAGGGTGAATTAGAATATCTCACTCAGATTTTAAGTCAACATTGCTGTTAGAAGTTTTTGAAGATTAAAGAATCTTCATTCGTATATTACCTCTCCTTTTTCATGTTCACTGTCTTCATCTACTTCTTCTTTTTCCTCTTCTTTTTCCTCTTCTTTTTCCTCTTCCTTTTTCCTCTTCTTTTTCCTCTTCTTTTTCCTATTCTTTTTCTCTTCTTTTTCCTCTTCTTTTTCCTCTTCTTTGTCCTCTTCGTTTCCTCTTCTTTTCCTCTTCTTTCCTCTTCTTTTTCCTCTTCTCTTTCCTCTTCTTTTTCCTCTTCTTTCTCCTCTTCTTTCTCCTCTTCTTTTTCCTCTTCCTCCTCTTCTCCTCCTCTTCTTTTTCCTCTTCCTCCTCCTCCTCTTCTTTTTCCTCTTCCTCCTTCTTCTCCTCCTCCTCCTCCTGCTTCTTCTCCTTCTTCTCCTTCTTCTTCTGTTGCTGCTGCTGCTGCTGCTGCTGCTGCTGCTGCTGCTGCTTCTTCTTCTTCTTCTTCTTCTTCTTCTTCTTCTTCTTCTTCGTTTTCTTCTTCTTTAGTTATCAAAATATAGACACCAACATCAAGAAAATAGTCGTGAAAAAATATGAAGTTTTTCCTAATAATCTTTACCATAGCTTGCTATTGTTTGCCACCTGACATTAATTTCAGAAGAATTCAGATTACAGTACGTACAGAATTAATATATATATATCCCGATACTTCGATTAGCAGATTGTTTAGGAAGCATTCTAATAGATAAATGATCCTCTTTCAGGTTGGGCATGTTCTAAACCATGGTTCCTCTTTTTATCTTAATCAAGTTCAGCTAGGATTTCTCACAAATTTACTTTGAGCATTGCCTATTGGCCAATTTATTTGATAGCCTGTTATGCGGAACACTGTCGAAGCCCTTTCTATAGTCCATATACTAGCAGTCGAAGGATTCTCTGTTATTCAACATCATTGCCCATTCTTCCATTAATAATAGTACCTGTGTTGCACATGACTTTCCAGACCTACCGGATGCCATGAACAATGAACTATTCAAATATGCAAATGATATTATTTCAAAACTGACAAGGCACCAAATCAATTCAGATCTTAACCACCATCTTCCCATCAGTGCTGTTGACCAAGCAATACTTATGACGCTACCCAAGCACAGGAAGCCACCTGGTCCCCAGCCAATCTAGGGCCCATTGTTCTGCTCAACAGCATACGGGAAATCCTATCCAATGCTAACCTATGCCGCATCTGAGACACGATTGATGCATACACTGGATGCTGTTAGAGTGGCTTCAAATGTGGCCGCAGCTGTGCAGACATTGTATGGGCTCAAAGCAAGCTTACGCCTGCAGTTATGTCCAAACACCGAGATTTCCAGAAAAATGGGTATTGACATGTCAAGAGTTCTTGACACAATTACACAATTAAGGTGCACTACACCGGGCCAGTTGCAATGAAGATGAACTGCGACTAGTGAGACTAATACTAGCAGACATAAGCTAAGAGTACGGGTGAAGTCAGTGAAGTCTGTAGAGTTTGAAACATCAATCGGCTCCCCTCATGGAGATGGTCTATCTCCGATGCTTTTCACCTGTTACCTTGCTGCTGTATTGAAATCTGTGCGGGAAAGTTCCAGAGGACCACACCCCACCCCACCTAGTGTCAATACTGTGTATGCCGCTAGAGATGGAATATGCCATCGATGTGGACTTCATAGACGAGGAAAAGAAATCCCTTGACGATAATGTGGATTCATGAATTAAAGATGCTCTTGGCGGACAGACCAAGTTTGTACAATGCAACCTGCGTATTCTTTGTACTGTAACAGCTGGGCAGCTGCAAAGCTAGCCTTAGAAAGCTTGCTGTCTGCCACCGTAAACACACCTGCACCATTTCTGGACACTAATGGTCGGACAGCAAACTTTCCAAAAATGTGTAATCGTCATCACCACCACCACCGCCACCACCGCCACCACCACCACCATCATCATCACCGTCACCATCATCATCATCATCATCATCATTATCAACAGCTCCAGGTGATTGTACACATTGAACAATGTCTTCAAATACTGTTATCATTTCACAAAACTGCTGAATTGGCGAATAGCTACAACTTCTTCACCTATAAGTCTCATTGCTTGTATATAACGACCACACCCTAGGTCCTACAGAACTTCCGACACAATAATGCGATTTGAATGCTATTTCCAGTAGTCAATGAGAAAGCCGATTTATAATTATCCTATAGATTTGAATTTTTGAAAGTTTATTAAAGTTCATTAGTTGATGAGAAAACCGGTATATAATTATCCAATAATTTCGAAAAACTATTTACTATTATTCTTTCATTATGCAATGAGAAAGTCGATCTATACAGTGCCAATTAAATGATTGGCAGGTAGTTGAAAAAAAATCATCCACTGAGAAATCTGGTCCATAATCGACCAATTGGATTTGAATTTATCGCTATGCTAATTGATGATTGGCAGCTGCTTTATGTATTTAATATAGGTATATGCCAGATAAACGATAACGTGCAGGCGGCGGTAGCTCAAGCCTTAACGAGCAGAGCTGTGAAACTGGCGATCGCATCTCTGTTCGGCCGACTGACGATCGTTGGAAACATAGGCTTTGTAGGGTATCCTCGAAGACTGCTGAATTGTCGGATATCTGCAACTTCTTCACCTCTAAGTCTCATTACTTGTATATCCTACACTCGTTGCATCTCTCCACCCAGGAGTATAAATAGGTACCAGCGTAAAAACTGGGGAAGTTATCAATAATAGACTGAAATAAAACCAGCCTAGAATGGCGTGAATGGGATCTGGAACCAGGGACTCGATAGACGCCAACCAAACCAATAACTTCTGAATGATAACATATCGCCTATTATTCCTAGTGCACCTACTGGTAGACCTACAAAATAAATATCATTTAATGTTTTAGAAACATACCGTATTAAACCTTTTATCATTTTTATCATTCCATGCTGCACTGGACCAGTTACTATGAATACTTTGAAAGTAATATGACTTTCACGTATGCCCCTAAGCTAGCATAGACATTTAATTGCATGCTAGATATATAAAAGTGAAAAACTCCACCAAAATCCCATAAAGCTCTGTAAAATTTCCATTCAAAACTTTCAAGTCATAGATACTGTTGAGTATTTTGAAACTAATATGATCGCAACGTATATCTCCTAACCGGCGAGTCCTAGCGGTATCTAGTTTCAAAATAGATCTAATAAAATGAGAAACTGCAAATTCCAACAAACCTCCACAAAAAATTCCATTCAAAACGTTTCAAGGAAATCGTGCTGTTGAAGACTTTAAACCTAATATGACTCATGTTGAATGACGTATACCTTTTAAATTATGAGTCATATAGGAACCTAGTTTTGCGCTAAAGATAGACCTACACACGTATATGTAGAGAAACTCCCCCCAAATCCAATAAAACTCCTAAAATTCCCATTTGAATGTTCCAATTTCAAGGAAATCGTACCGATGAATATTTTGAAACTAATATAGTTGATGTTCAATGGCGTATGCCTCCTAAACTATGAACCCTAGCGGTATCTGTACTTTCATGTTAGATATACGTAGATCTGCATAAAGAAACTCGCCTAAAATACCTTAAAACTTGCACAAAATCCCATGCGAATATTTTAATTTAAAAAACCCACATACTGGCAAATGCCTAAGTGCTGTAATGGCTACCTAATAAAGATCATACTATTTACAAATAAAGTACAAGGTCGTAAGTCTCATATTGCCATCCTCTGTCCCCTGTAAGGCCAACATAAAAAGAGCATGCGTTTTCAAGTAAAGTACAAGTCCGTCTCCAATCGTTCCCCTGTGTGACCTGTATCTCTTGTACACAGCTGTAACTCTAATATTGTCCCACTGTGCACGCTATAAGCCGGCTGTAAGTCATACCTAATAAAGAGTGCGCTCTTTACACATAAAGTACAAAGCTGTAGCTCTCATATTGTCCCACTGTGCACGCTATAAGCCGGCTGTAAGTCATACGTAATAAAGAGTGCGCTCTTTACACATAAAGTACAAAGCTGTAACTCACAGATTGTTCCCACGTGCCTGATGTAGGTCTAATACAAGGCTGTAAGCCTCCTATTGGTCTCAATTATGCCACCCCATTGGCCCACTCACTTGTATGTCGAAGATATGGCTGTAAGTCTCCTGCTGTTCTTGATATTGCCTGCTACCCATCTCCTATTATCCTGCCATCCTCTGATTGGTTCAGTCGTTGTCCGTCTTCATTATTACCAGCCACTGTCCATCCGTACCGTGGCACCTTCCCATTGGTCCAGTTGCTATTCGTTTTGTACAAGACTCTGTGTCTCTACTGTTCTCCTCTGTTCTTGACAGGAGATCTGTTCTTGAGAGGAGAACAGTAGAGACGCAGAGCCGTGTACGAGATAAACAGCAAACCAAAATAATACTTGTATACCTCTATCGTCTCCCCTTCTTCTCTCCTTCCACCCCAATCACTCACCCTCTCTCTCGCTCTCTCTCTCTCTCTCTCTCTCTCTCTCTCTCTCTCTCTCTCTCTCTCTCTCTCTCTCTCTCTCTCGCCGACCTCAGTCGGTGCAACTTTCAGTCTTTCTTCAGCTCGTTCCACTCACAATGCATGTGCCCACTTTCCATAGAGATATCGCGATTACGTAGATTCTGATATCACACACGCCACTGGATGGATCTAGTTGATTTTAATGTCTATTAAACTAGTGATACGAAGGCTGTCCCAAATGTTTACTGGCTGGTTATGAAGTTATGAACTATTACATGCAATAGAACTACGTCTTAGGTAATGAATGATAGGAGATGTAATCATAGGAATTTTAGTTTTTCATGTACCCGCTACATTTCACAGAATATCGAGAAAACTTAGTGCCGAGCAGTAATTAAATATTTGCATTTGAAAAAGATGACGTCAAAGGAAGAAAACATTAGATGTTGACACTTTACAAAGTCCTATCAAATAGTAGCGTGTGGATTCTGCATGAACACCTAAACATCAATAAAGTGTCTGCAAGATGGGTGTCAAAAATGTTAACAGCTGACCAGAATCATGCCATGGTGCAGATATCTCAGCAACTTATTGATGAACACAGCGATGGCCCATAAGCTTTTCTAGCCCACATTGTTACTCAGGATGAAACCTAAATCCACCATTTTGAACCAGAGACAAAAAGTCAAAGCATTCAATGGAACCATCCGAGATCACGCACTCCCGAGAAGGTCAAGGCACCAGCTTGCTGTGGCAAAACCGTATTTTGAGATTGCGAAGGTGTTACTAGGATTGAGTACTTGCAAAAAGATACCACTATTAACGGTGGATGTTGTAGAAATGATCTTCGCCAGCTTAGTGAAGAAATAACAAGAGCCACCAGAAGATGGCATATCACCCCCCTCCCCCCACCCCCCGATATTTCAGATAAATATACATCAAGCGTGGACATACATGTAACGTTAATTGTAAAAACATTTTAGAAAAACTAATCAATGAAAAATGAAATAGTAACACTGCATCTCGCCTTAAAGAAAGATAGATTTGTAAGTGCAGGTTCAATTCCATTCAACTATTATACCCCGACAAGAGAATTTTGGTGAATTTTAAGTTTTTCAAGGGAGATAAGTCAGGAAAATACGGATGGATTTCTTCTAAATGGAATCATAGCACTGCTTTTTCAAGTAATATATGTCTTAACAAAGGAATTGAGAGCATAGGTTCAAAATTCTTCAAGATCTGGCACGAACAAGACAATTTTGATGAATTTTAAGTATTTCAGTGGCGATAACGACCATAGACCTCCCACCCCACCCCACCCCTAGGCTTTGTTTGTCGTTTTATTAACCACATAAACATACTTATCGTTCAATCACTACTTGCTAAATAAATCTACTTACATTTAGCGCCAGAAAAAGAGTTCTAATCTTGCATTTAATGCCTTCTAATGCAAGAACCACAACTCTCTACTCTAGTCCAAGTTTCTAGATGGAGTAGACTCCCTTAATGTCAATCAAACAGAGACTTCTGGAATCGTAGCTAAACTGTAGGAGTTGTGTTGACATCTTGAACAGGGGCACCGGAAGCAAATTTGGGGTGGTGGTGGTGAGTGGGTGGTAGGTTCCACAAAAAGGGCTCGCTGAATGTCATTGTCTGGAGGAAGATATGAAATGGGTGTTCCCCCCCCCCCCCCACCCACCCGCCTCTCATAGAAGGGTGTTCGGGGGATATATCTAACCTACCTAACCCATGATTATGTATAAATGTTAGAGCAATGTTAAGCGAAAAACTTATGGATTCTTTGGTCAATTGAAGATATTCCAAATTCACAATGTGAGCGAGCGGGTGGGCGGGGTTTTGTGTAAGATACACACGTTGAGTGTGCGTGCATTCGTGTATGTGTCTGCACGGCGGACCTGCGCAGTTTGCCTTGAAAATATTTAATTGGACCTTATTTCCTAATTATATTTGCAATCAGCGGGATTCAGAAGAAAGGTGGCTTTTTGTGAAAACTAAGTTATCCAAGTGAAACCTACCAATAATGTTGAACATGTGAACAAGGTGTGTTCGGCTCTTGCCTTAGATGAAGACCATGAAGTTTCTTGAGTTTCATGTCAAGCGGTTTTACAGGTCTTTAAATGTAATTTTTAAAATAGTGCAAAATCCAAGATGGCCACCAACAAAATCGATCAAGCAGCTTTCTGGGACCAAACAGGAATCTGACCCTATGGATCCTTCCTGCCCTGAACATTCTAAAAATCCTGTTTCCAGTTCTAAAGTAACGTTTACTAATTTTTCACTTAGAAACGGGTAAACGGACAGCTTCCCCCGCTGCTCCCTGCCGAAAGGGCAACTGGGGCAGCTGCCCCCCCTGTCACCGGGCTTCCAGCGCCCATGATCCTGAAATGATTGTCAGAGATGGACGGACCTACAGACTGACATGTATACATTCTAGACAGACGCATGGATGCACAGGCATACGGATAGCACATGCACATCTTCAAGTGGTAATGAGAAACCTTACCAAGTTTCAAAAGAATCACAGCTAAATTGTAGCAGTTGTGTTGATAAGAATTGATTGTTACTGCAGTTTATGTATCGGCTTAAAGGTATTTAAAGCGGGATAACTCTGTAATGAATACTTTTCTGGCCGCGAAAAAGCACATACACATCTTCAGATGGTAATGACTAGATTTACCACGTTTCAAAAGAATTGTAACTAAACTGTAGGAGGAGTTGCTTTGCGTTGACAAGGATGGTGCGTGCGTGCGTGCGTGCGTGCGTGCGTGCGTGCGTGCGTGCGTGCGTGCGTGTGTGTGTAAAAATGAAACGACTTGGAAAACTTCGAAGAGGTGCGTGGCTACTAGTCGTCGCAAGATGCAGTTGGCGTTGCCAGTGACTGGCTTTCGAATTTTGACACATCCTGCTTATTCGCAAGATCTCGCATCCCTCATACTTTTACTTGTATCCTAGGCTCAAATCTGAGCAATAAATTCGAAACAGATGAGGAGATGATTGATCCAGTGGAATGTGTTAGGGGTGCGTGACAAAGCATGGTTTCCAAAAGGCTTAGCAATGCTAGAGAACCGGTGGACAACTTGTATTGAACTGAAGGGAGATTATGTACAGAAATGATGGCAGAAAAATTTGATAAGCACATCCTTCCATAGTCAGGCTGGAAACCTTTGGGAGATCCCCGTACATGGACTAAGACGATATCAAAAGCAATACGATGCGCAGTGGTGGGTTTACAGTCCTATTACGGAAATAGACTGGCTCTAGACCTGTCCGGTATCGGAAATGAGTAGTGAGTCTGTGTAACTGTCATTACGTTGGAGGCGTATTGTTAGCACGAAGCCACGTCTCTATTTTTTAGATTGTCGTAAACTGACCATTCTAAAATGTTCTCATCGTTGTTAGTTTAATATATCAACTTCTCCATGTACAATTACAACATATTTTATATAGGGCCTATACGTCATGTATTTACAAAATGCGCAGACCATAATAGCATATTTTAATGTCGATGTCATGTAAGTATTTTCTTCTTTGAGTAAACCAAATCCCTTGGTAATGGCCGTGGCTTGACTAATCGATTCAAACGATTCTTCTGTTCTGCAGAGAGCGTTGGAAATCTTGAAATTGATGAAGCAGACGACACACTACTACGGGAACTCCCAGCCCGCTAGAAAATAAACATCAAAATTTTTATCAATTTATAATGTGAATAAAACTAATTCACGTTTCCAGTTTATCCATCGATCTTACGTCATAATTAACTAAGTGACGTGTATGATGACGTCATAATCATTACTAAGGGGGGGGGGGCATTTCTAGCAATGCCCCGCCCATTCCAGGTAAGCTCCGCACACGTTTTGCGCGCGTTGGAATCGATTTATATACTTTAAAACCTGAATTCTTAGAGTACCAATTTCAAGGTAATTATACAGATAAGCTGTTGAATATTTTGAAACTAATTTGACTGGATGTTGTTGCTGCCAAATTAATTTCAAAATATCCAACAGAATGTTGATTAAATAGTAAACCCTTCAAAGACATACAATTCGTACAGTTGACGGACTAAGCCAGGTTCATGACGGAGTATTCTCTGCCAAATATGCTTGTGACGTCAGTCTAAATGTGACGTAATTGATTATGACGTCATATACTTGTGTGATAGATCGGATTCATACATTGATCACGCCATTAATCTAACGAATCATCATGATGAAAGTGTAACTAACCATGATGATTGATTTTAAAAACCCTTTTAAAACCTTTAAATGCCAAAATCAGCATAATGATTAGGCGTTTGATTGACCAAATCATTGTGCTAGCTTCACACAGCATTATTCATCATGCTGATCTTGGCATAATATACGCCACGTTTGGACATGGTATATATTTTTGATTGGTAAAATTCATAATCAATGATTTTACACGAATGATAAAATAATCATGATGACTTTCATTGTTATGATGATGATGATTTTGTAATATATAGGACATATGACTTGAAAGACGGGGCCATTTCTAGCCATGCCACACCCATTTGTCGCTAAGCTCCGCCCACGCTTTATGCCTATGGCCATAACAGCGCCAGTAAAATTAGTTTCAAAATATTCAACAGAATATTTATTAAATAGTAAATCTATCAAAAACTTACAATTCTTTCACTTGCCCGACTATTTCAGCTTCATGACAGTGCATATGAACTGCCAATTATGCTTGTGACGTCAGTCTACATGTGACGTGATGTATTTTGCCTTCATTTACTTGAGTGACAGATTGGATGCATCCATTGGCCATGGTAAACCAAATATTGTCCAAATTCATCTGTACAGATGATGTTTTCTATTCAATGCAGCGTAAAATCGTCACGGTGATTGTGAAAACCCCGAGGATTCACGACGTTGATGACAACTCTCTATCTGTTAATAATTTAGTTTATCATTAGCCAACACCCATCCCTCGCTCGCCCCAAATTATATATTATTATGATTATCTCACGTGACGAGCAATAGTGTGGGAGTAGTTAGATACACAACATTCTATCAGAGTGGATGTTGCAGTGATTAACACGGGATGGGGGTGGGGGGAGGTGGGTAGGGGGGGGGGAGGTGTCATCCCACGTGACTTATTCCGTGCCCGTGGTTAGAAACGTAAAGAACCACCATCGTGTAGCACTAAGCTAATGGAGGGATACGATCTGTCATTCAGGTTTATGGCGTCATAAAAAAACACGTCACTTGTTGGAGCTATAGCGTCACAATGAAAATACATAGGCGCGATACGAAAGTCAAAGGTCTGACAGTAACCGTTGTAATTTGTCGTTGCTGAATCTAATAAATTGATTAAAGCTTACTTGAATAGTTACCTTGAAATTGAGATTCCAGGGACCAGTTTCACAAAGGCATGTAAGTTACGCCCTGTCGTAAAGTAGAACACAGACCAATCAGAACGCTTCATTGATATTATACGCCGTACTTAAGTACCCTAGTGGACTTAAGTCCCCTTTGCGAAACTGACCACAGGACTTCGCCGTTCAACGTGTTAAAATCGAATCAAACATGCGTCCATATTGAGTGTAGAATAGCTAGAAATGTGCGGGTCATAGCTAGAAATGTGCGGGTCATAGCTAGAAGTGGGTGGGACATAGCTAGAACAGGGCGGGACTTAGTTAATTATGTATCTCTTTATTGACCTATAATAAGAGACTACTCATTTTAGTAACATCATTTTGGGGCTCCTGTTGTAGTTTTACATAGTTGTGCTCGTGTGCTATATAGTATTACCTCTTCCTCATATGTGTGTCCTGTAGCGATAGCGAATGACCTCTCCCGGATCGGCTTCTGGTTGCTGTATTGCTGCGTGTACATGACTGACTGTTGTGTACCCGTACCTATCACACCCGGTCCAGAAGAGGCAGTGGTGAATCCTATTGAACTTCCACTCATAGATTGCAATGCCTGATGTTGTTGCAGACCGATGCGACCGGCCTTAGGGTCGACCAACACTGGCTGTTTTTCAGTGAACATTCGATTAAAGTTAGAATCACGATTGGTTAGCTCCATTCTGTAACGCTGCACCTCTTTACGAAGTTTTTCCAATTCATCATTATACTCCTGTCAAAATTACAATGAGAAAGTAGACGTTAATGAACATAATAGCTTACAGACACACATGTAAACTACGACTCCCTACTTTTGGGGGCCATAGGATGGTGGTTCCGTTAGACCCATTATAACGTACAATGTGTATGTGGAACCGAAGGGTATAGTTTACTCCGATCTACGGTTCCTGCTGCTGGTTATTCGTAGGTGAGGGATGGTACATCTGTCCCATTGTAGATGGGCGAGATCGCGCTATAATCGCGTATACCCATTGGTTATTAAAACCGCGTTAGTTATTCTTTGATATTTTGCTGACCAACTTGTGTGGTTCTATGACTATACCAGTAACTACGTGTATCATGAATAACATCGGGACTCACCCACTGCTTGTTCATCGAGACAGCTTGTCTAAAACTCATCTATCTTAGCGTACCACCGACCCCGCATGATGACACCGACAATGTTTGGAAGAATATTTGAAATAAATACGATGTATAATGCCCCTTTGACATTATCTATAGTATAAAATTCGGTGTGGAAAAAATATTTTATTGGCATCACCCAGTGAACCTTTCCGGTTTTAGCTATTCCCCGCCCATCTCTAGCTAAGCTCCACCCACTCCTCGCTCGTGGTGGGTTCGATCGATCGATCTCTGAACACCCTGACTATCATTTTCACACTGGTAAGCTGTTGAATATTTTGAAACTAATTTGACTGGGTGCTGTTGCTGCCTAGGGCAGCCCAGTAATAGATAGCAAAGAATTACAAAGATATACAATTCATACAACGTGTCGGATTATTTGAGATATGATGACGGTCTATATGGAACCCTTTGTGACATAATGATTTCAACGTCATCATACACGCACTGAGCTGACTATGACGTTATACGAGGTCAGATGATGGATGGATACTCTGGAAAGATGAATTGGAAAGTAGAAGGATATGAACTAACTTCTAGACTACATGTCAAAATCAAATGTGGGGGGGGGGGGGTGTGTACAAAACCAAAGGGTGTGGAATAAAGTAGGTTGGGTCTGGGAGTTATAGTGTATGCTGATAGCTTGATTTGGGGCGGGTTGGAGGGGTTGGGGTGGGGGTGGGGGTGGGGGTGGAGTGGCAAAACTGAAAAATGAGGGGAGTCACTCACTGCAAGCCTGTGCCATTGTGAACTATATTTTCTGATTACTGTCACATTTCCAGTCATTGTATTAAAATGTAAACTATGTGACGTGAGTAGTAATCGTGTGAGTAGTAATCGTGTGACAACGATGCGATCTGTTTAGACAAGTCACGTGTGTACGGAAACTTATTTGGCCCTTTAACTCTTTCAGGACGAAGCCGGCCAAGACCGGCCTCTACAGGGGTCTTGAGAATTGTCCATTTGCAGGTCAAGAGAAGACTATTTTTGAAAATTTACCACTGGAATGACTGCCTCGATAACCGAGCCAGTCATTCCAGTGGTAAAATTTTCAAAATTAGTCTTCTATTGGCCTGCAAATGGACATTCTATAATTAAGTATTTACATTTTTTGAACAAATTTAGTCATTAAAGGGTTAAGGAGTGTAGAAAAGGGGCGCGTTCTGGAAGGCAGCATCATACAAACCTCTCTAAGCACATCAAAAAGCGCATCTATAGCACATCCGTGGTTTGGTATTGATGGAGAACATATGACAGAGCTTATGTAATGGTAAAACGGTAAATATCGTGAAATGAAGGAAATTTAAATTTCCCTTTCTCCGACATCTAACAATACTCACCATTCTGTTACTTCTGATATACAGCTGGCCCTGACAGCTGACTCTAGGACTATAGACTTAGAAAGCTTTACCGACTCCTTGGAACCGAGTACTCGGCTCCCAACTGCTGAGTACCCCTTTACCATAGAGCTCATATTGTTTGCATAGCCACCAAACAAGAGAAACCCATGGCTTGCCTCCGTGGGGCTGGGAGGCTGGGTCCGTAACAGAATGGTGAGTATTGTTAGATCTTGGAGAAAGGGAAATTGACATTTCCTTCATTCTCCTTCGATCAATACTCACCATTCTGTTACTTCTGATATACACCAGATTTGGTCAGTAACCTGGTGGGAAGGGGCAAGCCATAACTGCTACTTTTGCCCCTTGGAGAAAGAGCAAGACTTAAAACTAGACTAAAGGAGACCTAAAAGGACCGTCAAGTTAACGGAACCGAATCACATTCGCATCACTGCCCCCCCCCCCCCCCCCCCCACACTTTTTCTCCTAAGAAAAGGGAGAGAACCCACGAACA
Organism: Chaetoderma sp. LZ-2023a; assembly: GCA_034401795.1. Classification (NCBI taxonomy): domain Eukaryota; kingdom Metazoa; phylum Mollusca; class Caudofoveata; order Chaetodermatida; family Chaetodermatidae; genus Chaetoderma; species Chaetoderma sp. LZ-2023a. Next base: position 7,960,766 of record CM067360.1, on the reverse strand, counting down.
TGCATCTCGCCTGAAAACACAAATATGCCAAGAGGGTTAACTGCTCTTTGCATATACACATGTATTAGGCTGGGAATGAGCATGAATATATAAGATGAATGAACATGATATACAGACATAATACAAAAAACTCTCAATCTTGAATTACCTCATGATAAATGGATTCCAGACATGCCACCTCCAACCATTCACTTGTCCGGCCATCAGTGACACAATCTGGTTGTCATCCGCTCGCTCGACCATGTCTGCTTCTTAATTCTTTCTTACCAAAGTCAAAAAGGGAGAAGAGCAGTGTGGTCGCTTAACTATCGTTTCAAAACAGCTAAAGCGAGTAGATTGGCTGAGTCTGACACATCCCTCATATAGTAATCCGTGAATGAGGACTCACAGTGCCATTGTGCAACGGCCATGATGTCCTCTAATGGAACACCACTGTAAAGGGCGGTCGAGGTGGCTATTCCTCTAACATCGTGTGCCCTTGCACATTGCACCTGGTGCCCAGTCGCCATCTCATGAGTGGTCTGAATGCATTCGACTACCCAACGAGAGATAGTATCCATGGATGCGGCGCCATAAGGCTTCTTATGGCAGATCCACAGATGTCTATCGTTCGACCGTAATGAGTCTGTCCGTTTTCAGTACTTAGTCAAAGCACGGACCGGACACCAGACACTGGCATCACGATCAAACCTTGTTAGTTTCGGTATAATGATCAGTTTGCCGGGATATCTCAAAGAATGATTCTTTGACATAAACTCTGCTCTTGGCAGAAGACGCAGACCCTCTCCGGAGACAATAAATCGGTCCCACTCTGCTGAAAGTGCATGGATCTCACTGCGCCTTCTAGCTGAGGAAGCTGCCAATAGAAAGACCACCTTTAGAGTCAAATGCTTTAGACTAGCCGAACGCAACGGTTCGAAAGGGTGCTTGGCCAGTACATTAAGAACTAAAGATAGACTCCAGGCTGGAATGACTACCGGTTGTCTCGGTTGGAGATTGCTCATTCCCTTCACCATCACATTTAACTGGACCACCTCTGCACTATTCCTGTTGGCTATACAAGTGATAACTGATGCCAAAGCTGACTTGTATCCAGCAATTGTAACGGGAGCTAGTCCTGAAAAGAACAGCTCACAGAGAAAGTCTGCTATTTGCCGAATAGTGGATTGAAAGGTATCAATACCCTTTTCTTCACACCAGTCTGCAAATCTGTTAAACTTGTTGTTATATGACTTGAAGGTTGACCTCCTTCTCGCAGCCGTGATGAAATCAGCAGCTTGTCGAGAAAAGCCTTCCGACTTGGAACGTTGTTTGATAACATCCACGCAGTCAATTTGAACATTTCGGGACGCTCGTGTAGGAAGCGTCCCTTGGCCTGGGAGATTATGTTCGGAATCTCGGGTAACTGCACTGGGTTTCCCACCGGCAGATCTAGAAGATCCGTGAACCACGCCCTGCTGGGCCAATATGGCGCTATTAGCAGGACCAGGCACGGTTCCTCTCTGATCTTCACCAATACCTTTGGCAGAAGAATGGTGGGTGGGTACGCGTAAGCGTGCACCCCCATCCAGCTTATCTCCAGAGCGTCTGTATTGACGGCATTTGGATCTGGAATCGGCGAGACATAAGTCATGATTTGAGCATTTTCCCTTGTGGCGAACACGTCCACGTTGGGTTTGCGCCAATGCTCGAAGATCCTTCGTAGAACTGGAGGGTTGAGGGACCATTCTGTTGGCAGAATTCTCTGTCTGCGAGACAAAACATCTGCCAGAATGTTCAATCGCCCAGGAATGTGAGCTGCTTTCAAAACAACTGAGTAAGTCCTGCACCATTGAATCAACTGCCACACTTTGATACACAGTGTGGGTGACTTGGTCCCGCCTTGGCGATTTATGTATGATACTACCGTCGAATTGTCCGACCATATCAATATCACCTTGCCCCTGATCATTGGAAGAAACTCTTCCAACGCCAGTTCCACTGCCATCATTACCAACAGATTGATATGCAGTTGGCTCTCCTGGAGAGTCCATGTGCCAGAGACCTGGTGTTCCCCCAGGCAGGCCTCCACGCCTCCAGCAATGCATCCGTGTACACGGACGGCTGGGGGTGGGGTAGGTGCAGCCAAACCCCTACTAGGAGATTCTGACGCTTTTTCCACCATACAAGATGCGACATTATTGGCTCCAAAACTGGCACCAGTTTTGACAGGGGTTCTGTTCTCTGTTTCCACAGAGACATCAGATACAACTGGATAGGTCTTCGCATTAGAGCAGCGTACGGGATCACCTGCTCCATGGAGACCATCATGCCCAGCATCTGAAGAAACCGCCTCGCCTGAATGTGGTTTCCCAATCGAAAACTGTTGAGGATGGCTAACAGAGACACCACTCTGGGCTCTAACGGGTAAACCCTGCCCTCCTCGAGATCAAATCGCATCCCTAAATAAACGAAATGTTGAGTGGGTGTCAACTCGGATTTCTCCTTGTTGACTATCCAGCCTAGATATGAAAGTAACTTCAGAGTCAGAGCAGTATCCACCCCTAACCTGGCTCCCGTGTCTGCCTTGATCAGCCAATTGTCTATGTAGGTGTGTAGTGCCACGTTCTCTTTTCTGAGAAATGCTGTCACCGCAGGGACCACTCTTGTGAAAACCCTTGGAGCTGTCGACAGGCCAAATGGGAGGACAATAAACTCCCATACTTGATTCTGAAACGCAAATCTCAGAAACCTGTGACAACTCCGGTTCATTGGAATGTGGAAATAAGCATCTTTCAGATCGATCGACATGCACCACATTCCCTTCCTCAATCCTGCCATTACCGACCTCGGCGTTTCCATCTGGAACCGAGGCGTATGGATAAACCAATTTAATGGCCTGAGATTGAGTACGGGTCCCCATCCCCCTGTGCTCTTGGGAACAAGGAACATATTTGAATGGAAGCCTGGAGTGTTCTGGTTTGCTGGTTTTATTGCTCCCTTCAGAAGCAAACCTGACACTTCGTTTTGAATGGCTTCTAACTTGTCTGGTTCCCTTGGTACGTGTGTCCAGACAGGTGCCAAAGACAGATTCTGTGGTGGAAAGTCCCACCACTCCGGCATGTATCCCTGGGATAACCATCCCAGGACCAGACTGTCTGACGTCACACCTCGCCAAGCCTCGACAAAATGCGTGAGCCTTCCACCCACTATAGACGCCTCAACGCCTAACAGGGTTGTCCGGCTCATTATCCGCTCCCCCCTCTCTTAACGAGAGAGAGAGAGAGAGAGAGAGAGAGAGAGAGAGAGAGAGAACCATTTCGGTCTTGGCTCAGAGGGTCTAACTGGCACCGCTGTTCCTGTTGCACAGGTGTGGTCCAGGCGGATACGAAGGGAGCTCTCGTACACTCAGGTACGATCCACTCCCTTCTTTCTGCCCTTTGAGGACTTCCCCTTCCCCTTCCCCTTTCCCTTCCCGCCTCTAGGGCGATCAGGAGCAACATTGGGGAGGGTAGGGGCCTCCACAACCTTCCTGGCTTTCTTCGCCGGCAGCAGCTGAGAAAATCCCGACGAAGCAGCAGCCGCACTAGACTTAGCTGTCGCCTTACCTTTATGCTTCTTCTGCTTCTTGGAAGATCGCACGGCCAGCGGCTTCCCTACAGCCCCTAGTGCGTGCGCTTGCCGCACCAGCTCTAGCTGTAGTTTCACCGCCAACCGATTCTGCACAATGCTGGCCGTGTCCTCTAAGATGGCCCGCGCCTGGCCACCGAAGATGCTAGGACCTGTCAGGGGCGTTCCAAGAAGACGCTCACTGAGGCCGTAGCCGGACGCATATGGTCAAGAACCATTTGTCTCCTGGACTTCGTAACTCGCGCCTGCACCCTTGGCAGTGCGCCCATAGACAGCACCAGGCCGTCATTGACGCACGAAAGTGCCACAGGTGGCACAGGGTGGCCTCCCCCCGCTTCAACCCACACTGACTGAAGAAGGCGATAAGAATGGTTGACAGCACTCATGGCTGCCCTCACACCCTCATCGCAAAGGGACAGGACTTCTTCATGGTGTCCTTGGGATTTGTCCACCAGTGCTGGGGCGGTGCCACCTGCTCCAGCGCTCTGGACACCCAGAACCCATCAGTCATCCTCGGTAACCGATGGTACAACACCATACCTGTCGTATTCCCCCCGTGGAATACGACACCTCGCCCGCACCTCCCTGGAGGCTGCAGGGAGCTGGCCCTTGGTCATGAGTTGCTTACTATAAATAGCCTCTAGCAACTCAATAAACCGTGAATCCAGTCCAATGGACTGGATCCAGGCTGCGGGCAAGATCCCCGTCCTAATCGATGCCACCGATGGATGGGGCGGATCCTCCTCGGCCATGGTCGAAACCACAGACAGGTATACCCTGGCTAGCCAAGCCAGAGCCTCTGACCAGTCTATTTCCGAGGAGGACACACCCGTTGTAGATATGGGATTGTCTTGTGGGAACTCATGACCCCGCTGGATATCTTATATTTGCGAGTAAGTCCTAAGTGAAATTTATATTTGAAAATACCAGGTGAGCTAATGGACCGATTGACTGCATATCTTTATATTTAGTTTATTATTATTATGCAGTAACAAGTTGACGTCAGCCAGTGCTGATGAGGTACAGTTTCGACGAAACCTGATCGAGCATTGGATAAAGTTTTATCCCTAAAATTGCAACGATCGAATTGATTAGGATAAAGTCTACGGTTCCGAGTTGATGGGTATGTGGAAATAGTTGAGATGAAAGTTGTTGCTGTTCAGTCAGCACACACTTTTATAATGTTCAGCAGTTGTTTAGAGTACTAGTTTAGAAAATAATCAATGCAGAGGAATCGATGGAATCGTACGTGACAAACGGACTTTAGTTGATGACGATAGGCATTCTGGTTCTCATACACGAATAGAACAACACCAGCTGGCAATGAGATCATACAGCTCATGTGCCTATTAACTCTCGTATCCTACAGGCTAATTCACGATAGGCAATGGACAGGACATAGACATTGTAGCGTCCTATGGGAATGAATAACATAATCGAAATTTGTATATCAAGTATACACTCATACACTGGCATGCAACAACAACACATTCCATAATGTTGTTAGTTAGCTGACAGATCGCATCAAATCAGAACCAGCCAACACCGCTTTGTCTATGTGAGGCAGCAGCTCCATAGAAGAATAGCACAGAGTTTGATTGGTCAGAATGATGTCACGATCAATGAGCGTCGATCGAACTCTGTGGCAGAGAATTAAATAGAATAGGTTTCAAAGTGAAAGTCGAAATGAAGTGATCATTGATTGGTCAGGACGACCAACATTTACTAGGTAGAAGCTTCTAGGAGGGAATAAGCAGAAGTTGATTGGCGGACTGATTATCTGGACCAATCAAGCTGTGCTTATAACCTACCTAGAAGAATCATCAGAACAAGATATAAATATCGCAATATGTATATATCTATATATCTTAATATGTATAGATCCTCAGAGATTCTGAAGACTATAAATGAAACACTTTGCAGTTAGTAAAGTAATCAATCCAACACCAGGGTTCCGTAGCACATCGCTGGTGCTACATTAGTTGCTGTTAGAAATAGATACTTGATTAAGTACCAGACATGTACTGATAATAGATGAGAAAGTTATCAAAGTAATATATCAGTTTTGTACAGTTAAAATTATATCAGTTATTAAAGCTTATCCTCTTACCAATGTAAGACAATAGTTTGGTTGTTATTAGAAATTAGGACTCTAGAGTTGAGAGCAACACTCAACCCGAAGCCGACTATCTTTATCCTGCTTCTTCATCGGTAAGAGGTTGTTGCAGCAACTGTTCAAACATCATAATCTTACCATTGGCGAAGCGGGAATCATCATCGTTTAGGAAACCACCTGGAGATCCAAAATCTTCATTGGCTTCGTCTGCCAGGATCTAGAGTCAAACTTCATCACAAGATCGTGTGAGTAGAATAATAAAATGTGAGTAACTTTAATATGTCAACAAATAGACCAGTAGTACCCGTTCTTGAGGATGTAGCGGACAGAATAAAAGCTTTCATAGATTTAGTGAAACAATCAGAAAATACTAGAGTTACTCAGCATCGTGAATACCGAGAAAACACCATAATTAAAATTACAACAGACATAATTGTGAAGAACAACCGCGCCTTAAGCGAGCAATTGTTCAGTTGTATTACCAGTAGACTATTCTAGAACTGTATAAACTAATCAACATGGCAACACCACGTAGAACTGATCCCTCATTACCGCCAGTGAATGTACAGCATGAACCAGAGCTAAGACAGGAAACTATCGAAGCTATGCGGCAGATGGGCACTGCAATGGCCAACGCCATTGTGGTAGAAAGTGACTGAAGAGAGAGGAACAGAGTTTTCAGGAAGGAGGTTAGGGAGCTGACACAACGGGTGAAACCGTGTGACGGTCTAATTCCGGAAGAGGTTCGTCAATTCCCTGATGAAATGAGACGGGTGTGGGAAGCCACCAAGGGCAACCTCGATGGTATCCCGGTCTATATAGTCACCAGAACATCCCGAGGACAGTTGTCGAAGGCGATCGACGCCTTCGTCGTGGGTAAAGTAAGAGACACCGTCACATATGAGGAATTACGTGAATTTATAACTATTAATTTTGTGTCGGCAAACGAACCCGAACGGGTTAAGTATGACTTGGAGGCCATTCAGCAGCGCCGCAGTGAGACTATTGTCTCATTCTATCGGCGCTACAAAGAAATGGCCGCCCGAGCTTACCCGGAGGAAAACGTAGACAATAAGAGGATAGTATTATCCGCGTACATTAAGGCGCTGAATGATGGAGGAATGGGATGCAGAATCGTCCAGAAGAAGATCACCAATGTCCAACGAGCGATGGAGATGATGGAAGAGGAGGGCTGCAATGACCTGTTGCAAGCCATGAACATTTCTCCATGGGGTAACGAAGAAAACATTGAAGTGAACATGATAGATGCAGAGGAGGGGAAAGACGTGTGGTCTGTCATTAGCTCCATGAAGCGCCAAATTAGCCAACAAACCAAGTTAATAGAACGGCTGTGTGCAGTCATAGAAAACCTACAGAGTGGACCGGTGTTTTCACCACCACAGCAACAAGCCGCACCACAACGAAAGACTAAACAACCACCTCGCAAGCCAGCAGCAGCGCCAAAGGCAGCAAAGAAACAAGTCACCTGTTTCAACTGTGGAAGGGTGGGACACTACAAAAGCGAGTGTCAACAACCCGCGCAACCACCCAGATGACCGCCACCGACTAAGACCCGACAGCAGCACCAGCAACGTCCACCTATAACATGTTTTACATGTGGGAGGGAAGGACACATGGCTAGAGACTGTGTCTCTAGTCGACAGGAACGACCCACAGTAATATGTTACAAATGCAACAAAGAGGGCCATTATCAGGCCAATTGCCCTTCATCATCACCGATGCCGTAACGACGTGCTGTGAAGCGTCCCAGACAAATAGATCGACGCGAGGAGCCTATGCAGGTCGACGAAGTTAACCACGGTAGTGATAATTATTATGGACTCGAGACCACTCCACGGTCAGGTTCGCGAAACACCCGCAAGGATTTTGCGAACCGAGCACGGATGGAAGAAGAATACGAAGACCGTGAGGGATTCGTCTTCACTGGTAAGAAAACAGACAGGTATGGCCGTTATTCATACAGCGACGGAGGAGCCCTGTCTGTTGATGGACATCATCATTCTTACGCCGAAGCTGTTAGCAGATGACAGAGTTCGTTAAATGGAGATGGAGGGGATCGCTGGTGACTGAGCGATTCCTCATCCGGCTCGAATTCGAACCGCACAGTCAAGGAAATCAAGGTATGTATGTTGATGCATTAATCGATACTGGTGCTAGTACTTCCTTGATTAGAAAGGACATATGGCGTAGCATTTTGAATGCTAGGCCATTAAAGAAGGCTAAGACATTATTAGCAGTAAATGGTTCGCCCATAGATATTTTGGGGGAGACCCAAATTAAATTCAAAGATGCCCGGCCTATTCCAAGTATGGTTGTGAATAGTATGCGCCATGAATATCTGATTGGAGCGGATGCCTGTACTTGGGAAATGCAAGGATTGACTACAGGACCAAAGAGTTAGTATGGTTTGGTCGTGTATACCCTTTTAGAATTCCGTATAGGAAGCAGACAGATTATGTGTATGCCAGTTGCAAAGAAACGACCGGATATGCAGTTATTGACAAAGTACTGAGTGACTTTGCCAATAATTTCGATATGGCTCATCCAAATACATTAGGACTTGTACCCAAGGTAAAATGTACGATACCAACAGGAGATTATCCTCCTATTAGGCAGAAAGCCTATCGTTTACCGCTAGCTAAACAGTACTTGGTTAAAAACCAAGTTAAAGAAATGTTAGCCGCGGGCGTCATAAGACCATCGTCATCACCCTGGGCATCACCCATAACTCTGGTACCGAAAAAGGATGGTGACACCAGATTTTGCGTTGACTATAGGAAATTAAATTCAGTTTGCCGTAAGGATAGTTATCCACTGCCGAACATATCTGATATTTTAATTCGATGCGAGGCGCAATGATCTTTTCTACGATGGACTTGAAGTCTGGATATTGGCAGATACCAATGGCCAGCCAAGACATTGAGAAAACAGCGTTCGTTTGCAGTGAAGGTCTTTTCGAATGGATTCGGATGCCTTTTGGTTTTTGCAACTCAGGTGCCGTATTTCAGAGGGCAATGAATGATATTTTCCGCGAATATGTAGGAAAATATGTGCATGTTTTCGTCGACGATATAGTCGTATAATCACGAAATCCGATGGAACACGCACATCACTTGCGCCTGGTCATGCGCAAGATTCAAGAGTATAATTTGCAAGTGAAGAAAAAGAAATGTGACTTTGGCAGTAAGTCTGTTGACTTGTTAGGGTATCACATTTCCATGCAAGGGGTAGCTCCACAGGCTCAAAAGGTCAGAGTCATACGAGAAATGTCACCACCCCCGTGATGTGGGTGAAGTACATAGTTTTCTCGGAGCTACAGGTTATTACCGATCTTGTGTAAAAGGCTATGCCGAAATTACTAAGCCTTTGATTGAATTAACGAAAAAGTATAAGAGATTCGAATGTGGTAAGCATGAACAGCAAGCGTTTGAGAAATTGAAGAACTTGCTGTGTAGTGAAACCATACTCACTTATCCGAACTTGAATGCCCGATATAAGTTATATACTGATGAATCTAGTTATGCAATAGGTGCGATACTAGTGCAGGTTGATGATAAGGGTATAGAGCATGTCATACAGTATGTTAGTTCTACTCTCAAAGACAGTCAGTTGAATTGGCCCGTAATAGAGAAGGAAGCTTATGCTGTGATCTATGCATTGAAGAAGCTTCGACCGTATCTATTTGGCACACAGTTTACCGTGTATACTGACCACAAACCCCTTAAGAGTTTGTTTGTGGGAGAAGTTAAGAACACGAAAGTGCAGCGCTGGGCAGTACCGATTGCGGAGTATGGATGTAAGATAGAATACATCCAAGGCTCGAAGAATATTCGAGCAGACATGTTGTCTAGGTTACGCCGTCCGGTAGAATTCGCCACGTTGGACACGGGTGATTACGTCATACCCGAGGTAGATGAAGGTGCTTTACCGCACGCCCCTTTAGAGGTATATGATGTACCGTACGAGGAATTATGTGCTGAACAAACCAAGAAATACCCAGAGTTATTCAGGAATACACCAGAGGAGTACATGGTAAAGAATGGCATATTGTATTCTTTAATTACACCTTCAGCGTTAGACGCTGAGTACCCCAGAATCTTGCTACCTACCCTGTTCCATGCGAAAGTGCTCCGGAAAGCTCATGAACGAGCTGGTCACCAAGATCTGAATAAGACCATCGGTATGGTAAGAGATTCTTTCATGTGGACATATTTGAGGAAAGATGTGGTACGTATGCTTGAAACGTGTACGATGTGCCAGGTCAACCAACCTGTCACTACTCGACCTACATATAGTGAGATGCCAATGGCCGGTTATCCAAGTCAGATAATTGGTGGGTTTGATTGGTCCACTTTTAGAGTCGAGCAGAGGTAATAATTATATCATGACGGTGATCGATCACTGTTCTGCATGGGAAGAAGCATATCCGATTGCAGCTAAGACATCTCAAAATGTTGAAGATAAATTCTTCAATGAGTATGTCGCTCGTCATGGTGTCCCTGAAATTCTGATTACAGATCAGGGTAAAGAATTCTGTTCAAATTCTCTGGAACAGCGATTTCATGAACATGGTATTGATCATAGACGATCGAGTCCGTATCATCCACAAACTAACGGATGTACTGAGAGGTTCAATCGCACTCTCAAAGAACTGATCCAGAAAGGTGTAAATAATGAGTCTCGTGCATGGGAAGATGAGTTAGGCGCAGCTTTAACAGCATACCACAACACTCGCCACTCCACGACCGGATATACGCCATTCTATCTGACGTATGGTCGGCATGCAAGACTTCCGTTTGCTATTCCACTCGATGCTTCACATGATCTTGCTGAGAGACTAACGTGTCTCAATAATGCCCTACTGCGTGCTCGAGGAGAAATGGCTAAATCTCGAGAAGTACACCGGGAACAGATTAACAAGCGTGCAAACGCTGGTGAATATAAGGTTGGCGATTCAGTGGTCGTAAAAGCTGAAGAGAGGATGAAATTGACCTCTCGCAGTGACCCTGAGTATGAGATCTTTAAGATCATTGGACCCGTGCCCCATGTCCGCCATCAAAGGTCTGGGAAGGTGCGCGTGCTTAACGCATCCAAGCTACGTGTAGTCGACTCAGAGATGTGCTGGGACAAAGTAAGACCATGCCCAATTCGTAACCCTGCTAAAGGTATGAAAGCCAGCCATCATCCACGAATTGTACCATTACCTGAGTCCGGACCTTTGCCGGTACCCGACTCCGACGCAACACCTCATAAAGTAGCTCGTAGGAAGCGACCAGCTTCTAATTGGGAGCCAAAGGTGCATAAGGTGGGTAAGGTGGTCGACATGGATATAGATCGACCCGGTACGAGTAACGATCCAATGTATGAGTCACCGATGGAGACATCAGAGACTCCTCGTACTCTAATGATGGACACTTCGGAGGATGTACCCGAGCCTGCCACTGAGCCAATGGAAACACTTCCATCGCACCCCTACTTTCTGCGAAAGCGCAGTCACGCTCCTGAGTTCAGCTCAGACAGTAAGTGACTTAGGATTGGTGCATTTGGCCGATCTTTATACGACGACTTTATCAGTCGTATAGAAGCCGTTATAAAGCGGCGTAGCAGGAGAAAATTTTAATCTCTGCATAATTGCTAATACTAGTAACAATGCATTTATAGGGTAACATTGTGAAATTTTGGGTTGCGTTTCAAATTGAACAATGAATCTATTTAAACTTTTCGTATTTATAATAGTTTCGTACATGTAGTATACGGAAGAGATAGGACCATATTGAGCAAGTTTATTGAAGTAGATGACTACACAACTGTAACCAGAATGTTGCACATCACCGCCTCCGTTTTATCTCTTGTCAAAATGCAATTGTGGTTATATTACCCGTGGGTAATGATGTTGTCTACCGCAAAGTGGGTACCTATAAATGGACAGTTTTCTGAAGATTATCAAAATTTTGCTGGAGGCGAGTGGCAATACGGACCATAACCCATGACAACAGCATGACATTATATAAGTCTCATGACTTGGTCAGGTATATGAGTCCGACGGAAAATCTAGTACATTGTCACCAATAAGAATGCAGGAAATGTCAATTTCCCTTTCTCCGAGATCTAACAATACTCACCATTCTGTTACTTCTGATATACAGCTGGCCCTGACAGCGGCTCTAGGATTATAGACTTAGAAAGCTTTACCGACTCCTGGGAACCGGGTACTCGGCTCCCAACTGTCGAGTACCCGTTTACCATAGAGCTCATATTGTTTGCATAGCCACCAAACAAGAGAAAACTATGGCTTGCCTCCGTGGGGCTGGGAGGCTGGGTCCGTAACAGAATGGTGAGTATTGTTAGATCTCGGAGAAAGGGAAATTGACATTTCCTGCATTCTCCTTCGATCAATACTCACCATTCTGTTACTTCTGATATACACCAGATTTGATCAGTAACCTGGTGGGAAGGGGCAAGCCATAAATGCTAATTTTGCCCCTTGGAGAAAGATTTTAGACTTCAAACTTGACTAACGGAGACCTAAAAGGACCGTAAGTTCACGGAACCGAATCACATTCGCGTCACAGCACCCCCCCCATTTTCCTCCTAAGAAAAGGGAGAGAACTAACGAACATGTATCTCGCCTGAAAACACAAATATGCCAAGAGGGTTAACTACTCCCTGCATATTCCATGTATTAGCCTGGGAATGAGCATGAATATATAAGATGAATGAACATGATACATATACATAATACAAAAAACTCTCACTTATTGAATTACCTTATGATAATTGGACTTCAGACGTACCGCCTCCAACCATTCACCGGTTCGTCCATCGGTGACACAATCTGGTTGACATCCTCCCGCCTGACCATGCCTGCTTTAGGTCCTTTTCTTACCAAAGTGAGAAAAGGGTGAAAAGCAGTGTGGCCACTAACTATCGTTACAAAACAGCTAAAGCGAGTGGATTGGCTGAGTCTGACACATCCCTCATATAGTAATCTGTGAATGAGGACTCACAGTGCCATTGTGCAACGGCCATGATGTCCTATAACGGAACACCATTGTAAAGGGCAGTCGAGGCGGCTATTCCTCTGACATTGTGTGCCCTTACTCCTTGCACCTGGTGCCCAGTCGCCATCTCGTAAGTGGTCTGAATGCGTTCGACCACCCAACGAGAGATAGTATCCATGGATGCGGCGCCATAAGACTTTCTATGGCAGATCCACAGATGTCTATCATTCGACCGTAACGAGTCAGTCCGTTTCTTGTACTTAGTCAAAGCACGGACCGGGCACCAGACACTGGCATCACGATCAAACCTAGTTAACTTCGGTATAATGATCGGTTTGCCGGGATATCTCAAAGATTGGTTCTTTGACATAACCTCTGCTCTTGGCAGAAGACGCAGACCTTCTCCAGAAACAATAAATCGGTTCCTCTCTGCTGAAAGCGCTTGGATCTCACTGTGCCTTCTAGCTGAGGAAGCTGCCAATAGAAAGACCGCCTTTAGAGTCAAATGCTTTAGACTAGCCGAACGCAACGGTTTGAAAGGGTGCTTGGCCAGTACATTAAGCACTAAAGATAGACACCAGGCTGGAATGACTACCGGTTGTCTCGGTCGGAGATTGCTCATTCCCTTCAACATCACATTTAACTGGGCCACCTCTGGACTATCCCTGTTGGCTAGACAAGGGATAACTGATGCCAAAGCTGACTTTTATCCAGCAACTGTGACGGGAGCTAGTCCTCAAAAGACCAGCTCACAGAGAAAGTCTGCTATTTGCTGATAGTGGATTGAAAGGTATCAATACCCTTTTCTTCACACCAGTCTGCAAATCTGTTAACCTTGTTGTTATATGACTTGAAGGTTGACCTCCTTCTCGCAGCCGCGATGAAATCAGCAGCCTGTTGAGAAAAGCCTTCCGACGTGGAACGTTGTTTGATAACATCCACGCAGTCAATTTGAACATTTCGGGACGCTCGTGTAGGAAGCGTCCCTTGGCCTGGGAGATTATGTTCGGAATCTCGGGCAACTGCACAGGATTTTCCACCAGCAGATCTAGAAGATCCGTGAACCATGCCCTGCTCGGCCAATACGGCGCTATTAGCAGGACCAGACACGGTTCCTCCCTGACCTTCACCAATACCTTCGTAGAAGAATGGTGGGTGGGTACGCGTAAGCGTGCATCCCTCTCCAGCTTATCGCCAGAGCGTCTGTATCGACGGCATTTGGATCTGGAATCGGCGAGACATATGTCATGATTTGAGCATTTTCCTCTGTGGCGAACAAGTCCACGTTGGGTTTGCCCCAATGCTCGAAGATCCGTCGCAGACTGGAGGGTTGAGGGACCATTCTGTTGGCAGGATTCTCTGTCTGCGAGACAAAGCATCCGCCAGAATGTTCAATCGGCCAGGAATATGAGCTGCTTTCAAAACAACCGAGTAATTCCTGCACCATTGAATCAAGTGCCACACCCTGATACATAGAGTGGGCGACCTGGTCCCGCCTTGGCGATTTATATATGATACTACTGTCGAATTGTCCGACCGTATCAATATCACCTTGCCCCTGATCATCGGAGGGAACTCTTCCAACGCCAGTTCCACTGCCATCATTTCCAACAGATTGATATGCAGCTGACTCTCCGGGAGAGTCCATGTGCCCGAGACCTGGTGTTCTCCCAGGCAGGCACCCCACCCTTCCAGCGATGCATCCGTGTAGACGGACAGCTGGGGGTGGGGTAGGTGCAGCGAACCCCTAATAGGAGATTCTGACGCTGATTCCACCATAGAAGATGCGATATTATCGGCTCCAAAACTGGCACCAGTTTTGACAGGGGTTCTGTTCTCTGTTTCCACAGAGACATCAGATACAACTGGATAGACCTTCGCATTAGAGCAGCGTACGGGATAACCTGCTCCATGGAGACCATCATGCCCAGCATCTGAAGGAACCGCCTCGCCTGAATGTGGTTTCCCACTCGAAAACTCTTGAGGATGGCTAACAGAGACACCACTCTGGGCTCTGACGGGTAAACCCCGCCCTCCTCGAGGTCGAATCGCATCCCCAAATAAACGAAACGTTGAGTGGGCGTCAACTCGGATTTCTCCTCGTTGACTATGCAGCGTAGATCTGAAAGTAACTTCAGAGTCAGAGCAGTATCCACGTTCAACCTGGCTGCCGAGTCTGCCTTGAGCAGCCAGTCGTCTATGTAGGTGTGTAGCGCCACGTTCTCTTTTCTGAGAAACGCTGTCACCGCAAGGACCACTCTTGTGAAAACCTTCGGAGCTGTCGACAGGCCAAACGGGAGAACTGTAAACTCCCATACTTGATTCTTAAACGCAAATCTCAGAAACCTGTGCCAACTCCGATTCATAGGAATGTGGAAATATGCATTTTTCAGATCGATCGCTACACACCACATTCCTTTCCTCAATCCCGCATTACCGACCTCGGCGTTTCCATCTGGAACCGAGGCATATGGATAAACCAATTTAATGGCCTGAGATTGAGTATGGGTCTCCATCCCCCTGTGCTCTTGGGGTCAAGGAACATGTTTGAATAGAAGCCTGGAGTGTTTCGGCTTGCTGGTTTTATTGCTCCCTTCAGAAGCAAACCCGACACTTCCTTTTGAACAGCTTCTAACTTGTCTGGCTCCCTTGGTACGGGTGTCCAGACAGGTGCCAAAGACAGATTTTGTGGTGGAAAGTCCCACCACTCCGGCATGTAACCCTGGGATAACCATCCCAGGACCAGACTGTCTGACGTCACACCTTGCCAGGCCTCGACGAAACGCATGAGCCTTCCACCCACCATAGACGCCTCGACGTCTAACAGGGTTGTCCGTCTCGCAGTCCGCCCCCCCCCCCCTCTTTCTTAACGAGAGAGAGAGAGAGAACCATTTCGTTCTATGCACGACGGGTATAACTGGCACCGCTGTTCCTGTCGCACAGGCGCGGTCCAGGCGGATATGAAGGGAGCTTTCGTACCCTCAGGTATGCTTCGGCCCCTTCTGTCCGCCCTTTGAGGCCTTACCCTTAACCTTCCCCTTGCCCTTCCCGCCTCTAGGGCGGTCAGGAGCAATATTGGGGAGGGTAGGCGCCTCTACAACCTTCCTGGGCTTCTTCGCCGGCGGCGGCTCTGAAAACCCAGCTGAAGCAGAAGTCGCAACAGGCCTAGCTTTCGCCTTGCCCTTATGCTTCTTCTGCTTCTTTGAAGGTTGTCCCGTTAGCGGTTTCCTCACAGCCCCTAGTGCGTGCGCTTGCCGCACTAGCTCTAGCTGTAGGTTTACCGCTAACCAATTCTGCGCGATACTGGCGGTATCCTCTAAGATGGCCCGCGCTTGGCCACCGAAGATGCTAGGCCCTGTCAGGGGCGTCCCAAGAAGACGCTCCCTGACTGCTGTAGCCGGACGCATATGGTCAATGACCATTTGCCTCCTGGATTTCGTCACACGCGCTTGCACCCTTGCCAATGCGTCCATCGACAGCACCAGGCCGTCATTGACACATGAAAGCGCCACAGGTGGCACAGGGTGGCCTGCCCCCGCTTCAGCCCACACCGACTGAAGGAGACGATAAGAGTGGTTGACAGCGCTCATCGTTGCCCTCACACCCTCATTGCATAGGGACAGGACTTCTTCCTGGTGTACCTGAGACTTGACCACAAGTGCCGGACCGGGGTGACCCGCCACGGCACTCTGGACGCCCAGTACCCATCGGTCATCCTCCGTGACCGACGGGACCACACCATACCTGTCGTATTCCCCCTGCGGAATACGACATCTTGCCCGCACCTCGCTGGAGGCCACAGGGAGCTGACCCTTGGTCATCAGTTGTTTGCTATAAATAGCATCCAACAATTCTATGAACCGTGGATCCAGTCCCACTGACTGGATCCGGGCCGTGGGCAAAATCCCCGTCCTGATCGATGAAACCGACGGACGGGGTGCATCTTCATCGGCCGTGGCCGAAACCACAGACGGGTCAACCCTGGCTAGCCACGCCAGAGCATCTGACCAATCTACCTCCGATGAAGACACCCCCGCAAACACGTCACCCGTTGACGTGCTCACGGGTCTGCCAGCCACGGCCTCCCGGCAAGGAGCCACGGCTGACATGCCAGGCACTCCGGTACCACACGGTTCCGCCGCCACCCCATGAAACACTCCGGTACATGGGGTAGGTCCGCACGGAAAACCGTACGGACCCGTAGCAGTCGCGGAACCATAGCCGGATACGGGCGCCAACGGCACCCCACGTCCGACTGCCGGACCAGGCGAGATAGGTGAGTACCACGCCCGGCCCGGCACACCCATTCCCGTGATGGCTGGTGCCAAACCAAGCCGCACGGAACCGGTGCACGGTAACGGATTTGCCTCAGCCACAGGCGGAGCCGCTGACATGGCTTGCGCCAAACCAGACAAATGGAGGCCGGTTCCGTCCAGGACGGAATCAACCTCCATATTCTCCACCTGCGGCTTCACGGGCCGCAGCAACCTCTCCTCCTCGGCCTCCTCGTCTTCAGACTCCGAAGAGTCGTCACTAGACGAGTCAACCATGGAACTGTCCTGGCGGACGGCTCCCACACCTGACGGACCGGCCACCGCTACTGGACCACCCGGAGGTGGCCGCAGAGAAACAGAAACCCGTCTGGCCGAAGCCAGACGGGACTGTCAGGGGGCCGTACGAGACGGCCCCCTCGGTAACCAGTCCAGAATCCTGTCCGAGGACAGGATCCGTACCAGGCATGGGGAGAAACTGCCCCCCAACCTTTGGTAGCAGGGACGACACCAGCGTGGGCAGAATGCTATGCAGAAAAACCCTGCACAGCCGGACCAAACCACGCCGGCGGTGCCATCTCTGCCACCTCCAGCTGGGGACGTGGAGCACCTCCACCGGCCGAACCGGGCGCTCCACGATTTACTCTCAGACCGCCTGACCCCGCGTCAGACCCAGCCAAGTCCTTCTGGCAAGGAACTTAACCATCATCTCAACGGACCACACTGCACAAACATTACACCTCTGATCAATATTACACAGGGAACACCTAAAACAGACATGGTCCTTGAACACGACATGGACAAACTTATGGCACTCGTCACATGATGGCGGGGCTGGCTTGGCCTATAACATAAGCACAAACCTACAATAAACAAGCGGAACGAGACCCGGATGGAAGGCAGACAATTAATTTTCAAATAATTTGACTCATAAATTAACTGTAACCCTCCCGCACCCCACCCGGCCACGTTACACCAACGATCGCATTGACTATGACGACAAGAACGAGGCGGGCATTAAACACCCATAATAGATCCTCCAGGATGTGTAACGGCTCCAGGAATCATATCGCATAGCATTCGGGGTATATTTACTAATCAATATAAATTATACTCCTAACGAAAGCAGCACGATATGTGAAGAAAACAACAAAATGTATAACAAACTGCTGTATCACACGGTAAAACCGCAGACCACGCATCTACTCAAGAATTTTGAAACCACCGATCATTGCAAACCGATCGTGATCGCACGTAAACTTGATCATTCTAAAGTTTCCGGTACCATTTTTAGTACGCAGCACCCAGAACAAGATGCGCGAATTAATGAAAAATCTTTCTTCACATAGACATCCGAGTGACCGGGTGTGACGTCACCCGCTCGGATCCTACGGAGAACAACGTCAGCCGATATTCGTGTTAGAAATACCGTAGCATAACACCTATTTTCATATCTGCCGATTGCCTGTTGGGGGTTAAAGAAGGCGATCGTCTGGCATATATCGTTGTTAGCACACGTCCCAGATTCTATGGGGTCAGAAATTGGAACATGCGACACAGCGAAATTTAGAGACCTAAGTCTTTTAACTATGGATAATAAAGAACGATACAACCTGGTTATCTTCGGTGGTATTCTCCATAGTATCTTTTAGTTAATCCTTTCACGAACACACAAACTATCACAGATTAAAGACTTAGATTTTCTTTCACAAAAAACACTAAAATCCTCAATGCAGAAAGCATGTATTGCTCTTGTTGCTATGCAAACAAGAATGAGCTCTATGGTAAACGGGTACTCGGCAGTTGGGAGCCGAGTACCCGGTTCCGAGGAGTCGGTAAAGCTTTCTAAGTCTATAATCCTAGAGCCGCTGTCAGGGCCAGCTGTATATCAGAAGTAACAGAATGGTGAGTATTGATCGAAGGAGAAAGTAGGTGTTGTGTTGCAAACATTTGCCGAAACTATCGAAGTGCCTTGTGGTGGACGACTGACAGACCGGTGTGTTGTGGAAAGTGGTCTGTATGCTTTAATGTCGAGTGGATGTGATTATAGTGGGAAAGGGTGGCGATTCGAACCTATACAGTCTTACAGTCGGACTTATACTCGAATCAGTCTTGCAGTGGATGTTCCCAGATTGGATGTGGCCAGTGTGCTGAACCAATCACTTATTATTAACCATCTGAAAGTACACAAATGGGACCATTTACGTAAGACTAAGTATGTGTCACTAGCACCATTGTCCGAGGTTGACCCAGCGATGGTTGATGGCATCGGCATATGATCTGTATTTTCTTACTCGACGGCCTCCGTCGTCTCATTTATTGTGATTTTATTTGTGCTATATAAGTGTGGAGTCCTCAACCGCATGTGGAGGGGCATCACACGAAAGCCACGTGCGGCAAGGATTCCGAGTCCACGTCACACTCAGATCTGACGGCCGCAGCTGCCTGCAGTGCTGCCAATGCCGTCGAGGATGCCTAACGGGTCATCACCTAATGATACTACAAGGACTGAGATCGACCCTACGGCTGATAGCTGGGTGGACGTGGAGCTACACAGTATTCCCACGGAGTACGAAGACTTATGAATTCATTTCACGTATTGTATTTATTGTATGCGATGACATTATCGTGCTATTATCATGCTATTATCATGCTATTGCAGTATTGTTATCGTACTGTCTATGATGTGTTAATGACTTTTGGAACTATTCCTATATAGTTTATTGTTTGATTGAACTATTTCTTATGATTGACTGTTTGTTTTATTTCACTGTTTATTAACGATTCATACTGTTTTATGTTTATTAACTATGGCTTAGTCAATACTGATCGTGCTTTTCGCATTGATTAGGATTGTTATTTTAGATGGGATTGTAATTTCATTAGGTTGGTCTGGATAGCCCTGATATAGTGTGGTTTAGTTGTTGATGTTGTGCAACGAGTTAGTTAACACTCTCTTAAGGCCTTAAGAGACGGTTAACTAACTTTGGTTGAGGGGCATGTGTAGATATGGGATTGTCTTGTGGGAAGTCATGACCCGATGGATATCTTATATTTGCGAGTAAGTCCTAAGTGAAATTTATATTTGAAAATACCAGGTGAGCTAATGGACCGATTGACTGCATATCTTTATATTTAGTTTATTATTATTATGCAGTAACAAGTTGACGTCAGCCAGTGCTGATGAGGTACAGTTTCGACGAAGCCTGATCGAGTGTTGGATAAAGTTTTATCCCTAAAATTGCAACGATCGAATTGATTAGGATAAGGTCTATGGTGCTGAGTTGATGGGTATCTGGAAATAGTTGAGATGAAAGTTGTTGCTGTTCAGTCGGCACACACTTTTATAATATTCAGCAGTTGTTTAGAGTACTAGTTTAGAAAATAATCAATGCAGAGGAATCGATGGAATCGTAAGTGACAAACGGACTCTAGTTGATGACGATAGGCATTCTGGTTCTCATACGCGAATAGAACAACACCAGCTGGCAATGAGATCATACAGCTCATGTGCCTATTAACTCTAGTATCCTACAGGCTTATTCACGATAGGCAATGGACAGGACATAGACATTGTAGCGTCCTATGGGAATGAATAACATAATCGAAATTTGTATATCAACTATATGTCACTCATACACTGGCATGCAACAACAACACATTCCATAATGTTGTTAGTTAGCTGACAGATCGCATCAAATCAGAACCAGCCACCACCGCTTTGTCTATGTGAAGCAGCAGCTCCATAGAAGAATAGCACAGAGTTTGATTGGTCAGAATGACGTCACGATCAATGAGCGTCGATCGAACTCTGTGGCAGAGAATTAAATAGAATAGGTTTCAAAGTGAAAGTCGAAATGAAGTGATCATTGATTGGTCAGGACGACCAACATTTACTAGGTAGAAGCTTCTAGGAGAGAATAAGCAGAAGTTGATTGGCGAACTGATTATCTGGACCAATCAAGCTGTGCTTATAACCTACCTAGAAGAATCATCAGAACAAGAAATAAATATCGCAATATGTATATATCTATATATCTTAATATGCATAGTTCCTCAGAGATTCTGAAGACTATAAATGAAACACTTTGTAGTTAGTAAAGTAATCAATCCAACACCAGGGTTCCATAGCACATCGCTGGTGCTACGTTAGTTGCTGTTAGAAATAGATACTTGATTAAGTACCAGACAGGTACTGATAATAGATGAGAAAGTTATCAAAGTAATATATCAGTTTTGTACAGTTAAAATTATGTCAGTTATTAAAGCTTATCCTCTTACCAACGTAAGACAATAGTTTGGTTGTTATTAGAAATTAGGACTCTAGAGTTGAGAGCAACACTCAACCCGAAGCCGAGAATCTTCATCGTCAGATAGGCCCGACAGTCTCATAGAAATATCGTCGTACTTCATCTCATCGACGAGGCGAGCCGACTATCTTTATCCTGCTTCTTCATCGGTAAGAGGTTGTCGCAGCAACCGTTCAAACATCATAATCTTACCGTTGGCGAAGCGGGAATCATCATCGTTTAGGAAATCACCTGGAGATCCAAAATCTTCACCGTGAACACGTCACCTGTTGACATGTTCACGGACCTACCAGCCACGGCCTCCAGGCTAGGAGCCACGCCTGACATGCCAGGAACTCTGGTACCATACAGTTCCGCCGCCACCCCATGGAACACACCAGTCCATGGAGTAGGCCCGCACGGAAAACCGTGTGGACCCATAGCAGACACGGAACCGTGGCCAGCCATGGGCGCCAACGGCACCCCATGTCTGACCGCCGGACCAGGCGAGATAGGTGAGTACCACGCCTGACTCGGCACACCCGTCACCATGTCGGTTGGCAAACCAACCATCACGGGACCGGTGCCTGGTACCAGATTGGCCTCAACCACGGGCAGAGCCGCTGCCCTGGCTTGCGCCAAGCCAGACAGATGGAGGACGGTTCCGTCCAGGACGGAATCGACCTCCATATTCTCCACCCGTGGCATCACAGGCTGCAGCAACATCTCGTCCTCGGCCTCCTCATCTTCAGACCCGAAGAGTCGTCACTGGACGAGGAAACCATGGAGCCATCCTCGTGGAGGGCTCCCATGCCTGACGGACCAGCCACCGCTACTGGACCACCCGGAGGTGGCCGCAGAGAGACAGAACCCGTCAGGCCGGAGCCCGACGGGACTGCCAGGGGGCCGTACGAGACGGCTCCCTCGGCAACCAGTCAAGAACCCCGTCCAAGGACTGGGTCCGAACCAAGCATGAGGAGAAACTACCCCCAACCTTCGGCATCAGGGACAACACCAGCGTGGGCAGAACGCTATACAGAAAACCCTGCATAGCCGGACCGAACCACGCCGGCGGTGCCATCTCTGCCACCTCCAGCTGGGGACGTGGAGCAACCCCACCGGCCGAACCAGACGCTCCACGATTTAACTTCAAACCGCCTGACCCCGCGTCAGACCCATCCACATCCTTCTGGGCAAGGAACTTCAACATCATATCCGCGGACCACACTGCACACAAATTACACCTACTATCAAGGTTACATGGAGTACATCTAAAGCAGACATGGTCCTTAAATAGGACCCGTACGAACTTGTGGCACTCGTCACATGATGGCGGGGCTGGCTTGGCCTATAAATAAGCACAAACCTACAATAAGCAAGCGGAACGAGACACGGATGGAAGGCAGACAATTAATTTTCAAATATATTGACCATAAATTAACTGTAACCCTCCCGCACCCCACCCCGCAACGTTACAGCAAAGATCGCATTGATTATGACGACAAGAACGAAGCAGGCATAAATACACCCATAATTGATCCTCCAGGATGTATAACGGAACCAGGAATCATATCGCCTAGCATTCGGGGTATATTTACCAATCAATATAAATTATACTCCTAACGAAAGCCAAAGCGATATGTGAAGAAACAACAAAATGTAAACAAACTGCTGTAGCACACGGTAAAACCGCAGACCACACATCTAATCAAGAATTTTGAAACCACCGAGCATTGCAAACAGATCGTGATAACACGCAAAACTTGAAAATTCCAAAGTTTTCTGGTACCATTTTAGTACGCGGCACCTAGAATAAGATGCGCGAATTAATGAAAAAATTTTCTTCACATAAACATCCGAGCAACACGGGTGTGCCGTCACCCGCTCGGATCTTACGGAGATCGACGTCAGCCGATATTCGTGTTAAAAATACCGTAGCAAACACTTATTTTCATATCTGCCGATCGCCTGTTGGGGTTTAAAAAAGGTGATCAACCGGCATATTTCGTTGTTAACACACGTCCCAGATTCTTAGGGGTTAGAAATTGGAACATGCGACACAGACGAAATTTTAGAGACCTAAGTCTTTTAACTATGGAATAATAAGGAAATATACAACCTGGTTATCATCGGCGGCATCCATATTAATCCAAATATCCTTGTAGAAACGCACTAGCTATCACAATAAACCACAGACAAAGAGACATAGATTTCAATTCTCAAGATCTTTCCAACTGCCAAAAGCATGTATTTCTCTTGTTGCTATGCAAACAAGAATGAGCTCTATGGTAGACGGGTACTCGGCAGATGGGGGCCGAGTACCTGGTTCCAAGGAGGCGGTAAAGCTTTCTATGTCTATAGTCCTAGAGCCAGCTGTCAGGACCAGCTGTATATCAGAAGTAATAGAATGGTGAGTATTGATCGAAGGAGAAAGAAACAACTAGGTTGAAATACAGGTTAAGTTTTACAAAAATAGCAATAATGTTGATCTAATTTCGATAGTTGTCAGTCCGGAAATTATGACCGAGACCACCCAGCGAGTTTTGGCATGATTGAAAAGTTGTATAAATCTTTCAGTGGTGAGATGACATGTGCGGAAGTTAAAGATTGGCTATCAGGTGAGAGAGCACGTATACTTTGCATAGACCATATAGAATTAAGTTTAAGAATGAGAGAATCAAAAACTGCCTTTAAGCTATCTATGGCAAAAGGGTCTCAATTTTCTTTTGATGATAATGCCATTGTGAAATATCTGTTTTTGTAATAGATGTCCTTTCTAAATATCTCTGGGCAATCCATATGAAGTAAAACACATCTATGGGGCTATCAACGGCTTTAGAAACATTAATGAAAACTACTAACAGACGCCCTGCTAGTATACATACTGATACAGAGGATCATTTTCGAACGTTAAATTGATTAACCAAGTTGGTAAATTATTATACCAATGAACCTTTACATTTTTAGCTATGCCCCGCTCATCAGTAGCTAAACTCCACCCACACCTCGCCGTGTTGGTATTGATTGATTCCGGAATGCTCTAGCTATCAATTTTCTGAAAACTATACAGGGAAGCTGTTGAATATTTTGTAACTAATTTGACTGGGCGATGTTTGCTGCCTATGGCAGCAACAGCGCCCAGTCAAATTAGTTTCAAAATATTCAACATAATATTTCTTCAATAGTAAAGACATACAATTTGTACAACAACGCATAGTCCGTCTTCGAATATGCGTTCGTGACGTACTTATCGACGTCATTCATTATGATGTCATTCTACCATCACGTAGTTGATTATGACGTCATATGATGGGTGGGTACTCTGGAAAGGTGAATTCGGTTCCTTCAACTATAGATTTGAAGCCTGTAGATGAAGATAGAGGAAATAAATTTATAGCTTGGCGAAATTCCTTCCAGCAAGCAAAATCCACCAGTGTTTAATGTCACTCTCAAGCCTAGTGATACAGTTAGAATGATTGAACTAAAAGCACACTTTAAGAAAGGTTATCTATCCTCTGTGGATTGACGAAATATTCACAATCTAAAGAAATCCCCACATCGTCAGAACTCGTTTAAGCTCGTGGATTATAATAATAAGTCAATAGTTATAACGTTTTATGCACACAAAACGGATATTTGTAATATTTCATAAGTCAAAAGGGGACGTAACTCCATCAAGATTTACGCAAACTCCTGAAACTCGAACTTGCTCTGTAATTTCTCATAACAAAGCAATGTACCAATTTTCACTTGGTATACGTTGAAGCACTGCAAAAATAAAAGCGCGGAAAACCAACTGAGACCAATGGACAGACTGACAGACGGAGTGCAAACCTATAGTTTCCAACCCCTCACCCAACCCCCACACCCGGTTTTACCGGTAGGGGACTAATAATTCAGCATCTATCCCTTTAGCAAATCAGATCTATAACTATATCCATTAATGAATATGTCAGTGAAAGCTGGCTATAATTTCTGCGCGTCTATCGCTTCAGCTAATCAGATTGTGTGTCTATCGCTATAGCCAATAATCAATACTGTGTAAAAGGAGGTTAAAATTATGCACATCTATCGCTTCAGCAAACCAGATCGCGCCTCTATTGATGTAGCAAAATCAATATTCGCAATATCTGGCTATGATTTATGCATGTCTATCGCTTCAGCCAGTCAGATCGTGCATCTATCGCTTTAACCAAAAATCAGTATTCTAGTAACAGCTGGCTATAATTTATGTGCGTCTATTGCCTCAGTCAATCAGATTGTGCATCTATTGCTATAACAGAAAATAAATAATTCTGCATCTATCACTTCAGCCAATCCGATCATGCAGCTATTAATTTGCCAGTCTGCGCATGCACGTACTTGATTGACAGTTGACTAACATTTTGTTTAGCAGGTAACCCCCATATAAAAATGGAATTGTGGTCATTCTGACAAATAGTGAGTTAGAGTGATCGTCTCTTTGTACTAGTAGTAATGTATGTTGTACTTAAACCACTACTAGTGCTAGTAGTAATGTATGTTGTACTTAGACCACTACTAGTGCTAGTGGTAATGTATGTTGTACTTAAACCACTACTAGTGCTAGTGGTAATGTATGTTGTACTTAGACCACTACTAGTGCTAGTAGTAATGTATGTTGTACTTAAACCACTACTAGTGCTAGTGGTAATGTATGTTGTACTTAAACCACTACTAGTGCTAGTAGTAATGTATGTTGTACTTAGACCACTACTAGTGCTAGTGGTAATGTATGTTGTACTTAGACCACTACTAGTGCTAGTGGTAATGTATGTTGTACTTAGACCACTACTAGTGCTAGTGGTAATGTATGTTGTACTTAGACCACTACTAGTGCTAGTGGTAATGTATGTTGTACTTAGACCACTACTAGTGCTAGTGGTAATGTATGTTGTACTTAGACCACTACTAGTGCTAGTGGTAATGTATGTTGTACTTGGACCACTACTAGTGGTAGTGGTAATGTATGTTGTACTTAGACCACTACTAGTGCTAGTGGTAATGTATGTTGTACTTTGACCACTACTAGTGCTAGTGGTAATGTATGTTGTACTTAGACCACTACTAGTGCTAGTGGTAATGTATGTTGTACTTAGACCACTACTAGTGCTAGTAGTAATGTATGTTGTACTTAGACCACTACTAGTGCTAGTAGTAATGTATGTTGTACTTAGACCACCACTACTAGTGCTAGTAGTAATGTGTGTTGTACTTAGACCACTACTAGTGCTAGTAGTAATGTATGTTGTACTTAGACCACTACTAGTGCTAGTGGTAATGTATGTTGTACTTAGACCAGTACTAGTGCGAGTAGTAATGTATGGTTTGATTCTAGTACTACTGCTAGTACTACGGGTAGCAGCATCTGAATGGCTCAAGGGATGCACTTTCAAGAAATACCATTAGATTTACCAGAGTCATAGCAGGCAATAAGGAAATCAGGTATTTTCTAATATCTTGTAGATAGAATTAGCATAGTGCTTAAATAGCCGCCATTTTAATTGCTTGCTTGAAAATGACCTTTTCAATCTTTTTACTGTTTTAACATTACCTGTCCCGTGTTCTCCATCAATAACTAACAACGGGTAAGCGAATGACGCACCTTTTGATAGGCGTAGGCCCTGCCCCGTCGTAACCACGTGACTTCTCTAAATCTCTCAGAAACGTGTCTATCACACACCGTTACTACGACTGTCGTGATCCCTGCTATTCAGTCATATTTGAGTTATTGACGTTTACCCGCATTGATAAACATGTTTTAGTATATTCTGGTTCCCAGTCATAATGCAAACGTGTTCAGCGCCATCTTGTTTATGGAGAATACGTATATGGTCATACTAAACTATGTTCTAGAGTATATTTGGTGAACATATACAGTATTAAGCAACTTGGTTTTCAAAGGAATTCGTGTATTCGTAATTTTTCTAAATGATTTAGGCGACGAATCTGACCAGTGTAAATTAATTAGTTCAAAACGTGTTCGCTGAAAACTCTACTTGCCTCCAATGAGAAAATTTAAATTCGACATTTCATTAAGAAAATCTATGTGTGTCAGAACTAGTTCCTAGACGCGTGGCAGCTTATGACCAACAAAGCACATTTACTAAGCTACCAGTTCAACGTCCATAAATATGATGAAATATTTAATCGACGTATTATCTTTCTCAATGGGTGGGTCCAGTTTGAGCTATGCTCACTCATCTCTAGCTAAGCTCCACCCACGCTTTGCCCGATTTGGGATCGATGGAATCCTGAACGCCTTGTATCTAAATTTTCAGAACCCGCTACTGGTAAACCGTTCAATATTTTGAAACTAATTTGACTGGACGCCGTTGCTGCCTATGACAGCAACAGTGCCCAAACAAATTAGTTCAAAAATATTCAACCTAATGTTTATTAAATAGTAAAGACATACATTTCGTAAAACTGACGGACTTTTAAAAGTTCCTGACGAACTTAGCTACGTCATTCATTACATAGTAGATTGTGACGTCAGTCTACATGTAACGTAATTGATTATGCCGTCATATATTTGACTGACATATTATCTTTCTCAATTGTTGTCAATACTTTCAGTGCTGTAGCTTAACATTTAGAGATTAATGCCATCACGGGATTCTTAAAATTAAAACAGAGTGCCCTCATTGAACTCAGAGGCTTCCCGCATTCTCGGTCGTATAATAAATCGGTACAGATACTTGCATTATTATAAAATATATGAAGATGCGCTTTATCAAGATCCAGTGGCCATCATTCTGAAATTGTATTTGTATTACACAAATGATATGAGATAAAAATCAACAAATTATGGGATTTATAAATATTCAAACCATTGATACTTTTCATAAGCACGGAAAATTGGCATGCTCATGATGGCATCTGACTGTCGAGATTCACATGCCCTCAGGGATTTTCAATTCCATTTGTATGAGGGCACGCACTAAGTTAGAGCACCGCCTTTAGAATGATCTGACAGGCATATAACTGATGTGATTAACATCGAAAAGGGACCTACGTCTGATTTTCACAAATGCAGATATTAATTGTCTATCGGTGTCTCCTCGCCATCTTTAGTGTCAACTCTACAATATATCTAAAAACCTGTCACCTTTTGCTAACGACGCATTGGCAAAGGCATTGGCGTAAATTTGTCCCAATAAGTGGGGTGCTGATCTTGAAAGGGTCAGGCCTATATGCTGGATGACAAATGAGGTGGGGTGGGGTGGGGGGGGGGGGGGGTGTTGTGATTCTTTTACTAGGCAGGTTGGCTGTCAAATTATTATATTTTTACACATTTTACTTTTTTATGTTTTCCCCCACAAAATTTATGTTGTTACTTTTATTGCCACAGCAGTGGAACTCTCTGGCTAGTGCGGAGATGCTGCTGAACTCCCACTCACTCCGCCCAACCTACGGCTCTGGAGTGCATGCCCCTGCGTATGGGGATTCCAATATCGAGAGAGAAACTCAGGGCTTCTGGGAGAAGGCACATTACAGTATGGCGAGTTGACTGAAATCTTCCAGTTAGCAGAACAGGCAACCATTACTGACACTAACTAGATGTGCTTTTTGTGCTCTCACGGTTCGCCTGATTTCGAGAGGGCGGGGCTTAATTGCCCATGTATGGAGTGTGAGAAATGGGTGTGTGCTGGTCGGCGTGTTTGTACAAGAACGCGCACCAGCACACATCGTTTTTCACACTCCATATATGGGCAATTAAGCACTTCAACCACGAAATCATGTGACTTGGGAGAGCCAATCAAAAAGCGCGTCTACCACCACACACCCACGTCCTCCCCACACCCACCACCCCTTAATACTTAGGTCATCTGGGTGCCAATGTAGTTGACTACAAACTCACCCTTCTTCTGATCCAACATTTTCATGTGTCAGGTTTACAGTTTGATTGTATTAATGTATCACATTTTAAGTCTCTATAACTTACCATCTTATTGCTGGGCTGATAGTGTAGTTGAGGTCTCGAGTTTGGTGTTGGACTGTTGCATACGATTTCAGAAACTTTCCGAGAAAAATCTCTTCTTAACATTCTCAGATCGGTTTCTAATTGTTTGGTTTTGACCATTAGGTTTTCTTTAGTTTTATGCGTTTCTTCGAGAAGTTCTCGCATTTGTAATAGTTCTTTGCTTAAATTTTCGTTCGTGACTAGTAAATCCGAGATTCTTTCCTGCAATAGTTGTTCTTGGTCTTTGTTCCTCTTCTCCTGCACTGTTATCTCCTTGCGTAGTTTCTCCAGCTCTCTGTCCATCAGCTCACGTTCTCCAGCCTTCGAAGACAGCTGATCGGACATGCCCTTTCTGAGCGTTTCTATATCATTCTGAGCCTGAATAAGCAGGTCTTGCACGTGCTGACATTCCACCCTCTCCTCGTGTATCACCTGCTCGGAACGTTGTAGCTTTGCTCTCCATTCATCATCCAGGTTGCGCATCTCCTGCGCCATCTGGAGATCGCCCGCGTTCTTATCCGCTAACATTTGTTGCTCAGCTGCGCACTGTTTGTCCTCTAACCTCGTCATCTTACTCTTAGCATCATCAATCACAAGCTTAATTTCATGTTCGTAAACCTCCTTTAATGCCTCGATTTCAACCTCTTTCTCATGGTTTCGCGTGAACAGCATGTGCACTACTTGTGTTAGCTCAGCTACTTTCTTCGACATACGAAACTCAAACGTTCTCCTCTGTTTCTCCGCCATGTTTGCATCGACTAAACAGTTAAGAACGAAGATGTCGGCGACGATTCCATTGCACTATAAATTCTTGAGATCGAAAGAGACACATTTGTCAAACAATGAGACGATTAACCAATAAAATGTATGCATGGCAACATTTCAGCAGTACTCAAGTCAACGCATATATCCTTATCAGGCGAAGCTTTATTGACAAAACAAGTATCCATAGGTCGCGCTATTTAGAGCTATTTAAGATGCTTAATGTTTAACGAATCACAAGTCAATCAAGATTCCAAATCACATTAACAAAATCATATTATTTGCTCCAGCAATATAGGAAATCACATGGCAAATCATCAGAGACCACGTTGGATAGCGATGACAAATCGTATTTTCAAAACATTATAGATAAAGTAATATTCAGTCTTCACGTTGACGACTCAAAGTCTAGCTGCAATACCTTTATCCGCATAACATTTATAGGCTATTAAACCCCTTAAGGACTAAATTTGATAAAAGATAAAAAAAAAATTTACTCATTGAGTGCCAATTTGCAGGCCAAGAAAAGAGTATTTTTGAAAATTGACCACCAAAATGACTGGCTCGCTAACCAAGCTAGTCATTCCAGTGGTAGAATTTTCAAAAATACTCTTCTCTTGGCATTGCAAATGGACATTCCTCAAGACCACTACAGAGGCCGGTTTTGACCGGCTTCGTCGTGAACGGTATTAAATCACAAGCCATAGCTCGATATAACGCGGATATTATCGATACTGGTATTATTTGTTAGACTTTATTGATTACGTTCCTTGACTAACACATATAGGGCAATGTCTGATCACGTGATTGTACGCCGAGAAACAACGATTACTATAATAGTATTGTAGTTAGTATTCTACAATACAGCACAGAAATATGTTGACATGTTTACAAAGCAAAAAAGCCCACAGAAACATGTTAGTTAGTGAGACATATTCTGTTGAATATTTTGAACATAATTGGAACACCTAAGGCAGCAATGTCTTCCAATCCAATTATAAATAAAATATTCAACAGTACGTTTTACTTCGCTTTGAAAACATTTAAAGTTATATCTGAACTGTACTCAGTGTACTGCACCATTTGTATGGTAGATGAATTTAACATGTTGAACAATACAGTATAGCCCTCTATCAATTAAAGTACTCGAAATCATGTATTCAGGTATTATATATAAATCCACCTATATACTGTAGGTATTATTCGTTGAGAGCAGGAGTCACAAGCAATCTCCATTGAGCGATATTGTAGTACGTAAGCCTATATCATTTTTTCGTAGTGGCTAGTCCACTTACATTAGATTAATATAGCGCGTTATTGAAATTCTATCCGACAGCGGTTGACACTACCATAGTATCGTTCAAAACAAACACTCAATACAAGATATAATAAAGACATTTACATAGAACATAACACGTAATATTATATCGTGTTTGTAGACAAGCATTTCTAATAGAATATAACGCGTGTCGTCTCGAAAACTTCACTCCCGAACAATGGTACAATGCAATGTTAAGTGGCCGCATAAGGCCAAATATGCAGGAGGTCGCTCAGAGAGCTGAGCGGGCGCCAACAAGTTGTAACCCGTTTCCCAGCTCTGTCTTAAAGCGCGGGTTCGTGGCACAAGAACATGTATTCATACTGACAACCCGTATTTCGGTCGGTCGGTTTGGTCGATCTGGGACCGGTGAGAGAGAGAGAGAGAGAGGGAGGGAGGGAGAGGGAGGGAGAGAGGGAGGGAGGGAGAGAGAATCTTACGCACACGTATGCACTATTCACAAACCTACACGTGCTCACACACGCACGCTCGCTCGCTCGCTCGCACGCACGCACGCACGCACGCACGCACGCACGCACGCACGCACAAATTGTCCAAAATACTTTACTGTAAATGTATATTTTCTGAGAAGATTTTTCTTATCAACAGATAGACTATGAACTCATAACCGCGTTGTTTCATGAATGATTTTGTAGTATCATACATGATATATGGAGGCTGCGGTTCTAGGGCTAGCAACGAGTGCAATGGCTGAGATCATCGACGCCTACGTTTAACCACTCTGAATACTGAGAGATGGATGACGAAACCCCTGCAGCATATGAGGCATGGCATGCCGGAGGGCAGTGTGTAGCCCATAGTCGAGCACGTGGCCTGAGGATTGCCAATGCCCGGGAATGGTGGACCTCCCACAAGGCATGCCCCTGCAGAGAGGGCAAGTACCCTGAGCACTGCTACCTATTCCCTTGGCCGACTGCGTGGACCTCCTATGCCCAACTATTTCACTGGGGGTATGACTAGTAGGTTTAAGCCATCTGTATATGACTATGACTCTGTCACTCACAGACCTAGAAAGCAAAGAGCTAGGCGATCTTGCTCACTTGGGTGAGGCACGCCTTGGTTCAGAGGACACTGTTGCCCCTATCTCCTTCCTAGACTTCGATGAGAAGGGAGTCCCGCGGGAGATCCGAGGTACCATCCCAGCCCGAGATCTCATCGGGAACACTGATACAGTATGACAATCGGCCATTAACAAGGCCAAGACTGTATACAAGGGGATGGGCATCAAAGACAGGGCAACGATGCGAGGTATGCTCAGAGTCGACGAGGCTGGTGCCATCAAGGTTATGGCTGAGTCCTATGCACAAGACCTGGTTAAGGATCCCCTGAAACCACGGAGCTCTTTCCAACAAGACGGAGAGAATCTCAGGGTAGGCACCATCGGCCTGAGCAATATAACTGTCGATGGCAAAAAAGGTGCTACCGCCAGCCTCCAGCTACCAGAGGTGAAGAAGTCAGGGTTCTTTGGTTTGCTGTTTAAGCTCACACAATAGTCATGACTTCCCGTGCATGTATCGTACAAATACTGGATGTACTAGACACTGTGGGTGCTGACACAGGCCCTCTACGCTATCTTCCCAGCTGCTGCTGCGATTTCATGCTTGACGCCTCCATCGCATCCTTCGTATCCGCCGGAGGTACAACGCTACCCACACAGCAGGCGCAAAATCTGTTGCAGGAAGTACTGCCGTTTAGTCTCCCAGATATAGATGAGGCTACCGCCGACCAAGTGTTAACCATCCTCCGTGCGCATGTCTGTACCATTCGACAGTAGACCAGCCGATGCTGGCCAGATGGTGCTGATCATTGCCCCGTCAGGCCACGGGAAAAACATCTTGCTGCGGGCTCTCCTGTCCGAACATCTACACTCTCAATACATCCTTCTGGTGTCCGACTCCGCCGCTGAGGCGGTTGACAGTAATGATCAATGGTACAATGGGCCAATCACCAAGACGCAGAGCCAGCAAGCCCGGATGGAGAAGCTGCTGGCAGCCCGACTGACAGAACCACTTGTTCTAGTTATCAATGACCCTGCAATGGACCAGAAGACAGTCACCTACCTCAGCAACGTCACCAGGCGCATCCGGTACACAAAGATAACTGTCTTCATCCTCTTTCAAAAGTACACCTGCGAGATCTCCCCGGACATCCGCCACAATGTCCGGTTGCTATACTTCAGCTCCAAGTGTGGACGTGCCCTGCTCGAGACCATATACGACAGCCTAACCCTCAAGGAGCCCAAAGGGGACTTTATCGCAGGTGTACAGAGGGCAGCTGAGCTGTACCGCTTCATCTTCAGCAACAAGGAGACAGGTGATCTGTCACACTTCAAGCCCTCTCTGGAAAAGACGCAGACCTTCGCCTACAAGCTGAATCCAGCCGGGAAACTGGCTTGCTCTATGCGTCATCGCTGACAGACTGTCGGCCGCAACTTTTTTCGTTCATCAGAAGGCTGAGGAACTTCGTCAGAAGCCTGAGGAACTTCGTCAGAAGCTTGAAGAACTTCGTCAGAAGCTTGAGGAACTTCGTCAGAAGCTTGAGGAACTTCGTCAGAAGACTGAGGAACTTCGTCAGAAGCCTGAGGAACTTCGTCAGGAGCTTGAGGAACTTCGTCAGAAGCTTGAGAAACTTCGTCAGAGCTTGAGGAACTTAGTCAGAAGCTTGAGGAACTTCGTCAGAAGCTTGAGGAACTTCGTCAGAAGCTTGAGGAACTTCGTCAGAAGCTTGAGGAACTTCGTCAGAAGCTTGAGGAACTTCGTCAGAAGCTTGCGGAACTTTGTCAGACGCCTGGAGGAACTTCGTCAGAAGCCTGGAGGAACTTCGTCAGAAGCCTGAGGAACTTCGTCAGAAGCTTGAGGAACATCGTCAGAAGCTTGAGGAACGTCGTCAGTTTCGTCAGAAGCCTGTTGCTGAAACTCTATCTACTGAGGGTCAGATGGTAGGACTCTCTTCTTCTGGAACTTCTCACGGAAGATCCACTTTGTCCATGCACGATGAGCATCTGACTTGCGAGCGATTTTGATGAGGTAGTCCTGGTAGTTATCTGGGAATTTCAGAAATGCTGACAGATTCCTGTCCAATCTCCTACGCCCTCTTTCATTGAAGATATGCTCAACAGCCTCCTTGCGGCCAACAGTGAACCCCTCTTGAGTACCTTTTGCATGACCAGTGTCATGGCTCTCCACTACAGCGGCACTGACCTCCTCCCTGAAGTAGTTATTTGCTCCAGACTGGAGGCTATCCAGCATCTCTCGCTCTTCCTGGCTATGGAGGCTAAATACGGCAGCCCACTTCCCGACCATTAGTAGATCTGTGGGGCCGACCCTCGCCTTTTGGAGAGCTAGAATAACAGGACTGTTGGTTTGGCCCACAGGTAGGTTTAGTGCCCTGCCCTTGGTGCTGTCAAACTTCCAGTAGAGTATCCGAGTCAGGAGTTCCTTTGTACTACGAGCTGGTGCGCCTTCCTTGATGGCGGCCAGTATCTCTGCATCCGTCGGCGGTGTAACCTTGACTCGCTCGTGGATAATATTGATGTCACGAAGCAGTCCTCGGACCCTATCACAGTGTGACAGTGCACGCCGTGGCTGTCGTGCCGACTGTCGTGCCGACTTGTCCTGCTGCCTATAGATAATCTGCTGGAGAACTTTACAAAACATGGCAGTCGTTTAACCCCTCTATGTACCCAGACCTTAAACATGCTGCAGTATGTGCAACATCCGGATGGGGCCGTTGAACCTGCGACATCGCACCACACTGATCCTCGGAAGGAGTGCCTGATGGTCATTCGACCCAGTATACACGATGAGAACCCGTTGTCCGCTGCTGGGAAGTACATTGACTTTGCAATCTCGGCACAGATCCACGAGCTCAGGAGCATGACACTCGAGTTCAAGCTTAAGAGCACAATAGAACAGACGGTAGAACTCCCGCAGGTTCTGAACAGGTGGGAGATCATGCTGAGCAACAGCACCATGGACACCACCTATGTGAACAATGAGTACCGAGTCATAGGTCCGCTGGCTCGTGAACCAACCTTCTATGCAAAGGGAAAGGGGTACTACGCTGTGGGGTGCAATGAGGGATTCACGGAATTCGAACTAGAGGCAGGTGTCGAGAAGCCTGTGGCAGTTCCACTCTTCACCCTCCTCGAGAACACACACGTGAATCCGGCTGCCATGCAGGATAGGCTGTACACTGAGCAGCTCGCAGATGCGATGATGAATGCTCAAAGACTTCATGTCTGGCATGACAAGAATGACCAGGAACTGAAGCAAACAGGTTCCAAACAGTGGATCGTGCATGTGGAGCGAGAACACCAGCAGGTCCAAGCCACAGCTAACCAACGGGTAGAGCTGACATTGCATCGTGGTGCATCGGACTGTGTCACTGTTGCGATCCTGGTTCAGAAGGGAGGAGTCATCCAGAAGGTGGATAAACTAGATGACTTCAAGCTTGTGGTTGCTGGGACCAATGTTCTTGGTGAAGTACGCGAGCTGGCTGACTGCCAACTCTACAGACAGAAAACTAAGTCATATGCACTTCTGCGACTAACCAGTGGAAGCGATGATCTCGAGTCGGCACTTGAGGGCCGTCACCACATCGGGGGCAGGAACATCCCACCTAATCAGGGCAACCGGCTTAGCTTCAACATCGGAAACCTCATAGCTGGGCCTCGCTCATTAGGTGTGACGGTACTTTACTTTGCCTATGCTAAGGTATGCGTGTCGAACACATCAGGTATTCAGCTTGCGTGTGCGTAGAACATGACTCCTGTCGTCACAGCTGCAGCTGCCACCACTACTATAAGCTCTGCTGTCTTCTGACCTGTCGATGCTTCATAGTTGAGCATTGGCTGAGATATCTTTACAGGATCGTCGTACTCATCGAGACTCATCTGCCTCTTTGAGGCTCTGGTTGGCCTGAGCTCGGAGTTGTCGTCGGCGTGCCTCCCACTGGCGCATATGCTCGAGTGCTTTGCTGTACTCAAACTTCTCCTTAGACAGCTTCCTCATCGCCTGGTTATGACGCTCATGCTCGACCTCTGCTGCCTTCTTGTCGGCGAAGCTGAGTCCCCAGTTCGCTAAGGCAAACACGCCCGCATTCAAGCTTGCGGAGCCCATGCTATAGACTACAGTTTAAAGCTACTATTATAGCTGTCCCCAGCGACGGATATGTATGAACCAGAGGCGTATGAAGATCCAGTCGAGGATATAGATGACGAGGACTATGATGAGGAGGATTATGATGCAGACGACTACGATGTAGCGGATACCGCGGGTGATGATGTAGAGCCTGAATCCCGCAAGCTAATACACAGAGCGAAAGGAATCTATCGCACTTACGTAAAAGGTTCTATCGGTCCGCTAGCAGCAGTTGGGGCTCTGATCACTCTGTTCACAACGAAGGCGGGCGAGACTGTCCGCAAGATCGCCAACAATGCTCTCCATGGTGTGGAGAAGATTTCTGAAGCCATACCAGCCATCGCCTCAGGAGTAAATACGTTCTTCGGAGTCACAGGCCCATGGCTACCATATGTTGCCATAGCACTTGCGGCCATCTGGCCCGCCGAACATTTTAGCCATACTATATAAGGATGGCGTCTCTGTACGATCTGGTCAAGACACTTAACTTACAACGGTTAGTTGATAAGTTACCATTCAGCAAGGATCCAGCAGAGACTAGACGCCGGTGTACGGAAGTGTTTGAGGAGGTCTTCAGTGATAGTCGACCCTGCCCTGTAGGTGGGACTTAGAATACACCTTCCGTATCCTCTGCGTGTCGTAAGAGGCGACTAAAGGAGGTAAGGGTGAGGTGACACTGACATAAACCTCGAGTGCTGAAGACGGAGGTTCCAGGCCGCACGGCGCACTCTAATAAACCATGGATCCACGCACTTAACGCTTATGATCATTTCGATAGTCACTTACAGGACTGGCGGTATGATCAGCGAACGAAAAGAAGAGAAAGAAGAAGTGATAGTCGAATGCATAACGGCCGTCTGTTCTTCTGTGTAGTGTTCGCCCAGGCTGTGCGTGACAGGACGGGAGTGGACGTCAGTGATACCCTCACCCAGACCATGCATGACAGGACAGGAGTGAACGGCAGTGATGGAATCCAGGGGCTTATCAACCATCTTTCTTGAGGAACTCTACTATCAGCCTGGTGGATATTACCGTGAGCCCCACCAACTACTCGAGGCTGTACATCGCAAGGGCCACAACTTCACATTGGAGACAGTTAGCCAGCGGCTCAGCCGCCAGGCGATGTGGCAGATATACAGACCTCGTCCACGGCACATCAGGCATGCCCATTTCGATGAAACTGTCCCGAATAGAGTTCACCAGGCAGATGTTCTATTCCTTCCACACGACTCGGTTGGTCGTAAGACCTACAAGTATGCCCTCACCATCGTCGATGTCGCCAGCAGGTACAAGGCTGCAGCACCACTCACAGACAAGTCAGCTGGCCAGGTGGCCCAGGCATTCCATGGTGTCTACGAGGATCCAGAAAATCCCCTCCAGTGGCCAGAATTGTTGCAGGTTGATGAGGGTAAGGAGCTCAGAGGCGAGACTGCGGCCCTCATGAGGAAACATGGTGTGATGATTAGACGAGGTGAAGTTGGTCACCACCGTGTCCAGGCAATCGTCGAGCGGTGGAATCGGACACTAGCAAAAAGACTGTTTGCACACCAATATGCCCAG
Source organism: Chaetoderma sp. LZ-2023a (assembly GCA_034401795.1). Taxonomy (NCBI): domain Eukaryota; kingdom Metazoa; phylum Mollusca; class Caudofoveata; order Chaetodermatida; family Chaetodermatidae; genus Chaetoderma; species Chaetoderma sp. LZ-2023a. Next base: position 7,922,673 of record CM067360.1, on the reverse strand, counting down.
GAGATGGCACAGGCTGGAGAGCGGTCCAGGGTGTGGGTGAAAGATTTACCCATGGTGGTATAGCGATCCAATACTGAGGTAACTCGGTTAACTGGTAAGAAGCCAGTAGAGGCTATCCAACGATCCTCTGTTGCCCAACCTTCCGGAGGAGCAGACAAGGAACAGGTGTGCCTTCCATCTTATGCTCCGATTCGGTATGTGTATGAACCTGGTGAGTTGGAAGGTGGGCGACGACGTGCAACATATCCTAACTGGTCGCTAGATGTACACACACTTGACAGGTATGTCGAGATGGAGGGGCAGCCTAAGCTGTACTATCTGGCATGCTCAGTGAGCTGTCCCAAACGTCCGTTTGTTCGGGAGGAGCTTTAGGTGGTCCCTCCAGACACACAGCTGCCACCGGCGCAAGGTGTCTAAGCCTGAGGGATATGGTACTCAATTGGCTCGGTATAGACACCATCTGGCAACACATGCTGCTTATCGTAGTAGGCTGAGAGACCGAGCTTTTCCTGTTCATACGTCACCATTCACTGGTTGTGCATGCGTAGGCCTCGGTTTGCAGCTCTGTCCACGCCACCGTTTAGGGCACTGAAGAACCTCTGCCAAGAGACATCGTTCTGACGCTTAGACATACCTTTGGCTGAGCATTTCACCTTCCCAGCGAGGCTCTTCACATAGTAGCACTTGGAACAGAGAGCGATACCACGGTTGCCTTCGAACTCGAGCTTGAACAGTCCCGGAGTCCGTCCAGACCACTTGTCCCAAGCTAGCCACTCCCGCTTATGAGCCTCATACTCTGCTCGCATCTCAGGGCGAATGACTTCGTCGAGGCTGGAGGCAGCTATTGCGATGTACGCAGAGTCTGTGTCCATCTGGAGGTACTCGAAGCTGGCACGAGGCACATAGTGATCCAGGAAGTAGTAGTAGAACTCCAGCATTCGCAGCTTCGCGAGCTCGTATACGGCTATCCCCACCTGGACGGGGCAACGAATGGTGATTTTGGCCTTGCGACTCTGGAGCTCGTAGGACTCGCCGATCTCCTCGGGATCCTCGAACCATGCACTGTGGAGGGCTCTATCCACCGCTCCTTCATCCTTGGTGAAGGTCGTGTTGCTGTGACGCTCTAGAGCCACGATGAGCTTGCCGTAAGCACTGTTGCCTAGTAGCTTGAACAGATCTGCCAAGAGCACTTTGCTCTTATCAACATCTCCTGTACGACGAGCATCTGTAACATTGTTCACAAACCATTCAAAGGGTCTCTGCGGCTTGTAGTCTATTGTCCGGTAGACAGCTGTAATCTCTAGCCCATGGGCGAGGTACCACTTGAGTGACGGTGCATACAAGAGCTTCCTCTTGGCTGAGAGTGCGCCAACTAGTTTATTGGTTGTGGGACGTTTCCTACCTGTTTTCTCTAGGTATGTGAGCATCTCAACAGATACTGCCTCAGCTGGAATCTCTCTGTTGTAGAAGAGAGGTGGCATTTCCTCGAACTTCGCCTACAGTGCCTTAGGAACCTCTATGTCCACTTCAGCGAAACCGAACCAGTGGTCAGCCAGCAGATCTTTCTTAAATCATGCTACGTCGCTAGCACCGGACCACTGCCGTACTGTCTCCTTACCACATGGCATCTCTTTAGCCATCGTAGACAAGTACAGAGCATTTGCGTCGTAGCCGAGTAGACATTGACAGACACGCTCACTCTGGCGGATGCGTGTCACACGTGCCTCATGGTATCCGGTGAACACGATGCTGGGCCCTCCAACAACCGCATCCTTCAGCATCTCGTAGGCCTCCTTGCCCGGAGAGTAGAGGCTAACATCCGGCATGTGCTGAGCGGTTCCACATAGGAAGTACTGCAGTGACACCCCTGAGAGAGACACCGCATCTTTGAGGATGTCTATTTCTCGTTCTGTGTAGAACTCCCGCATCTGCTCTAGGGCTTTGATGAATGGACTGACATCCAAGTTGTTGTAGTATCGCAGCCAGTCAGCGAATGTCCACATTCCATGCTCGCTGAATGTCTGTTTGCACTGTTTCCACTCCGATAGCTTCAGGAGGTAGCCATCCTTGAGCTTAGACCACCACGCTGGGTAGTCGGTGAGTCCGGGATAATTAAGCCTCTCGGGTGTGTCGAACCATTCATATGGGAACCAGCTCTTCTGCTGTGTACACCCATAGGCTTTGACCCATGCCTCATAGGGGACTCCTGGGCCAAGGTAGTTCAAGACATCGAGAAACCTAAGCTCGGGGGTGATGAGGAACATTGTCTGGTTCGCTTTCTTGGCGACTTTCACTGTGCCAGTACCGTTTGTCAGCTCATCCACAAAGTGCTTCTTGATCAGGTTTAGGTCATAGCGGCCAGAGTTGAAGCCTAGCACCGGAACCTGGGCACACCACTCGGTAATCAGTCGCTGCTGTCGTTTTGGGAGCTTGTCAAGGTCTAAAGGGATGAACTGTGCCCTGACATCTGTACGGATTCTGTGTGCTCGCCTGGTAATCTCATCCATGAAAGCCTTGATCAGAGCTTCTGGGTCAGGATTGCAGAGGTGAGTTGGCTCACTGGTGGAGCGTTCCAAGGAGCAGCCGACTGACACAGAGATCAGTATGTGGGTACTCTCAATCGTGAGAGTCTCCGTAGGATGATTCTTGGCACCATCTAGGAGTGCCTCAAAGTCATAGACGATGAAGTGCGGGTATGAGACGGTCCGAACTCGTTTAGGGACGCTTGGACATCGTTTTATACAGCACTCCCACTGTACCACAGGCGTGCATCCAGATGCTCTCAGCTTCTCCTCTCTCAGAAATGTCTTGTGGTATCTTTGTTCGGCATCCTCACCTTGCTGGTGCTGAGCGCACCCATGCCAGAAACAGCCATGGAACTGGTAAACGGTGTTGGTAGTCGGATCATAACCATCTACGGGAGCCCCCTCGATCCAGCGCTCGCCACCGTTCCCACATGCTACATGGTGTATGTGTATACCTCTGTTTCTCGACTCATACCTGACCCATTGAGTAGCCGCTGAACTGGATGGTTGGGGTGGATAGAAGGCTTTCTCATATGCAGACTGCAGTGCATCAACCTTCTCCCCAGGGCACACTATGGTTGTTTTGCCGCCTGTACAACGGTCAGCATGGTGCTGAAGATTCGGGGCCTTTGTGAACCTCTGCTGACAGTGACGGCAGACTAGTGTGTGGGCCAGCTTGGAGATGGTCTTGATATAGAAGGCATGGTGGTCGTACACTCCGATGGTCATGGTGTCACGGTAGTGGGCCGCTTGCCTGATCAGATGCCAGGTGCCCTCTTCAGTTGGTTCATACACGCGAATCCCGATCTTCGCGAAGAACTCTACCTTATCCAACTGATCCATAGAGGTTTTTGGAACATCAGGCATAGGTGCGCGGGCGCTGTAGAACTGTCTAGCGAGTTCTCGTGCAGGAGCAGTACTTCTATCAGGTCTCGCCCCCTGATACACTGCTAGGCATCTCCAGAGACACATATTATCATTGTAGGTGTCAAGTGCCACCATACTCTTCTTGTGCCGTAGCCAGTCTGGGAGCGGTCCTGTCCCAAGCAAAGGTTGGTGGTCGATGACAGCCTTGACCTTAATGTTGATTGATCGGATGAAAGCCCACTTGGTGTTGGGTCGATCGATGTTGTCGGGGTCGAGGCGGGCTTGGTCTCTTGCCGCCACCCAGTCCTGAACTGCTCCTATCGTGTTCAGCCACGGACTCGCTGGAGCGTTCTTGTGGAAGAGCATCACCCTACCGTCCTCGATGTGTCTGATGCGATAGGTGTGGGTATACCGGAGGTAGAAGGCGTTCTGGACAGTCTGCTGGATCTTACCCATGATCTGTCCTGTAATGTCTCCATTGAGGCCTTGGAAGAACGTCCAGCGCACTGTCCGTCTTCCTCTCTCCTCACCTTCCATCTCACCCAGACGCTCATTGAGAATCTGCTCACCCTCTCGCCTCATGCGCCGGGCTAAGGGTTTAGACCTCCCCATCACTCGCTTAGTGATCCTGCATAGGGCAGGTAGGCGCTCCATTGGATGGTCTGCCATCCGCGTCGCTACAGCTTTGGCTCGTAAGCTAGCCGTCACCTCCTCATCCAACTGATGAAGCTCCCGCCACCGCTGTGCTTTCTTGTGGAAGTTCTCAGGATCATCTCTAGTGGTCGCTGGAAACCGTTCCGTCTTCACTGATCGTCTCAGTCGAGCAACGAAGTCCTCGGCCCGGGCCTGTCCGATCATCTGGAGCAGGTCGGCTTTCTTGGCCTTAGAGTAGCCTCTAAGGCCGATTTGCCTTGCCATAGCGCGAAGCTGTGCAACAGTAATCATGGTGTATATATACCACTGAGTATGCTTGTCTCTAAATGGACATTCAGACCCTGTAATGCGTGCATGATCACAAGCTATACCACTGAGTATGCTTGTCTCTAAATGGACGTTCAGACCCTGTAATGCGTGCTTGATCACAAGCTATACCACTGAGTATGCTTGTCTCTAAATGGACGTTCAGACCTTTTATGTATGCTTGATCAGCTCGTATATCACTGAGTATGCTTGTCTCTAAATGGACGTTCAGACCCTGTAATGCGTGCTTGATCAGCTCGTATACCGCTAAGTATGCTTGTCTCTAAATGGACGTTCAGACCAAGGCGATCAGCTGGTATATCACTGTGGTTGCTTATCTCTAAATGGAAATTCACACAATTCGCAGCCACGGGAATAAGATCAAATTCTGCATCTACCCGAACGCCCGGCGACGTAGATAACTTTTTGCTCGAAAACATTTCTACCGGGACGCGCCGCGACGTAGATAGCTGTGGGGGCCACGGATCGCCGATCGACTGCCCCAGGGCTTGAGATAGCTGTGGGGGCCACGGATCGCCGATCGGCGCCCAGTAGGGGCCTGCCTTGCGTATAGAGGGCCGCGACGTGGATTTGTTCGAAAACATTTCTACCAGGACGGGCCGCGACGTAGGTAACTTTTGCCCCATATCTACCCCATATCTATTTTGAGGTGCTATCATTTTGACTCAGACGTAGATTATTAAACGGCGATTGTCGGTCTACGGCGGTGGCCCGCCTCGGCGATTGTCGGTCTACGCGGCGGCGATTGTTGGTCTACGGCGGCATCATTTTTGAGGTGATATCATTTTGACTCCGGATATACTACTATTTCTTTCAATTAACCATTTAAATGCCAATACTTTTCAAGGAAATTTTGATCTTTGCAACCAAAAAGAGTATTTTTTTTGGTAAATTTATAACGAAAATATACAGAAAGATAGATTTCTGTTATCCTCGATATGGACATTCGTCAAAAGCGTAATGGTCAGGAAAATTCAAATTTCTGCTTAGCCAGTGTCAAATTGCAGACCAAGAAGAGCATTTTTGAAAATTTGCCACCAGTGGTAAATTTTCAAAAATATTCTTCTCTGGGCCTGCAAATGAACATTTCTCAAGATTCCTGCAGATGTCGTTCTGACCAACTTGACCATTAAAGGGTTAAGTAATAATGTCCCCAAATATTAAGTTTTGCAACCAGACACATCTAATCTCCACCCTCTAGCACTGGGTAGTTACATAACCTTCCCAGTACATAACTTCCATTGGGGTGGATGAGAGGTGGGGGGGGGGACTTTATTTCATGGCCAATTTAACGGCCATGAAATAATGTCCCCCGCTCCAAAGTATAGGAATCAAAACACATATGTACTTTCACAACACATTAATATGGTAGGGTGCCCCAAATATTAAGTTTTACAACCAGACACATCTAATCTCCAACGTCTAGCACTGGGTATTTACATATACGTTCCCAGTACATAAATTCCATTGGGGGAAAATTATTTCATGGCCACTTAACGCCCATGAAATAATGTCCCCCTCCAAAATATGGGAATCGAAACATGTACTTTCACAACCCATTAATATGGTAAGGTGGTCAAAATATAAAGGTTCACACCCATGCTTATCAAATCTCTACTCCCTAGCCATGGGAATGGACATATACCATCCCAGTACATAACTTACATTGGGGGTGGGGGGGGGGCAATATTTCATGGCCAACTTAACGCCCATGAAATAATGCCCCCCTCCAAAGTATGGGAATCGAAACATATATAAACTTTCACAACCCATTACTATGGTAGGGTGCCCCAAATATGAAGTTTTACAACCAGACACATCTAATCTCCACCCTCTAGCACTGGGTATTTACATATACCTTCCCAGTACATAACTTCCATTGGGGGACATTATTTCATGGCCAATTTAACGGCCATGAAATAATGTCCGCCCCCCCCCCCCCCCCTCAAAAGTATGGTATGGCAGGGTACCCCAAATATAAAGTTTACAACCAGCACATCTAATCTCCACGCTCTAGCACTGGGTATCTACATATACCTTCCCAGTACATAACTTCCATCGGGGGACATTATTTTATGGCCAATTTAACGCCCATGAAATAATGTCCCCACTGCAAAGTATGGGAATCGAAACATATATGTACTTTCACAACCCATTAATATGGTAGGGTGGCAAAAAAATAAAGGTTCACACCCATGCTTATCAAATCTCCACCCCCTAGCAATCGGAATGGGCATATACCATCCCAGTACATAACTTACATTGGGGGGGGGGGCGGCGGGGGTCAATATTTCATGGCCAATTTAACGGCCATGAAATAATGTCCCCCCTCCAAAGTATGGGAATCGAAACATATATATACTTTCACAACCCATTAATATGGTAGGGTGGCCAACATATAAATGTCTACACCCATGCTTATCAAATCTCTACCCCCTAGCCATGGGAATGGACATATACCATCCCAGTACATAACTTACATTGGGTGGGGGGGACAATATTTCATGGCCAATTTAACGCCCATGAAATAATTTCCCCCCCCTCCAAAGTATGGGAATCGAAACATATATGTACTTTCACAACCCATTAATATGGTAGGGTGGCCAAAATATAAAGGTTCACAGCCATGCTTATCAAATCTCTACCCCCTAGCCATGGGAATGGACATATACCATCCCAGTACATAACTTACATTCGGGGGTGGGGGTGGGGGGGGGGGCTGGGGGACAATATTTCATGGCCAATTTAACGCCCATGAAATAATGTCCCCCCCTCCAAAGTACGGAAATCGCAACATATATATATATATATATATATATATATATATATATATATATATATATATACTTTCACAACCCATTAATATGGTAGGGTGTTCCAAATATAAAGTTTTACAACCAGACACATCTAATCTCCACCCTCTAGCATTGGGTATCTACATATACCTTCTCAGTACATAACTTCCATTGGGGGGAGGGGTGGGGGACAATATTTCATGGCCAATTTAACGTCCATCAAATAATGTCCCCCCCCCCTCCACAGTATGGAAATCGCAACATATCTATATATATATATATATATATATATATATATATATATATATATATATATATATATATATATATATATATATATATATATATATATATATATATATATATATTTACTTTCACAACCCATTAATACGGTAGGGTGTTCCAAATATAAAGTTTTACAACCAGACACATCTAATCTCCACCCTCTAGCATTGGGTATCTACATATACCTTCTCAGTACATAACTTCCATTGGGGGGTTGGGGGGGGGACATTATTTCATGGCCAATTTAACGGCCATGAAATAATGCCCCCCTCCAATGTATAGGAATCCAAACATATATGTACTTTCACAACCAATTAATATGGTAGAGTGGCCAAAATATAAAGGTCCACACCCATGCTTATCAAATCTCTACCCCCTAGCCATGGGAATGGACATATACCATCCCAGTACATAGCTTACATTGGCGGGGGGGGGGAGACAATATTTCATGGCCAATTTAACACCCATGAAATAATGTCCCCCCTTCCAAAGTATGGGAATCGAAACATATATGTACTTTCACAACCCATTAATATGGTAGGATGCCCCAAATAAAAATTTTTACAACCGGACACTTCTAATCTCCACCTTCTAGCACTGGGTATTTACATATACCTTCCAAGTACACAACTTCCATTGGGGGGGGGGACATTATTATATGGCCAATTTAACGGCCATGAAATAATGTCCCCCCCCCCTCCAAAGTATGGGAATCAAAACATATATGTACTTTCACAACCCATTAATATGGTAGGGTGCCCCAAATATTAAGTTTTACAACCAGACACATCTGGTCTCCACCCCATATACACATAACTTCCATTGGGGGGGGCATTATTTCATGGCCAATTTAACGGCCATGAAATAATGTCCCTCCTCGAAAGTATGGGAATCGAAACATATATGTGCTTTCACAACCCATTAATATGGTAGGGAGTAGTAGGGTCAGAGTTAAAATGATACCACCTCCCTCAACTGGCCGCCATAGGGTTGTTGAGACATGTGGTTGCTTTGGAGGCCCCCAAGGATTGAGAGGGAGGTAGGGGCCATCACGGATCACTGAACGGCGGCCAGTTGAGGGAGGTAGTATCATTTTAATTCCGACCCTACTACTACCACACATAATAGGGTCTGAACGCTCATTTAGAGACAAGCCTCCACAGTGATACATACCACTGATCGCCTTGTGATCAACCACAGCAGAAGGAAGACGCCATCCAGACCAAGATGGAACAGAACCTTGATCAGTTTATCCAATTGTTCGTGGATGCTCCATGACAGCGCAGCCTGGGATGGCTGCAGAACAAGGCAACAACGGTAGGCGGTTCTGAACTGGCCGCCATCATTGGGTTGAACCGCTACTCGAGCTTCGAGGAGTTTCGAGGAGGTTCTGGGCCAGAAGTGCAGGGTCAAAACCTGGAGCGGTGGCAGTGTGCGTGCTGGTGGGGGGCTCTCTTTGAGGCAATGAGTGCGTGCCTGCTCGAGATCGACTGCGGGATGCACGTGCGGGGCACCAACATCCACATCGATGGCGGGTGGCTGGGCTACGAGGGACATGCCAACAGCCCCGATGGCTACTGTCTACTCAATCTGGTGTGGCAACGCGACTCCGACGAGGGGTGGCAAATCCTGTACACCAACCTGGGGGTCGACAACAAAGAGTACGAAGTCCAAACAGTGGCCCCTTACAGCCGGCACCCCAAGGGAGAATACCTCGCTACTACCTGCTGCAGGTCTGGTCGGGCCTCGAGCTGTCACCTGTAGCCAAGTTCGGACTCTACGTCGACGTGCTCTACCGCATCTCTGCACTCGAAGACCTCGGCGACAGCCCCGTGTACAATGAGGACTACCACTACCATGATAAAAAGAGCTGGAGCCGACCTGTGGCCTGGGGCATGACCGCCATCTATGCCCCGTGGCTCGGCTGGCACTCGAATAACAGCGATGACTCACAGTCAATCAAGCAAGATGGCGAGCCAGACTATGAGGCCTGGCTGATGCAGTTCAGCTACCTCGGGGTGGTGCCTGACACCATGGTAGTCGACCCTGTGGACTTCAGCAGCTGCCCCTCCAAGCCGTTCGACAAGATGATGGGCTTCGTGGACCGATGCGAGTACCTGACACAGCACGTTGACCCGCACTTTGCGGATGGCCACGGCAACCTCTTCGACCACAGCATTATAGATGCCCTGGCATCTACATATACCTTCTCAGTACATAACTTCCATTGGGGGGTTGGGGGGGGGACATTATTTCATGGCCAATTTAACGGCCATGAAATAATGCCCCCCTCCAATGTATAGGAATCCAAACATATATGTACTTTCACAACCAATTAATATGGTAGAGTGGCCAAAATATAAAGGTCCACACCCATGCTTATCAAATCTCTACCCCCTAGCCATGGGAATGGACATATACCATCCCAGTACATAGCTTACATTGGCGGGGGTGGGGGAGACAATATTTCATGGCCAATTTAACACCCATGAAATAATGTCCCCCCTTCCAAAGTATGGGAATCGAAACATATATGTACTTTCACAACCCATTAATATGGTAGGATGCCCCAAATAAAAATTTTTACAACCGGACACTTCTAATCTCCACCTTCTAGCACTGGGTATTTACATATACCTTCCAAGTACACAACTTCCATTGGGGGGGGGGGACATTATTATATGGCCAATTTAACGGCCATGAAATAATGTCCCCCCCCCCCCTCCAAAGTATGGGAATCAAAACATATATGTACTTTCACAACCCATTAATATGGTAGGGTGCCCCAAATATTAAGTTTTACAACCAGACACATCTGGTCTCCACCCCATATACACATAACTTCCATTGGGGGGGGGGCATTATTTCATGGCCAATTTAACGGCCATGAAATAATGTCCCTCCTCGAAAGTATGGGAATCGAAACATATATGTGCTTTCACAACCCATTAATATGGTAGGGAGTAGTAGGGTCAGAGTTAAAATGATACCACCTCCCTCAACTGGCCGCCATAGGGTTGTTGAGACATGTGGTTGCTTTGGAGGCCCCAAGGATTGAGAGGGAGGTAGGGGCCATCACGGATGACAGAACGGCGGCCAGTTGAGGGAGGTAGTATCATTTTAATTCCGACCCTACTACTACCACACATAATAGGGTCTGAACGCTCATTTAGAGACAAGCCTCCACAGTGATACATACCACTGATCGCCTTGTGATCAACCACAGCAGAAGGAAGACGCCATCCAGACCAAGATGGAACAGAACCGTGATCAGTTTATCCAATTGTTCGTGGATGCTCCATGACAGCGCAGCCTGGGATGGCTGCAGAACAAGGCAACAACGGTAGGCGGTTCTGAACTGGCCGCCATCATTGGGTTGAACCGCTACTCGAGCTTCGAGGAGTTTCGAGGAGGTTCTGGGCCAGAAGTGCAGGGTCAAAACCTGGAGCGGTGGCAGTGTGCGTGCTGGTGGGGGGCTCTCTTTGAGGCCATGAGTGCGTGCCTGCTCGAGATCGACTGCGGGATGCGCGTGCGGGGCACCAACATCCACATCGATGGCGGGTGGCTGGGCTACGAGGGACATGCCAACAGCCCCGATGGCTACTGTCTACTCAACCTGGTGTGGCAACGCGACTCCGACGAGGTGTGGCAAATCCTGTACACCAACCTGGGGGTCGACAACAAAGAGTACGAAGTCCAAACAGTGGCCCCTTACAGCCGGCACCCCAAGGGAGAATACCTCGCTACTACCTGCTGCAGGTCTGGTCGGGCCTCGAGCTGTCACCTGTAGCCAAGTTCGGACTCTACGTCGACGTGCTCTACCGCATCTCTGCACTCGAAGACCTCGGCGACAGCCCCGTGTACAATGAGGACTACCACTACCATGATAAAAAGAGCTGGAGCCGACCTGTGGCCTGGGGCATGACCGCCATCTATGCCCCGTGGCTCGGCTGGCACTCGAATAACAGCGATGACTCACAGTCAATCAAGCAAGATGGCGAGCCAGACTACGCGTCCTGGCTGATGCAGTTCAGCTACCTCGGGGTGGTGCCTGACACCATGGTAGTCGACCCTGTGGACTTCAGCAGCTGCCCCTCCAAGCCGTTCGACAAGATGATGGGCTTCGTGGACCGATGCGAGTACCTGACACAGCACGTTGACCCGCACTTTGCGGATGGCCACGGCAACCTCTTCGACCACAGCATTATAGATGCCCTGGCGGCAGTCGCGCCCGACTGCCATTACCTGCTGGGAGTCATCCCCTGGAAGGTCTTTGAGATCAACTGTGTTCCCATGGAACGCAACCCGGGGTTCCTGGCAGAAAATCAGCCCCGCATCAATGAGCAGTAGTAGTGTCAAGGTCAAAATGATACCACCTCCCTCAACTGTCCGCCGTTCGGCGATCCGTGGCCCCCACCACCCTCTCAATCCCTGGGGCATAGGTTGTTGAGAGGGGGGTAGTATCACACTACTTCTCCGCCCATTTAGAGCCAAGATCTTGACGTGATGTCATGCGGTAACGACGGGTAAAGAGTAATACTGCCATGAAACAAAAAATAAAAATGTAACATAGTAAATGGTTCATTGTTTCTCATTGGTATTACATTGAGTGTTACTGGTTAGGTAACAGTGCAAGGGCGATAACTGTTAAAAATGTCTGGGTTAATTTGGTTAGTTAAATACAAGGGAGGTAATTAATCAAATTTGTCATTTGTATTTTTGCAAAGTTATCTGTCTCGCGTGGTCTAGTCCTGTCTATATCTATGTTTGGTGTAAATATCAACCCCGTCAATGACCCTTTTATGGCAGGATAATTGATGTGTTTTTTTAACGAGCATTTCTATGTTTTTTAAGATTAAGTTGTAATCACAATAATCCCTGTAAATGAATTGCGTAGGTAATTCATGAATTAACATCTTCACGCGATGTGTAATGTCGCTAACGTAGGAATGTGTTCGATTTTAGTGTCTGTGGGTGAAAGGGTTAAACAGGTTTTTTCCTTCCTCGTCAAGCTCGGGTTTTGATATGCAAATGAGATTGGCAAAAGGCTGGAATGTTAGTGATGTGTAGGTGGATTGATTGACAGGTGTCGATTTCGGGTGAGAGTTGAGATGGTAAGGTGTGAGTGCGATTTAGGGGCACTTGAACAAACAATTGTCAGCAGACAACATCAATCCGTTAATTCGATCAATCAGTTGTGACTGAAGATGAGCCACTGGATAACGAGATAGCCGCAGACGTGTGTGACGGGTGAGTTGCCAGTAGTTTTTAAAATAATTGTCGGGGCGATTGTTTTGTTGAAGAAACCCCATAATGTAGATTTTGGGAAGGGTATAAAAAAAACCCGGTACCGGGATCAAATTACATAGTGAGTATGTGTAACGTTGCTAGGGTAATTTGTAGAGCTCGAATTGGTTATTAATCATAGCTTGTAGAGTGGCGATAATGAACTGATTTGAGTGGCCTGTTTGTAGCGGTACATGGATATTATAATGAAACATGATTAAACCTGGTAACTAAATTGATCATTTTAATCTTGTATTGACCGTTAATATGCAAATTACCAGTGGGATTTATTTCCGGTAAACTATAACTAGCTCCGAATTTAATCCATGGTAAAATGTCATATCAATAGTGTCATCGGCCAGAGGTTATGACGTCATTATTTCGATCGGTAGACGGTAGCCAGGTAATTAGCGTATTCGGAGGGAATGATTGAATGTATTTAAAATATGAGGTTTTAAGGTTTTCACGGGATATGCTCACTTCAAAATCAGGGAATCGTATCAGATGTTAAGTTACACTTCTACCGGTATATGTCATATAGGTTACTTATATTATTTGCGTGAGAGATCTGGTGTTGTTATTGGGAACAGTAGTCTGCTCGGTTTACATTCCTAGCATAGTATTGTTGTTAAATATGACCCCATTTGCCCGTAATATTAAGTTATTGTAGAGTGTCTGCATATGCATAGTAAATGCATGTCAATGGATTGTGAATAGAGGTGTAAATCTGTGTTGGTTTTCAGGGCATTTGTTTGCTTGTATTATATATTCAGAACAGAATGTATATATCGTATCGCCTCTCAATTAGTAGTGGCTATACATTCTGCGACATGCATAGTTGTATCTGCTATGAAAGATTAGGACACAATTGGAATTTATCATTGATTTTCAAATTGCTATCATTAACCCTTTTAAGGCCAGATCGCTGGAAATGTATATTCTTTACAATGTATGCAGTATTTTGTTGGGTAATTTTGGGTTAACATGACTGTAAATGACTTGCAGCCATGATAATTTCAAAATATTCAACAGCTCCTATTTGTTTGCACTGAAATGTAACGGCGAAAAACTTAGACATTTTTTTCTATTCGCCATACAAGTTATAGTTTGCATAGCAATGGATGCTATGCCAATATCAAATTCTAAATAGGTCCTGATGGTACCATGATTGAACATTTAAAGCTGAAAGGTCGTGTTAAATATTGTATTCATTAGGGACGAAAATCTGTAAAGCAAACTATAAATAAATTGTGTAGCTATGTATGAGCAATTTATTTAAATTATGATAATTAAAGTTCTCATGTATTGATAAAAAGAAGTCCTGATTTTGACAATTAAAGTTCTCATGTATTGATAAGATCAAGCCATGATTTTGACAATTAAAGTTCTCATGTATTGATAAAAGGAAGTCCTGATTTTGGAAACTCTGAATAAGAAATGATGTTTACTTGATATGGAATACCGTGTCCAGATATCCAATATAAGTTTGGAAGAAAGTTTGAAATAAGCATTAAATTATTGGTTGTTTTGTTAATCAAAGTCTTCAGAAGAGTTGCTGTTTTAGAATGGTAAACTCTTTTGATTTTATTGATTTAAAATACTAAATAATAAATTAGCTGTCCCCGATAGCCAGTAATATAGAATGAAGTCACAGTCAAAGATTAAATTGGTGAGAAGCATTTGGTCTTGAAGTAAATAGACTGTAGGATTGTACATTGTTCGTTTTGTTATAGACAAAGATAATTTACTCTTGTTTCATTCTTTACAGGGTGAGGCGTATGTTGTTGCGTGATGGGTAATACAATGCTGAAGCGGTGATGTGTCAGACCTGACATTCTTGTCCTGTATATTCCGGTAAGCGCTGTAGATTTTGGGAAATGACATGGGAAGTTTCTGTCTGGTAGGAAGTTTTGCTAAAATTGATATTTGCATTTGGACGACAGTTTGACACGGTTTTCAATGTTCATCTTTGTTAAAAAGCTGTTTATTGACAACAATGTCAGAGTGACCTAGATATTAAAGGATTTTAACGTTTCTGCGGACAGAATTTCCATCTAGGAAGCTATTCATGGCTACAATTTGATTTTGGCTGGGATTTGATGTTTGATCATTTGAGCTTGATTGCAATCTTGGTTGATGGTCAAATCCTTATCAGGATTAGATTGAGGTAACTTAGAGTGTTTGTGAATGACTTGGATTTGAATATACTTTGGACAGCTTGCCTGTTCAGTTCCATTGACTATTGGGAAACGGAATGCACAGTCAAAGTGTTTTCAAAAGTATCATCAATGTTTATCTTGAACAAAATTGGTTGAAGGCTTTCTATAGGTTTCCAATGGCGCTGTTGTAAAATTGGAATTTTGCAGAACAATTTTACTTCAAAGTTGGGATCTCCCAATTTGCAGTTGAATTGTTTTCAGAATTTCATCTAATATTGTGATGACTCGAAATAAACCAGAGACACGAATGACAGGTACAATGGTTCGCGAATATTTCATTTAATTTGGGGATAAATGTGAAAATTGCATTTAGGAAATATTTTAGATTGCTATCAAACTAGTTAATTTAAATTCGGCTTTAAACCCATGGCACAATGATGTCAATATTACCTTTTTATGTTGTCAAAGGCTAAGGAACTTGTGTGCATTTTTCAATGTTTTTTTGGGGAATATGTTGCTGTATAGGACAGCATCACCTTCCGCCAAATTGGTTGAACAATGAACACCAGTTCATACATTAGTTTAAATAGAAGTTTAAGAATTTTGACATGAGATTTCAGATTTATATTTGTATTGATGTAATCTATTTTCAAACTTGTACTGACCTTGTTACTCTAAAGAGATTTGAATTGGTATATCGGTATCTATAAGCTGTTATCCCAGGTTTTCTATAGTCCAGCCCATATCCAAAAGAATATTCAGTTTAAAATGGATGGATGTAATCTGTGACTCACTGTATCTTGAAACATTATTGATAAAAATCAATTATGTTCCGGGGTGACATTGCGTTTGGGATTGTATTTCTCTTTGAAATATTTGGCGATGAAATGTGACAGAGTAGAGAAGTATTTGGTGTATATTGAAACATCGTAATCATATGGAATCATGACTTTGCTCTTACTTGGTGCAATGTAATCTACAATGTAATATCCAGTTCAGAAATATGTGGAAAGATATGAAAGTCTAATTAAGTTACTATCTTTGTTCTGAGGTGATTGAATATTCATTATTTTCAAAATTTTACTAATTGAGAAGATAATGATGGTCAATGACTTCACATGGATTATTATATTTTGGAACCTCCATGGCAGGAAAATTGTGAAATTATTTGACATTGATTTGCCCCTCTAAGTCATTGATCTTTCAAGTTTACTATGGCTGCCGCCTTAATCTGAGAATTTATAATAATACATTGATTTAACATAGTATAAGAACCTATTATTTATAGTTGGTGTTTCCTTGAAATTGAAATTGACATGCTTGCCGCCATGTATGTGCATGTATAAAATGTTGACACATTATTGAATATACATTCGCAAACATGGAAACGTATTTTAAAATGTTGATGATAACTGATCTAATAAATTCTTTGTTATATTTTTTTTATGGTTGTTCAGGGGGTCAGTGAGGGGAGAAATTTTACTCATGTAAATTCAATACTGTACCGGAGCAGAGATGGTGTCATTGATCAGTCAGTGAATCGATGCAATAAAATTTGGACACTGGAAGTTTGGATGTCAAGTTATCAATGAAAGGAATTTAAGTTAATGAAAAATTAAAGGTTTTGTCAACTTCTTCAAAATTTTGGACCATTACATATAGGATAATTTTAGGATTAGGTATTATTTAGAATTAAAAATATTGTACATTATAAAGTAAGAAAGTAAACATTTGATTTTGAATTTTATCACTCGTTCGTTGCATATTTCTTCATTACTCTACTAAAGGCTGATTGCAAATATTGAAAAATCCTATAATTACTAAAGCCCTGTAGATCAAATTTGACCCTTCGAACCATGTAAGTGGACTGAAACTTTTTAAGGAATATATTCCCCATAAATTCTTCTAGGAAATCGTTAAAAAATTAGGCATTAGAACTCCCGTCAGAAAGTTGACAATTTACACTTTCGATCGCCACTATCCAATCAACGTCCATGAAATTGTGACATACAATTCATACGATTAGCTCCCTTACAAATTGGCACTGTGAGTAGGATTATTTAGTTTTAGGGTTAAGTATAAATTTGATTTAATGTATTAATTGATGTAATTAGCGTATTATAGTAGATTTCATTATATTATATCTTAGAGGTGGTCAGTAGTTTAGGATTTCGTAAAGTTGCAATCAGCTTAGTAGGGATGTGGAAATATGCAATAATGGTAGTCTCCAAATTTTTCGTTACAATGACACTTAAATTAGCATGTTAATTTGTGGGAAAGGAACACTGAAAACCATTTAGGTAGATCTTCAACATTCTGGAGGACCGTGCGTGAATTGAGCAAGAACAGATAACAGTAACACCAGGGTCTGTCGAATTGAACATCCCCGGAGTAGAGGACAGGAACTGTCAGCACCAGAAAGGGATAAGTGCTAGTTAGTTATTTATATTCTTAATGTATGGTCTGTCTTCCATTAAATGAATGTCAATTGTCTTTAGACGAAACTGTCCCAGTTTGTTCTATCGATTAATTCATACTCATTTGATTGGTGGTATCAATCACGTAGGTAGATATTGGCTTGCTCTTAGGTTGAAAATTAAACGTTTACATACTAGGATAAAGGTTGGTCCCTGTCATTTTCTGATGTTGATGGATTGTCTCAAGTCAATGTATATATATACATAAGCATGTAAATAAGGTATCACAATCCATTGAATTTGTAGTGCACTAGTTCCCTATGTTGAGATGTATTTTGGGAGTGGACTCTAGAGGGAATAATTTAAATTTTTATTCCCAACCAGATTTCCCAATTGAGTATATTATTCAACGTGGAGCAACCGTGGGAATCCTTAAGACACAAATCCTTCGCTATTTAAACTTGTATACCAGTAGGAGTGAGAAAGTGAGTCTCAAAGTCTGTGTGGGAATTAATGATTTACTGGTGCGTACGTGTCATGAAGGTGGTACTGAGTCAATCCTTTCTGGTGTGACTACATTAGAACTCAAACAGAAATTGATTGAGCTGAAGACAGAGGTCAAGTTGCTTAGACCGTATTTGTTATTTGGATTTATCACTATTCCACCTTTTTCATTTCATGATAATCAATTATTTCGAGTGAATCAGGGTTCCTTGACTAAATCCTTCTATTCGGAAGCGGAAGTGTCAGTATTTCAGTTAAAGTTAAACTCTACTTTGGTAGAAATTAATCAATTTTTGATAGTTGAAAATCAATTGGATAACTCTTTATCTGTCCAATGGCATCGTGAAATAGTGCATGTTCATTCTAGAAAGATTTTTGGAAACTTCAGGAAAGAGATAGTGTCTTATCAGTTTTCCAGGTTGTATGATGGTTTGCATGCAAAATCAGTTACTAAGAAGAAGTTTTTCAAATCCTTAGTGCATGTTTTTTATTTAGAACATCAGAGGATTTAGTGTTTATTTGCCTTTGGTATGGTAATCAGAATACATATCTTAGATGTCAATTTTTTCTAATTAATATCGAAATATTTGTCTGTCGACATAAGCCAGAGTCAAATATATATTTTGAACAAATAATTAGAAAAATTATGGCAGAGGTAGATCAGCTTAAAGAGGAGATAGAGAGATTAAGACTAAAGTTGGAGGAGAAATCTCCAGAGCCAAGAGTAGTTTACCTGGCTCATGAGAGAAAATTGGGGAGATTCAGTGGTGACCATAGACAAATGTCCTTGGAAGAGTGGATAATAGATATTCAGTCATATCTAGCAGCTCATGCTCTTAGTGTCAAACAAGGGTGTCACTTCGTGAGGGAACATTTGAGTGAGACGGCATGCACTGAGATAGAGGGGAGAGAATCGCTAAAGTCACCAGAGGAAATATTCAGAGTTCCAAGGCATGTATTTGATGATAGCGGTACTATACATCAAAGGCGACACACTTTTTATAGACGGAAACAGGGTTCAAGAGAGAGCATTATGGATTTCTCACATGATTTATTGAGGCTTGTAAAGGAGATAGAACAGCTAGATCCTAAGCTACATAAAGATAGAGATGGGATATTAAAGTCTCAATTATCAGAAGGAGTGGTGGACGCAGCTTTGCGCAGAGAACTACATCGGCGAATTACAGAATTTGGCAAGGAGGATTTTTTTGAAGTTAGAGATTGGGCTGTTGAATGGGAGAAGAGAGGTCAGAGATTAGACCAGAGATTTGATGGCAGTAGGGAGACCCATGTTAGGGAAGCTGCTGTGTCCACAGATGAGAAATTCCTGGAGTTACAGAAACGAGTTAAGTCAATGGAAGTTCAATTTAAAAGACAAGAAGAATCAAATCAAGCTACTTCTCTGCAGTTGAAAGAAATTCTCAAGTGCCTTAAGAAACCGGTAGATGCTGTAAAAGTATCACAGGAAAATTCACCAAGATTTGTCTTACCGCAATCCGGAGAATATAAGAGGACGGGAAGCTGTTTTGTATGTGGTGATCCAGGTCATTATATGAATTCATGTCCAGTTAGAGGAAGAGCTGATTATCATGGTTTCAGAGGACGGTTTAACAATGGTTTTCGTAATAATAATAATCATGGTTTCCGAGGTCGTTTCAATGGAAATTTCCGTCAAAATCTGGATCAATTGAGTCATAATGATATGGGGGCTGAGTCAGTCGCTATTGAGAATTCTCCAGTAACTTTAAACCAAGATCACCCACAATAGGGAGGCGTATGGTGGGTGTGAGTAGTAAAGAGACAACCCTTAATTATACGTCTTTAATGAACAAGGCCATTGGACAATGTCCGGAACAAACCATAATGCTTGAAGGTTCGATCCCCTTACCATGTTTGTTAGACAGTGGGGCAGAAGTTTCCACCGTAACGGAATCCTTTTATAGACAATATATGGAAGGTAAGGGTGTAGAATTAATTGATATGAATAACCTTATTACCATTTCCGTTGCTAATGGTATGGAATTGCCTTTTGTAGGGTATTGTGAATCAAAAATTGAATTAGCAGGGTTACATTTAAAAGAAATGGTATTTTTAGTAGTTAAAGATCCTATTAATCTTCCCATAGTTCAAAGGAAAAGGAGATTACCAGGAGTAATAGGTTGTAACATATTAAGATTTTTGCACAAGTCCCTCCAAGAAGATGAAGATATGGTAAGGTCAGTATTAAATCGGACAGAGGGAAACCTGTTGCTTGAGGTGTTGTCTCTATTTGGAGAATTACCAGGTATGGCTCAAAATACTAAGAACGCAACAACAAGTTTTATAAGAGTAGGAGTCGATCAGCTAATGTGTGTACCAGCTGGAACTTCTCGGATAATTTCGGGGACTGCCCGAAAATATAAGGGAATTACAGGATATCATGCTTTAGTAGAACCAATTATTAACAATAATTTATCTACTGGGGTGATGGTAGCTCCAGCAGTCGTCAAGGTAGACAATGGTCAATTACCAATACGGGTTGCAAATTTTAGTGACACTGACATATATTTGAAGAAAGGTCAGAAAATTGGTCTTTTAAAGAAGGATATTGTAATACAAGAAAACAATAAAGAAGTGAAAGGTGAGCATCCTGAGGTGAGTGTAACTAGAATAGAAGAGATAATGGAACAATTAAGTATAGGTAAGGAATTATCCATACTTCAGCGAGAAAAACTATCCAACTTAATAGCCAAATATCAACATATATTTAGTAAAGGTGACCATGATTTAGGTTATTGTAATGTGATAAAGCATGCCATTAGGTTAACGGATGATCGACCAATAAAACTGCCACATCGTAGAATTCCACCCAATCAAATGGAACAGGTTCAAGAATATGTAAACACTCAGTTGGCTGCAGGGATAATCAGACCCAGTAAATCGCCTTATGCTTCAGCAGTAGTGTTAGTAAAAAAACCTGATGGAACATTAAGAATATGTGGGGATTTCAGATTACTTACTGCGAAAACAGTGAAAGATGCTCATCCTCTTCCACGCATAGAAGAGGCATTTGACGCTCTTAAGGGGTCAGAGTATTTTTCCATTATTGATTTGGCCCATGGGTTTTTACAATGTGCTATTGAAGAATATGATATTGAGAAAACTGCTTTCAGAGTAGGATTTACAGGTTTATATGAGTATACTCGCATGCCCATGGGGCTTTGTAATAGCCCAGCCACATTTTCGAGAATGATGCAAGCATGTTTAGGAGACCAAAATTTGTTATCACTAATTGTATACTTAGATGACATATTGGTGTTTGCAAAATCTTTTGATGAAATGTGTTCTAGATTAGATTTGGTTTTCTCACGTCTTGAAAGTTTTGGATTGAAAATGAAACCAACAAAATGTTATCTGTTTCAGAAAAAGGTCAAGTACCTAGGTCACGTTATTACAAATTCTGGGGTAGCCACTAATCCAAACAAGATTGAATGTATAAGAAATTGGCAAACTCCGAAAAGTGTAAAAGAATTACGATCATTTCTAGGTCTAGCATCATTTTTCCGTAGATTCATAAAAGGTTTCTCACAAATTGCAAAGCCATTAAATGCTTTGTTGGGAGGACCAGGTAGGAATAAGAGAGAGATAACGGATTCCAATTTCCAGGAAAAGTGGGACAAAAACTGTGATAGTGCATTTTCAGTACTAAAAGATAAATTAACTTCTAGTCCCTTACTGGGGTATCCTGATTTTTCAGAGCCTTTTGTGGTAGAAACTGATGCTAGTTTTAAGGGATTAGGAGCCGTGTTGTCTCAATATCAAAGTGGAAAATTGGTAGTTTTGGCTTATGCTAGTCGTGGATTAAGACCATCTGAGAGGAACGATGCCAATTATAGCTCTATGAAATCAGAATTATTGGCATTAAAATGGGCCGTTACAGATAAATTCAGAGAATATCTACTGGGATCAAAATTTGTGGTATTTACTGATAATAATCCCTTAGCCTATTTACAAACCGCCAAATTAGGAGCAACCGAGTTGAGGTGGGTATCTCAATTAGCCCAATTTGACTTTTCCATAAAATATAGATCAGGTAAGTCGAATACAAGTGCGGATGTTTTAAGTAGGTTATCATCTTACAAATTGAAGATTTTCGATCTTCGGGTCTAATTTAGAAATATATCTACCACACCTCTGATAAGAATATGATGTAACGGTTGCTGCGACAACCTCTTATCAAAGATGCAGTAGCACGAGTATCTGCTCGCCTCGTCGACGGTGATGGTGACGATATTTATACTCGATAATCTGGGCCTGATCTGACTCGGGTAAAAGATGGTGGCTCGGGACGGTGGTCTTCCGTCGCTTCCAGACTGGACAATAAATAACCCAAACTCTTGCTTCGAGGATATCGAAGTGATAATATATTCTCTGAAGTTTGACTGTCTGATATGACCATGAATATGTGTGGCTTATGCTGTCACGATAGAAGTTAAAATAAAACTCTAAGTAAATATAAGTGGCTTATAATGCGGACTCGAGGCTAGGCTTTCTTCAGACCAATCTTTTTCTGAACCTTCAACGTTAGAGACCGGACCGAACCCCGACTGAAAGTTAAAGTCCCGCTTATATACAATCTTAGTTTTTTATATCTTGTTGTTCTCTAAAATTCCAGCTGCCTTTTATGACAGAATGACTTATCTTGTTTGACGACAAGTCTCGATTTGTGTATCTACGCCTATGAATCTGTCCGAATGACGAATGGTTGGTTTGATACCAAGTATCGATTTGTGTACCTAACATCCATGAATCTGTCAGAATGACGAATGATGGGTTTGATGACAAGTTTTGATTTGTGTACCCAACATCCATGAATCTATCAGAGTGACGAATGATAGGTTTGATGACAAGTTTCGATTTGTGTACCTAACATCTATGAATCTGTCAGAATGACGAATGACCGGTAAACAAGTTACCATTCTTCTTAGTCTTGAGTGATTACTTTTCGGCTACTGCTTATGAATCTGTCCAAATGACGAATGATCGGTAAACAAGTTACCATTCTCGTTATCCTGATTGTTTACTTCTCGGTTCATTTTCTCAAGCTTTCGTGAGAATATAGATCGCCATTGTAACTAACTACTTCCGTATGTCATATTTCATCTGATTCTGGCTAGACGCTAATCATCTTGTGTACCTCGTCTGACAATGTATGCATATCCCACGCTGATAATGTACGTATTCCTCTTACAAGGACGCTATGGACGGTACCAGTTATCCAGTGCTAATAATATATATCCAAATAATAAATATATATCCAAATAATAAGATGCTGGTAATGCATCTAAGTATAGATGATGATGATCATTGCTAGTAACCGCTGATCGGTACATCTTAATATACATGGTGACATAGTCTATTAGCTCGCCTGGTATTCACATCTGAATTTTGAATTTTTACTCGGGACTTACTCGTACATATAAGATGTCCAGCGGGGTCATGACTTCCCACAAGACAATCTCATATCTACACATGCCCCTCAACCGAAGTTAATTAGCCGTCTCTTGAGGCCTAAAGAGAGTGATAATTAACTCGTTGTGGACTATCAACAACCCAAATCTATACTAGCAGCCTGAATGGATACTACCCGATATTTATCCAATTGTCAAGAAATCAATAATACAGGTCAATATACTATACACCAATACTTGTCCGAGTAGCGGAATGCTCGGAAATACATTAGTAGTATTCGTTAGTGTATGGTTGATAATTATACAAACATACATGTCCGGGTAGCAGAATATCGTGCGCAAAAGACCGCCCCCGGAAACACATTAATAGCATCATTAAACCGTGGTCGATAACCTCGATCCACGCGTAACGTAACATAGAAAACAATACGATCAATCAAGCAATACAATAGTATAATACACCACAATCAATTGTTCTAATGACGCCATCTAATCATGACGACGTCACCATAAATGTCAGTCCTTAATCCTACAGTGCAAATATCATTACAGATCATGTGAATTTTTCCTATTTAAACAAAACAGTACACAGTATAGTATCATGATAAAGTTCGTGCCACAATTATTAATAGTCACCAATTACTGTTCCAGTAGAAACACATAAAGTTAGTGCCAAAATGTCACGGTGATACCTCCAAGCGGTCTATTCTCACATTAGGATCCACCATGTCAACGTACAGCTCCATTTCTATCCAGTCGGCAGCCGTCGGGTCGATCTCAGTCCTGGAATTAGCATTAGGCGAGGACCCGACTGCCAGCAGCAGCGGCTCCAGTAGAGCTGCAGGTCTCTGGGGCTGCTGGGTCTGAACAGTTGATGCAATGCTATGCGATTCACTACTATGGGCCGCATGTGGCTTGCATTTATGGGCCGCATGTGGCTCGCATTTAAGCGCATTCCACATGCGTGATAACACGCCACATTTGTATAATATAAGCACAATTACTAACACAACTATGAAGGAACTCGTTGAATATGATACAAAAGAGCGTACCCCAATGCCATCGATCGCCACTGGGTCGATCATGGATAACGGTGCAAGCGGCACATACTTGGACTTTTGTAAATGGTTCCATGGTTGCATTTTCAAATGATTCACAATCACGGACTGGTCAAGAATTCAGGTCACATCCATTTGGGGCAAGTCGATGGCCAGGCTAACTCGAGTGTACGTCCGACTGTAAGACGCAACAGGCTCGAATCGCCAGCCCTTTCCACTATAACCACATTCACCTGACATTAGTGCATACACTCCATTACTCACCACACACTGGTCGGTCAGTCGTCCGTCGCAGTGTACATCCATTGTTTCACCGAACGTTTGCAACACAACGCCTACTTTCTTATGGGCGAATAATTTGCTAGCGGTTACGTTGGATTCCGAAAGATGCACGCTACACGTACCATCGGTGGTGTTTGTTAACAGGCTCACTATGCAGGGCACGTGGGTCTTATCGACCTCTAACTGTCCCTGACATACCCTAGGACCGGTACCGCGACACCCAGACGTCGTGAAGTACCATCCAGTCTTTGTATCGAGACCAATGCTAGTCCGGCCTACCACTATTTGCACGTAATACCCCACGGTAGCTAACGGTTCGGGCCATGAATGCAAACCGTACTCTATATAATTGCCATCGTCGATCAATGGCAACGTCGCCACGTAGTGTATCATATTGTCGTTCTCCCACCACGGGTAAACTATCACATTCCGGTAGTACCACTGGTATGGACGTATCAGCTGGTTCCCTACTCTGACGTGTTCTGATACTGATGTCAGATCGGTAGAACCGAATATTTCCTCGGTTAGTCTTCCTAACTCTAGGGACGCAGTTTGTCTATGAAATCGTGCTGCTGCCTTCTGGTAACTATATACTACACTCTCGGCAGAGTCAATAATATGCCCAAGCCGTACTAAAGCGTACAAATCGGCATGTCGGGCGGCGTGCGCTTTAAATATATTGCTCACATTCCTAGTTAATTCCACTAGGCCGGTGGTAATTTCGTTGATACGGTTAACATTGGTATTGATGCCTACGAATGCCAGTTTCACGTGAGAGGCTAGTTTGTTGGAGAAATGTACCAAACGATTTACGTTCCTTGAAGCAACCTCAATCACCTCCTTAATTGCATCTATATCACCAGAGGTAGCGGTACCAAATA
Organism: Chaetoderma sp. LZ-2023a; assembly: GCA_034401795.1. Classification (NCBI taxonomy): domain Eukaryota; kingdom Metazoa; phylum Mollusca; class Caudofoveata; order Chaetodermatida; family Chaetodermatidae; genus Chaetoderma; species Chaetoderma sp. LZ-2023a. The sequence goes on along the minus strand of CM067360.1, from coordinate 7,897,183 downwards.
GAGACGAGGCGATATCCCCGACAAAGTTAAACAAACCACGTTTGCGTCGTATACTGTCCTTATGCACCATAGTTTGTTGTGTCTCAACAGCGGTTTTCTTAATGTTGTTAACACGATGTTGTAAACCAAAAATGTCTTGACTGCTTAACGAAGTCTTTTGACCGATGTCCACAATCAGAGCACGAAACTGCGCTAACCGTTCAAGAAATTGGGGAGGTAAATAAGGGTGGTCAATAGACACCACTACGGTCCATTCAGCCCGGATAATGGATATATCCTCTGGTTTAGTTGTCATTACCCCGTTTGGTAATCTATGTACACTAGACGTCTTACACAATCCGTTTATTAAACATACTAGGGTTACCACCATACTTAATCGTAAAATATACATGATTCCACGCTCTGTGATGCTTACTGGTACAAAGCTAAAACTCACAATTTAAACGAATAAATTTTTGTATCTTGCGAACGAATTTAGTTTTAATTGTTATGATACTTTACGTATCGGCTATTCGTGATGTTATAGTATAGCGATACAATACACACGACTGGCGGCTGTGCCGCTGAATAACGGCATTTATACGACTGATGAAATCAGCGTATAACACGTCATTGTAAAGGGCGGAGTCTACTATGCCAATACGGAGTCGCTTGTTACCCTCTTCGTCCTCCTGCCTATGCCCGTGTTTCTGCTTCATATCCAGCCGGAGTTGCTTGCTGTCAAAATCGTCATCCTGTGTATGTCTGCGCTTGCGCAGCATATAAGGATGCGATGGAAGCGTCTCCATTGGTTCAGGGGGCGGCTCTGGTGCCACCTCCGGAGCATCAATCACCATGGGCCTAGGAGTTTCGATGACGTCACTTGGTGACTCATGGTTTCGACTGCGATTCGTACTGGGTTGCACCCTTTTCCGGTCAACCCTCTTATCCCCTGTACGCACCTCTGGCTCTATATCCGAAGCTGGCCGCTTCTTACGAGCCTGGGGTGTCGTATCGGCGTCGGTGACCATTGGTTCTGGCTCGGGAAACATCGCCCTGGGGTGATGGCTAGCTTTCGTCCCCTTGGTAGGGTTACGAATGGGGCGTGGTCGCACCCCGTCCCAGCACATTTCCGAGTCAACTACGCGCAGCTTACATATATTAAGCACACGCATTCTCCCGGACCTTTGATGGCGGACATGGGCCACAGGTCCGTTAATTTTGAAGATCTCATACTCGGGGTCACTGCGAGAGGTCAATTTCATCCTCTCTTTAGCTTTGACGACCACCGAATCCCCCACTTTAAACTCACCAGCGTTCGCACGCTTATTAACCTGTTCCCTGTGAATCTCTCGAGATCTAGCTGTTCCCTCCCGAGCACGTAGCAAGGCGTTGTTGAGATACGTTAGTCTCTCACCAAGGTCTTGCGACGCATCGATTTGAACGGCCATTGGCAATCTCGCCCGTCGCCCATACGTCAAATAAAATGGCGTATATCCGGTCGTCGCATGACGAGTACTGCGGTACGCTGTCAAAGCTGCTCCCAACTCATCTTCCCATGCCCGCGAGGCGTTGTTCACCCCTTTCTGGATCAACTCCTTAAGAGTGCGGTTGAATCTCTCGGTACGTCCATTGGTCTGCGGATGGTATGGGCTAGACCGTCTATGGTCGATACCGTGTTCCTTAAACCGCTCCTCCAGAGAATGGGAACAAAATTCTTTACCCTGATCGGTTATTACAATCTCAGGGACGCCATGACGCGTGATATACTCGTTGAAGAATTTTTCTTCCACATTTTGAGATGTTTTCGCAGCGATTGGATATGCTTCTGCCCACGCAGAACAGTGATCAATCACCGTCATGATATATACGTTACCCTTACCCGATTCTAATAGTGGACCGATCAAATCCATTCCAATTATCTGACCCGGATAATTGGCCATGGACATTTCACTATACCTGGGTCGGATAGTGACAGGTCGGTTTACCTGACACTTCGTACACGTTTCAAGCATACGAATTATGTCTTTTCTTAAAGACGTCCATACAAACGAATCTCTTACCATGCCGATGGTCTTCTGCAGACCTTGGTGACCAGCTCGTTCATGAGCCATCCGGAGCACTTTCTCACGGAACAGGGTGGGTAAGACAATTCTGGGGTACTCAGCGTCGAATGCTGAAGGCGTAATTAAAGAATATAAAATACCGTTCTGGACCATGTACTCCTCCGGGGTGTCCTTGAACAACTCAGGGTATTCCTTGGTCTGCTCGGCACACAATTCGTCACATGGTATGTCGAACGCTTCCAGAGGGACGTGAGGTAATACTCCCTCGTCGACGTCTGGTATTACAAAGTCGCCCGTATCCAACGTCGTGACTTCCACCGGACGACGTAATCTGGACAACATGTCCGCTCGAATATTCTTCGAGCCTTGGATGTATTCAATCTTACACCCGTACTCGGCAATCAGTACCGCCTAGCGCTGCACTTTCGTGTTTTTAACTTCGCCCACAAACAAGCTCGTTAGGGGTTTGTGGTCGGTATACACGGTAAACTGCGTGCCAAATAGATAAGGTCTAAGCTTCTTTAGTGCGTATATTACCGCATAAGCTTCCTTTTCTATCACAGGCCAATTCAACTGACTGTCTTTAAGAGTAGAGCTAACATACTGAATTACCCGCTCCATACCCTTGTCATCTACCTGTACCAGTATCGCACCTATCGCATAGCTAGACGCATCAGTATATAACTTATATGGAGCATTCAAATTTGGATATGTGAGAACCGTCTCACTACACAGCAAGTTTTGCAATTTCTTAAACGCTTGCTGTTCCTCCTGACCCCATTCAAAACGTTTATATTTCTTAGTCAATTCTATCAAAGGCTTAGCAATTTCGGCATAGCCTTGCACACAAGAGCGGTAATACCCTGTAGCGCCCAGGAAACTTCTCACCTCACCCACGTCGCTTGGCGGTGACATTTCTCTTATGACCTTGACCTTCTGGACATGAGGAGCCACTCCCTGTGCTGAAATACGATATCCTAACAAATCAACTGATGGTTGGGCGAAATCGCATTTAGATTTTTTCACTTGCAAATTATATTCTCGAATTCTACGCATAACCGTACGCAAATGCTGTGCATGCTCAGCCGGATTTCTTGAATATATGACTACATCATCGACAAAAACATGCAAATATTTTCCCACGAATTCTTGGAAAATATCGTTCATTGCCCTCTGAAATACGGCACCTGAGTTCGCAAAACCGAACGGCATCCGAACAAATTCGAACAAACCTTGGCTGCAAACGAACGCTGTTTTCGCTATGTCTCGGCTGTCCATTGGTATCTGCCAATAGCCAGACTTCAAGTCCATAGTCGAAAATATCGTAGCGCCGCCCATAGAATCAAAAATGTCTGATATATTCGGCAAAGGATAGCTATCCTTACGACAAACGGAGTTCAATTTCCTATAGTCAATGCAAAATCTCGTCCCCCCGTCCATCTTAGGGACCAACGTAATGGGTGACGCCCATGGGGATGACGACGGTCTTATGACGCCAGCTGCCAGCATCTCAGCCACTTGATTCTTGACTATATATTGCTTGGCTAGCGGTAGACGGTACGCTTTCTGCCTAATAGGATAGGCATCCCCTGTCGGTACCGTACACTTGACTTTGGGAACCAATCCTAAAGTATTTGGACGAGCCGTATCAAAAATATCCGCAAAGTCTGCCATGACTTTGTCGATATCTTTATATCCGGTCGTTTCCTTACAACTTGCATGGACGTAATTTGTCTGTTCCCTATAGGGATATCTAAAGGGATATATCTGGCCAAACCATACTACAATTTTGGCCTGATAGTCAATCTTTGCATTTCCCAGGTGCAAAGCGTCCGCTCCAAGTAAACATTCATGCCTCATTCTGGCCACAATCGTACTAGGGCATAAATGATTTTGTATGTCTCACTTAGACAGAATCTATGTGTGCATACTGGTCATTAGTGTCCATCAAACCTCGCGTGTGTGTGTGTGTGTGTGTGTGTGTGTGTGTGTGTGTGTGTGTGTGTGTGTGTGTGTGTGTGTGTGTGTGTGTGTGTGTGTGTGTGTGTGTGTGTGTGTGTGTGCGTATATGTGTGTGTGTTTGTGTATGTGCGTGCGTGTGCGTCTGTGTGTCTATGCATGCATATGTGCGTATGTGTGTGTATGCGAGGGATCTGTTATTAGATACAAAAATGACGGAACTGATTTATGAAGCCTAAGTATTTAAAAACGCCGACCCAGGTATTTACATAGTTACCTATGCATACCTGCCAGTCTGCAAACTTCCGTCAAACCTCCTATGTGTGAGTGAGTGAGTGAGTGAGTGAGTGAGTGAGTGAGTGAGTGAGTGAGTGAGTGAGTGAGTGAGTGAGTGAGTGAGTGAGTGAGTGAGTGAGTGAGTGAGTGAGTGAGTGAGTGAGTGAGTGAGTGAGTGAGTGAGTGAGTGAGTGAGTGAGTGAGTGAGTGAGTGAGTGAGTGAGTGAGTGAGTGAGTGAGTGAGTGAGTGAGTGAGTGAGTGAGTGAGTGAGTGAGTGAGTGAGTGAGTGAGTGAGTGAGTGAGTGAGTGAGTGAGTGAGTGAGTGAGTGAGTGAGTGAGTGAGTGAGTGAGTGAGTGAGTGAGTGAGTGAGTGAGTGAGTGAGTGAGTGAGTGAGTGAGTGAGTGAGTGAGTGAGTGAGTGAGTGAGTGAGTGAGTGAGTGAGTGAGTGAGTGAGTGAGTGAGTGAGTGAGTGAGTGAGTGAGTGAGTGAGTGAGTGAGTGAGTGAGTGAGTGAGTGAGTGAGTGAGTGAGTGAGTGAGTGAGTGAGTGAGTGAGTGAGTGAGTGAGTGAGTGAGTGAGTGCGTGCGTGAGTGAGTGAGTGAGGGAGGGAGGGAGGGAGGGAGGGAGTGAGGGAGCGAGCGGGCGGGCGAGGGAGTGGGTGGGTGGGTGGGTGGGTGAGTGAGTGAGTGAGTGAGTGTGTTATGCTTTTTTGTTTATTCCGAACGGGTGCATCGTGTTGAGTTCTTTGATCCAGTAGTGTTCTCTGTTTAATCTTAGTTTTTTGTTATCTGTAAAAATTCTTTCAATTGGTCTTATCGTGATGTCTTTCATAGAATGTCTTGGATGGTTGAAATGCCATGAGATTCTCGTGTCTGTTTGGTGTCGGATTGCATGGATATGTTGTGTGAGTCGTTTGCTGAGTGTTTGACTTGTTTCTCCTATGTATTGAGAGCTGCATTGTTTGCATTCTATGAGGTAAATAATGTTGGTGGTATTGCAGCTCATTTGTGTGTTGATTTTGTAGGCTTTACCAGTGACGAAACTAGTGAATTTGTTAGCAGTGTTCATGTATTGTTTGCATGTGATGCAATTGTTGTTGTTGCATTGTCGGAGTGTCCCTACTATGTCGTGAGTGTCATTTGGTGTCGGTACGATCTTATTGTTAGCATCTGGATTTTTTATTTTAATTAGGCTAGAGTGGACTAGGTGGTCCCTAATGCTTTTATTTTTCTTGAATGCTACTACTGGGTAGTTGGGAAAAATTGGTGCTAAGATTGGTGAAGACAAGATGTACTTTTCCCAGTAGGTTCGAATGGATTTGCCTATGTGTTCTAATGATGGGTGGTATTGTAGTATGCAAGCTGGCATAGGCTGTTTTTGTGTGGGTTGTTTGTAAAGAATGTCTTCTCTCTGTGTGTTCTCGGTTTTTTCTATGATGGCTTTAATTTCTGTCTCTTTGTATCCCCGGTGGATGAATGCATCTGTTAGTTCCTGTGTGCGTTGTTTTAATCTAGTAGGATCTGTGATGATGCGTTTGTATCTTAATGCTTGGCTGTAGATTATGGAATGTTTTGTGTTTTTAGGGTGGCTTGATTGTTTGTGAAGATACTGTTGTTTGTCTGTAGGTTTTCTGTATAGGTCCAATTTAAGTTTGTTATCTTCTTTGTATACCATTGTGTCCAAAAATGGGATTTTTTCCGTTGAATATTCCAAGTCAAATTTTATTGTGGGATGCTCTTTATTCATGTGTGCGTGAAATTCAAGTAGTTCGTTCTCACTGGTGTTCCAAATGAAAAATATGTCATCTATGTATCTAACTAAGTGGGATGGAGTGCTGCCCATCCATGTTGATAACATTCTGCTTACTATGGTGTACACGTAAATGTTAGCATATTTGACAGCAAACTTGGCTCCCATGGCTGTTCCATGTGTTTGTATGTAGTAGTCTTCATTGAATTGGAAGCTGTTTTTTGTAAGAATGTATCTCATTATTTGGGCCAATTCGTCTGGGTAGATGTGTGCAGGTGTGTGGTTATTGTTGTTTGTGTTTGTTTTTTCAAGTGTATGTCTGTAATGTTCTGTGACAATCTGTATGCCTTCTTCGTGTGGGATGTTTGTGTATAGTGATCTGACATCCATTGTGCATAGGATTGAGCCAGCATCAACTGTAGTGTTTTCTATATGTTGGATGAATGCAGTGGTGTCTCGTAGTAGATTTGGGATATCATTTTCCGTGTCTTTTAGTAGGTGGTCTGTGAATTCATTAATGCGTGACGTGGGGCCATCGCAGTTGGATACAATCGGGCGTCCGGGTGGAGGTATTTTGCCTTTGTGTATCTTAGGGTTAATGTAGATGCGCGGAGTTCTGACTTTGAATTCGGTGAGATATCTGTGTGTCTGTCCTGTGATGGCTCCGGTGATTAGAAGTTCGTTAATGTATGCATCTATGGTGTCTTTATATTCTAAAGTGGGATTTTCACTGAGTTTGGTGTAGTATGCGACATCTGTAAGTTGTCTGTGTACTTCTGCAATGTAGTCTGTTTTGTTGAGAATGACTATTGCGGAGCCTTTGTCTGCTGGTCTGATGACTATGTTTGTGTTATTAGCTAATGTTTTGAGGGCTGTTTTCTCATGGTGTGTGATGTTGGATCGTGGTGACTTGTCGGGTGGTTTGGTGATAAGCTTGGTGAGTGATGACCGGAGTTTGTTGATGGCATTGGGTGTTGTGCTTGGTCTCCATTCTGAGGGTAGTTTGAATTTGGATGGTGCTGTGGGTTTTTCAAAGTTGTTGCTGTAAAAGTAGTATTTGCATTCTAACTTCCTGATGAATTGATCTATGCAATGTATTTGTGTGTCTGGTGATATGTGGTGTGGTGTGGGTACAAATGAAAGGCCTTTGTTTAGAACGGAATTTTCTGTTTTGGTAAGTTTGTGGTTGGACAGGTTAACGACAATATCTGGTGTTGTTTTTTGTTTGTTGATGATGCGTTGTTTTCTGCGTTTTTGAGGTTGTGTACCTGATGTTAAACGTCTAATTGGCCGATTATTTCTAAGAGTAGTTTTTTCACATTTTCGTTTTTGGATTGTTTTATGGCTTCGGCATATGATTTGGTTTGTGGTGTGCTTGTACTTGTCTGTGATGTTGTTTGGATGGGTTGGGTTCTGGGTTGGTGTGTTGAGTGTGTGATAGGTTGTGTTCTGGGAAGGTACATCTGCTCTCTTGGTGGTGATGGATGTGCGTGGTGGATGGGAGGTGGTTGTCTTGAGTAGGGTATTATAAAGTGTCGGTTGTTTGTGTAGTGGCGGTTGGTTTGTGATGTTTGTTTTGGTCCAACTTGCCCTGGTTTGAAGGTGGTTTGTGGTGAATGTGGTTTGTTCTGTATGTGTGGTGCTCCCCCGTTTTTTGGCAGGGGAAGTGGGTTACTCCTCGGTTGTCTCTCTGTGTTGATCTGTGGTTGCTGTTTGAGCTGTGTAGGTCTAAACCATTGAGTTGTGGTTTGGTTGTTCTGTGGTGTTTGTGGTCTTGTGTATGTATGTGGGTTTTGCTGTGTGTGTTGTCTTTGTGCTGGTTGAGGTGTTGGCAACAGCGGTGGTCTGTGGCGTCTCTCTGTTGGTGCGTGTTGTGCTGGGTGTACTTGCTTCTGCGTGTGGTTTATTTGATGTTGTAGATCCATCAAAGGCGGGATGTTTGCCTTTCGCATGACTGGATTTTGTGTGCTTTGTTTGTGTGTGTCATTGTGTGTCCTGTTTGTGTTTGTTGTGTGTGTCTTTATGTTGGTTGTGGCGAACTTAGCAGCTATCCTGTGTGCCTTAGCAACAGCTCTGTCCGCTTCGTATGTGTGTGAGTCTAACAGATTCCCTTCAATTATGTGTGCTTGCTGTTTGTGGTAGTGTAGTTTTTTGTAGTAATGTTCTAGGATTGCGTGTTGGATGCTGTTAGCCGCGGCTTTTAAGATCGAGTCGATCTCTGCAGTGGTTTCTGTGTTGGGGTCTACGATGGCTAGTGCTATGTCTGGCTTAACGATATGTGTGTTGTTCTTGATGGCATGTTCTATGTTCTGTATGTGGTGCTGCAGTTGTTCTGTTTTGTATAGGGATTTGTATAGTTGCTGAAATGTGTTTTCGTGCTGTTGGTTGACAGGGTGCTCTAAATCGTCTTTGCTGAAGATTGGTGGTAGGCGTGTCTGTGTTTCTGCATCCGTGTGTGCTTTTGTTGTTAATGTGGTGGTGTTAGTAGTGGCTGCAGAGGTGGCCGATTGTTGTAGTGGTGGTGGTGACGGCGGGGTGGTTGCTGTTGGGTTGTGCGTTGTAGTTGTGTGTTCTTCTGTAGGGTTGACTGATTGTGTGGTTTGTATTGGTGTGGGTGTGGACTTTGGGTGTAACTCTGTCTGGCTCCTGGTCTGTGGCCTGTTATCCTCTGGATTCATAGTGGACAGGTGCGTGCGCGCGCGTGTGTGTGTGCGCGCGTGTGTGTGAGTGTGTGTGTGTGTGTGTGTGTGTGTGTGTGTGTGTGTGTGTGTGTGTGTGTGTGTGTGCGTGTGTGCGCTTGTGAGTGTGTGTGGTTAAAAACAAGATTGGAAGATATGGTGTCTGTTTACGAAGATATATTATATTGTAAGCAAAACAAACATATTATTACAGTATATATATTACAATAAAAACTTACGTTTGTTGATTTCTGTTGGAGGCCATATTTCCTAGATTATTTGCACTAAAACACTAAAGTGGCTAAGCTATTATGAAACACTAATCTGGCAAAACTGTTATAAAACACTAATCTGGCTTAAACTTTTGTCAAAACTTATAATAAGGTGGTCCTAAAGTGGCTAAGCTATTATAAAACACTAATCTGGCAAAACTATTATAAAAACACTAATCTGGCTAAACTATAATAAGGTGGTCCTTAGGATCCTTTCGGCTGTTGTTACCTTCGTCAGAGACATTCTATGAAAGACATCACGATAAGACCAATTGAAAGAATTTTTACAGATAACAAAAAACTAAGATTAAACAGAGAACACTACTGGATCAAAGAACTCAACACGATGCACCCGTTCGGAATAAACAAAAAAGCATAACACACTCACTCACTCACTCACTCACCCACCCACCCACCCACCCACCCACTCCCTCGCCCGCCCGCTCGCTCCCTCACTCCCTCCCTCCCTCCCTCCCTCACTCACTCACTCACTCACGCACGCACTCACTCACTCACTCACTCACTCACTCACTCACTCACTCACTCACTCACTCACTCACTCACTCACTCACTCACTCACTCACTCACTCACTCACTCACTCACTCACTCACTCACTCACTCACTCACTCACTCACTCACTCACTCACTCACTCACTCACTCACTCACTCACTCACTCACTCACTCACTCACTCACTCACTCACTCACTCACTCACTCACTCACTCACTCACTCACTCACTCACTCACTCACTCACTCACTCACTCACTCACTCACTCACTCACTCACTCACTCACTCACTCACTCACTCACTCACTCACTCACTCACTCACTCACTCACTCACTCACTCACTCACTCACTCACTCACTCACTCACTCACTCACTCACTCACTCACTCACTCACTCACTCACTCACTCACTCACTCACTCACTCACTCACTCACTCACTCACTCACTCACTCACTCACTCACTCACTCACTCACTCACTCACTCACTCACTCACTCACTCACTCACTCACTCACTCACTCACTCACTCACTCACTCACTCACTCACTCACTCACTCACTCACTCACTCACTCACTCACTCACTCACTCACTCACTCACTCACTCACTCACTCACTCACTCACTCACTCACTCACTCACTCACTCACTCACTCACTCACTCACTCACTCACTCACTCACTCACTCACTCACTCACTCACTCACTCACTCACTCACTCACTCACTCACTCACTCACTCACTCACTCACTCACTCACTCACTCACTCACTCACTCACTCACTCACTCACTCACTCACTCACTCACTCACTCACTCACTCACTCACTCACTCACTCACTCACTCACTCACTCACTCACTCACTCACTCACTCACTCACTCACTCACTCACTCACTCACTCACTCACTCACTCACTCACTCACTCACTCACTCACTCACTCACTCACTCACTCACTCACTCACTCACTCACTCACTCACTCACTCACTCACTCACTCACTCACTCACTCACTCACTCACTCACTCACTCACTCACTCACTCACTCACTCACTCACTCACTCACTCACTCACTCACTCACTCACTCACTCACTCACTCACTCACTCACTCACTCACTCACTCACTCACTCACTCACTCACTCACTCACACATAGGAGGTTTGACGGAAGTTTGCAGACTGGCAGGTATGCATAGGTAACTATGTAAATACCTGGGTCGGCGTTTTTAAATACTTAGGGATGGGTCGGGCGTTCTTGAATTTTACTTGTGTTTCCCCCAAAAGTTTTATCGGGGAACCATTTACAGCTAAGAGCGTTTTTGCTCTTTTCAATGGCCTAGCATCCAACATGCTACGCCATATATCTTTACGAATCAAGGATGTGCTAGCACCAGTATCCACTAAGGCATGCAGGTACTCACCCTGATCCGTTGGACCGTTTTTATCTATACGAAGACGGATTAAGAACCGCTCGGTCGGTGATCTCACCAACGGCTCTCTCCGTCGTCGTTTCCTGGCCTCCTTCGTCCATTAACCACTTCGGCGTAACTGTGCCTATGATTCGATGCAATATTTCTGATACCGTCTGAATAACGGCCATGTGCATCGGTATTTTCACTTGTTAAAATAAAACCGTCACGATCAATATAATCTTCTCCCACGCGCATCTGATTGTTTATGTCCTTTCTGTAGTTGCGGGAACATTCTCGTGGCGTCGTTCGTACGTTCGTCTGTCGGTCGTTTATTGCGTCGATTTCCATGTTCCAATTCTCTTCTTCACGTGGACGCTTCACCGCTCGTCGTTCCAACGGTCGATCTATCTGTCCGGTCGGTGGTTCTCTGCGCTGGCCGTGCACACCATGCGGACAATCCTTAACGAAGTGTCCATTCTGATTACACCCAAAACATTTCGTCGTTACGGTCGGAGTCGTCTGTCGGGTCATGTATACCCCAAAACAATTCTGGGCCATGTGTCCTTCTCTCCCGCACTGGGAACAGGTCATGGGTGGCCGTTGTGGTCGGGGCTGTGGTCGCGGTTGTAGTCGTCATGCGGTTGGTTGCACTGCCTGATGGCAGTCACTTTTATAGTGACCGATTTGTCCACAATTGTAGCAGGTAATGTTTGCGGCGCTTCTCGGCGATCTGCGTCCCGCTCCCTGATTAAGTTGCTTGGGTGGCGGGGTTGCTGTTTTTCGCGTGGGTGCAGCATGTTGGGCTGCCAGTTTAGGTCGTTCTTGCGCTGCTTGCAAATCCTGCACCAACCCGCACAGCTGCTCGATCATTTTAGCCTGCTGCGCCATTTGGCTTTTTAACCCCCCACTACTTTCCACACCTCTTTTTCCTCCGCTGGCTCCAACATATCTATCTCCATCCGCTCTTCACGCCTGCCGCCGTCAATTTTCATTACCCGTAGCAGGTCGTTGCAGGTCTCCTCCTCCTCGGCAATTTCGATGGCCCACGCCAATGTCGTCGTCCTTTTCCGGACAATGCATTTGCTTAGGTTTTGATCGTTCAGGGCACGTAAATAAATGCCCAGGATGGTGCGGCGATTATCTGCGTTCGCCTCAGGGTAGGCGCGCACGCTTGCCTCCAAATACCGTCTGTTAAACGTGACCACTGTCTCGTATCGGCGTTGATGTGTCCCCTCTAAATCGAATTTTATCTGCTCTCCTTCATTTGCGGATATAAAATTTAGTGTGACGTATTGCCGCAACTCTTCAAAGGTGACATCCTCCCTCGCCTTCCCCGCAAGGAATCCGTCCAGTGCCTGTGCTAATGGTCCCCGGCCTGCTCGGGTAACGACGTAGACAGGTACGCCTTCAAGTCGCCCCTCGTTGGCCGCCCACACCCTCCTTGTGACGTCCAAAAACTCTCGTACCTCTTCCGGTACCACTCTGTCACAGGGTTGGATGCGTTCTATAGCATCCCAGATTTCTCGCCTGTATATTCTCTCGGTCTCGCGTCGGTCCCCGCCTTGTACTATGGCTCCCGCAATTGCGTCCCCATTTCCCGCATGGCTGCCACTGTTTCGGGTCTCAATTGTCGGTCGGTTGGCGGTAGTCCCGGGTTGGTAGGGTTTTGTGGTTGGGCCATTCTGGGCAGTCTATTTCAGTCGTTACTTTGATATATTGTACTCACGGTTCACACAGTGTCCAATCCTGGAATATATAAATCCTGGCACGGCGAAGCCACTGAAGATTTTCGATCTTCGGGTCTAATTTAGAAATATATCTACCACACCTCTGATAAGAATATGATGTAACGGTTGCTGCGACAACCTCTTATCAAAGATGCAGTAGCACGATTATCTGCTCGCCTCATCGACGGTGATGGTGACGATATTTATACTCGATAATCTGGGCCTGATCTGACTCGGGTAAAAGACGGTGGTCTTCCGTCGCTTCCAGACTGGACAATAAATAACCCAAACTCTTGCTTCGAGGATATCGAAGTGATAATATATTCTCTGAAGTTTGACTGTCTGATATGACCATGAATATGTGTGACTTATGCTGTCACGATAGAAGTTAAAATAAAACTCTAAGTAAATATAAGTGGCTTATACTGCCACCAATGACTACAGAAACAACCGATATCTACGCGATACGAATACTGGTTATTCTATCATTTAAAAGTTGCGTTTCACGATTCGCTAGGCAGTTTCGTCAAATACTGTTCTTGGCTACTTAAAGCCATTCACCAAGAATTCATTTGAATCTCGACAAAATCAGTTCCACGGAACTATGCGGACTCGAGGCTAGGCTTTCTTCAGACCAATCTTTTTCTGAACCTTCAACGTTAGAGACCGGACCGAACCCCGACTGAAAATTAAAGTCCCGCTTATATACAATCTTAGTTTTTTATATCTTGTTGTTCTCTAAAATTCCAGCTGCCTTTTATGACAGAATGACTTATCTTGTTTGACGACAAGTCTCGATTTGTGTATCTACGCCTATGAATCTGTCCGAATGACGAATGGTCGGTTTGATACCAAGTATCGATTTGTGTACCCAACATCCATGAATCTGTCAGAATGACGAATGATGGGTTTGATGACAAGTTTTGATTTGTGTACCCAACATCCATGAATCTGTCAGAGTGACGAATGATAGGTTTGATGACAAGTTTCGATTTGTGTACCTAACATCTATGAATCTGTCAGAATGACGAATGACCGGTAAACAAGTTGCCATTCTTCTTAGTCTTGAGTGATTACTTTTCGGCTACTGCTTATGAATCTGTCCAAATGACGAATGATCGGTAAACAAGTTACCATTCTCGTTATCCTGATTGTTTACTTCTCGGTTCATTATCTCAAGCTTTCGTGAGAATATAGATCGCCATTGTAACTAACTGCTTCCGTATGTCATATTTCATCTGATTCCGGCTAGACGCTAATCATCTTGCCAATTTGATAATGTGTACCTCGTCTGACAATGTATGCATATCCCACGCTGATAATGTACGTATTCCTCTTACAAGGACGCTATGGACGGTACCAGTTATCCAGTGCTAATAATATATATCCAAATAATAAATATATATCCAAATAATAAGATGCTGGTAATGCATCTAAGTATAGATGATGATGATCATTGCTAGTAACCGCTGATCGGTACATCTTAATATACATGGTGACATAGTCTATTAGCTCGCCTGGTATTCACATCTGAATTTTGAATTTTTACTCGGGACTTACTCGTACATATAAGATGTCCAGCGGGGTCATGACTTCCCACAAGACAATCCCATATCTACAAAATGTCAACCAGAGATACAAGAATTAAAGGTAACTACTACAATTCCGAATGAGGTACGTGTGGAAGAGCTTCGGGTAAAGATACATGAGAAACCTAATGAAAGCCTAGTCCCGAGTTGCTCAGTAAATGAATTAATTACAGTATCTACTACTCTGCCTACTTATAGTATAGAAGATTATGTACAGTTGCAGAAGTTAGATCCATGTATTGCTAGGCTAATTTGGTTTCGAGAGAAAGGTAGTAAACCATCGAGGAGAGTAATCCAACAAGAAAAGGTGAAGGTAAGAAAATTCCTGAATCAATGGGATAGAATTCAGGAACAGTCAGGAGTATTATATCGCCTGGCCGAGATTAATGGAAGTTGGATGAGACAATTAATTTTACCATTTAGTCTCCAGGCCAAAATCCTGAAAGGTTTCCATGATGATTTAGGACACCAAGTTAAGGAAAGAACGTTCAGTCTAATTAAGCTACGTTGTTATTGGGCAGGCATGTACAAGGACATCGAGACTTATTGTCAGTCATGTCAGTTGTGTCTCCTGGCTAAAGCAAATCCGCAAGTAATAACCAGATGGAACCATTTATTGGCAGAAAAACCTTTAGATGTTTTAGCCATAGATTTCACTCTGTTAGAAAAATCCAGTGATGGGAAGGAAAACGTATTAGTTATGACAGATGTTTTTAGTAAATTCGTGCAATGTATTCCAACCAAAGATCAAAAAGCAAAAACAGTAGCGCAAACATTGATTCGAGAGTGGTTTGTGAAATATGGTGTGCCAAGGAGGATTCATAGTGATCAGGGTAGGAATTTTGAATCCGCCATTATAACTGAATTATGTCAAATGTATCATATCAAGAAAACCTGTACTACTCCGTATAGACCCCAAGGAAATGGCCAGACGGAGATTTTCAATAGGACAATGCATGACTTATTACAGACACTTCCGACTCAGTATAAATTGAAATGGCCAGGATTTCTGTCAGAGTTAATGTTAGCCTATAACACCACACCTCATGCATCCACGGGATATTCACCTTTCTTTCTACTTTTTGGACAAGAACCTCATCTTCCTGTGGATGGCATGCTGATTACCCAAGATCAAACAGTGAAGGGGACTAGTGTGGATGATTGGGTGTCTCTCCATAGAGAAAAGCTGCTAGAAGCTTTACAGTTAGCAAAAGAGAAGACAAAGTTGGAAGCCATACGTCGGGAAGAATTACAAAGTCGAGGTGTGAAGGATTGTAATATTCCAGTGGGACACAAAGTGTATACCCGAAATAGAGGGATACAGGGTAGAAATAAAATTCAAAATCGATGGAGTAGTGAACCTTATGTGGTTTTGAGTAGAATAGATCCATTAAATCAAGTTTATAAAATTGCTTCATTAAAGGGTAAGAAAATCCGAAAAATTCATCGTAAAGAATTGTTGGACTCTGGAGAAATTGTGGAAGTTTTGTCAGGAATAGACTCAACTGTACAGGATCGCGACATTCTAGAATCGGATACCTTTCAAGATCAGGTGTTGGATGATGTAGAAGAAATGGAATACCAAATAGATCTCGGAAAGATAGCTAGCGGACTAAATCATCAATCTTTTCAAATTAACCCTAGTTGGTTAGAAGATGATGCTCCGATACATAGATTAGTGGAAATGGAAAGAAAAGATATTGACGAATCGCATGGGTCGGCAAGAGATGAACCACTAATTGAAGGAAATTCTGTGTGCGTAGATCCATCCGAAGCACTGCTGGGAAACATAAGAATCCTTATAACTTACCGCATTCAGTGTTACCAGAATCTTTGGTGAGTAAGGAGCAAAGCAGACTAAAAGAATTTAGGCATGAAAAAGCAAAATCAGTAAAGAAATCTTTGCTGCTGGATGGTGATAATGACACAGATAAAGATCAGTGGAAGTTAGATGTAAAATATGCAGGAGTTTTGAATTGGCAGCCAAATTCAAGCTATATGGAAAAACAATATGAAGACTGGTGCCAATGTTTTCCTGATATTATATTGTAATAAGACCTTACAGCTCATTGATATAACAACCAGGTAAATTTGCCTTGTGGGATTCTGTGCGACTGTTTATGGGCTCGTGAAACTGTCGCTAGCACCTGTCTGACTTCTAGTCAGGGAGGGGTGTATTCAGTGGTTCAGATCCCTAGGGATAAATTTTAGCCTAGAGTTAATTGATGCCTGCAGCCATATATAGATATGTACAGGAATATAATAAAGATATGGATGTAAATATATAGTTGTATTTTAAAAACAATATTTCTATTATATGATATGATAGTGGTTTAAGATGAAATGCTGTTATAATATATAAATGTTTATAATAAGTATAGTAGTTGGTACACACGAGTAATTTGTGTGTGAATAGATATGTATATATAAATATGTACATATCAATTGATTCAATGATATATATGTGCACCTATATCAATTGTGGAGCAAGTAAAATAAGATGAACAGTTAACAAATTAATTAATATATATGTATATGTGGGTATATCTGTATGCATATATATGTAGTGTTTAATTAGTGTATAATTAATGGTGGATTTGAAAATAACCAGTAATTGACAACTAAGTAAACAATGGCGAGTGATTGTGTAAAGTAGTGCTGACAAGGAGTAAGAATTTTATGTTTTGCTATGAGATTTTAGGCTGAGTCTGAAGGACAGCAGGGTTTATTAGGAAAAGTTGTGTGTTTGACAATGAATTATATGTAGGTAAAAAAATGTTCTGCATATCTTTTATTTAATAAACATGGAAGGAGTAATCCTATGTCTATAAGAACAACTTTAGGTTGATCCTTTTGAATAGCAATTTGGAATAATTATATGGAAATATAGTTGTTGATGAAAAATATATGTTTCTAATGTAGATTTCCAATAGTTGCGAGTCCGGTATATCCTTCTGGCTTAAAAGATTTAGTTAATATTAACTACTTTTCGCTGGAGTTGGGGATATAATATGGTGACTGGAGAAGAATTGTGTATATCTTATCAGGAATAAATTTGTAATTAATTTTCTTGACTGGATGTAATTATTCATTGAAGATGTGTCTGTGTTTTGTCGAGGGCGACAAAAATCTTAAGTGGAGGTGATTGTAACATAGTAAATGGTTCATTGTTTCTCATTGGTATTACATTGAGTGTTACTGGTTAGGTAACAGTGCAAGGGAGATAACTGTTAAAAACGGCTGGGTTAATTTGGTTAGTTAAATACAAGGGAGGTAATTAATCAAATTTGTCATTTGTATTTTTGCAAAGTTATCTGTCTCGCGTGGTCTAGTCCTGTCTATATCTATGTTTGGTGTAAATATCAATCTCGTCAATGACCCTTTTACGGCAGGATAATTGATGTGTTTTTTTAACGAGCGTTTCTATGTTTTTTAAGATTAAGTTGTAATCACAATTATCCCTGTAAATGAATTGCGTAGGTAATTCATGAATTAACATCTTCACGCGATGTGTAATGTCGCTAATGTAGGAATGTGTTCGATTTTAGTGTCTGTGGGTGAAGGGGTTAAACAGGTTTTTTCCTTCCTCGTCAAGCTCGGGTTTTGATATGCAAATGAGATTGGCAAAAGGCTGGAATGTTAGTGATGTGTAGGTGGATTGATTGACAGGTGTCGATTTCGGGTGAGAGTTGAGATGGTAAGGTGTGCATGCGATTTAGGGGCACTTGAACAAACAATTGTCAGCAGACAACATCAATCCGTTAAATCGATCAATCAGTTGTGACTGAAGATGAGCCACTGGATAACGAGATAGCCGCAGACGTGTGTGACGGGTGAGTTGCCAGTAGTTTTTAAAATAATTGTCGGGGCGATTGTTTTGTTGAAGAAACGCCATAATGTAGATTTTGGGAAGGGTATAAAAAAACCCGGTACCGGGATCAAATTACATAGTGAGTATGTGTAACGTTGCTAGGGTAATTTGTAGAGCTCGAATTGGTTATTAATCATAGCTTGTAGAGTGGCGATAATGAACTGATTTGAGTGGCCTGTTTGTAGCGGTACATGGATATTATAATGAAACATGATTAAACCTGGTAACTAAATTGATCATTTTAATCTTGTATTGACCGTTAATATGCAAATTACCAGTGGGATTTATTTCCGGTAAACTATAACTAGCTCCGAATTTAATCCTTGGTAAAATGTCATATCAATAGTGTCATCGGCCAGAGGTTATGACGTCATTATTTCGATCGGTCGACGGTAGCCAGGTAATTAGCGTATTCGGAGGGAATGCTTGAATGTATTTAAAATATGAGGTTTTAAGGTTTTCACGGGATATGCTCACTTCAAAGTCAGGGAATCGTATCAGATGTTAAGTTACACTTCTACCGGTATATGTCATATAGGTTACTTATATTATTTGCGTGAGAGATCTGGTGTTGTTATTGGGAACAGTAGTCTGCTCGGTTTACATTCCTAGCATAGTATTGTTGTTAAATATGACCCCATTTGCCCGTAATATTAAGTTATTGTAGAGTGTCTGCATATGCATAGTAAATGCATGTCAATGGATTGTGAATAGAGGTGTAAATCTGTGTTGGTTTTCAGGGCATTTGTTTGCTTGTATTATATATTTAGAACAGAATGTATATATCGTATCGCCTCTCAATTAGTAGTAGCTATACATTCTGCGACATGCATAGTTGTATCTGCTATGAAAGATTAGGACACGATTGGAATTTATCATTGATTTTCAAATTGCTATCATTAACCCTTTTAAGGCCAGATCACTGGAAATGTATATTCTTTACAATGTATGCAGTATTTTGTTGGGTAATTTTGGGTTAACATGACTGTAAATGACTTGCAGCCATGATAATTTCAAAATATTCAACAGCCCCTATTTGTTTGCACTGAAATGTATCGGCGAAAAACTTAGACATTTTTTTCTATTCGCCATACAAGTTATAGTTTGCATAGCAATGGATGCTATGCCAATATCAAATTCTAAATAGGTCCTGATGGTAACATTATTGAACATTTAAAGCTGAAAGGTCGTGTTAAATATTGTATTCATTAAGGACGAAAATCCGTAAAGCAAACTATAAATAAATTGTGTAGCTATGTATGAGCAATTTATTTAAATTATGATAATTAAAGTTCTCATGTATTGATAAAAGGAAGTCCTGATTTTGACAATTAAAGTTCTCATGTATTGATAAAAGGAAGTCCTGATTTTGGAAACTCTGAATAAGAAATGATGTTTACTTGATATGGAATACCGTGTCCAGATATCCAATATAAGTTTGGAAGAAAGTTTGAAATAAGCATTAAATTATTGGTTATTTTGTTAATCAAAGTCTTCAGAAGAGTTGCTGTTTTAGAATGGTAAACTCTTTTGATTTTATTGATTTAAAATACTCAATAATAAATTAGCTGTCCCCGATATCCAGTAATATAGAATGAAGTCACAGTCAAAGATTAAATTGGTGAGAAGCATGTGGTCTTGAAGTAAATAGACTGTAGGATTGTACATTGTTCGTTTTGTTATAGACAAAGATAATTTACTCTTGTTTCATTCTTTACAGGGTGAGGCGTATGTTGTTGCGTGATGGGTAATAAAATGCTGAAGCGGTGATGTGTCGGACCTGACATTCTTGTCCTGTATATTCCGGTAAGCACTGTAGATTTTGGGAAATGACATGGGAAGTTTCTGTCTGGTAGGAAGTTTTGCTAAAATTGATATTTGCATTTGGACGACAGTTTGACACGGTTTTCAATGTTCATCTTTGTTAAAAAGCTGTTTATTGACAACAATGTCAGAGTGACCTAGATATTAAAGGATTTTAACGTTTCTGCGGACAGAATTTCCATCTAGGAAGCTATTCGTGGCTACAGTTTGATTTTGGCTGGGATTTGATGTTTGATCATTTGAGCTTGATTGCAATCTTGGTTGATGGTCAAATCCTTATCAGGATTAGATTGAGGTAACTTAGAGTGTTTGTGAATGACTTGGATTTGAATATACTTTGGACAGCTTGCCTGTTCAGTTCCATTGACTATTGGGAAACGGAATGCACAGTCAAAGTGTTTTCAAAAGTATCATCAATGTTTATCTTGAACAAAATTGGTTTAAGGCTTTCTATAGGTTTCCAATGGCGCTGTTGTATAATTGGAATTTTGCAGAACAATTTTACTTCAAAGTTGGGATCTCCCAATTTGCAGTTGAATTGTTTTCAGAATTTCATCTAATATTGTGATGACTCGAAATAGACCAGAGACACGAATGACAGGTACAATGGTTCGCGAATATTTCATTTAATTTGGGGATAAATGTGAAAATTGCATTTAGGAAATATTTTAGATTGCTATCAAACTAGTTAATTTAAATTCGGCTTTAAACCCATCGCACAATGATGTCAATATTACCTTTTTATGTTGTCAAAGGCTAAGGAACTTATGTGCATTTTTCAATGTTTTTTTGGGGAATATGTTGCTGTATAGGACAGCATCACCTTTCGCCAAATTGGTTGAACAATGAACACCAGTTCATACATTAGTTTAAATAGAAGTTTAAGAATTTTGACATGAGATTTCAGATTTATATTTGTATTGATGTAATCTATTTTCAAACTTGTACTGACCTTGTTACTCTAAAGAGATTTGAATTGGTATATCGGTATCTATAAGCTGTTATCCCAGGTTTTCTATAGTCCAGCCCATATCCCAAAAAAAAAACTGGGTTTAAAATGGATGGATGTAATCTGTGACTCACTGTATCGTGAAACATTATTGATAAAAATCAATTATGTTCCGGGGTGACATTGCGTTTGGAATTGTATTTCTCTTTGAAATATTTGGCGATGAAATGTGACAGAGTAGAGAAGTATTTGGTATATTGAAACATCGTAATCATATGGAATCATGACTTTGCTCTTACTTGGTGTGATCTACAATGTAATATCCAGTTCAGAAATATGTGGAAAGATATGAAAGTCTAATTAAGTTACTATCTTTGTTCTGAGGTGATTGAATATTCATTATTTTCAAAATCTTACTAATTGAGAAGATAATGATGGTCAATGACTTCACATGGATTATTATATTTTGGAACCTCCATGGCAGGAAAATTGTGAAATTATTTGACATTGATTTGCCGCCCTCTAAGTCATTGATCTTTCAAGTTTACTATGGCTGCCGCCTTAATCTGAGAATTTATAATAATACATTGATTTAACATAGTATAAGAACCTATTATTTATAGTTGGTGTTTCCTTGAAATTGAAATTGACATGCTTGCCGCCATGTATGTGCATGTATAAAATGTTGACACATTATTGAATATACATTCGCAAACATGGAAACGTATTTTAAAATGTTGATGATAACTGATCTAATAAATTCTTTGTTATATTTTTTTTATGGTTGTTCAGGGGGTCAGTGAGGGGAGAAATTTTACTCATGTAAATTCAATACTGTACCGGAGCAGAGATGGTGTCATTGATCAGTCAGTGAATCGATGCAATAAAATTTGGACACTGGAAGTTTGGATGTCAAGTTATCAATGAACGGAATTTAAGTTAATGAAAAATTAAAGGTTTTGTCAACTTCTTCAAAATTTTGGACCATTACATATAGGATAATTTTAGGATTAGGTATTATTTAGAATTATAAATATTGTACATTATAAAGAAAGAAAGTAAACATTTGATTTTGAATTTTATCACTCGTTCGTTGCATATTTCTTCATTACTCTACTAAAGGCTGATTGCAAATATTGAAAAATCCTATAATTACTAAAGCCCTGTAGATCAAATTTGACCCTTCGAACCATGTAAGTAGACTGAAACTTTTTAAGGAATATATTCCCCATAAATTCTTCTAGGAAATCGTTAAAAAATTAGGCTTTAGAACTCCCGTCAGAAAGTTGACAATTTACACTTTCGATCGCCACTATCCAATCAACGTCCATGAAATTGTGACATACAATTCATACGATTAGCTCCCTTACAAAAAAATAAAATAAAAACTAAAAAACTCCAGCGCCACCTCTTCAGGAGGACCCCTGCTTATTATCACCAGCCCTGCAGGGGGTTTTCAGTGGTTCTCCGTTGCTCCATACCATCGACTTTGTACCATCATCTTTTTACTTTTGACTTTTGAACCATGCTTTTTTGTTTGGAATTCAGCACCGTTATCAACTGAGCCAACGGAAAACCAATAATTAAATTGCAAATAATGATACTAATTGTTGTGCAATAATAGTAACACACTGGTAACAACACTTGTGCAATAATAGCAAACAAATCAATAACACACTGGTTTACAGTCTATAATATATACGTTATCTCGAAGTGACGTCAAGATCTAGAGGGACTGATAAGCGCAGCAATACAGCAATGAGAACACATAACTTATCAACTATAATTACGGGTGCATACAAGGCCGAGGTAGTTAAGGCGTGAGAGTCTTGTTTTATGTTTATTACCAAACTTAAAATCACAGGTTCAAATCTCCCTTTTACCATTTGTAGATAGCTCGGTCATTTCTGGTCCGATTTTAAAATGGTAAACAGTTTTGAAATTCTCGCTTCATTCCGGTCCTAATCGGTGACAAGAACGACGAGAATAAAGGGATTTCTCGGTACAATATACGCATACACTCTCTCACAATACTGACATGTGGCTTAGTAATTTTATCTCTGAGTTGTGAAATCGCTGATATGTGTTATCTCGAAGTGACGTCAAGATCTAGAGTGCTGATACCGCAGTAACCTGTGAACATATAACGTATAAGCTTTATTTACATACGAGGCGGAGAGAGTATGTGCATTGTATCATTCACTTTTAAAATTGTAATATCACAGGTTCAAATCTTATTATTAGCAAAAGGTAAACATGTCTACAATTACTCTTTACCTGTAAGATATCACGTCAAGACCAACTCGCACAGTCATTGAAAGCCAAGAATAGTAGCTGCTACGCGCTTACACCTAATTATACACAGCATCCACTGGTATACTGGCGATCATACACGCACAACATTACATGTAAACACTCAACTATGTGTAAACGCTCATCTACAAACAATATTACACACAATGGGCTGGCCTGAAGAGCTATGGTCATGCATGCATGATGTAGGCTGTGCAGCACAGCAAGAAAAAGTACCCAGGCCATTGCATGATATGGGCAACTATGCAGATCGAAATCTTGAAAATGGAGGAGAAGCTCAGGGATCCCAACATTCAGCTCGCCATTTCCACTAACATGCCTTATGCGTTATCCGATGACTGTGATAGCGATGGACAAACTCTTCAAGTATATGAATTATTTAGAAACGGTTTGCAGTTTTGATGTGGATGCTACAATCGAGTTGGAACAAGAGTGGAAACAAGAAATAATGCAGTGATTCTCAATGCGCGCACTACTCCCACATAACAGCTCCTGAACATCGACCACATCTCACACATGTAGCGCAGCAATTTGAACACATAACTTATCAGCTTTACATATTAATACATGGCCGAGGTAGTTAATATGTTGTTTATTAGCAAACTTAAAATCACAGGTTCAAATCTCACTATTAGCACGTGTGGATAACTCGGCCATTTCTGGTCCGATTTTAAAATAGTAAACAGTTTCGAAATTCTCGCTTCATTCCGGTCCTGATTGCTACCAAGAACGACGAGAATAACGGGATTTCTCAGTACAATATAAGCATACACTCTCTCACACATAGTCTCCGTCGGTATCACATGACATGACGGGCCACCCACAGGTACTGATCGCCTTGTGATCACCACACATACTAGGTCTGAACGTCCATTTGGAGACAAGCATCCACATCACATCGACACGACGGTCCACCCCACAGGTACTGATCGCCTTGTGATCATCACACATAATAGGTCTGAATGTCCATTTAGAGACAGGCTTCCACAGGGACACACACCATGATTACTGTTGCACAGCTTCGCGCTGTTGCAAAGCAATTCGGCCTTAGAGGCTACTCTAAGGCCAAGAAAGCCGACCTGCTCCAGAGGATCGGACAGGTCCGTGCCGAGGAGTGGCAGAAGCGACTCTCCCGAGCAATGAAGACGGGAAGTTTTCCAGCGCATAGCAAAGATTATCCTTGGAATCCCCACAAGAAAGCGCAGCAGATACATGAGCCTTGTAAGTTGGACGAGGAGGTGACTCCTAGCTTGCGAGCCAAGACTGCAGCGAGGCGGAGGATGGACCATCCACTGGAGTGCTTACCTCTCCTATACATGATCACTAACTGAGTGATAAGGGGGCCGAGGTCTGAACCCTTAGCCGGGAGCATGAGGCAAGAAGGCGAACACATTCTTGACCAGCGTCTCGGCGAAAGGGAGACAGAGGATGGAGGACGCTGGTCAGTATGCTGGAATTCTTCAGAGGTCTAGAAGGAGACCTCACAGGCCAGATCATGCAAAAGATTCAGCAGACTGTCCAGAACGCCTTCTACCTCTGCTACACCCATACCTATCGCATCCGTCACTTCGAAGACGGCAGGGTGATGTTCTTCCACAAGAATGATCCAGGGAGCCTGTGGCTGAACACGATAGGAGCAGCTCAGGACCGGGTGGCAGCAAGAGAGCAAGCCAGCCTCGACACAGACAATATCAATCGACCCAACACCAAGTGGGCTTTCGTTCGATCGATCAACGTTGAGGTCAGGGCCGTCATCGACCGTCAACTTCTGCTTGGGACAGGCCCCCTCCCAGACTGGCTATGACAGAAGAAGAGTATGACTGCCCTCGACACCTATAGGGACAACATGTGTCTCTGGCGATGTCTAGCAGTCCACCGAGGAGCGAGAGCTGATAGAAGTACAGCTCCTGCACGAGAGCTTGCCACACAGTTCCATGGCAAGACAGTACCTGATGTCCACAATACCTCGCTGGATCAGCTGGACATGGTAGAGTTCTTCGCCAAGATCAGGATTCGCATGTATGAACCAACCGAAGAGGGCACCTGGCATCTGATCAGGCAAGCGGCTCATTACCATGACACCATGACCATTGGAGTGTGGGACCACCATACCTTCTACATCAAGAACATCTCCAAGCTGGCACATACACTAGTCTGCAGTCACTGTCAGCAGAGGTTTTTCAAAGGCATGCCATCTTCAATGCCATGCTGATCACTGTACAGGTGGCAAAACAAAAATGATGTGTCCTGGCGAGAAGGTTGAGGTGCCACAGTCTGCGTATGAGAAAGCGTTTTATCCGCCTCAACCATCCAGTTCAGCGGCTACTCGTTGGGTTGAGTATGAGTCGAGAAATAGAGGCGTATACATACACCATGTAGAGTGTGGGCATGGCTGTCACTGGCATGGGTGTCCACAACACCAGCGAGGTGAGGATGCCGAACAAAGATACGGCAAGACGGTCCTGAGAGAGGAGAAGCTGAGAGCGTCTGGATGCACGCTTGTGGTACAGTGGGAGTGCTATATAAAACGCCTGTACTGGGGTTCAACTCTGGGCGGTATGACCTGAACCTCATCAAGAAGTACTTTATCGATGAGCTGACTGACAGTGCAGGTACAGTGAAAGGTGCCAAGAAGGCTAGTCAGTCCATGTTCCTCATAACACCTGAGCTACGGTTTCTCGATGTGCTGAACTACCTCGGCCCAGGAATCTCGTACGAGGTATGGGTCAAAGCTTATGAGTGTACACAGCAGAAGAGCTGACTCCCACATGAATGGTTTGACATACATGAGAAGCTCAACTATCCAGGGCTTCCTTACTACTCAGCATGGACATCTAAGCTCAAGGGTGGCTACCTCTTGATGCGAACAGAGTGGGAACAATGTAACCAGACATTCAGCGAGCATGGAATGCGGACATTCGCCGACTGGCTGCGATACTACAACAACCTGGACGTCAGTCCATTCATCGAAGCCCTAGAGCGGATGCAGGGGTTCTACACAGAATGAGAAATAGACATCCTCATAGACACGGTGTCTCTCCCAGGTGTGCCACTGCAGTACCTCCTATGTGGAACCGCTCAGCACATGCCCGATGTTAGCCTCTACTCTCTGGGCAAGGAGGCCTACGAGATGCTGAAGGACGCTGTTGTTGGAGGGCCCAGCATCGTGTTCACAAGATACCATGAGGCAGGTGTGACATGCATCTGCCAGAGTGAGCATGTCTGCCAATGTCTTCTCGGCTACGATGCAAATGCTCTGTACCTGTCAACGATGGCCAAAGAGATGCCCTGTGGTAAGGAGACAGTGTGCCATTGGTCCAGTGCCAGTGGTGTAGCCCGATTTAAGGAGGAGCTCCTAGCAGACAGCTGGTTTGGACTTGCTGATGATAGAGGCTCTGTGGGCAAAGTTCGAGGAAATTCCCCCGCTCTTCTATAACCACGAGATTCCGGTAGAGGCCATCTCTTCTGAGATGCAGGCATATCTAGAGCGTACAGGGCGGAAGCGACCCACCACCCAGAAGCTGGTCGGCGCCCTCTCTGGCAAGAAGTGGCTGCTGTACGCACCGACACTCAAGTGGTATATAACCCATGGCCTGGAGATCACTGCTGTATACTGCACCATAGACTATGAGGCCAAGCGCCCATTCGAGTGGTTCATGGAGAATGTTACGGAGACCCGCCGCTCGGGAGATGTAGATAAGAGCAAAGCGCTCTTGACAGATCTCTTCAAACTCCTCGGCAACAGTGCCTACGGGAAGCTCATCGAGGCCCTAGAACACCATAGCAACAACACCAGCTTCACGAAGGATGAATGCGTGGTAGACAAGGCCCTGCGTAGTGCATGGTTCGAAGATCTCGAGGAGATTGGTGAGTCATACGAGCTCCAGAGTCGCAAGCCGAAAATCACTATTCGAAGGCCCTTCCAGGTGGGGATGGCCGTTTATGAGCTCGCGAAGCTGTGAATGCCGGAGTTCTACTACGACTTCCTCAATCACTACGTAGCTCTTGACAGCTTTGAGTACCTGCAGATGGACACGGACACTGCGTATATCGCTATAGCAGGCTCCAACCTCGACGACGTCATTTGCCCTGAGATGCGAGCAGAGTACCAGGCTCATAAGCGGGACTGGCTAGTTTGGGACAAATGGTCTGGACGGACTCCGGGACTGTTCAAGCTCGAGTTCGAAGGCTCTCGTGGCATCGCTCCAAATGCTACTACGTGGAGAACGCAGCTGCAAGTAAGTGCTCGGCTAAGGGAATGTCAAAGCAGCAGAATGAGGTCTCTTGGCAGAGGTTCTACAGCACCCTACATGATGGGGTGGACAGAGCTAAAAACCGAGGCCTACGCCTGCGCAATCAGGGTATTGTGACGTATGCGAAGGAAAAACCTGGACTCTCCACTTACTATGATAAGCGCCATATGCTGCCAGATGGGGTCCATACCGAGCCCATCGAGTATCATGTTAGCACCCTAGGGGGTGGTAGCTGTGTGCCTTCAGTGACTAGCTGAAGCTCTTCTATGACAAATGGTCGCCTAGGCACTCCATGCTGGCGTGCCAGGTAGTACAGTGTAGGCCGCATCTCCGCCTCCACATACCTGTCAAGCCTGTGAACATCTATCGACCAGTTAGGATCTGTTGCACGCCATCGACCACACTCCAGGTCAACAGGCTCATACAGGTACCTAACCAGAGCAGCAGGTGGTAGGCACTCCTCTCCCTTGTTCACTCCTCTAGAGCTGTGACCAGCAGAGTGTCTGATAGCCTCTACCGGCTTCTTCCCGATTAGCCTGGTAACCTCGGCATTGGATCTCCCAACCACAGCAGGCAGCCCTCTCACCCATACTCTAGAACGTTCACTCAGCACGGCCATTTCCTGGGCGTATTGGTGTGGAAACAGTCTCTCTGCCAGTGTCCGATTCCACCGCTCAACGATAGCATGGGCACAGTGATGCCCTACCTCGCCTTTCCTAACTGCCACACCATGTTTCCGCATGAGGGCTGCAGTCTCACCTCTGAACCCCTTACCCTCATCCACCTGCAACAATTCTGGTCACTGGAGGGGATTTTCCGAAGCCTCGTAGACACCCTGGAATGCCTGGGCCACCTGGTCAGCTGACTTGTCTGCGAGGGGTACTGCAGCCTTGTACCTGCTGGCGACATCGACGATGGTGAGGGCATACTTGTAGGTCTTACGACCAACCGAGTCATGTGGAAGGAATAGAACATCTGCCTTGTGAACTCTGTTCGGGACAGTTTCCTCGAAATGGGCATGCCTGATGTGCTGTGGACGAGGTCTGCATATCTGCCACATCACCTGGCGGCTGAGCCACTGGCTAACTGTCTCCAATGTGAAGTTGTGACCCTTGCGACGTGCAGCCTCGAGTAGGTGAGCGGGCTCACGGTAATATCCACCAGGCTGATAGTAGAGTTCCTCAAGAAAGACAGTTGATAAAATCCCGGATTTCATCACTGACGTCCACTCCTGTCCTGCCATGCACGGCCTGGGTGAACTCTAAGCAGACGAACAGACGGCCGTCATTCATTCGACCATCACTGAAGACATCCTCAAACACCTCAGTACACTGGCATCTAATCTCTGCCGGATCCTCACTGAACAGTAGTTTATCGACCAACCCTCGGAAGTTAAGGGATCCCGAGACCCCTGCAGCATATGAGGCATGGCATGCCGGAGGGTGGTGTGTAGCCCATAGTCGAGCACGTGGACTGAGGATTGCCAATACCCGGGAATGGTAGACAGAGACACGAAGTTTTCTTGGCTTATGCCAGTACTATCGCCATTATATCCATCATTTCAGTGAGATTGCTTGACCCCTCCACAAGAT
This sequence comes from Chaetoderma sp. LZ-2023a, assembly GCA_034401795.1. NCBI lineage: Eukaryota > Metazoa > Mollusca > Caudofoveata > Chaetodermatida > Chaetodermatidae > Chaetoderma > Chaetoderma sp. LZ-2023a. The sequence continues at coordinate 7,868,171 of CM067360.1, read as the reverse complement.
CACTGAAAAAGTTCGACCATTTGAGTGGACGAGCGAGTGTGAAGGTTCCTTCAGGGCACTGAAGGAACTATTGATGACCGCCCCGATTCTTGCTCATCCTAATCCAAACCTCGATTTCATCTTAGACACTGACGCGTTGGCTTATGCTATTGGCGCAGTTCTATCTCAGGTCACGGAAGACGGAACAGAGCAGGTGTTTGGTTATGGTTCGCATACTCTGAATAAAACGGAGAGAAAATACACAACCACCAAGCGAGAACTACTAGCGGTGGTACATTTCGTCAAGTACAACAAGCAGTTTCTGTATGGGTGCCCCAAAACACTCCGTACAGACCATGCCTCACAACGCTGGCTCAGGAACCTAAACAATTCGGAAGGCCAGGTAGCGAGATGACAGGAATCCCTGCAGGCCTATAATTTCAATGTTGTTCACCATCCCGGCAAATTGCATTGGAATGCCGACGCCCTCAGTAGAATTGGTGTGGAGGCTGAACACCAAGAGGCCGACACCGTGACACAGTCAACACAGTCATCTCCGGAGTTCCCCAAATTGAGGTGCGCAGAGTGGAATCCGGGGAAAATCGCACACGACCAAACAACATACGTGCAGACATGAAACATATACACGTGGATCCAGGAGGGGGTATGTCCTCCCAAGGAATTGGTAACACCACTTTCCAACACGGCAAAATATTATTACCAATGGTTAGAGGAATGTCACCTCATAAATAACGTTCTTTACATTAATAACCGTCTGGTAGTCCCAGAAAGTTATCGTAACCTTATTTTAAAACAACTACATGATAATGCCGGGCATCTGGCCATGGAAAGGACAGTTACCCGTATCAAATCGAGATTCCACTGGATCGGAATTCGCGATAGTGTCAAGGCATGGGTTGCCAAATGTATCCCATGCCAAAGATGCGCTATTGGCCAGCACCACATCGCACCCTGCCAAATTAAGATTGTTGGTGCACCATGGGAGCGCGAGCGGCTATCGACGTGCTCGGACCCTTGAATATGATGGATGACGGAAATAAATACATCCTCGTATTGCAAGACGATTTCACGAAGTGGGTAGAAGCATTTGCTTTGCCGGACCAAGAGGCATCCATCGTAGCGGAGATCTTGGCAAGCAATGTATTCTGCCGGTTTGGTTGCCTTATGAGTTGCACTCTGATCAAGGAAGTAATTTTGAGAGCCGGCTCATATCAAAGCTCTGCAAATTGTTTCATATCGTCAAAACAAGGACGACTCCGTACCATCCCCGAAATGATGGGATGGTAGAGAGATTCAATCGAACTCTCGCGGAGATGCTTACAAAAGAAACACGCCTTGATTGTAGAGATTGGGATCTATGGCTCCCATATGTACTCATGGCTTACCGCAATTCAGTACATTCCAGCACGGGTTATACCCCTGCTCGGTTAATGTTAGGCCGTGAATTAGCCTTACCTCTGCATCTGGCAATGCTCTGGATACCAGGAGGAAAAAATTCACCATCTCTCTATGTTGAACTCTTGCAGCAGCGGATAGAACAAGCCCATGAGTTAGTGAGAGAAACTCTATCCACAGCACACTGGCGGCAAAAGACATGGCATGACCGGAGAGTGCATGGAGATCCATATGAAGCAGGACGGATGGTCTGGGTACACGATTCACGATGGTCTGCAAATGTGCCAAGTAAACTGAGTTACGAGTGGAAAGGCCCCTATGTGGTAGCAGGTAAGACATCGGACGTGACCTACTGTATCCGTGCTTTGGATGGCCTGACCTCAGTCATCCACTTCGATCGACTTAAACCGTGTGTCAGTGATGATCCAGCACCAGAGCTCGGGCTGGGCATTTCTCGTGACACTGGTACACAGACAGATATTTCTACAGAAAATAGTATTCCCACGATTAGCGCAGAGCACCGCAGTGCCAGTTCAATCCTACTTCTACCAAGCCAGAATGCGGGTGAACAAGCGGCTAATGCTGACGACGATGACGAGATACGTACTCGCCCTCTCCTTCCTCAGCACGGGTCTACTCGATCTGGGAAGCCGTATCTGAAGAACTTTGTGTTTGTTTTGTCCAATGGACGGATGGAAAAGCTGTTCCCCCGATCTCTTCCCATTCCCACCCACCCCCATCATAGAGTTACCACAAGTGGAAGCTGAGGCTGACCCAAGCCATGCGGCTTGTGGGGGCCGGAACATATGATGAATAGCATGGAAGTGAAGAGGATAGATGAAGCCTTGGCGTGTCTAGAACCGCAACACCGTACAACGAGGTGTGCCCGACCACTCCCCAAAATCGCAGAACACACCCCTCCCAAGGGACATCCTCTTCCATAGTCCCACCACCGCCATCACTCCAATTCGTGTCCCTCAGCTATACACCAAGTTCGGACATCACCAGCCCAGTCCATTTCACACTCCACTTGTCGTCTGTTGACCATCAATCTTCAGATATGAGAGAGACTGCTGCTACAGAGGAGGTGGCATCCCGCACCGCACTAACCAACAATACCCCCACAGTGGGCAGGGAAGCAGACTATTCGGCAGACTCTTAGCTCAAATTTTCCTGGTGTCTAAAAACTATGACAGGACACCACCCGTCATGTAATGGAAGATGACCACATCCCCCTATCTAAATGCCACCCCCTCCATTAGGCCTACCATACTCCCCCATGAGCAGTCAGGACATCACACCACAGAAAGAACGTAAGTTACATCCAGAACACACTTGCCCTCACGGCTGGATATGTCAATTCATCATTGCACTTACATCACACACATGCTCGGTTATACTCAGCATAACAGAGACATTCAACACTGGCAACAACATCGTTTAGCAGCTCCTATCGGTATTAATTAATTCCCGGTGGAGACGTAAAAACTCCCGCGACAGTTCCACCCACACCAGATGTGGGAGAAATAATATCTCCCGCAACCCCGCCCCCCACCTCCCGCAATGACAACGGACTCGGCGTTCACCAGTGTGGAAAACTGGAATGTACCCACTTTGCTTTAACATTGGCATCATACAGCAGCCCAGACTTCCCAACAACAACATTATGATCATCAAACAACAGCAAACAAATCCCCCGCACACACCTTCTTATCTAGTTACGGGAGAACTGATCATATGGATAGAAGGATTACACTACAGCCATCTACAGTACATGTCACGGGAGAAATGTTTGTCCAATGGTCCCCCGTTTTTCCTCTCCCACGACGTCATATGGAAACAGCCAAGACTACCTACATCATTCACACGTAATAACAGTCGATATTATTAAGAGAGCAAGATACCTGAATTGTCGTCAGTCATGAGTAGGATTTTGCTACAGAACGGTTGAATTCGATAATGGATTGGTCAAAGTTATGACACCATCTGACAGGTCATCTTTGCTCTAAACGGGCTCGGCCATTACAGAGTGAAATACCATCAAGGTTCGATAAAGTTGACATCACGCCGCCTTTTCCCCCTCCCGCACCTGGTGGCCATAAAAACGTCACCTTCACCACAGCGCAAGTATCATCCACAGCTAACCAGCCACGCGTATCAAACTCAAATCACCAACATGTCAGGAACATAGACATACCAGTTGACTGTATTCACAATCTTCAAACGACGGCATTGTAAATTGTAACACTGTGTGCACCCACTTCCGAGTTGTACCGTAATTTAACCATTATTGAATGGTATTAATATGTTTGGTCGAGGCTGGGACTGAGCTAGTTCTACCCATTGAGGAGAATGCTTGACCGCCCTCCCACTCGGAAAACACAGCTATCTTGTCGGGATAAGTAACTGTGATCTACCGCCTGCATAGATCTGTTTAAACCACACATCAAATTACTTACAGCTTTACCGTTATATTTTTGATTAAGAACACAACTGCTCTACCGTGCTACAAATCATTAGTGCATGGGCCGGTAAAGCGGCATCACAAATTTAACAGTATAATTACAAGGAGAATTAAAATAATTCTCTTCTCTGCTTTCTAGTCCACACTCGACACGGGCTGAGAAATACCTTTACAGACAACTATAAGACGCATGTTTAAGAACCCGGGCAAATAGGGACATTACGTTTTAAACGAAATCTTGACACAACATATATGTTTCCTTATCTCGCATCTGCAAAGACTACACCTCAGCAACGGTACATATGTTTCCGATCAACCACGTGTTTCCATGGGCCACATGACTTTTACTGCTATTTCGAGTAAATTGGATCAAATGCTTTAAACCAAAGAGCCGCCCAAATACGTGACTACCACGGCGTGATGGAGGAGTGGCGAGGGTGAGTCGGGGTCATTACCTCTGATGTCGCCAGGCTCCCACACACCCCATCGGGCGCTCCAGCCTAAAATTAAAACAGGCAAGTTTATAAGCATCCAATCTGTAAAACCGCATCACGCTAATGAAAAGGTGATGCTCCTCGGGAATAAGTAGTACCCTGTCTTTATGTTGATTGGAAAATTTTAAATGCGCTAAAGTAAGACTAAGTTAGTGAGCCATTCCTCTTATAATTAAAAGTACCCCCTTTACACGGGAGGAATTAATCCTGTGACGATCAGAATGGGAAAAAGAAAAACTTTCATTATAAGGCTGACCGAATCACCTGCCAAAGTTCCAGGTGTGGTCATCCGCCATCTATGACGTCACTAAATAGTATAAAAGGAGGAAGCGCGCTCTGAAACTTCGTCTTCCCGTCAAAACTCGACACCATGGAAGAACAAATAGCATTAGGCTTCTTTCGTGTCGAAAACTAAATTCTGCTGTTTCTTTATTATTATTAATTCATTATTACAATACTTGGCCTGGAAAGTTAAAAATGAAGAGATAGGGTTTTAGGTTTTAATTAGGTTCCCACAACCATCTACCATGCGTGAGCGAGATGTCACTCCTCGAAGAAGTAGGTAGTTATCACGACACCTACGGAGATGGAGATTCCAAGCTACCCACAGTCGCCATCTCCTCCTGACCTGACCATAGACGAGGGATTGGGACCATCGCAGCCTACATTTATTAGCATCACTCCAACCTGTGTCATCCAGCACCCGCATCCCAGTCTTTCTGATCCAGCAATCAGGAAGGGGACTACGCCTGAACGACCATACGCGGGTAAAAGATGTATCACTCACACGCAGGACATCCAGCCCATGCCCAATGTCACTGCAAATCGCCTCTTGAAGTACGTCAAGTCTTGGAAGATGTCATCATCTGCCGCATCCGCTCCCGCATCATTGCCTCAACCTACAATCTGATTCATCGCCATCGCCATGGCACACACCACAGCCACCACGACCATCATGAAGACCGCAGCATTAACCGCCTCAACACCAACCAGCACTACCGCTGCCATACGACCAGACATTCTATCTTCAGCAGTAACTGTAAGAGACATTATAGACGCTCATATTCCCGCAAATATCACTTCAGACATTTCCGAAAGCGCCAGTGATAATGAAAGCATCTCAGCATTAATAATTCATCCACAGGGACCAACCAGTGGGGAAATTTTGCAGCAGAGGTGTGATCTTTTGTGTTACAGCAGAACATCAGTGGTGCGACTCATGGAAAATGACAATTTATTTATTTATTTTTGAAATAATTTTCTTTTTATTATATATGTTAGATCAATTGAATCCCGTCCCTGTGATGACTACGGTTATCCGATTCAGCTGCGCAACTTAGTTGCCCAGCTGTGTCCCACACAAAATGAGCACTGTGGACTCAAGTGTTGTAAGAATGTCATGTGCGACATAAATTGTACATCACCCCGCAGTGCAATAATGTCATAATCCCATCATGCCGTCTCAGCTATGCTGAGGCTGCCTGATAAACTAACTTTTGAGTTATTATTATGTTCTATTTTTCTTATTATTTTTCTTCCTGTCTTAGGTGTCAGGACGGCTATGGGGTCAGCGAGAGCTGCCCGTTGCGGACCCGCTATAACGGGCTGCAAATATTTTTAATCAGGATACGTGTTGCGTACCCCTTTATTTCCCTGGGGTGTGCAAGTAATTCGATGGTAGTATTATAAATACCCCATAAGGATATGTTATGTGGAAATTATGTACGTATATTTTGTATATATATATCATTATATATCTTAACTTAAATTGTGGTAAATTGGAGCTTGGGTGTTCTCTGCGGAGATAATAATTATCCGCGCCCGAAGAGAACACCCATGCGGGCTGTTATTTAGGAATTATTGGCTAAATAAAGTTAAAAGCACGCAACAAAATATTTAAAAAAAAGAAAAAAAAGGAAAAGACCTGGAAAAATAATTCCAGGTAAAAAATTAAAACTAAAAGTATGCCTCCCCTCTCCTCTTTGGCACCTCTATGTGCTCTGTCTCTTAAAAATGCGTGTCTATTGCGTCACTACTCCTCTCCGGCCACGTGCCTACCCGGGAAGTCTAAACTTCCCACCCAGCATATGTCTGTGCATCGATCCGCAATGCGCGATCGTTTGCAACGGATGTCAATCTAGGAGGGGGTGGTGTAGTTCGGATCGACAGGTCAGGTACTGGCTGTACCAGCTAAGCTGGGTACGCACCACCCGTCCTGGATTCGGTCCCTGAACACGCCCCCTGGGTAGAACTATAAGTGTCTAAGAGCCTAGGAGAGAGATCGCGCTGTAAAAATGACTAAGTTCGTTAAAGCACATAGCGCGCATGCACGCTTAATACTATTCTGACAGAGCGCGTATTTCATGACCAAGATAGGATGGCACTTTTAGTGTACCGAGTGGGTACATTATAATCCTTTCTCATTACTTGTTCCCGCCGAAGTTGGCATTAATCAAGACCAAAATTCAACGGGCTTTCCGAATCTGTAAACCATTTCAGAATCGGTTAAGAAATGGCTGAGTTATCCACGGAAGACCCCTTTTGATTATCTTCAAAATATTGCTGTGACGTCGTAACCACTGGACGCAGAACTTCTAGAATGTTCTAGTACATTCGACTGCGTTATTATTAGCTACGCGCTGATTGGCTATTACTCGCCCGATGAGTGGTTGGAGCCTGCGCCTATGACGTCACGAGTAGTATAAAAGGAGACGAAATCCAGAACTCGAGAGCGTCCTTGGCCAGGGGCCGAATAGGTTGGATCTGTATTCGGCTACTACCAGCAAGACAGGCATTAAGCAGATGACTTCGGTCTCGAAGGTTTCTCTTCCATAGCCACTGCAGCAATCCAACCCGCTGCACTAAAGCAATTTTGTATCTCCCCATTCTATGGGAGCATTTTTGGAACTTTTGAATATTGTTCACGAATACATCAAAACTAACTCAGAATACAAACTTGCGGTGTGGCCTCCCCCGGCCTGAAAATATGATTCTACAGATGTAGAGGCAGCGATGTTCTTTGGTGGATGACTCGCCGGATCTGCCAGCCATGCCAAAAAGTAGTTATTCAACCATCCCCGCACTGATGTCGAGCAGGTTTATTTAAACTTTTTGACCGCAGCAAGTAAACTTTGCCCGGTACGTCTTAAGAGCTAACTGACTTACCCCGCACTGCTATGCTTAGTTCTGTGTCTTCATCCGTATTCAACAACCCCCGCTTATGAGCAGGTTGTTGGTAACTTCCATCCGTAACATCGGAGTACGGGAACTTTCGTCTTAGCAGTCATGTTATTGTATCTCTTACTGACTACTCGTTAGACATTCTATATTGTGATTACAGACCTGAGTTCGATCCTCTCCCGTCCTGGACTGCTTGCGGAAATCCTGTTTGCAGGAACCAGCATGTGGGAACTATCCAGCTTCCAGAGAACGCATCAACTCATGTCAAACCAAGGATGACGTATCAATTTCAGTAACACGATAGCCCATGCTTAAGAATGGCTACCGATTATTCAAGTAACTATACTTAACATTTTAATAATTCCATTAATTACATCTTTAATAATTATACCTTATATGTATAAACGGTCACGATGACTAAAGGCACCGTAACGGTCTTAGGACCACTAGTTATAATTTCTGTATCTGTTTATAGTTATTCTTATTTTCTGTAAGGTGTTTTTACTAACCGCAGTAGGTTCCTCAACCTGTACTTTATATATTATTCTAATTTGGTTAGTTTTATATATGGCAAGTAGCCATTAGTTTATATGTTTTGTTTAGTTATAGAAAAATATAGGACTGCAGTGCACATAGGAAACACTATACAGCAACATTTGTACATGCAGCATGTTCTCCCGCCACCTACAATTTTTCACTGAAGTCGCTCTTCGTGCTATAACTCTGTTTAGCATGGCATGCTATCGACTAAAAACCTTTCTATTCAGCTTGATAGGGTGGGTTTAATATGATTAGAGACAATTTCTTCGGCAGGAGACACCTAGTGTACACCTCGGTAGTTGCAATAATTTAACCCCGCACTCCAGCAAGGTTCTGCAAGATTTACCAACATACCTCATGGGCCTCATATTTCTAAGTTATTGTCTCTCTTCATGTTCCACTAAGCCTTATTGCTTCTTAATTGTTTGGATGTCCCTATCCGCACCGTGGACTGATCCGACCCTGGGAAACTATTGGGGTTTCCGAGCGGTGATGGCCAGGGTGTGGTATCACACACATTCTCCGCATATCTTCAGATACTTGGTAGTTACTTACCCTTGCCAAGGTAGGAAGCACTGCTAAAACATATCTTAATTATTCTTTTCCTTTATCTGCTGAACAATCCTCCCGCACTGCAGTGCATGACTGGGCAACTTGCGCTTAAACCTAACGTCAGGTTAAAAAGATAGCTCCGTAGGACCTGGTGATGGGCGATATGCGCATCCCCACTGAATTCCGTAAGAATGTCTAGGCATGATATTAAGATCTGCCATGCCCTCACGGGAAGGACATTCACGTGGCCTAAACTTACTTCTGCAAAGAGTAACCAATGTCTTGTGACATTTTATGTGGTTACGGAGCAAAATGTCCGGATTCTTACCCAGTTCGGAGATCTTGCGAAGTAACATGTATGCATGCTGTCTTCAGTATTGATGTCTTGGGGCATCCGTTCTCAATGACAGCCGTATCTAAATGCTAGGTAGACGCCAGCCTAAAATATTTCTTGTCTCTAAAAACTCAACATGAGATTAGGCGTCGAAGGGCCGCATAAATAAAAGTGGCAACTACTAATTCAGCATATTGAAAATTACATAAGACGGTGACATGGGAATCCTTCGGGAATCGCTCGGTCCGTCTTCACGTAAAATTATTGTCGTAATTTCACTAGGTATGATCTTTCCTTTACAGCATTTTGGTTGAATATTAGAATAAGCCTTTTCGGCCAATACTCTTTTCCCGCTTTAAGCGATGGCGACAATTTCCTGTGATTGAGGCCCATGCGAGGCACACACAAGGCACTTGCCTCTCGCAAGGATTGAGCGACGCCGGCCGACTCGAGGATAATACTCCTCACCCAAACTCGTACTAGTAGTAGTGCCCGTGTGAGGCACATGATTTTTCGACACTGTAAAAAATAATTTTCTTTCCTTTCAGCTTAGAGGTATAATAGCTTATATTAAGTTAATTAGTTATCTCGTGTGCGGGAGCCTCCCTTACGGGGATACGTCTGCGGACATACGAGTCTGTGTGGTACCTCCAGGAGCCCCACCTTCAAAAGTTCATCAGGCTGTCTCTATGTCTTGTATTTTCGTATGCTCATTATATTTATCTAGCAATCTTGACGGTCTGTTTAGTTAAAACTATTGTATAGACTTATGTTAATTAGGTCACCAAATCAAATCTTGTAAGTCCATAGATCACGAAATTGCTATGGACAGGCATACTGGTGACACAAACTCTTGGGATGAGACTGTAGTGTTAAACGATTGAGTTCCACCGGCCTTAGGAGCCAGTCTTTGATACCCATAGGGCAGTATTGTACAGGATCCGTAACCCTGAGACGGGAAGCTAACCAGCATCATCATTAGTCATGCACTTGTGGCACGGCGAGTCGATATCAGACACCGGAATGGCCCGACACTACCCTGCAAGCTACAAGTAGTACCCGATGTGGGGCTCGAAGAACATCATTATTAACGCGCAGCGAACTCATGCCCACACCATATAGTGAGCTTAGTTCTTTACCGTCTCCATTTAGCGATGACTCCCTCGACCAAGAGGTAGCGTCATACGATAGACAGCCAGCTCACATGCTCACCGTCTATGCCAGAAATTTGCAAGCAGAATCAACAACTCTGCAATATAACCTGTTTTCGCCTGTCAGTGAGGGCACTTTTCGGGATGCCTCACAGGCGGGAACAGAGTTTAGAACTATATCGGACGTCTGCAACAGGCCAACTCCATCAGGGCCGAATCGTGGACGATCACGACAAAGACCCGATTATGGGCACACCCACAATCCTTCAGACTACTATCGCTCACCCTTGTCATTTACAGAAACTATATGGCAGGGTGACACTCCATATCATAGACACCCTCCCGTGCCGCCCCCATCAAATACATCACTATAGTTGAGGGGAACGCCACAGTATCATCGGGAGGAATCGGCACCACCTTTTCACTGGTACGTCAGTCATGCTACACACCATGACCGCCAGCCGACTGCACCACCAACCATATGAGGAATATCAGTCCTCACCTCGAGAAGAACGTCCGCATAATCTTCATGATATTCTGCCTCCCATCCATAGACCCATGCCGGTTTATTGCTCTAAAATGGGGTAGGTGTAACTAGGTTGGAATACGTGCATTCTCGCTCCTCAGCATCGAAAACGAACACCACCAACACTGCACCGCCACCAAACACCTGTTTCGGATACGTCAGCCAGGCCATTGGAGGGAACGGTGTCCTAACCGACCTCCATCTATAACGCCTGCCCCTGACTGCAGCACACTGCAACCGGAGAAGCCATTAAACTCTTAAGGGCACTGATAGTAGAGTCCCGAGAGGGATAGGCTCCTTGAAGGGGTTTCTTAACAGGCGGCAGTGGGCCCGTGATGTTTATTGCTCTAAAACGGGGCGGGCTTCACTAGATTGGAGTACATGCGTTCTCGCTCCTCAGCATAGGCACCGACGGGATACACCAACACCACCGCCACCACCATCAGGATATTCATCCGTTTCCCGGATACCACCACCACCTGGCTTTCAACCACTTCATTCTTCCCGTGGTCTTGGCCGAGTCATTCTCCCTCCCGAATTTAGCGGGGAGAGCAACTGGACCAATTATAAAATACATTTCGAGATAATAAGTCGAACTAACCACTGGAACGATCAGCAGATGGGTTACTATCTCGTCACAAAGCTTTCCGGAAAAGCCCTTAAAGTTCTTGCAGATCTTGGGACTGATTACACACCCACTAACACCCAATTGGAACGAGCACTAACCGAACGATTTGGCAACATGGCTCTCGGTGAAACAAGCCGCTTACAACTTATAACTGATGACGCGTGGGAGAAACTCTACCTGGGCTAGCTAGTCGAATCAGCAGACTAGTGAGCCGCGCATATCCTGGCACCAATTTAGAAGGCGTAACTCATCTCCATCTGGACACTTTCATCAATGCGTTAAGTGGTCAATCTGCTCTGAAAGAAAAACTATTTCTTGTTGACCACGGGAGTTTGGCCCACCATGGTCCGCATAGAAAACTTTCTGGAACGGGAGAAGAACAACCGACGGCAACTTCACTCTATCAATGAGGTAGAGGGTGCAGCTATCGCCATGTCCACCATCGCTTCCCCCAGATCATCAACATCTACCACACCATCACCACCGCGAACAATTTCACAGAATTCCAATCAGAACCAAGCGCCTGGAGGAAGGGGGCGTAGCCACAGAGGAGGCTACAATGGAGCCCTCGGGCACGGGAACCAGTACAACAATAACAATAATAGCAACATGAAGGAACGTATGGACGAGATCAATAAACAGATCTTAGCATTGACACATTTAGTAACCACACTCAGCACGAACCTCGCCACCACTCACTATAGCACAACGAACACCACCAACACCGCACAGCCACCAAACACCTATTTCGGATGCGGTCAGCCAGGCCATTGGAGGGAACGGTGTCCTAACTGACCGCCATCTATAATGCCTGCCCCTGACCGCAGCACACCGCAACCGGGGAAGCCGTTAAACTCTTAAACTGATAGTAGAGTCCCGAGAGTAAAATCCTATCTATAGGGCTGAGGAAATACTGAAGGCCTCCGTCTCTAACGAAGGATGAATTAACATCCTACTGTGGTACTATCTAGTCGGCGCCATGTTCGGGCTGCTGAGACTTGGGTTCATCCTGTCTCAGTAAGTGAACATGCGTGGTGTGTGGATGATAGTCCACACCCAGGACATCTCTAGCAGACCAGAAGTTTGCTGTGTTTCCTAGAAATGGCCTGCAGGCAAGACCGCTAAAAGCGGTCAAAGTTTGTATACTGTCGGCAGATAGATACGGATCAGACCGTCGGTTGCCCCTGAGCGTGAGCTCAGATGGTGGTCACTATCGACTGGGTTGCCAGCCAGTCACCTTGATCATGTCAGTTCATCAACTTGTTACGAGTTATGAGTGGTTAGGATGGCTCAATGTACAGTCAAGCCATGGCAAGCGTTCGTATTGCGAGTCATGCCTCCTGTGATCAGAGAACATGAAAAGTGTTCCTTTGGGAAGCAGGAGGGTATATGTGTGAGATGGTGTAACCTGTTACTTGCCGGACGGGTGGAGCAGTCTGGCACCCAGGTATCCGTGGGGGGGGATGACCTGTCTAGTACGATCTGTGCAGGGCCTCTCAGCTAAAATGACATCAAAGAACGATCTACATGAGGGCCGTAGCTGCGATGCATCTAGCGGACATCACCTCCATGGTACAGTCTATGCGGGGATACGACCCCTTGCCAAAATGACCTTAATTGGCATCCAGTACTGTGTCCGCTCGGCTCGGGAGTTGTCAGTGTGCGCCTTGGCTCTGTTCCAGATTCTGTTCCCCTAATTTGGACACGTCTTTATCTCAGGCATATACGGAGAGGTACCTAGCCTAGGCTGCATCCTGTGTGGGGAACTGGGCATCCGTCCAGCATGGTGCGGACAGCACACTGGGAAGGCCAAAGGGTACAAGTGCACCTCGGTGCCCGTATTTGCTTCTCGGCTCAACTGCAGCCCCCGTACAACAACGTTTGATGGCCAACTATTACCAACCAAATTCAGCTTTTACGCATACACTAAAATGCACGGCTTCACATATGTCGATGCCTATGATGCCTCCCACATCTGCAGCATCGCCATCCCCCTCTTTCTCCGCACATAACAAGCCTTCTTTCCTTTGTAAAACGGCAGTGGTGGGTTGTAGCACCTCCGCTGAAACAACGTTTTTACAAGCACCACGTCCCGCCACCAAGGCACTGAATTCTCGGTGTCCCTTGGTGGTATGCAAAACACCATCCCGCACGCCACCATTTCCCGCATCCACAGACAGCAGCGACTCGGGAGAAATGGTTCACTCCACCTTGTGGATTCGTAAACGCCGACGTAGATGGGGAGACACGCGTCCCTTGCGGCGTCACTGTTTCGTCTGTGCTTCGCCAATGCATCCAATGAAGCATTGCAAGAAATGGCTCACGCAGGTAGCACTTATCCATGATCCCGTATGCACCACTGTCTACACCAATACTGCATACCCAGAAACAGCAACATGGCCATCATCATGCTGCCTCCCCCCCCCCCCCCCCCTCTGTCTTTGCCGCAGCCATCGCAGCAGCGATGACTGTGGACTGGCCCCTTCCTCACTCATCCATTCACCACATTGAAAGAAGCCATTCGGAGGCAGACCGAATATATACAGAATGATTCCGCTCCAACCCCATTGTCGCGGGTGGTATCATTGGAAACTCTTCCACAGGTACACCGCAAAGTGATATACAGGTGTGCCTGTCTGTTTAGTGGTGTTTCCACCAGTGCCACTGTTGACACTGGCACTTCAATCACAGTATTCAGCAAGCGCTTATATGAGAGCATCCCACCTCATAAAAAGCCTCCCCTTAAACCTCCAAACATTTACCTGCAGACGGCTACGGGGGCTGATGGCTGGTGTAGTTAATCGTGTCATCCAAATAGAGGAGATGCAATTTATACAGCGAGTTGTCATCGCTTCTATTCATAATGGTGCCCTCCTTGGCTCTGATTTTCTCAGTGCCAGTGAAGCCATCATACATTGCAAACAACAGGAACTCGATATACAAGGCCGACAAATACCTCTTGGACCAGCATCATCATTATATGACACATGCGCGGTGATATTATCAAGCGCCGCCACAGTTGAGCCGGGACAAGAGCAAATCTTGTGGGCCACCGCACCACAGTTAGGAAGCAATACACACATCACCATGCTGGAACCCGACCCTGATTATATGATCACCTCGCAATGCGCAAGTTCCTGCATGATCGTGGGTACTACTAATAAGGAACATATACCTTTTAGAGTGTTCAATGTTACCGCAGACCCCATAACTCTTGAACCAGGAGTATGCTGCGGTCATTTAGTGGACATTATCTCATTGGAATCGCCTACACTTACCGACACACAACAGCATATGACTGCTTATCCATTACCTCGGATAGATCAGGCCTTGGATTCTTTGTCCAGAGCCAAGTGGTTTTGTACCCTTGACTTAGCTAGCAGTTGCTCGCAAGTGGCCATGGATGAAGCTGACATGGAAAAGACTGCATTCGTTTGTAGGGATGGTTTTTCCCAGTTCCAGCAAGATGCCCTATGGCTTGTGCAACGCTCCCGGAACTTTCGAATGCCTCATTGAGCAGGTATTAACCACCCTGCAAAGGGAAATCTGTCTCTGTTACATTGGTGACATGATAGTCTTCGGACCCACGTTTGAGAAAACCCTTATCAATTTGGACATCATGCTTTCACGATTCCGCACGGCCAATTTGAAACTCAAACCCAAGAAATGTCATCTCTTTAGACAGAGCGTTGAGTTCCTGGGACACGTCATATCCGGTGATAGAGTGGCTACTCAGCCATCAAAGAATAAGGCAGTAGCAGAGTGGCCCACGCCTTCTTCAGTCAACGAGACGCTGAGTTTTCTTGGTTTATGCCAGTACTATCGCCGTTAGGTCCATCATTTCAGTGAGATTGCTTCACCCCTCTACAAGATCACCGCAAAAGATCGACCAATCCAGTGGACGAGCGAGTGTGAAGGTTCCTTCAGGGTGCTGAAGGAACTCTTGATGACCGCCCTGATTCTTGCTCATCCTAATCCAAACCTCGATTTCATCTTAGACACTGACGCGTCGGCTTATGCTATCAGCGCAGTTCTATCTCAGGTCATGGAAGACGGAACAGAGCAGGTGTTGGGTTATGGTTCGTGTACTCTGAATTAAAAGGAGAGAAAATACGCAACCACCAAGTGAGAACTACTAGCGCGGTACATTTCGTCAAGTACAACAAACACTTTCTGTACAGGCGCCCCTTTACACTCCGTACAGACCATGCCTCACAACCCTGGATCAGGAACCTAAAAAATCTGGAAGGCCAGGTAGCGAGATGGCAGGAATCCCTGCAGGCCTATAATTCAATGTCGTTCACCATCCCGGCAAATTGCATGGGAATACCGATGCCCTCAGTAGAATTGGTGCAGAGGCTGAACACGAAGAGGCTGACACCGTGACACAGTCAACACAGCCATCTCCGGAGCTCCCAAGATTGAGGTGCGCAGAGTGGAATCCAGAGAAAATCGCACACGACCAAACAACAGACGTGCAGACATGAAATATATACGCGTGGATCCAGGAGGGGGTATGTCCTTCCAAGGAATTGGTAACACCACTTTCCACCATTGCAAAATATTATTACCAATGGTTCGAGGAATGTCACCTCATAAATAACATTCTTTACATTAATAACCATCTGGTAGTCCCAGAAAGTTATCATAACTTTATTTTAAAACAACTACGGGCATCTGGCCATGGAAAGGACAGTTACCCGTATCAAATCGAGATTCCACTGGATCGGAATTCGCGATAGTGTCAAGGCATGGGTTACCAAATGTATCCCATGCCAAAGATGCGCTATTGGCCAGCACCACATCGCACCCTGCTAAATTAAGATTGTTGGTGCACCATGGAAGCGAGTGGCTATCGACGTGCTCAGACCCTTGAATACGATGGATGATGGAAATAAATACATCCTCGTATTGCAAGACTATTTCACGAAGTGGGTTGAGGCATTTGCTTTGCCAGACCAAGAGGCATCCATCATAGCGGAGATCTTGGCAAGCAATGTATTCTGCCGGTTTGGTATGCCTTATGAGTTGCACTCTGATCAAGGAAGTAATTTTGAGAGCCGGCTCATATCAGAGCTCTGCAAATTGTTTCATATCGTCAAAACAAGAACGACTCCATACCATCCCCGAAGTGATGGGATGGTAGAGAGATTCAATCAAACTCTCGCGGAGATGCTTACAAAAGAAACACGCCTTGATTGTAGAGATTGGGATCTACAGCTCCCATGGGATCTACAGCTCCCATATGTACGCATGGCTTACCACAATTCAGTACATTCCAGCACAGGTTATACCCCTGCTCGGTTAATGTTAGGCCATGAATTATCCTTACCCCTGGATCTGGCAATGCTCCGGATACCAGGGGAGAAAAATTCACCATCTCTCTATGTTGAACTCTTGCAGCAGTGGATAGAACAAGCCCAAGAGTTAGTGAGAGAAACTCTATCCACAGCACACTGGGGGAAAAAGACATGGCATGACCGGAGAGTGCATGGAGATCCATATGAAGCAGGAAGGATGGTCTGCGGACACGATTCACGACGGTCTGCAAACGTGCCAAGTAAACTGAGTTACCAGTGGAAAGGCCCCTATGTGGTAGTAGGTAAGACGTCGGATGTGACCTACCGTATCCGTGCTTCGGATGGCCTGACCCCAGTCATCCACTATGATCGACTTAAACCATGTGTCAGTGACGATCCAGCCCCAGAGCTTGGGCTGGGCATTTCTCGTGACACCGGTACCCAGGCAGATATTTCTACGGAAAATAGTATTCCCGCAATTAGCGCAGAGCACCGCGGTGCCAGTTCAACCCAACTTCTACCAAGCCAGAATGCGGGTGAACAAGCGGCTAATGCTGACGATGATGACGAGATACGTACTCGCCCTCTCCTTCCTCAGCATGGGTCTACTCGATCTGGGAAGCCGTATCTGAAGAACTTTGTGTTTGTTTTGTCCAAGGGATGGATGGAAATGCGGTTCCCCCAATCCCTTCCCATTCCCACCCACTTCATGCTATGCCCCCATCATAGAGCTACCACAAGCATAAGCTGAGGCTGACCCAAGCCCTGCGTCCCGTGGGGTGGAACATATGATGAATAGCATGGAAGTGAAGAGGCTAGATGAAGGCTTGGCGTGTCTGGAAGCGCAAAACCATACACTGAGGTGTACCCGACCACTCCCCAAAGTCGTAGAACCACACACCTTCCAAGGGACATCCTCTTCCATAGTCCCACCACCGCCATCACTCCAATTCGCGTCCCTCATCTATACACCAAGTTCAGACATCACCGGCCCAGTCCATTTCACAATCCACTCGTCATCTGTTGACCGTCAATCTTCAGATATGAGAGAGACTGCTGCTACAGAGGAGGTGGTATCCCACACCACACCGACCAACAATACCCCCTGCGGTGGACAGGGAATCACCCTGTCCAGTAGACTCTCGGCTCGAATTTTCCCAGTGTCTAAAAACTACGACTGGACACCAACCGTCGTGTAATGGGAGATGAACACGTCCCCCTGTCCAAAGGCCACCCCTTCCGTTGGGCCTACCATACTCCCCCGTGAGCAGTCAGGACATCACACCACATACAGAACGTAAGTTACATCCAGAACACACTTGCCCTTAGGGCTGGATACGTCAATTCATCATTGCGCGTACATCACACACATACTCGGTTATACTCAGCATAACAGACACATTCAACACCGCCAACAACATCGTTTAGCAGCTCCTATCGGTATTAATTAATTCCCGCTGGAGATGTAAAAAAACCCACAACAGTTCCACCCACACCAGATGCGGGAGAAATAATATCTCCCACAACCCACCCCACCTCCTGCAATAACAACAGACTCAGCATTCACCTGCGTGGGAAACTACCCACTTCGCTTTAACATTGGCATCATACAGCAGCCCGGACCTCCCGACAACAACATTATCATCAACAAACAACAGCCAACAAATCTCCTTCTTATCTAGTTACGGGAGAACTGATCAAATGGATAGAAGGATTACACTACAGCCATCTACATTACGTGTCACTGGAGAAACGTTTGTTCAACTTTCCCCCATTTTTCCTCTCCCACGATGTCGTACGGAAACAGCCAAGACTACCTACATCATTCACACGTAATAACAGTCGATATTATTAAGAGAGCAAGATGCCCGAATTGTCGTGAGTCACGAGTAGGATTTTGCTACCGAACAGTTGAATTCGATAATGGATTGATCAAAGTTATGATAGCATCCGACAGGTCATCTGTGCTCTAGAGTGACTCGGTCCTGCCCACGGGCTCGGTCATTACAGAGCGAAATACCATCAAGGTTCGATAAAGTTGACATCACGCCACCTTCCCCCCTCCCGAAGCTAGCGTCCATAAAAACGCCACCTTCACCACAGCGCATGTCATCCACAGATAACCAGCCACGCGTATCAAACCCAAATCACCAACATGTCAAGAACATATACACATAGCTTGACTGTATTCACAATCTCCAAACGATGGCATTGTAAATTGTAACACTGTTTGCACCCACTTCCGAGTAGTACCGTTATTTAACCATTATTGAATGGTATTAATATGTCTGGTCTAGGCAGGGACAGAGCTAGTTCTACCCATTGAGGAGAATGCTTGGCAGCCCTCCCGCTCGGAAACCACAGCTATCTTGTCGGGAACAGTAACTTTGAGCTACCGCCTGCATAGATCTGTTTAAACAACACATCAAATTACCTACAGCTTTGCTGTTATATTTTTGATTAAGAACACAACTGCTCTACCGTGCTACAAATCATTAGTGCATGGGCCTGTAAAGTTGCATAAAAAATCTAACAGTATAATTGCAAGGAGAATTTCAAAAATTCTCTTCTCTGCGTTCTAGTGCACAACCAACATGGGCTGAGAACTACCTTACAACTATAAGACGCATGTTTAAGAACCCGTGCAAATAGGGACATTATTTTAAACGGAATCTTGATATAACACATAGGTTTCCATAACTCGTATCTGCAAAGACTACACTTCAGCAACAGTATTCCGACCATCGCCGTAAACAGCACATATGTTTCCGATCAACCACGTGTTTCCAAGGGCCACATGACTTTTACTGCTATTTCCAGTAAATTGGATCAAATGCTTTAAACCAAAGAGCCGCCCAAATACGTGACTACCACGGCGTGATGGAGGAGTGGCGAGGGTGATTCGGGGAAATTACTGCTGACGTCACCAGGCTCCCACACACCCCATTGGGCGCTCCAGCCTCAAATTAAAACAGGCAAGTTTATAAGCATCCAATATGTCTTTATGTTGATCAGAAAATATTAAATGTGCTAAAGTAAGACAAAGTTAGTGAGCCATTCCTCTTATAATTAAAAGTACCCCATTTACACGAGAGGAATTAATCCTGTGACGATCAGAATGGGAAAAAGAAAAACTTTCATTATAAGGCTGACTGAATCACCTGCCAAACTTCCAGGTGTGGTCATCCGCCATCTATGACGTCACTAAATAGTATAAAAGGAGGAAGCGCGCTCTGAAACTTCATCTTCCCGTCAAAACTCGACACTAGGGAAGAACAAATAGCATTAGGCTTCTTTCGTGTCGAAAACTAAATTCTGCTGTTTCTTTATTATTATTAATTCATTATTACAATACTTGGCCTGGAAAGTTAAAAATGAAGAGATAGGGTTTTAGGCTTTAATTAGGTTTCCGCAACCAACTACCATGCGGGAACGAGATGTCACTCCTCGAAGATTTAGCATTATCGGATTCGTCTGAAGAAGAATCGGTACCAGTTTCGAAAGGATTCCCATGCAGCTCATTATTAGCTAGCGGAGAACCCTGTACCAGAACTTTTACAAGAAATTCCGACAGCACACGTCATGTTAACAAGGATCATCTCCTCCAGACAGCCTTCTGTGTAATGTGTCAGTATCTCTCTACCACTACCCGCTACGGAGTGACCCATGTGCTCTGTCATCATCACCGTGTGTTAGTACATTAATTCCCAGGGAAGAAAGCGAGGATCATGCTGGTTTAGCCACACATTTTGAATCTCGGTTACCAGTTAAAGTTCTCCTGACCGAGAAGATGGCGTGCACGAGGAATACTACCCGCAGACATCCTGTTAGTCATCGTCCTCCTGCGGCTACCTTAGCTAATATACCGGCAGCCAGACGTGAAATACTACCCGCAGTCACGTCAGGGAGTGGTATGCCACCTCCCGTCACCACATCCACACCGGTCCTGATGCAGAGCAAGAAGCACCGATCCTCCACAGAATCCAGTCCGGCAGCACCCGCATCCATAACCAGCCACAAAACTATAAACACTACACCTGCACCCGTATTGTCCGAAGCAATCACGTCCAGTCAGCCCATATCGGTAGCTATCACAACGCCTACGGAGATGGAGATTCCAAGCTACCTGCAGTCGCCATCTGCTCCTGACCTGACCATAGACAAGGGATCGGGACCATCGCAGCCTACATTTATTAGCATCACTCCAACCCGTGTCATGCAGCACCCGCATCCCAGTCTTTCTGATCCAGCAATCAGGAAGGGGACTACGCCTGAACGACCATACGCGGGAAAAAGATGTATCGCTCACACGCAGGACATCCAGCCTGTGCCCAATGTCACTGCAAATCGCCTCTTTAAGTACGCTAAGTCTCGGAAGATGTCATCACCTACCGCATCCGCTCCTGCATCATTGCCTCAACGTACAATCCGACTCACCGCCATCGCCACGACACCCACCACAGCCACCACGACCATGATGAAGGCCGCAGCTCTGACCGCCTCAACACCAACCAGCACTACCGCTGCCATACGACCAGACATTCTAGCTTCAGCAGTAACTGTGAGAGACATCATAGATGCTCATATTCCCGCAAATATAACTTCAGACATTTCCGAAAGTGATAATGAACGCATCTCAGCATTAATAATTCATCCAGCGTGACCAACCACCATCAGTCGCGGGACCCGGACTCAGTGGGGAAATTTTTCAGCAGAGGTGTGATCTTTTGTGTTACAGCAGAACATCAGTGTTGTGACTCATGGAAAATTACTAATTATTTATTTATTTTTGAAATACTTTTCTTTTTATTATATATGTTAGATCAATTGAATCCCGTCCCTAGGATGACTACGGTTATACAACACAGCGGCGCAACTTAGTTGCCCAGCTGTGTCCCACACACAATGAGCACTGCGGACTCCGGTGTTGTAAGAACATCGTGTGCGACGTAAAATTTACAACACCCAGCAGTGCAATAATGTCATAATCCCATCATGCAGTCTCAGCTATGCTGAGGCAGCCTGATAAATTAACTTTTGAGTTATTATTATGTTCTATGTTTCTTATTATTTTTCTTCCTGTCTTAGATGTCAGGATGGCTATGGGGTCAGCGAGAGCTGCCCGTTGCGGACCCACTATAACGGGCCGCAAATATTTTAAATCAAGATACGTGTTGCATACCCCTTTATTTACCCTTGGTGTGCAAGTAATTCAATGGTAATATTTTAAATACCCCGTAAGGGTATGTTACGTGGAAATTATGTACATATATTTTGTATATATATATATATATATATATATATATATATATATATATATATATATATATATATATATATATATATATATATATATATATATATATATATATATATATATCTTAACTTAAATTGTGTTACGTTGGAGCTTGGGTGTTCTCGGCGGAGATAATAATTATCCGCGCCCGAAGAGAACACCCATGCGGGCTATTATTTAGGAATTATTGGCTAAATAAAGTTAAAAGCACGCACCAAAATATTTAAAAAAAAAAGAAAAAAGAAAAGACCTGGAAAAATAATTCCAAGTCAAAAATTAAAACTAAAAGTATGCCTCCCCTCTCCTCTTTGGCACCTCTATGTGCTCTGTCTCTTAAAAATGCGCGGCTATTGCGTCACTACTCCTCTCCGGCCACGCACCTACCCGGGATGTCTATAATTCCCACCTATGTCCGTGCATCGATCCACAATACGCGATCGTTTGCCACGGATGTCAAACTAGGAGGGGTGGTGTAGTTCGGATCGACCGGTCAGGTACTGGCTGGACCAGCTAAGCTGGGTACGCGCGGCCCATCCTGGATTCGGTCCCTGAATACGACCCCTGGGTAGAGCTATAAGCGTATATGAGCCTATGAGAGAGATCACGTTGTAAAAATGACTAAGTTCATTAAAGCGCATAGCGCGCATGCGTACGCTTAATACTATTTTTGACAGGGTGCATATTGCACGACCAAGATAGGATGGCGCTTTTAGTGTACCGAGTGGGTACATTGTAATCCTTTCTCATTGCTTCTTCCCGCCGAAGTTGGCATTAATCAAGACCAAAATTCGACGGGCTTTCCGAATCTGTAAAGCATTTCAAAATCGGTTAAGAAATGGCTGAGTTATCCACGGAAAACACCTTTTGATTATCTTCAAAATATTGCTGTGACGTCGTAACCGCTGTACGCAGAACTTCTAGAATGTTCTAGAACATTCGACTGCGTTATTATTAGCTATGCGCTGATTGGCTATTGCTAGACCGATGATTGGTTGGAGCCTGCGCCTATGACGTCACGAGTAGTATAAAAGGAGACGAAATCCAGAACTCGAGACCATCCTCGGCCAGGGGCCGAATAGGTTGGATCTGTATCCAGCTACTACCAGCAGGACAGGCATTAAGCAGATGACTTCGGTCTCGAAGGTTTCTCTTCCGTAGCCACTGCAGCAATCCAACCCGCTGCACTAAAGCAATTTTGTATCTCCCCCATTCTGCGGGAGCATTTTTGGAACTTTTGAATATTGCTCATGAATACATCAAGAACTAACTCGGAATACAAACTTGAGGTGAGGCCTTCCCGGCCTGAAAATGTGATTCTACAGATGTAGAGGCAGTGATGTTCTTTGGTGGATGACTTGCCGGATCTGATGGCCACGCCAAAAAGTAGTTATTCAACCGTCCCGCACTGATGTCGAGCTGATTTATTTAAACTTTTTGACCGCAGCAAGTAAACTTTGTCCGGTACGTCTTAAGACCTAACTGACTTACCCCACACCGTTACGCTTAGTTCTGTATCTTCATCCGTATTCAACAACCCCCGCTTATGATCGGGTTGTTGGTAAGTTCCATCCGTACCATCGGTGCACGGGAACTTTCGTCTTAGCAGTCATGTTATTGTATCTCTTACTGACTACTCGTTAGACATTCTATATTGTGATTACGGTCCTGAGTTCGATCCGTTCCCTTCCTGGACTGCTTGCAGAAATCCTGTTTGCAGGAACCGGCATGCGGGAACTATCCAGCTTCCAGAGAATGCATCAACTCACATCAAACCAAGGATGACTTATCAATTTCATTAACACGATAGCCCATGCTTGAGAATGGCTACCGATTATTCAAGTAACTATACTTAACATTTTAACTATTCCATTAATTACATCTTTAATAATTATACCTTATCTGTATAAACGGTCCCGATGACTAAAAGGCACCGTAACGGTCTTAGGACCGCTAGTTATAATTTCTGTATCTGTTTATAGTTATTCTTATTTTCTGTAAGGTGTTTTTACTAACTGCACCGTAGTAGGCTCCTCAACCTGTACGTTATATATTATTCTGATCATTTTACATTGTATTGTTAATTTGGTTAGTTTAATATATGGCAAGTAGCCATTAGTTTATATGTTTTGTTTAGTTATAGAAAAATATAGGACTGCAGTGCACGTAGGAAACACTATACAGCAACATTTGTATATGCAGCACATTCTCCCGCCAACAACAATTTTTCACTGAGTTCGCTGTCCGTGCTATAACTCTGTTTAGCACGGCATGCTACCGACTAAAAACCTTTCTATTCAGCTAGATAGGATAGGTTTAATATGATTAGAGACAATCTCTTCAGCAGGAGACACCTAGTGTACGCCTCGGTAGTTGCAATAATTTAACCCCGCACTCCGGCAAGGTTCTGCAAGATTTACCAACATACCTCATGGGCCTCATATTTCTAAGTTATTGTCTCTCTTCATGTTCCACTAAGCCTTATTGATTCTTAATTGTTTGGATGTCCCTATCCGCACCGTGGACTGATCCGACCCTGGGAAACTATTGGGGTTTCCGAGCGGTGATGGCCAGGGTGTGGTATCACACACATTCCCCGCGTAACTTCGGATACTTGGTAGTTAGTTATCCTTGCCAAGGTAGGAAGCACTGCTAAAACATAACTTAATTATTATTTTCTTTCAAGACTGGGCAACTTGTGCTTGAACCTAACGTCAGGTTAAAAAGATAGCTCCGTGGGACCTGGTGATGGGCGAGATGCGCATCCCCACCGAATTCCGTAAGAATATCTATGCATGATATTAAGATCTGCCACGCCCTCACGGGAAGGACACTCATGGTGGGTATTCGTCTCTCTTACCCCCACCATAACGATCGATCAGTGACCTAAACTTGCTTCTGTAAAGAGTAACCAATGTCTTGTGACATTTTATGTGGCTACGGAGCAAGATGTCCGGATTCTAACCCAGTTCGGAGATCTTGCGAAGTAACATATATGCACGCTGTCTTCAGTATTGATGTCTTGGGGCATCCGTTCTCAATGACAGCCATATCAAAATGCTAGGTAGATGCCAGCCATTTGCGGCCTAAAATAGTTCTTGTCTCTAAAAACTAAACATGGTGTTAGGTGTAGATGAAGCCTGGCAGAAATAAAAGCGGCAACTACTAATTCAGCATATTGAAAACTACATTAGACGGTGACATGGGAATCCTTTGGGAATCGCTCCTCCCGTCTTCACGTAAAACAGCACGCAACCTTGTCCTCGTAATTTCACTAGGTATGATCTTTTCTTTACAGCATTTTGGTTGAATATTAGAGTAAGCCTTTTCTACCAGTACTTTTCTCCCGCTTTATGCGATGGCGACATTTTCCTGTGACGGAGGCCCGCGCGAGGCACTTGCCTCTCGCAAGGATTCAGTGACAACGGCCCATGCGAGGATAATACTCCTCACCCAACCTAGCACTAGGAGCAGTGCCTGCGTGAGGTACATGATCTTTCGACACTATTAAAGATAATTTTCCTTCCTTTCAGCCTAGAGGTATAATAGTTTATATTAAGTTAATTGGTTATCTCGTGTGCAGGAGCCTCCCTTACACGGATACCTCTGCGGACCTACGAGTCTGTGTGGTACCTCAAGGAGCCCCACGTTTAAATGTTCATCAGGCTGTCTCTGTCTCGTATGCTCATTATATTTATCTAGCATACTTGATGGTCTGTTTAGGTGAAACTATTGTATAGACTTATGTTAATTAGGTCACCAAATCAAATCTTGTAAGTCCATAGATCACGAAATTGCAATGGACAGGCATACTGGTGACACCAACTCTTGGGATGAGACTGTAGTGTTTAATGTTCGCGACGATGGTCACACGGTCCCACCGGAACGATTGAGTTCCACCGGCTTTAGGAGCCAGTCTTTGTTTCCTGTAGGGCAGTATCGTACAGGATCCGTAACCCCGACACCAGAAGCTAACCAGTGTCATCATTCGTCATGCACTTGCGGCGCGGCGAGTCGACACCAGACACCGGAATGGCCCGACACTACCCCGCAGTCTACACTGGTACGGTCGGCACCTGACCGGTCGATCCAAACTACACCTTCAAGGACACCATAGTTCGGACCAAACTACCCGACCCCCATATCAGGACCATTACACATCGCAATCTACTAAATCAGTGTATTACGAAAAACTGCACCATATGCAATAACATGGAGAAGACACGTTTCTTCAACAGCCACCACACCGAGCTTTCATATAGATGTAAAATTATAGGCAATTGCGAAACACGCAACATTGTGCACCTCCTCAACTGGAAATACTGCCACCGACAATATGTGGGCGAAACTCTCAGAACCTTCAAGACAAGGATTCAAGACCATCTCAGATCCATCACAAACTTCAACAAGAAAGAAAGCTATGATACACCAGTATCCAGGCACTTTAACAAACAAGGCCACACCAGAGCACACATGAGCTACCGCATCATACAAGTGATCTCCTCAGATCCCTCCAACCCGGAGTCAACCATCTGGCGAAGGGCGAAAGCGTCACACTGGATCCACCAGCTCCACACAATGGAGCCGACTAGTATCAACTTGGCAGGGTGAAGGCCCGCCCTCTAACACAGATATTGGAGAAAATAACCGATACCTGTGAACGTTGTTATTACTCCCTGGAGAGTTTAATAGTAAATTCACCAACTGTGTCTTGGTGGATTTAAGATTCTATTATGGGGTGTGTCCAACCTAGCAGTCATGGTCTGGGTGGGGTTCCCAATGGTGGTGGGTGTATGGAGGGATGTCATGCCCCTTCCGCTTTATTAATTGGAAAATGAGATGCTCTGAGTAGTTTCCTGCATATTGATTAATTAATTCATAATCAAATTGAAATTAATTATTGTTAGCTCACCTTCTCACCCGAAAGGCCAAGTGAGCTTATGCCATAGTGACCATCCGTCCGTCGTCCATCTGTCAACTTTTGCTTTAAAACACTACTCCTCATTAACCGTTTGGGAGATTTCAACCAAATTTGGCTGGAAGTACCCTATGGTACCCTTTCAGAAATTTGATTCATCAATTTTTTTGGGTGAAAATCTTAGATTTTATGAAAAATGTACAAGAAATTGTCAAGACGCTGCTTCACCTTAGTTGCTTGACATATTTGAAACAAATTTGGATAGCGTGACCCTATCAAGGTAGACTAGAATATCTATTCAGAATTTTGATTGGTAAGTTTTTTGGGTGGCCATCTTTTCCGAAAATTATCCATCATATCTATTTAAATCCAAATGGTTCAAATGCTAATGGTCCAGGTGAGCGCCAGAGGCCCTTGGACTGTTGTCTATCTACTGGAATGCAGGTGGGAATTAATGGAGTCCACCACCCTCCACCAACCACCACCTCAAGGGTGGGATTGGTGTGGGTGGGGTGGGGGTGCAAAGCCAACCTAAATATGGGGTACAGGGTTCTTCCCCAGGACAAATTTCGAAAATCTATGCACATGCACGTGCCCCCCCCCCCTCCCCTCGCCTATGCACACACTGATAATCATTATGACAGTAGGGTCATATATAGCCATCTTGTGGCATTCGTAAACATTATCTATCGAGCAGCCGCTTGTATTGGTACTATAGCCTACCATGACCCACATGCACTGATGGGTGGAGGCGTTTCTGACATACCATCGCGGTAGTATTTTGCCTTCTAATGTGCATAGAATCAATAATATATTTCTAAAAATGCATAGTAAAATAGTATTTGATGTTAGAATTGTCAATTCGGTCAACTTTACCAGTAGAGCTGACGTAAAATTGCAATTTGCATAGCTCTGAGTAGCGTCAACGGCGGCAGTGTAATGTTGTTTACTAACAAGACAGCGAGCAGCTGGCCGTACCCTCGACGGCCAGTCATCTGGGCACGCGTGAAAATGACGTCATAAGGGAATTCCGTAAAACCTCCTATTGTTGTACAGCGAAATATAGTTATTGTGTGGAAGACAAAATAGTAATAAAGAGAGACGTTTAAATGTATGCCTGACGTTGTAAACTCTATAACAACTATATAAGCCCTATGTGATTTAGTGACTTGCGAAAACTGGTTGCTTAAACGTCATTAGCCATCTGTCCACAGGCCTTTGAATTTTCGTCCATCCATATCATGACTACATATCCCACCCCACCCCACCCCCTACTACATGTATATATACTTACTATATATGATATTCACATATACATAGTGTATATTATATAGTAGGTATATATACGTTGGGGGATATGTGGTAGTGATATGGATGGACGAAAATTCAAAGGCCTGTGATCTGTCATGTCTGTATTTTAACGTTAAATAGCACAAACCGTATTCATATTACCTACCTGTTTACATTAGCACCAGCTGTGCAGTTTGTCGTGTTGAAACAATTATTTTACATGGTAAGCTGGCATTTCGTAGAAGAATCACAAACGCTTCTCTCCTCGCGACGGGCAGGAGTAACGTATTCGTGTTTTTATAACACCCTCGTTTATTTATCGCATTGAATGATGAAGTCACGCGCTGTATCGCTCTGCGTCCAACGCACCCTCATCGTATAAACCGCCCACCGCGCCATGATGTCCTATTTTCTGTCATTTCATGTTTGGCCATGTCTATATGTTCGTAGATTTCATGCCAATAACATATTCTATTCTATTCTATTCTATTCTATTCTATTCTATTCTGTCAATAGGGGAGCCTTCCTCTGAAATGCAGATTTATGATGAGACCATATCAGAGTAATGATCAGATCATCAGAGTAATGATATGCAGAAATAACCTTTTTGTCCTTACACACTCTGATGTCAACATTTTATCTTTGTATGGTGCCAGTTGCAAAGAAACGGATGTAAATTTTTTAATGGTTTTGGTGGACGATGTTGCTGTCTATGACAGCACCATCTTCCACTGGATTTGTTTAGAAATGAACACCAGTTCATCTTTTAATTTAATTTGAAAACTTAAATTTTTTTTACATCAGCATGCTATGAGTTAAGTGTTATGATTTACTTATAAAATATTCTGCACCAATTAATGCATTCCTAAAACCTGCTTACCTACTATAACACTTACACTTTATTTTATATTTTTGTCGAAGACCCGTTTACTTTTAAATTTAGTACTATCTACTGAATGTATCGAATGGATAGTGCTTAGTCCTATGGTGGTCAGTTTTGGTTTGAAAAAAAAATGTATCAAAATATTGCTTATTGAATGTACATTTGTCGATGAGGGGATGATTGTTTATGAGGAAGTAACACTGGAATGGCTGACTCAGCTATACAGCCAGCCATTCCAGTGATAACTCTTCAGGGATGATCTTCTCTTAATGGCATGCAAGTGGACATGCCTCAGGCCCACTGCCGAGGCTGAATTTGGCTGACTAGACAGTTTAAAGGGTTGAGATGAATGCCAAAATATTCACTTATCTGTAATGTCTGTTTTAATTTGCTTTAAATATTAGATTTTTCTTTCTGGGTGACATACCTCTGATTTTAATATGTTGCTTAAGTTGCTTGCTTTACTCACCTATTTATTATTATTATTATTATTATTATTATTATTATTATTATTATTATTATTATTATTATTATTATTATTATTATTATTATTATTAATACATGCTCTAGTCTCAAATATTATTTTGAGTCGATAGAAGAAACTATTTTAGAAACGTGAATGTAGATCTTGGTGCTATTACATCTGATCACGCTGCCATTACCTTTGATATATCGCTTCTGAAACCAGCACTACCGAGAAAGGAATTAAGTATCGAAATCTTCATTCGCTCCCTACACAATCGTTTAAGTCCGACATTCAGTCCTCTGAGGTGTGCATGAATCCATCTGATGACGTATCACGGATTGTTGAGCAGTACAATAACGATATGCGATCTATCCTCGATAAACATGCCCCGTTGAAGCGAAAGGTAATCATTGTCCGAGAGAAATCATTTTGGTACAACTGTGAAATAAAAGTAGCAAAACAGCTCTGTCGTAAACATGAGCGTGTCGCCCGTAAATCCAAACTTCAGGTCCATCGCCAAGTATATGCAAGTCAAGTTCGTCTCGTAAGTGATATGATACTATCAGCAAAGCGATCGTATTACTCCACGTTAGTATCTGAACATGTACCCAACCAGGGAAAGCTGTTCAGCATCTTCAGCGACCTACTTCACAAGGACAAAAGTAAGAGCAATCTCCCACAACACACTGACCCAACTGAGCTAGCAAACAAGTTTGCGAACTTCTTTTCGGAAAAAATTGGTTTAATTCGTGACTGCATTTTAAATCACCAAAACTACTCACCACTAATTAGTTGTCGCACCGCCCTTAACTTAAAATGTACCATGACAGAATTTAAACCAGCTTGCTCTGAAGAAGTATCGACAATAATTCGCAAATCGTCTCGAGCATCCTGTTCACTAGATCCGATACCAACAAATATTGTTACGGGTTGTGTTGATGAATTATTGCCTACGATACTCAAAATCATTAATTTGTCCTTAACAAGTGGCAATGTCCCTGACCTGTTCAAAACTGCAAACGTGATTCCGTTACTAAAAAGACATCACTAGACCAAAATGTGCTTGGAAACTACAGACCTGTTTCAAATTTACCTTTCCTGTCAAAAGTATTAGAACGAGTTGTCGCCAAGCAGCTCAATGATCACTTAGTAAGAAATAATCTTCTGGAACCTTTTCAAAGCGCATACCGCGAACTTCACAGCACTGAGACATCCCCTACTACGCGTACAAAATGATGTCTTATGTTCCATGGATGAACGCAAGTGTGTTTTACTAGTTCTCCTGGATTTGTCTGCCGCATTTGACACTATAGACCACGATGTCATGTTATCTAGATTAGCAGAACTGGGCATTTTAGACACTTCTCTTGCTTGGTTTTCATCATATCTCAGAAAACGCCATTAAATGATCATTGTGAATAATATCAAATGAGAGGAACAAGAATTAACATCAGGTATGCCACAGGGGTCGGTCCTGGGACCGATCCTTTTTACAATCTATACAGCACCCCTTGGAGTGCTATTGCAGTCTCATGGCATAAGTTACCATTTCTACGCTGACGATACACAGCTATATCTCGCATTCTATGCAAATGACCAGGTGAATGCTCGTGAGCGTGTTGAAGACTGTGTTCGTGACATTAAACTATGGATGTTAAGCAACTTATTGCAGTTGAATGATAAGAAAACTGGAATTCTGTTAATAACCTCACCGCACCTAAGACATAAGGTTGACATCACCAGTTTGCACATTGGGGAGGCTGACGTATCTTTCAGTGCAAGTGCCCGTAACATAGGCATAACATTTGACAATTCCCTATCGATGGAAGCTCATGTTACCACTGTCTGCCGTTCCATATTCATGAACATTCGGAACATTAGCAAAATTTGCAGCTTCCTGGATGAAAACGCGGTCAAAGCTCTCGTACATGCTACCATCACGTCACGCCTGGACTACTGTAACTCTCTGTTAATAGGCATACCATCTAGCCAATTAGATCGTTTACAGAGAGCGAAGAATACAGCAGCTAGACTGATTACACACACCAAAAGATTCGATCATATCACACCTGTCCTATTGGAGCTGCACTGGTTGCCTATAAGACAACGTATATGGTACAAGGTGGCTTTGTTGGTGTTCAAGTGCCTACATGATCTGGCCCCACCGTACTTAAAATCCTTAATCCAGCAAAGAGCAGCACCAAGGTCTCTTAGGTCTAGCATACAATTACTATGTACCATACCAAAATCAAACTTAACTACTGGAGATCGTGCATTTTCTCGAGCCGGTCCGCGATTCTGGAACTCTCTTCCACCTGAAATTAGAAACTGCTCTAAAATTGACTCATTTAAATCACTACTAAAAACATATCTTTTCCAAAGAGCATTCTAAATTTTGTAAAGCGCTTTTGAGCAATTCAGTTTGGAATTGGCGCTATATAAATCCGACATACATACATACATACATGCATGCATGCATGCATACATACATACATACATTTTCAGCAGTATCCGCCTATTGAGCGCCCGCTCAAATTAGCTTCAGGGTATTCAATAGAATATTTGCTGTCCTACATGTACTGGTATCTGTCAGCCTCATTTACAGTATAAACTAGTAGCTCCTTGTCCTATATTATGACCTTATAATTGCCTGCTTGATATTGTTCCACATCATGATTCATGACAATACCTGTAATTGAAAAACCTGTATGTATTTACCTTTAGATGATTCAAGTGATTTTAGTGTAAATACATGTAAGACTGCAACATAACGAGGAACAAACTTACATGTACTACGCAAGTATCTGCTACTAATGTGAGTACTCATAGTCTATATAGGTGTAGCTATGTCTACATGTACCTTAGTATCTCACATGTTCCCTTACCCCACACTTGTATGCTGGTATTGCAGATGCAGCCAGTCCTCATGTGCAATCCAGTCTCTTATTCCTACTGACATTCTGTTGCCCCCACTGGTAGAGTAGTATAGTCTTGGTGCGGTGGTCCAGTGGAAAGATGCCTGGTTGCTGATGCTATGCGGAGTTGCAGAATGGCGGTTCGATCCCCCGACCGGGAGATGGAGATAAACAAATTAAACTAACGGGTGCATCACTGTCGGCTAAGTTAGCACATGGAAATTGAAGCCGCACGTTGCCAGTGCGTCAATAAAATAAAAATACATATACTGCCAGAGCCGTGCTGGAGTCAGAGTACAATAGGCGTAAAAGCCTAGGACTGATTGTGACAGATGCATCCACAGATAGTCCCATATGAATCGTCAGTGTGTCAGTATATCAGACATGTGAAAGCTGGTCGGCCAATCCTTGACTTTTTTAGTCTTGGTGCGGTGGTCCAGTGGAAAGATGCCTGGTTGCTGATGCTATGCGGAGTTGCAGAATGGCGGTTCGATCCCCCGACCGGGAGATGGTGATCAACAAATTAAACTAACGGGTGCAGCACTGTCGGCTAAGTTAGCACATGGAAATTGAAGCCGCACGTTGCCAGTGCGTCAATAAAATAAAAATACATATACTGCCAGAGCCGTGCTGGAGTCAGAGTACAATAGGCGTAAAAGCCTAGGACTGATTGTGACAGATGCATCCACAGATAGTCCCATATGAATCGTCAGTGTGTCAGTATATCAGACATGTGAAAGCTGGTCGGCCAATCCTTGACTTTTTTAGTCTTGGTGCGGTGGTCCAGTGGAAAGATGCCTGGTTGCTGATGCTATGCGGAGTTGCAGAATGGCGGTTCGATCCCCCGACCGGGAGATTGTGATCAACAAATTAAACTAACGGGTGCAGCACTGTCGGCTAAGTTAGCACATGGTAATTGAAGCCGCACGTTGCCAGTGCGTCAATAAAATAAAAAATACATACATACATGCATGCATGCATGCATACATACATACATACATACATTTTCAGCAGTATCCGCCTATTGAGCGCCCGCTCAAATTAGCTTCAGGGTATTCAATAGAATATTTGCTGTCCTACATGTACTGGTATCTGTCAGCCTCATTTACAGTATAAACTAGTAGCTCCTTGTCCTATATTATGACCTTATAATTGCCTGCTTGATATTGTTCCACATCATGATTCATGACAATACCTGTAATTGAAAAACCTGTATGTATTTACCTTTAGATGATTCAAGTGATTTTAGTGTAAATACATGTAAGACTGCAAACTACGAGGAACAAACTTACATGTACTACGCAAGTATCTGCTACTAATGTGAGTACTCATAGTCTATATAGGTGTAGCTATGTCTACATGTACCTTAGTATCTCACATGTTCCCTTACCCCACACTTGTATGCTGGTATTGCAGATGCAGCCAGTCCTCATGTGCAATCCAGTCTCTGATTCCTACTGACATTCTGTTGCCCCCACTGGTAGAGTAGTATAGTCTTGGTGCGGTGGTCCAGTGGAAAGATGCCTGGTTGCTGATGCTATGCGGAGTTGCAGAATGGCGGTTCGATCCCCTGACCGGGAGATGGAGATCAACAAATTAAACTAACGGGTGCATCACTGTCGGCTAAGTTAGCACATGGAAATTGAAGCCGCACGTTGCCAGAGTGTCAATAAAAATACATATACTGCCAGAGCCGTGCTGGAGTCAGAGTACAATAGGCGTAAAAGCCTAGGACTGATTGTGACAGATGCATCCACAGATAGTCCCATATGAATCGTCAGTGTGTCAGTATATCAGACATGTGAAAGCTGGTCGGCCAATCCTTGACTTTTTTAGTCTTGGTGCGGTGGTCCAGTGGAAAGATGCCTGGTTGCTGATGCTATGCGGAGTTGCAGAATGGCGGTTCGATCCCCCGACCGGGAGATGGTGATCAACAAATTAAACTAACGGGTGCAACACTGTCGGCTAAGTTAGCACATGGAAATTGAAGCCGCACGTTGCCAGTGCGTCAATAAAATAAAAATACATATACTGCCAGAGCCGTGCTGGAGTCAGAGTACAATAGGCGTAAAAGCCTAGGACTGATTGTGACAGATGCATCCACAGATAGTCCCATATGAATCGTCAGTGTGTCAGTATATCAGACATGTGAAAGCTGGTCGGCCAATCCTTGACTTTTTTAGTCTTGGTGCGGTGGTCCAGTGGAAAGATGCCTGGTTGCTGATGCTATGCGGAGTTGCAGAATGGCGGTTCGATCCCCCGACCGGGAGATGGTGATCAACAAATTAAACTAACGGGTGCAGCACTGTCGGCTAAGTTAGCACATGGAAATTGAAGCCGCACGTTGCCAGTGCGTCAATAAAATAAAAAATACATATACTGCCAGAGCCGTGCTGGAGTCAGAGTACAATAGGCGTAAAAGCCTAGGATTGATTGTGACGGATGCATCCACAGATAGTCCCATATGAATCGTCAGTGTGTCAGTATATCAGACATGTGAAAGCTGGTCGGCCAATCCTTGACTTTTAGTCTTGGTGCGGTGGTCCAGTGGAAAGATGCCTGGTTGCTGATGCTATGCGGAGTTGCAGAATGGCGGTTCGATCCCCCGACCGGGAGATGGTGATCAACAAATTAAACTAACGGGTGCAGCACTGTCGGCTAAGTTAGCACATGGTAATTGAAGCCGCACGTTGCCAGTGCGTCAATAAAATAAAAATACATACATACATACATTTTCAGCAGTATCCGCCTATTGAGCGCCCGCTCAAATTAGCTTCAGGGTATTCAATAGAATATTTGCTGTCCTACATGTACTGGTATCTGTCAGCCTCATTTACAGTATAAACTAGTAGCTCCTTGTCCTATATTATGACCTTATAATTGCCTGCTTGATATTGTTCCACATCATGATTCATGACAATACCTGTAATTGAAAAACCTGTATGTATTTACCTTTAGATGATTCAAGTGATTTTAGTGTAAATACATGTAAGACTGCAACATAACGAGGAACAAACTTACATGTACTACGCAAGTATCTGCTACTAATGTGAGTACTCATAGTCTATATAGGTGTAGCTATGTCTACATGTACCTTAGTATCTCACATGTTCCCTTACCCCACAATTGTATGCTGGTATTGCAGATGCAGCCAGTCCTCATGTGCAATCCAGTCTCTGATTCCTACTGACATTCTGTTGCCCCCACTGGTATAGTAGTATAGTCTTGGTGCGGTGGTCCAGTGGAAAGATGCCTGGTTGCTGATGCTATGCGGAGTTGCAGAATGGCGGTTCGATCCCCCGACCGGGAGATGGTGATCAACAAATTAAACTAACGGGTGCAGCACTGTCGGCTAAGTTAGCACATGGAAATTGAAGCCGCACGTTGCCAGTGCGTCAATAAAATAAAAATACATATACTGCCAGAGCCGTGCTGGAGTCAGAGTACAATAGGCGTAAAAGCCTAGGACTGATTGTGACAGATGCATCCACAGATAGTCCCATATGAATCGTCAGTGTGTCAGTATATCAGACATGTGAAAGCTGGTCGGCCAATCCTTGACTTTTTTAGTCTTGGTGCGGTGGTCCAGTGGAAAGATACCTGGTTGCTGATGCTATGCGGAGTTGCAGAATGGCGGTTCGATCCCCTGACCGGGAGATGGTGATCAACAAATTAAACTAACGGGTGCAGCACTGTCGGCTAAGTTAGCACATGGAAATTGAAGCCGCACGTTGCCAGTGCGTCAATAAAATAAAAATACATATACTGCCAGAGCCGTGCTGGAGTCAGAGTACAATAGGCGTAAAAGCCTAGGACTGATTGTGACAGATGCATCCACAGATAGTCCCATATGAATCGTCAGTGTGTCAGTATATCAGACATGTGAAAGCTGGTCGGCCAATCCTTGACTTTTTTAGTCTTGGTGCGGTGGTCCAGTGGAAAGATGCCTGGTTGCTGATGCTATGCGGAGTTGCAGAATGGCGGTTCGATCCCCCGACCGGGAGATGGTGATCAACAAATTAAACTAATGGGTGCAGCACTGTCGGCTAAGTTAGCACATGGAAATTGAAGCCGCACGTTGCCAGTGCGTCAATAAAATAAAAATACATATACTGCCAGAGCCGTGCTGGAGTCAGAGTACAATAGGCGTAAAAGCCTAGGACTGATTGTGACAGATGCATCCACAGATAGTCCCATATGAATCGTCAGTGTGTCAGTATATCAGACATGTGAAAGCTGGTCGGCCAATCCTTGACTTTTTTAGTCTTGGTGCGGTGGTCCAGTGGAAAGATGCCTGGTTGCTGATGCTATGCGGAGTTGCAGAATGGCGGTTCGATCCCGCGACCGGGAGATGGTGATCAACAAATTAAACTAACGGGTGCAGCACTGTCGGCTAAGTTAGCACATGGAAATTGAAGCCGCACGTTGCCAGTGCGTCAATAAAATAAAAATACATATACTGCCAGAGCCGTGCTGGAGTCAGAGTACAATAGGCGTAAAAGCCTAGGACTGATTGTGACAGATGCATCCACAGATAGTCCCATATGAATCGTCAGTGTGTCAGTATATCAGACATGTGAAAGCTGGTCGGCCAATCCTTGACTTTTTTAGTCTTGGTGCGGTGGTCCAGTGGAAAGATGCCTGGTTGCTGATGCTATGCGGAGTTGCAGAATGGCGGTTCAATCCCCCGACCGGGAGATGGTGATCAACAAATTAAACTAATGGGTGCAGCACTGTCGGCTAAGTTAGCACATGGAAATTGAAGCCGCACGTTGCCAGTGCGTCAATAAAATAAAAATACATATACTGCCAGAGCCGTGCTGGAGTCAGAGTACAATAGGCGTAAAAGCCTAGGACTGATTGTGACAGATGCATCCACAGATAGTCCCATATGAATCGTCAGTGTGTCAGTATATCAGACATGTGAAAGCTGGTCGGCCAATCCTTGACTTTTTTAGTCTTGGTGCGGTGGTCCAGTGGAAAGATGCCTGGTTGCTGATGCTATGCGGAGTTGCAGAATGGCGGTTCGATCCCGCGACCGGGAGATGGTGATCAACAAATTAAACTAACGGGTGCAGCACTGTCGGCTAAGTTAGCACATGGAAATTGAAGCCGCACGTTGCCAGTGCGTCAATAAAATAAAAATACATATACTGCCAGAGCCGTGCTGGAGTCAGAGTACAATAGGCGTAAAAGCCTAGGACTGATTGTGACAGATGCATCCACAGATAGTCCCATATGAATCGTCAGTGTGTCAGTATATCAGACATGTGAAAGCTGGTCGGCCAATCCTTGACTTTTTTAGTCTTGGTGCGGTGGTCCAGTGGAAAGATGCCTGGTTGCTGATGCTATGCGGAGTTGCAGAATGGCGGTTCGATCCCCCGACCGGGAGATGGTGATCAACAAATTAAACTAACGGGTGCAGCACTGTCGGCTAAGTTAGCACATGGAAATTGAAGCCGCACGTTGCCAGTGCGTCAATAAAATAAAAATACATACATACATGCATGCATGCATACATACATACATACATACATTTTCAGCAGTATCCGCCTATTGAGCGCCCGCTCAAATTAGCTTCAGGGTATTCAATAGAATATTTGCTGTCCTACATGTACTGGTATCTGTCAGCCTCATTTACAGTATAAACTAGTAGCTCCTTGTCCTATATTATGACCTTATAATTGCCTTCTTGATATTGTTCCACATTATGATTCATGACAATACCTGTAATTGAAAAACCTGTATGTATTTACCTTTAGATGATTCAAGTGATTTTAGTGTAAATACATGTAAGACTGCAACATAACGAGGAACAAACTTACATGTACTACGCAAGTATCTGCTACTAATGTGAGTACTCATAGTCTATATAGGTGTAGCTATGTCTACATGTACCTTAGTATCTCACATGTTCCCTTACCCCACACTTGTATGCTGGTATTGCAGATGCAGCCAGTCCTCATGTGCAATCCAGTCTCTGATTCCTACTGACATTATGTTGCCCCCACTGGTAGAGTAGTATAGTCTTGGTGCGGTGGTCCAGTGGAAAGATGCCTGGTTGCTGATGCTATGCGGAGTTGCAGAATGGCGGTTCGATCCCCCGACCGGGAGATGGAGATCAACAAATTAAACTAACGGGTGCATCACTGTCGGCTAAGTTAGCACATGGAAATTGAAGCCGCACTTTTCCAGTGCGTCAATAAAATAAAAATACATATACTGCCAGAGCCGTGCTGGAGTCAGAGTACAATAGGCGTAAAAGCCTAGGATTGATTGTGACAGATGCATCCACAGAGTCCCATATGAATCGTCAGTGTGTCAGTATATCAGACATGTGAAAGCTGGTCGGCCAATCCTTGACTTATAGTCTTGGTGCGGTGGTCCAGTGGAAAGATGCCTGGTTGCTGATGCTATGCGGAGTTGCAGAATGGCGGTTCGATCGCCCGACCGGGAGATGGAGATCAACAAATTAAACTAACGGGCGCATCACTGTCGGCTAAGTTAGCACATGGAAATTGAAGCCGCACGTTGCCAGTGCGTCAATATAATAAAAATACATACATTTTCAGCAGTATCCGCCTATTGAGCGCCCGCTCAAATTAGCTTCAGGATATTCAATAGAATATTTGCTGTCCTACATGTACCAGTATCTGTCAGCCTCATTTACAGTATAAACTAGTAGCTCCTTGTCCTATATTATGACCTTATAATCGCCTGCTTGATATTGTTCCACATCATGATTCATGACAATACCTGTAATTGAAAAACCTGTATGTATTTACCTTTAGATGATTCAAGTGATTTTAGTGTAAATACATGTAAGACTGCAACATAACGAGGAACAAACTTACATGTACTACGCAAGTATCTGCTACTAATGTGAGTACTCATAGTCTATATAGGTGTAGCTATGTCTACATGTACCTTAGTATCTCACATGTTCCCTTACCCCACACTTGTATGCTGGTATTGCAGATGCAGCCAGTCCTCATGTGCAATCCAGTCTCTGATTCCTACTGACATTCTGTTGCCCCCACTGGTAGAGTAGTATCAGTGATAGTGGAGATCATGGAATGGTCAGCATGGTACGAGATAACTATTACTATAACTCTTCCGTTCCATCAAAACACACCGTCTTTCCATCACAGTAGCTGGCAATAGCCTTCAGCCATCCCACTCTTGCTGTCCATGTCTGTCCGGTTCCCGTGCTTATCTTGCAACAACTCTGTTAAGTCTAATCAACGTGCAATTCTATGTGATTATTGTGGTGACTGGGTGCATCTAAGATGCTCTCAAGGCCTAACTATTTCAAATTATGAAAAACTAGAAAACTCTGATGAGACATGGTGGTGTTTCCAATGTAATCAAACTATCTTCCCTTTCACTCACTTTGAAAATGATACCGAATTCATGCTTACTATTCTAGGTGCCAAATATTACTACAGCACATATATAAATACAAACATACTTGTAAACCCATTCAAATTAAACAGATCTGATCAATGCAAAAATTTCTCTGAAACCGATACTGATGACGAAGGTCAGAATTTTCCACTTTGTGATTATATACTTCAGAAAGAATTTAATGATAATATTCTCAAGAGCAAAGACACAATTTCTTTCTCAACAACCCATATTAACATTAGATCTCTCCTAAAAAACTTTGATAAATTTAATAATTTTATAGATCTTAGTTCTCATGAGTTCAGCGTCATAGGAATTACCTAGACCTGGCTAAAACCTGACTCACCTCTGGACTTAACTAACATGCACAATTATAAATTTATTGAGAAACACAGGCCCACAAAAAGGGGGTGGTGTAGGCATTTATATAAAGAACAATCTACAGTGTAATTTGAGAGATGATCTACTATCCATGACTGAAGAGCATATTGAAACTAATTTTATTGAAATTCCAATGGACAAAACAAAAAATAAACTTATCGGCGTTACATACAGACCTCCTAGTAATGACAATGATACATTTATCAAAGAAATCTGCCTATATATTAGGTGACTTTAATATTGATCTTGTAAGGGAATTAGCTGACGTTGGCGTGGATTAGATTACTGTACGATGTGAAACAACAATGCGTTTTATCCAAAAGACAAAACCTCAGTAATGATTATAACGTCATTAATCAAATGATTACCGGATATTTTATTTTGCCAAAATGCTCAACCCAAAATGGAAACGATAGAATAGATGTCTATGGGTATCTAAATGATTTCCATTATCAATGGTTAACCCTTTTCTTCGAAGGAAAGCTTATGGGACCGATTTGATGTGAATTCCAACACTTCCTTATCTTGGCTCGACGTATGGAAGAGTAATCTGCATTAGCATTTGAACTTTAACCTATTGATTCACAATATGGTGGTAATTAAGAGGAAATAAACAAAGACAGTTTTGAAAAATAATATTCATTCATTCTTGCCTACTTTCTGATCTGTTGTAAAATTATAGCAGTATTGTACAGTTGACATGATTGTTACAATTGATATATTATATGAATATAAAAATGATTCTGTTGAAGCAGGATTTCAAAATTATAACTACTGAAACCCTCAATGTCTTACGTTGAATATTCATAAACTAATTTGACCCAAAACAAGAACTCTAATCCTTGAAGTCATATCTAGATCGAAACGACCATTATCGATCCAACGGATTGATCCTGGTTGATCCAATCCATGCTTTTTTTGAGTTTTGATAACAATCACATCAAATCGATTTTTCGATCCGATGTCAGTTATATCAATCCTCAAAGAATATCACAGACGATTTGGTTCACTTCAGAAATCATAAATGCTCAAAATTCAGCATGTATGATTTTATGTCGATAAACTTAAGACTTAACGGTTCTTGGTTCAGAGTTTAACCTTGAAAATATTAATCTAATTAATGTGTTAATAGTTATGACAACAATCAATATAAAATTTTCATATAATAAATCAATAATATACGACCTGAATGTAGTATAGCTGTTGTAAATGCTCAATGGAAACAGTCATTTCTTTGTGGCTTGAAGACGAAAGGGTCCTGCGGACGAATGATCACAATACGAATTCTGATATCGTATTGAAGACGACGGAATGATGTGGGTGCACCCAGACGAACGCGTAACACAAACATATAAACGACCAGAATTTATCTTATGACGTAGGTGGATCTGAAATGCTGAATAGGCCTGGCCACGGGCCGCCAGAAGCTAAAGATGTGATGGATTAGCGAATGGCCAGAAGCTGGTTATCTGACCCACAACCCCGGTAACCAGGAGCTGGTTATCTGGTGATAGTTAATGATGGCCAGGAGCTGGAGACCTGGCTGCAGATGACAATACCAGGAGATGGAGACCTGGCTATAGCTGATATTACCAGGAGGCGGAAACCTGGCTACACATGATATTACCATGAGCTGGAGACCTGGCTACAGATGATATTACCAGGAGCTGGAGACCTGGCTACAGATGATATTACGAGGAGCTGGAGACCTGGCTATAGCTGATATTAATGACCCAAAGTCATGGAGAGATTCTTAGATGAAAGTTCATATTGTGCCCACAAATCAAAACGTATATTGACTGGACAAACGTGAATTAACTGTTAATGGGCCCTAAACTGAGATGGCGCCCATATCTATTTACGAATCTGTATGAGGACGGCTGATAAACTCATTTTTATATTTGAACTTCACAATGGAAACATTCTCTCAGCCATGCCGGTGTATATGGCCAGCGTAGAAATATATACACGTGAGACGATGGCTGCCTCCATCACAACTTCGCTAAGGCGCAACTAACTCTCACAAAGGCCAACCACCGAATACTTGTCGAGGCGACGATTTTAACACATGCACACAATGTATTGTGACCCGTCTGGATCACGCCGATATACAACAACATGTTGATTTTTAACTCCTACATAACTGCTCAAATAATCCATAGAGATTCCATACATTTTATAAATAATGAAATCTACATTGATTATAACCTAATCATAATAACAAATACAATTATCTTAATTCTAACTGATATAAATTTTGCATAAATGTAAATCTCGATTACGAATATCCCCTACGCTTTTATAATTGACATGAAGTAATTTATTTAATTAAATCAACCAGAGAGCATGCAAGACTGAATAACAATCTGTCTACCTATATTGTAGCGGATTTGGAGTCCAAATATGTTGCGGGTGGCATAAGCTAACGTGATTGTATAGACATGTGATTGTTATGTATGAACTTACGATCATATGATAGCAACCGTCGTCACAATCTACTAAAACAGCACAGTTTCTACACCTAAGACCTACTAAATTTATTAAAAACATCCAGCTTTTATCCATTGATAACAAAACCAACAAGAATTACTGAATTCTCAGCTACGGTTCTTGATAATATCCTCTCAAATAACACTCTAAGTGCCAAAAAAGGAATCAGGTATTTTTGTCGTAGAAACTCCGGATCATTTACCTACCTTCTATATAGAAAAACAAAACCATAGAGGAAAGCGATTTGAAAAAGAAGAAGTAACCTGTAGGGACTTCAAAAAGAAAAATATAGAATTGTTTAAAAATAACATGGCTAGTGTAAATTGGAATCAGGTAACTCAGTCACAGTCATGTGAAGATGCCTACAGCACCTTCTATACTATATGCTCTAAGATCTACGAATCTGCCTTTCCACTTAAAAACATTAAAAAGTTTAAACAAAATCCAACTAAACCCTGGATAACAAGAGGATTGATAACTGCCTGTCACAAGAAAAACAAGTTTTATCTGAATTTTATTAAATATCCGACAAAATTTAATGATTCACAATTCAAAAAATGTAGAAACAGGCGTGATCAAATAATCAGAACAGCAAAAATTAATTATTTTCATAATAAATTTGATGAACAAAAAAATAATATAAAAGAAACCTGGAAACTGATTAATTCATTACTGAACAAGAAAAAAAACTAATTCCGAAACATCGCGGTTTATTTACAATAATACATTCATAAATGACAAAAAGGAAATTTACAAAATACTAATGCAAATTAACACAACTAAAAGTGCTGGCATTGATAATTTTAAATGGAAAATATTCAAACACAGTGTTGCAGAAATACTAACTCCACTGGATCATATGTGTAATCTATCACTGACACAGGGTATATTTCCAACAAGACTAAAGGTTGCACGCGTTACACCACTATACAAAGCCAAAGCTGCATCTGACTTTACTAACTATAGGCCAGTCTCAGCAATTCCACTCTTCTCTAAACTCCTGGAAAAGCTGTATTTTAGTAGAATTACCAATTACCTAAGCAAAAACTCCATCTTATAGCCATCTCAGTAAGGTTTCAGAGAAAAACACTCTACTATGCTTGCCATTGTGGATATGATTGAAAAACTATCTATTTCCCTAGAGAATAATGAACAAACTTTGGGTGTATTCCTGGACCTTTCCAAAGCCTTCGATACAATTGACCATTCGATTCTATTACAAAAGCTTGCATACTATGGAACACGCAGCACTGCATTCAATTGGATACAGAACTACCTGTCAAACAGAAAACAATGTGTGCAATTCAATGGAGTCATTTCAGAATATAAAGAGGTAATCTGTGGTGTACGCCAAGGTTCAGTCCTTGGCCCCCTGCTGTTTCTCTTGTATATGAATGACATACCCAAAGTCTGTAACCATCTCTCTTTAATCCTCTTTGCAGATGATACTAATGCTTTCTGCAGCCATAAGGACATAGAAATCCTTTACAAACATGTTAATAATGAAATGGCAAAGTTAATAGATTGGTTTAAAGTTAACAAACTGCCCTTAAATGTAAGTAAAACCAACTATATATTATTTACAAAATCTACTAAATTAAAGGAAGCATCTCTCCCAAATTTACATCGACAACCAG
This sequence comes from Chaetoderma sp. LZ-2023a, assembly GCA_034401795.1. Classification (NCBI taxonomy): domain Eukaryota; kingdom Metazoa; phylum Mollusca; class Caudofoveata; order Chaetodermatida; family Chaetodermatidae; genus Chaetoderma; species Chaetoderma sp. LZ-2023a. The sequence continues at coordinate 7,823,927 of CM067360.1, read as the reverse complement.
ATAATACATGAAGCCCAATATGCCAAGTCCTTAGGAGTCTATTTGGATAAGAATCTGACATGGGAGAAGCATATTGAAGTCGTAACATCCAAGGTAGCAAAGAGCATTGGCATCATACGCCGACTAAAACCTTATCTAACACCGAATATTATTAAAAATCTGTGCTGCACAATGATACTTCCTGATTTCACTTACTGTAATGGTATCTGGACTAACACATCTGAAGCGAAACTAAAAAAATTAAAATCACTACAAAAGCAATCTATTAAATTATTTGCACAAACAGCAGGTGGCCAGGATATCTTTAAAGTAGAAAAAGTTCTATAACTCGAGGACATTGGAAGGCTTCAATTATACACAATTTTAAGAGACTTCCACAATGGTAACTTACCCTCTTCTTTAACCAGTATCTTTACGGTCAATACACAAATACACTCTCACAACACAAGAACACGAAATAACCTGCTCACAAGACACCACCAAACAAAAGCAGCTCAACAAAACCCCTCAAATATAAAGCAATACAATTATGGAATAACACAGATACAAAGACACGCACAGACATTATTACTCTACAGTCATTTAAACAGAAGATCAAAAATATGATTATAAACACATACTAGGCCCTTACAAAAAACAAAAAAACAAAAACAACCAATAAAAAACCAAAAACCTCCCGAAAAACTTACAAAAAACCCACACCACCATGGCATTATCATACTTGCACCCAGTCACCAAAGAAATAATAATAATAATAATAATAACTTTAATTAGCAAGATAAGCATACCTATGTACCTGTAAATATGTTGTCTTTCTGTCCCATGTCCCATGTCTCTTGTTCGTCTTTTAGGACTAGGTTAAACCTGAACTAATTGTGTCATATATTTTATAGTGTCAGTCCTTCATATATATAGTTCCTTGTAGGGGTCCACCATCTATATAGGCTCTGCCTTTGGTGGACGACCTGTTGTGTATTTACAAATTGTACATTTTATATCAAAATAAATGAATCTGAACTTGAACTTGAACTTGAGACATTTACCCACGGCAACACTTTACAATATCGAATGCGCGTCGTTTGAGCACGCCATATGGGAGTCATTCTACGATGGGGGTAATATTACATAGTACACCGGCAAGTGTCGGTTATATGAGTCTGTATTTTACCCATTGTCATCTGCTGCAGTAACTTGGAACGCCGGTGTATGACAGTTCACACTTAAAAGAAGCGAAGATCATCTTAAACTACAATAGAGTGCTGAATATTGAATAGACACCATCATATGATTCGTGGAAGATTGCAGTCATCTACTAAAGTAGATAGTAAGCGTGATAAATAGTGAATTAGATGTTCGAATTAATTGACAGAACTAGTTTTCGTATTTTGTAAATCTAATTTGCAGCTGCTCTCCAAATTATGAATGTTTTAAATGCACCATGGACATTTAAATCATATTAGTAAGATACCGGTAATTATACCTTTATTGACCAGTAGAAAGTCAATTTTATTACTCTTTTCAATCTCCATTTGCAGGCCAAGAGAAACCTGTCTACAGCCACTGCATCAGTGGCTACTTTCTAGCCCTGTCCTCTCACATGTTAATGGTATCTGATTAATTTCCCGACACCCTTTGAACTCATAGGCCAGTAAATTAGCATCTTTTGAGTTCTTACTGTCCTCATGTTAACTGTCTTCTCCAGTAAATTAATATATTTTAGGATTTTATTAGGCAACTTCTAAAGGGATTCTATTCTCGTCTCAAATCATAATGTTGTATTGTACTGGCAGATTATTTATATGTACATAGATTACGTATACTTTATTTCCTGCATATCCGCCAGCATTGCAAGAGGTTACATGAGGTTACTTTGTCCTTTTTAACTCACTTAGCCAGTAAATTTGCCTAGTTTGGGATATTAGTCAAACATGAAAATTTTTCTCAAACACGAACTGACGAGTGGGTAGGTCTGCCCCTGCTTTGACCTTACTACGCCGTACACTGACGCTGCATAAATACTAAACTTACGGAATGCAACAGATACAGCTGGGGCTGTTTACAAAATCATGCTTGCCACAAGCAGTGGTGAACCTCAGCAGGGGCCCAGTACCCCATGGCTACTAGATTTTAGGCTGGTGGGCTATAGGTAACACAATTTCAAACTCAGTAGCCCAGGTGGCGTCCCAAATTTTTCCATTCCTACTTTAAGATTGTGAACAGAAAATGATTTTATATATCTGACAACTCTATTACAGGTTGACCCAGTTTCATTAACCATTTTAATCATTCAAAAGAACAATTTACAATGTATAACGTATTCTGTCGAATATTTTAAAATTGATGTGACTGGAAGACATTGCTTCCTAACATGGTTAAAAAGCTAAATCTTTATCACTGGCCACAAGTCACAGCTAGACTTATGCCATCTTTCATCTCAAATACTTATCTGTATATTTACATGTACTTCAAGATATTCAAAAATTATATTTCATAGTTTCAGTAGCGTAACTTAATGATTGCCCTCCTGCCCGGGGCAGGTAAAAAACATGGAGGGCAGTTCAATCTCATAAATGGACTGCCCCCATGGGTAGTTAGATTTGGAGTAGAGAAAATAAAGTAATATACATATATGCAATTGGCAATAGAAAAATTCATAATTTCTGCTAAATTACAACAATACTGCAATGCTTTAACTCATCCCAAGTGTCAGACATGCATATTATAATAGTTTGATGCGATGTCTGATTGATTGTTGTCATTTTTACTCTCAATTAAAATCTTAATTGACATATTTTGTCCATCAAAGGCTTACATCTAACCAAGGATCATTGATGCACAACTGAGTCAGGGCAGTTGAACATTTTCCATGGCAATTGCTTTTCAAATCCAGACTGCCCTAACGGCAGTCATCTGAATAAGTTAAGTTACACCACTGACTGAGTCTGCACATGTATACAAAATGTACATATACATGTAGATGGTGTACAAGTATTACAACATACTCTGTGCATCAATGTTTGTGCAACCCATTGACTGAGGCCATCCGTAAATAATAGTTTGGTTGTCCTCTCCCTACCCATCCTAAATAAAACCTGCCTACTCAAATTTTGTTTGTAGTTTCCTGTGAATTTTTAAAAGGTTTTCTGATGTAAGTTCATTCCCCCAATTTAATTCACTCAATTCGTCAAAGTGGGATCATAAAACCTTTAGAAACTGCTTGCTTTATAGTTTCTGTTTCAAATTCAAAGGAAAAAAACTTGAAGTTTTGTTCTTTAAATTAAATTTTGTAATCTTTTATTGGAAATCGCTTATACATGTATTCATGTATCTACATGTACATCACAAAGACTCGAAGAGCCCGAGAGCTACATGTAGCAGAAACTAGGAAAGCTACATGTAATAAGTTACAAGAAATTTAACTAGAATGCGTCGTCAATGGCACACTATCACAAATCTACACGCTTTCCCCAATGTTGATCTTTTGGCCATGCCACGTCCACCATCCCCAAGGTTACAATATTTGACATTTTGATCCTGCCCCCACCCCATCCTAGGGGCAAATACAAAAAATATCAGCTTTCCACACCTTTTCACTTGTCCTTCAAGATATTTAAGGGAACATTGGTACATCGCTTTAATATAAGGAGTTGCAAAGCAAGTTCGAGTTTCAGACATTTTCGTCAATTTTCATGGAGTTATGCCCCCCTTTCATCTTATGAAATACGAAAGATATTAGTTTTCTGCACCTTTTTTGCGGTCCTTCAAGGTATTCAACTGAGAATTGGTACATTGCTTTATAATGAGAAGTTACAGACCCGGTTCAAGTTTCACGTGTATACGTCAATATTTTATGGAGTATGCCCCCTTTCGACCCGTTTTCCGCACTTTTTTCGATCTCCTTCAAGATATTTAATGCTTTAATGTGAGAAGTTACAGAGCAAGTTCGAGTTTCGGACATTTTCGTAAATTTTTCATGGATTTACATGTATGGCCCCGTTCGTCTTTTTTCGCAGTCCTTCAATGTATTCAACTGATAATTGGTACATTGCTTTATTATGAGAAATTACAGATCACGGTCCAGCTTCACACGTGTGCATACATTTTTGATAGAGATATGTCCCCTTTCGGCTTATGAAATACAGACATATCAGCTTTCAAGACTTTTTCGTTCTCGTTCACCATATATAACTGAAACTTTGTATATTGCTTTGTTGTGTGAGAAGTTACAGATCAAGTTCGAGTTTCAGCTGCTTCTGTCAATTTTTAATGGAGTTTTTGAATGTCAATCTCTAAAGATTTATGTCACCAGGTATGGGACATGTATGTATTGCAAAGCAATACTTACAGAATGTTTGTTCTACATACATGTATCTTTTACTTGTTCCAGTAGCGAATGAGCTGTTGTACCTTTTTAGCTTGACTTTACGAAGTAAACGACCTATTGCAATACCCTGCTCGTCCGGCGGCGGTGGCTAATTTGCGTTTAGCTCAACTTCTGTTTATATCTCATGTTTGGTTAATCATACTGGACCCAAACTTGGACACATGCTTCCTTATAATGACACGTCATCACACAATGACGTTAATATCAAAAGGTCAACGGTCATGGTCACTGTGACCGTGGTAAGAATTTTTTTTTTAACTTTAACATTTTTCGTTTAGCTCACCTTTTCTGTTTATATCTCATGTTTGGTTAATCATACTGGACCCAAACTTGGACGTATGCCTCCTTATAATGAAACAGCATCATACAATGATTTTAGGGTCAAAAGGTCAAAGGTAACTGAAATGCATGTCGTTCGTCAACTTTTGTTTAAAAACGCTACTCATTAACTGCTTGGCAGATTTCAACCTAATTTGGCTGGATGGAAGGACCCTATGGGGTTAGGCTTCTGAATTTATATATAGAATTTAGATCAATGGTAAATTAATGGGGTGCAACATGACATGACACAATGATGTTGATGTCAAAAGGTCAAAGTCAATGTGACCTTGGTAAAACACTTTTTCAACTTTAACATTTTCCATTTAGCGCAACCTTTCTGTAATTCTAATTTTCTTTGTCATTTGGCATAATATATTATGGCAACCTTAATCTGCGGCCGCCAACCTGAAAATGCATGAAATGACATCATAGGTTGCCATTTGGGCAACTAGATCTTTTCTAACCCTGCTTCAGAACTTGTTCACAGAATTTTGATTGGTCAAGTTTATTGATGAAAACCTTAGATTTGATGATAAATTTACGTAAAATTGTTAAAACATTACTCCTCCTTAACCGCTTGGTGGATTTCAACTTACATGTACTTTGGGTGGATGATCCTTTGGGGCTAGGCTTCAGAAGTGGTATACACAATTTTGATTGGTCAATATTTTTGGGTGGAAATCTTCGATTATGTAATTGTCAAAATGCTACTCATCATTAACTGCTTGACAGATTTCAAACATGGTGGGTTGGACAGAACCTATCGCAGTAGACTCCAGAACATCTGTTCAGAATTTTAATAGGTCGGATTTTTTTTGTGAAAATCTAATAAAATGAAAAATTTACTGGAAATGGTCAAAATGCATCTCCCCCATGACCGCTTGGTGGATTTTATCCAAATTTGGTTCGAACGATTCTAAGTGGTAGGCTTTAGAACTCTTATACAGAACTTTTGTTGGTCAATTATTTTGATGGCCATTTGGATTGAAAACATTTTTCCAGAACCATTGAAAATGCTACTCCTTAATAAATGACCCGATTTCAACGAAACTTTAGTGGAATGATCCTAAATGTATCATGGTAGGCTTCAACCTATCAAACAAGAATTTTGACTGGTCAATTTCTTTGGTGACCATCTTTGTTTTTTTAAATAATTATCCATCATGTCTACCAGTAATTAAATGCAAATCGTTTAAATGCAAATGATCCAGGTGGGCAGTACAGGCCGTTGGGCCTCTTGTTGATAAGAGTATTGATTATTAAGTCGTCTATATTTATTGTATGTTTAAACTCAAGCTTCATAGTGACTGTTCATTGCAAAACCGTAAAGTTTAGTTTCATGGTTGCATTTGCAACATGTTCAATCAATGTTGTTCAATAAACAGTATACCAATTCAGTCTAATAAAGATCTTGAGGCTCATCAGAAAAGGTTAATAATTGATTTTAATTTGATTAATTACATGATTTACTACATTTGTAACTTTCAGCTCTTGGAAAGTTTATCTTTGATCATCTGGCGGGTGTTCTGGTTTTGCTATTACTCAATCATGAATGGATTACTTCTAAATATGGTAAGAATGTTGATGGTAACAATATATACCATGCAGATGAGGATGTCGTTAATAAATATGTTATAGTCTTAAATATGTACAGCAGTAAGTTAGAATTCCATAAGAGGTGATGTAGAGGTGTAAAAAATCAATCTTATTAAATACATGTAAGAGCGACGCGGAGGCAGGAGCGTAATACATTTATCTCATTATCACCACTTGTTTTGGAAACCCCCCCCCCCAGATCTGATGGGATATTGCAAATGCCTGTGCAGGGCTTCCACTAGTGGAAGTCCGGGAGTCCTATACTCCCAAAGTTAAGGTTTGGACTCCCCAAAAACATACATAGACTTCTTAATTTTTGGCCATGACATCTCTAAAAACAATGATTTTAAACAATTTACATGTACTTGAACCAATTTAGACTTCGATGTTCTTCCAATAGCATTACTTAGGAAGTCCCAGACTTCCTGTGTTTAGAAATTAACGGAAGCCCTGAGCCTGTGTCTGTCTGTCCACCTATCTCCCTCGAAAGCATTTAGTGGAATTCAACCAAATTTGTTATGTGGGGTTTAGTGTTGCACCCATGGCAACGATTCAGGTGGACAATTTGACTTTTTGGACCCTTTCCACTATATGGGACTGCTTAATGTAAGGGAACATTTGCGTTTCCAGGTGGCCAATTGCCCCCCCCCCCCCAACCCCGGCGACACTGGGGTGGGGTTGTTGCATGGTGGAGTGTGGAGAGGTGGAGTGGGGCGAGGTAGGCCCTAGAACCTCTTTTAAGAATTTTGATTGATCAAATTTTTGGGTGAAAACATAATGGAAATGGTCAAAATACTCCTTCTCCATAGCTGCTTGACATGTTTCAACCAAAGCTCACTAAATTGATTCTATGGTGGTAGGCTCTAGAACTTCTTTTCAGAATTTTGATTGATAAATATTTTGGGTGAAAATCTTAGATGAAAAATTTACCGGAAATGCTCAAAATACTACTCCTCCATAACTGCTTGACATATTGCAACCAAATTTGACTAGATTGATTCTATGGTAGTACACATAGCCTCTTAATTTGAACTTCTTTTCAAAATTTTGATCGATCAATCTTTTGCATGAAAATCTTAGACCGTATTAAAAAATCTACCGGAATTTGTCAAAATGCTACTCCTTAGCTGCTTGACATATTTCAACCATATTTGAATAGATGCATTCTAGGTAGTAGAACTCTGGAACTGCTATTCAGAAAATCACTTTCCATATGATAAGGTACATGTGTAACTTTGATTGAATTACTAAAACATTGAGAATTCTTTGTGCAGGGTTATGTAAAATCCAAAATGGCCACCAGACAGCCAGTTTAAAAATAAATTGGTTTCCATTGGAAGACCATCATTAATACATACAACACTTTAACCCCTTTAATGGCTAAGATTTTCCAAGAAATGTTTTGCTTAAGTGAGCGACCAAGTCTATTTTTGAAAATTTACAATTGCTGGCTCGATTATTGAAGCAGTCATTCAAGTAATAACATTTCAAAAATAGTCTAGTTGCAGGAAAATAGACATTTCACACGATCACTGCAGAAGCCAGTTTTGGCCCGCTTGAGCACTACATGTACAATTTTCTGAAAAGTCCCAACTCAGGACTTTATATAAACGAGTTTAGTCCCATGAACACGCTGTTATTTCTAAAGGTCCTAGCATTTTCCAATGTTGGCATTCTACACAACCTATTGTATGCATGCTAAAAAGTCCCAGATTTCCCCAAGGCTGGTACTTTAAAAAATAGAATACATATGTTTAAATGGTCTAGCTGTTCCACTGTTCTTCTTCTTTTCGTTCGCTGATCATACCGCCAGTCCTAAAGTGACTATCGACATGATCATAAGCGCTAAGTGCGTGGATCCATGGTTTATTAGAGTGCGCCGTGTGGCCTGGAACCTCCGTCTTCAGCACTCGAGGTTTCTGTCAGGGTTACCTCACCCTTACCTCCTTTACCCGCCTCTTATGACACGCAGAGGATACGGAAGGTGTATTCTAAGCCCCACCTACAGGGCAGCTTTTCCACTGTTGAAACTCGGGACATCCTATAATCCCAGGAATCAGGAAAAAGCCAAGAATTCTTTTCCGCAGTGTACATGCCATGTTATAGGAAAGATAACTCATACCATATTAATTACAATACATAAGCATTGTATTCACTACATGTACCACTATTTAAGGCCAATACTACAGCCATCATTACATACTGTAGATATTTCTTTAGTAGGACATACAGATTTGTTTATTTTTTGCAGATTAACCATCTTCATGTCAGTCATTTTAAATAAGAATCAGATGTCAAGGAACAGTCTTTCATCTGATGTCACTTTGTTTTCAATCGTGTTTTCAATTAACTGGCCATAGCAAAATGAAAAATGAGGCTTTGCGATACTCGGCTCCAGATAATTGTCACACGTAAGTTTTATATATAGTAATTGCTATGTCCGTGCATGTGTCTGGGAATGTGTGCATCTGACCCGACTTTTTGTTCGGACCATATTTTCTGGAAATGGTTTTTCCCATATAGGCACCGTTTGAACTACGGTATATGAATGCATCATGACCTAAAGGCGCGTCATGTATCAAAAGTAGGTGAGCATGACTTAATGTTCTTGTCCAGGCTGTAGTTTCAAGGTTTTGTCTCGCCTTCAAAGCGGAAAGCGAGAGATATGTGTCACTTTTATGGCGGCGATGATGGCGACAACAATGTTAAGTTTTTGCGATTAACCAAACGTCTCAATATTTTAGGATCAGTTAATCCTATTAGAACTAAACTTGGCTATGTGATTGCCTATACTTTTAGGAAGCAGCGTGATGATACTGAGGTCACAAGGTCAAAGGTCAAGGTCACTGTTTAGCAAACTTCTCGTTTTATCTTTCAGGATTGATTAATCCTATTGGAATTAAACTTGGATACCATGTTACCTATAATGTTAGGAAGCAGCATGCTGATATGGAAGTCACAACGGCAAGGGTCAAGGTCATTCTGACCTCTACAAAACTTTGGTATTTTTCAATGTTAAGTATGTATGTACATGTAGGCTTAGCAAACCTTATATCATGCTATATTTCGGGACTGCTTAACCCTAATGGAACACAACTTGGGTACATGGTTGCTTATAACAGGCGGATACAGGATGGTGACATGGATGTCACCAGCTTAAAGGTCAAGGTCATTCTGAGCTTGCTATTTTACCTCTGTTTTTTCAACTTTAAGTTTTTCCATTCAGCAAATCATTATATTTCAGGATTGGTTAATCTCGATGCCTGCCACCGTACACACCTACGCATCATCACTGGACACCGATGGCCAGACAGCAAATTTCCAATTATGCACTCTACAAGATGTGTAATACGTCGTTGCTGTCTGTAAAAGTCGCCCAGCAACAATGGTTCATGTTTGGCCATGTGCTAAGGATGCCAGAAGAGACACCAGCACATAGAGCCTTGGAATGAGCCCTACTCGGAGCTAGCAAACACAAAGCCAGGATAGGACGTCATTGCATAAATCTGCCAAGCATGCTACGAGGTGACCTCAAGAAAGCATGACTCGGTACACTCAAGTCAATGCAGATTTAAAATGTTTACTACTACAGCCACAGAATAAAGTAATCATACAACATTTCTGGAAATCTTAAAAGCATACTCATTAACCACTTGATGAATTTCAAGCAAACTCGGTGGGAAGGACCCTATATAAATGTTATGCTTTAGAACTTGTATCTAGAATTTTGATTGATCAATTTTTTTGACGACCATCTTAAATCTTTTTTTAAATGACGGAAAATCTTTTAAAATGCTACTCCTCATTAAATGCTTTACTCCTCATAACTGCATGGGCAATTTCAACCAGACTTGGCTGGAAGAATACCAACCTAAATTTTGATTGGTCAATTTTGCCAGCAGCCTTCTAGGATTTTATGAACATTTCAGGATACATGTATCAGTTAAAATGCTGCTTTTTAACTGCTTGAACAATTTCAAGCAAACTAGTTTGATAGGACTCTATAGAGTGATATGCTTCAGAAGTTATATACAGAATCCTTTTCTATTGTTTCGGTGGCCATCTTGAATTTTCTGAAAAATGGTGTGAAATCGTTTAATACGTTAATACTCATTAACTGCTTGGGCAATTTGAACTAGACTTGGCTTGAAGGATACCAGCCTGGGTTAGGTTTAAGAACACGTATATACAAAATTTTGATTGGTCAATTTTTCTGGTGGCCATTTTGGATTTTCTGAAAATCACTTAAACACCTACTCCTAAGTAACCACTTGAACGATTTCAAACAAACTACTGGAAGGACCCTAGAGTGGTATGCTTCAGAGCTTGTATGCAGACTTTTGATTGGTCAATTTGTTCTGCAGCCATCATGAATTTTCCAAAAAATGCCTGGAAATCATTTAAAGCGATACTCCTCATTAACCGCTAATGCTCCAGTGGCCATCTTGTTCTCCAAAATGACATCTCAGGAACTGATGTACAGATCAGGCTCAAAATCATTAGATTTAATTCAATTGATAACTAAGGATGATTAAAGTTTGTTCAAGAGAACTTAATCCTTGATAAAACATATTGTCATAATGGTATTTTCTTTTCGTTTTTGACTGGATGACTGCAAGGTTTAATCTGATCGTGTGGTCATCGTTCATCATTAATTTCCCACTAAAAATTGAGTGTACTGAATTCCCAATTTTTATTTTATGTCTTGTTGCTGCTGAATTTAAAGTTCTATGTCTGTTCAAATGCTAATGGTTCAAATGTTAGGGGCATTAACATTTGTTCAACAGAAGTTGATACGTAAAAAAACATGGCCGCCATGAACCAATCAAAGTGTAACATGCTTGGTGGCCATATTGGATATTTGTATTTGACAGATTTTGAAGACGAAATTGTTTTTATATAGGTTTTTAGCTTACCTGGCCTAAAGCCAAGTGAGCTTATGCCATTGTGACCATCCATCACTTGTCCATCAGCTTTTCCTATAAGCGACTTCTTCTCATGAACCACTGGGCCGATTTTAATTATATTTCACAGGTTACATTCTTTGAGTATATAGATTCAAGTTTGTTCAAAGGAAGCCGATCTTGGAGCTTGACCGATTTTTAGAAATGTATTTAAATATTTTCTCAGAAACCGCTTTGGGGGTTTAATTCAAAACTCATGAAATATCATCTAGGGCAAGAGCTGAACCAAGTTTGTTCAAGGGAGCTTGACTTCATCTCCAGAACCTTTCAAGAACCGAAATGTGGGAGATATGATTAGGGACTTAAAAGACCTTTAATGTTTGTTCAAGGGAGGTTGATCCATCAAAAACATGGCCGCCATGGAGCGATCAAAATGTAGCATGGTTGGTGGATATACCGGTATCGGATTTTCTTATTTGATGGATTTTGAAGCTGAAATAGGTTTTATCTAGTTTTTTTGGGTCTGCTGATTTCAAATTTCCCACTCTCGAAACTGTCGGATAAATGGTTTGGCAGCCGTCTTTGATCTTTTCCCCACCAAAAACTCCCATACTAAAGCAGTGGGAAATTGAAAATGTCTTTCAAGTATATTTGGCAGAAAGCATCAGTGCATAGAGATCCAAGTTTGTTCAAACGAATTCAATCAGTCTGGCCAGTGACTACCTTGGATTTTGGCAAATTTTTAGAAATGCCTATAAAAATTTTCTCCGAAATCGCTTAGCTGATCGATTCCAAACTCATAAAATATCATCTAGGGCAAAAGCTTATCCCAGTTTGTTCAAGGGAACTTGATTGGCCAAATAGTTGAGTGGCCATCTTGGATGACCTAGTTTTCTTGACAGTGACTTATTTTCCAGTCCCGCTAAACACTTTAGGCTGAAATCTGATTAAGGACTAAGGGCCATTAAAGTTTATCCATGGGAAGTTGATACATGAAAAAACTTGCCCACCGTTGATCAATTAACATTTAGCGTGTTTGGCGGCCATCTTGGATTTTCTGAAAATCATATAAAAGACTACTTATTGACCACTGGGCAAATTTTAATAAAACTTGGCTAAACATTCACAGAAATTAGATTGGTAAATTTTTCCATTGGTCATCTCATTTTGTTATGTTGTGCCAGTGGCCAATAATACAGGTCCCTTTGGGGACATTATAAATTGTCTTCTCTAGAATCCACTGAATCGATTTCAAATATATTTGCCAGAAAGCATCCTTAGACCATTGAGATCCAGATTGTTGAAACAAAGTTGATCAGCCAATTTGCCCAGCAGCCATCTTGGATTTTGGCTGACTTTTTGAAACACTTTTAAAAATCTTCAGAATCCTGTTGTGGGACTGATCTAAAATTCCTAAAAGGTCATCTATGGCAACAGCGGATCCAAGTCTTTTCAAGGGAAGTTGATTGGCCTCGTGTTTAGTTATTATCTTGAATGACCTAGTTTTCGTGAAAACGACTAGTACTACAGACTTGCTGAACGGATCGGGCAGAAATTTGGGCGATATGATTAGGAACGAAGGGCCATTAAAATCTATTCAGCAGACGTTTATACGTAAAAGAACATGGTCGCTGTGTTCTTATTATAATTCTGGCCAACTCCTTCAGGTTCTACTAATAGTTTCTAAATATTAAATTAATTCTTCTTAAAAATCGATTACGATATCCAAAAGCAATCATCTTGCAAGGATACTACTACTACTACTACTACTACTACTACTACTACTACTACTACTACTACTACTACTACTACTACTACTATTATTACTACTACTACTACTACTACTACTACTACTACTACTACTGAGCTACCACTACTACATGTACTACTACTACTACTACTACTACTACTACTACTACTACTACTACTACTACTACTACTACTACTACTACTACTACTACTATATTTTCTCGCATCAATTTTGATTGCTTTCAATTCTGCTGCTTTAACACACTGCACCAGTGTGGGCATAAATGGCGTCTCACTGTCGACTCACTGCATCAGTGTGAGATGCACTTAAATGTTTATTAGCCTACTCTCTATCATTTCCATTATTCTTCATTTTTGTAGATGCAGCTCGGAAAACATTATCACAAGATCCACGGGCCTGTGTATCCACAGAGCAATCACTGTATAGATTCATAATGTAACTGGAAATGTCGGAGTTATGAGTGGCATAATAGGCGACAGATTATAAGCCTATCAACTGATGAGCTAAATATGCAATAAAGCCACGATGAAGAAACAGAGTGATCAACTGTTCCATAAACAACCACCAGCCCTTTTCAGAACATATTTGTGTTTTGCAAACAACTAATGACCCTTTTCAGACCCAACTAGTTACATGTACAGAGAACTTATTGTGTTTGATAAACTACCAACAGCCCTATTCGGAGAGAGAGAGAGAGAGAGAGAGAGAGAGGAGAGAGAGAGAGAGAGAGAGAGAGAGAGAGCGCGCATTGAGCCTAGCTATTGCCATGAAAGTCACTGATCTTTATGTCAGAGCCTATAGTTGCCTTAAAGATGAACGCGCTTCTTAAAAGGAAGGAGTTTACCTCGAACAAATTGTCACCTCAAAATCTACTCTCCCTGTAAAACTGACTGGGAGACCATATCAGCTTATTGCCTTAGACCATGTTTCCATCATGTGTTCATTTTGAAAACACAAAGTCTGCTGGAGACGAAAAATGTAAGTGCTACCGCACACATGGGTCCACCACCAAATATATATTTTAAATGCTTATCAATAATAATAATAATAATAATAATAATAATAATAATAATAATAATAATAATAATAATAATAATAATATACACGTAGTCATATTTTTGAAGGAATAATACATTATATATGCCATCTGTATGATGAATATCAACACAACTTTCATTTTCTATCCTTTTGGACAAGCATGCTTTATCTACATGATAGTGCATGCTTGTGCAGCAGGCCACACATGAAAGCCTCACCCAGGTAGCGATAGGCTAGTTTATAGTAATATTTATTATTCATTCAAATATCTTATTATATTTTTAGTTGTGAATTGACAACGACAGTACAGCTCAGAAATAACTTACCATGTGGCCAAAAATAAATAAAACGTACTGTTGAATATTTTGACTATAATTGGTTAAAAGCAGCACTGCCCATTTAATCCAATTATGTTCAAAATGTACGACAGCGCTTTTCTTAACAACTAACATGTTTATGTTTTTGAAACGTGTTAACTTATTTATGAATTGTACTGTAGTATGTCGTCGGTCTGTCACATTTTTGGCAAAGATACATATACTTGTTACTGATGCTTATTAAACTTTAAAAAATATTTTGTTGGTGGGAATATCATGTTTCATGGCACATACATTACATTGTCTGACTATGCATTTCTAAAATTAACACAGAGTTCACATCATGATGAATGTGAAGGATAAGTGAATGTTGTATCTGACTTTGAGCACGTTTTATAGCAAGGGTAGATTTGATTTCAGAAGCTCTGCAATTTAGCACTGAGTTTGAGGTGAGTACTTTTTCACACAAAATCCTTAATACGAATGCTCAGCTTTAATGCTAAATACATGTACTTAAAGATCTCATATATTGTTAAATGTATCCTAGCTAAATTCAGCACTATTTCTTATTTAAAATGGACACTAATTAACTTGGAGTGTAACCGCCTTTTTGGATCTAGATATTTGCTAGTGCCATTATTTCGGATTCTATTGTCTTCCCCTTGATTGATCGAAAGTGATTGCATCAATGATTTATAGCCAAATTGTTATCAAATCTTGACCCATAGACAATTGTATTATCGGCTGATTATTTTAACAACAATTTGATGGAAAGCTGTTGCTGCTATACGGCAGCACCTGTTTTCAGTAAACTTGTTATAAATATATTTCTTTTCACTTACACCATAGGAGATATACAACCAGTATTGAACAATGCTATGCACTTACATGTACTCCACGCTTCCCGTGGAAGCCAACAGAAGAATGACTTACGAGAATGGTTTTATACCAACAATTGCGCACCGGCGAAGACAAATGGCGCCAGCAAATGTCTATCTAAAATTGGTGGCTACACTCCTAGTTAGTTAAAGTGTCCATAAAGCAACACATAGTCCTAAATTTAGTTTGGATACATTTACTTATCTTTTATTGATCAAGATATGGGAACTTTAAGCCATGCCTGTCATGTTCGTAACTTTGACCTGCAGCATCTATGGAGTATAGGTTAATGCTAAATAAAGGTTTACTGGGTCATCTAAACCAGGCATCGTTCTGTTAACATGTTTAGTTAAACCCTACGTCCTAATGCATTGCACACAATATACCTCAACTCGTGGATCAATAAAACAATGAAACTAGTTAGGTGATTAATCCTTTTCCCATTAGTATCTAGACTTGTCTGAGTCTTCTCTGACACCCAGCTAGGTCTGTAAAAGATATTTGGATTTACCATCATGATATCCAATACCTGTCGTCAGGCCTGGTGAGTGTCAGAGAAAACTTAGAGCAGATCAGATAGGCCAGATACACCTACAGACCAGATAGAAAAGTCCATGGATAGCAATGTAAGACATTTATTCTGCATTTATTCTAAAATTATACCGCCATGAGCCATCACCAAAAAGCAAACTAGCTATATAATGGCAAAACCCTCCATTAGTTACACATTTCCGCTACACACAGCTGGATAAATACTGTACTGGCTACACCACTAAAGCAATCCAGCTACATTTCTCAAGTTTGCCATCCATTCCAGCTACACACCTGCCGATGGCTACCGGAACATCTAATCCCGGCTACACAACCTGAAAATCTGGATACACTAGCCATAATCTGGCTACACATTGTCTATCCCGGCTGCAAAATCAATTGCGGTCACACCTATTCGTGTAGCCGCATCTGGAAGAGCATAAAAGGAAGGCCCAAACCGTGTCATGGCATCCAGACTCAAACTTACACACACGTTCGCGTCAGGACAAAATAAGCGCTATCAAGCTTCTTGAAGAAGTAAGACATTTATTCTGTTGAATATTCTGAATGTAACTGCCCAGTCTCTGAGATGGCATACATTAATAGACCTTTCCAGTTTTAGCTATGCCTCGTCCAGCCCTAGTTAAGCTCCGCCCAGAACCCGCTTGTGTTGGATTGATCGATCACTGAACTTCTTGACTATCAATTTCCAGAAAACATTACAGAGAAACCTGCCGAATATTTTTAAAACTAATTTGAATGGGTGCTGTTGCTGCCTAAAGCAGCAACAGTGCCCAGTGAAATTAGGTTCGAAATAATCAACAGAATGCTTATTAAATGGTAAAAAAACAATTTGTACAACGGGTGACCAGATTAAGTGTTAAAGACGGACTATTGTCGAGTCATTAATGACGTCACGTAGCTGATTATGACATCATATGATTGAGTGATGAAATGGATTCATGAATTTCATGGTGCATGTATATCCATTTTGCTTATCCTGTCTTCAGTATATTAAAGACATACGTGTAACAACATGCCTCAGTTTCTATTTACATGTAGTTGTATCGAAAATGATATTTCTACCTTTTATCAGGCTGGCCGAACCTGGCAATGGCTATTCTAGGATTTTAACAGCAGGGGCAAACATGAACTTTGGGAGTATAGGACTCCCAGACTTCCACTAGTGGAAGCCCTGTCATGCGGTTCTAACTGATACACTGTTTACAAGGAAATTGGCAAAAATCATGAGTTTTTGTGTTCAAAATGCATAGAGGTGGGCGTCATAAGAAGAATGGATGGCAGACAGCTGCCATGACAGGTGAGCTAAATGTAATGCTGGTTAACCCTTTCACCGACAAATAGCTGGAAAAAATTAGATTCTTTCCAATATAAATCTTGTTCTGTTGAATATTTTAAAATTAATTTGGTTGGAAGCCATTGTTGCCTTAGACAGCAATGGCTTCCAGTCAAATTAATTTCAAAATATTCAGCAGTTTTCCTGTATGGTTGCCTTGAAAATGAGATTTGGGGAATTCCTCTGCGAAAGGGTCAAAATTGACAGCTTTCAGCAGTTCCATTATCAAAGTAATCTCTTCACCACCTCAGCATATCAGCAGAGGGCCAATACTGTGCCATACAATGCAGACAAGGTGCCGCTAGTACTGTTGCTTAAGAAGTAACAGCTTTCACCAGTCCCATTTTCAAAATAATCTCTTCACCAACACAGCATACCAGCAGAGGGCCAATACTGTAACAATACAATGGCGATACTGTGCTGACACTGCTGACGGGATGCCAATAGAACTGCAACTTAAGAATCAACAAACTCAACTATCCCATTTTCAAAATAAACCTTTCATCAGCTGAGCATACCAGTAGAGGGACAATACTGTCCCAATAATTCAAAATAAACTCTTCACCTGCTCAGCAGAGGGCCAATACCAATTTGATACTGTGCCGATTCCATGCCGTCAAAGTGCCGAGAGTACTGAATACAATGCCGATACAGTGCCGATTCCATGCCGACACTGTACCGATACGGTGCCGATAGTACTGAAGCTTGAGAAGCAACAGCTTTCAACAGTCAAATTTTCAAAATAAACACTTCACCAGCTCGGCATGCCAGCAGAGGTCCACACATACCGATACCATGCCAATACTATGCCGATACTGTGCCAACACGGTGCCGATAGTGTGCCGATGCATATTACATTGCCGATACTTTACCGATACCGGGCCGATACAAATTGTATTGGCTGAGTGTCCGACGTGTCAAACGGTACCAGGCCGATGCCGGGTGTCAGTACCGGCCCAATGATTTGTCCGATACTGGGCCAATACCGGGCCGGAAATATTGCGTTATCTGGGTAAACTCTGCACTACAGGGACCAAAACAAATATATTAGACCTGGTCAATCGAAATAAAAATCATAATATATTTCAACTGAATACAAAGCTAAATTAACTGGAGAACAATTTTCAAATATATTGCAATATTGGAGCACCTTGTGTGATGAAACTGCATAGCTATCATATGTTGGTTCTGAGATTCAGGTTTATAAGAATGTGGTCAATGTCTTCCAAGTAACCGCTAGTGAGCTTGCATGATATAAATTAATCTACTTATATTATAATGTCATTACAGAGATAGATGGGTACTTTAAAATCATAATAAATATCTCTAACAATGTGATCTGTAACATGAGTTCATGACCATTAAGGTCAATCACAGATCGTTATCCTCTGCAGCATGCAACCCAAATAAAGTATCTTGTATATATTCTGCTGACCAATTGCAAATACATAAAATTGTGTACCACATTATTCCTGGCATGATTCAAACCCACGACCTCTGGATTAGAAGTCCAGTGTGCTATCCTCTGCGTTACAGGGACAAAAAAATAAATATATTAGACATGGCAATCTAAATAAAAATCATAATAGATTTCAACTGAATACAAAGGTAATCTAACTGGAGAACAACTTTCAAATGTATTGTTATATTGGAGCACCTTGTGTGACGAAGCTGCATAGCTATCATAAATTGGCTCTGCGATTCAGGTTTATAAGATCTTGGTCAATGTCTTCCGGGTAGCTGCTAGTGAACTTGCATGATATAAATTAAACTACTTATATTATAATGTCATTACAGAGATAGATGGGTACTTTAAAATCTTAATAAATATCTCTAACAGTGTGATCTGTTACGTGAGTTCATGACCATTAAGGTCAATCACTGATCGCTATGCTCTGCAGCATGCAATTCAAATAAAGCATCTTGTATAGATTCTGATGACCAATTGCAAAAACATATAATATTGTTTACCCCATTATCACTGGGCCGAATCGAAAGCACAACCTCGGTATTAGAAGTCCAGCACACGATCCTTTGCACTACCCGTTCACAAAAAAATAAGATGGATGTGGGCAATTGAAATAAAAATCGTAATAGGTTTCAACTGAATACACAGCTAATCTAACTGGAGAACAATTTTCCAATGTATTGTTCTATTGGAGCACCTTGTGTGATGAAGCTGCATAGCTATCATACGTTGGTTCTGAGATTCAGGTTTATAAGATTTTGGTCAATGTCTTCCAGGTAACTGCTAGTGAGCTTGCATGATATGAATTAAACTACTTATATTATAATGTCATTACAAAGATAGATGGGTACTTTAAAATCATAATAAATATCTTAACCGTGTGATCCGTAACATGAGTTCATGACCATTAAGGTCAATCACAGATCGCTAATCTCTGCAGCATGCAATCCAAATAAAGCATCTTATATATTTTGTAACGAATTGGGGGAGAACATATGCACACCGGAAAATCCTGGAGGCGGCTGTAATCGAGATGTGTTGAAATGCCTATAAATAACTGGACTTGGAACTCTTCCAGTCAAGGACTCGGGTATGCCTAACTATTCAAGGACGCCCCCTTTCCACATCTGAAAATCGACTTTTCAGATTGGAAATTTCCCACTCTTCGAGAGTCAGTATGCCCTACTCACCACATTGCTCTCCCACTCAGCAAAATACTGGATGAGGTTATGTGCACTTGACTCCGAAACATTAGTCTTTCAATCCTATATGGATTCATACTTATCTTCAGACAAAGCTAACTGGGCCTCCTGGATGAAAGTCTTATGGATTAATTTTGAACTTGTAAATTGTCCAGTCAAAGTGCACATTGTAAAGCTGATGCACACAAACTTCTCAAAGATGCTATGGAGGTTCGATTTCACTCAAATTAGCATTCCCATATTAATAGGGATGTTTTACAACCACCCACCCACTCGGGACAGGGTTCCAAATTGAGATGTTATTGAAGGTTCAAGCATACCTTCTGTATGGAGAATTACCTACTAGCCAAGCAAAACCTTATCTGACGAAGCCAATTTTCCAGACTCAGAGTCAGTGCACATAACCGCCAAATTGAATTGGGCAGGCATACAACTCCAAAAATTCCAGTGGAAAGAAGACTATGTACCCTTTGCAGCATGCAAGCAGTTGAGGGCGAAAAACATTTTATCCTCTACTGTGCATACTACAATACTGAACGAGCATCATTAATCAACTGGCTCAGCTCATTCTTAGATCTGAGTAATCTCAATGATGATGATAAATTTGAGGTAATTATGTCCTATGGTAATGGTGACACTGAGGTATGCAAATTTGTCCTTAGTTTTGTGAACAACTGCATCACAAAAAGGCAAGAAATCAGTGCCTCTGTTAGTACGGGTATTTAGGCCCCGGAAACCATGGTTTAAATTACAAAGTTCCAGCCCATGCACAGCCATGACAGTGAACTGATAATGCCACTGCTACATGTGTACATCCCTTGTAGACAAATAATAAATGCCTGCTATGCTGTGCAGTGTTTGAAATCATGTAGTCATGTAAGTACTGAGTGTGTCTGCCAGCATGTGGCGCATGATTTCTATCACTGCCCATTTGTAGAGCAGATCGATATGGCCCCGGGACTCCATTGTGCCTTTACAGTAGCAAACAGTTATGATTATATTGATTATCATTGTCAACATTCAAATACATAGTGGTGTGTGTGTATATATGTATAAATGTGTTTGTATACATGTGTATGTATATATATATATTTATATAAATATATATATATATATATATATATATATATATATATATATATATATATATACATACATACATACATACATATATATATATATATATATATATATATATATATATATATATATATATATATATATATATATATATATATATATATATATATATATATATATATATATATATATATGTATATGTATGTGTATATGTATGTGTATATAATTGTATAAATTAATCACATTATTTTAGTTATATGTTATATTCTTTACTATATCTGTTTAAATTAAAAAATTTTCGTATTGCTTTGTACTGTTTCGGCTATATCTCTAAGTGTGAGATTTTGTGCTAATAGATTATTCTGATATTCTGATTCTGTGATGACCAATTGCAAATACATATAAAATTGTTTACTCCAATATCCCTGGCGGGATTCGAACCCCAGCGTGCTATCCTCTGCGCTACAGGGACCAAAATAAATATATTAGACATGGGCAATCGAAAAAAAAATCATAATAGATTTCAACTGAATACAAAGCTAATCTAACAAGAACCGTTTTCAAATGTATTGCTATATTAAAACACCTTGTGTGATGAACAACTGCCATGCCCGAGCGATGCACTCTCCACGAGACAATGAAGCATTCATGATCTCAGAGTCAGGTGTCTCTAT
This sequence comes from Chaetoderma sp. LZ-2023a, assembly GCA_034401795.1. Taxonomy (NCBI): domain Eukaryota; kingdom Metazoa; phylum Mollusca; class Caudofoveata; order Chaetodermatida; family Chaetodermatidae; genus Chaetoderma; species Chaetoderma sp. LZ-2023a. The sequence continues at coordinate 7,802,405 of CM067360.1, read as the reverse complement.
TGGACACCTTAAGAAGAGTACAAAAAGTTCAAATGTGATGCTAGTGCAAAGACAGTGCGATGTGGAAGGTGTTATTTAGTGCAAAAGGTTGGGTTGGCACCAAAATCCTGATGGGTTATCTAGGGCTATGCCTGACTGCAAAATTCTAAAGAAGAATCAAATTCTTAAGGGAAGTGTAATACAATATAAGGGTTCTACAAGAAAAGACCGAGCTTGATAAGAAAAATGGATCTTAATTCAAAATGTATTTCGCGCTTGTCTGTCTCAGAGCAATGGCATGCACCACTAGCATATCTGCTGATGGGATAACTTTGCGTACAAATAAGTTAGCCTGCAATATTTTCAATTTAGGCCTATCCTTCTGCGGCCAAAATTGCGAACGCATCTTTACTCCTCTGTAGGTGTACTCTCAAATCAATGGAACCAAGCAGGAATCGGTCCTGCAGAAACATATCGCTGTGTATGCGGCCTATTCTTCTTCTTCTTTTCGATCGCTGTTATCACACTTGGAGAGCCGTTCTCAAGATGAAATCTGTGGTTTTCTGCAGTTCTTCCACAGGCCCATACAGCTTTTCAAGAAAAGAGGTTGACAAAGGCCAGATCTCTTCTCTCAGCAGCTGATACGTACTGCAACATTGACGTATGTGCTCTGTGATCTGTTCTGCTTCTCCACAAGGACAAGCGGGCGATGTCGTAAGGTGGAACCGCCTGTACATGTGGTGGTTTAGTCTGTTATGTCCAGTTCTGAGACGAAAAATGGTCACTTGCTCTGGCCTCGCGAGATGATGGTAGACATCTTCTGATTGAGGTGTTCTATAATGTGACTTGATGATAGTCTTCATCTCTGTATGTGTAACCATGTTTTCTGTCTGATTCTCTTCTGCACCCACCTTTGCCATCTTGTCCGCTTCCTCATTTCCTTGGACTCCACAGTGTGAGGGGATCCACTGCAATGCTATCCGAAAGCATTTGATGGTTTGTAATGCTTCTTCAAGTTGTGGCAGCTTACCTTTGGTGATAGCCTCAAGGACGGAGCGGGCATCAGATAAAAAGACAATCTGTGCAATAGGGTCTGCTGTTCTGCTGATGGTATTAGCTGCATGGACCAGTGCTTCGACTTCAGCTCTGTAGTTTGTGCAGTGTTTGCCTGTCGGTATTGCAGCTGACTCATGTTGTCTGTTTGGATACTGTATGTGCAGTCCGGCACCTCCGCTCCTAATTGCATCTTTGGCTGATCCATCTGTGTAGATCCTTATCCATGTCTCCTGAGGGTACATTTCTTCCAGCATGGCTAGGGTCAGGGCCTTCTTGCTCACATTACTGCGTTCATCTTTGGTTGTGAGATGAGGTACTGTGGTGCGAATAGCTATGTTCTCTAGTTTGTTTTCCCAGGGTGGAGGATCAAGGGTGTGGTTTGGGCTCTTCCATTTGCGCTGGCAACATTCCTTGGTGTTTCCTTTGAGGTGCTTTTGTCTCTTTCACAAAACTTAATCTTTTAAGTCTTCCTGATGACACATGTGCTTGCCTGATCTTCATCGGGTGGTTGTTGAATGATTTGAACTTTGCAGCTTGGATCAGTGCTTTGCATTCCCTTCCTTTACTAAGTGAGGGGGGGGGGATGCCTGCTGTCTGCTCCATTTTTTCTATTGGTGTTGATCTCATTCCACCAGTGATGGTGCGCAGTGCCTGGTTTTGTACTCTGTCGAGGTTCTGTTGATGAGATTTAGCTGCTGTCATCCATGAGCTGGATCTATACTCAAGGTGTGGTCGTACGGCACCTAGGTAGATGGTCTTGAGGATCCTTTCATTGGCACCCCACCTTATTCCTGCCAGCTTCCTCATGATGTTTAGCCTTATATTAATTGCACTGTTTTACTCTGCGCCATCATTCTTCAACGTGCTTGAACTCCTAATTTAGTATCGGTGATATTATCAAATTCGCCAGCATCATCTATTTTCCATCCGGCAAGTTGTAGATGCGAGGATGCAGCATCGCTGCCATAATTTACTAACGTCTCAATGTACGAGCGGCAAGCATAATTTTTGTTCGAGTCACTGACACGCTTTCCATTAAAAAAACAATCCACTAGTGAGAACATCGTATGCAAAATATTATTCGCAGGCGCTATCAGGTCATTCTCCTCGAGTGTCTTCTCATCACCATTTCGATCTAGTTTTACTAGCTTAACTTTAATCGAAAGATAAGATTGCATAAGATCTAAATATCTATCAGCAGGCGCGCTGACGTAAAACTCGATCGGTCCACTATATGATAAACTAGATACAGGCTGAACTCCAATGTCATCACTATGGGATGCGTCTGAAAAATGTCTAATTCGCTATTCGAGCACTTGCAGATCTGATTAAGTTCCATGTTGTTTGTTAATCAAAGATATCAGCTTGATTTCTCTGCCATCTATTGCGACCCTTCCTCTTCGGTATTGCACGCATTGACTGAGCATTACATGTATTATTTCTCTTTTTATGTTTAGGTTGAGGTGGTCTTAAACCATCACGCACTGCTGTTACAGCTTACGTCATCAAAGACCTGGCAACACCACGTGCTCTCGATTTTAATGTTGTTTTAACATTTTTTCCAGCCATTACGTCCTCAGCTAGTCCGATTCCAGCACTAAGAGCTTGTTTACCTACAGATTTAGCCACATCTTTTGCGATAGGTATTGCTGAACGTAATAGTCTGCCTAAGATATTACCGAGTCCATGTCCTGATTGGCATCGTGCGCCTACAAAAACTGGAATATGCCCATGGCTCACTTGACACGCATAGTAACGCGCCAGCACTGGAGCGTTCATTCTTCCTCTCATTGTCCCTCTCATCGTCCCTCTCATTATCTTTGTCATCGTCGTCTGAAATGCAAACAGGGTACACTCGGCGATGCTACGTCCTTGAATGTGACATTGGCACCAGTTCTATCCGTTAAAAGTATTCCAATAGTATGTAGTTCTTTGACACAGAGCGGTATTGAATATCAGGAAATGTCCGCTGACATATATCTTTCCCTCCATCTGTACTGGAAATGGGTATCACTCTGAGTAGCGGTGCGGAAGTATCGCCTACCACGCTGTGTGAGACTACGTCGCAGTATATATACGCGGTCGAAGGACCACCCTCACGATTTGAACGAAATGATTCTTTAAGGTCTATAGGTCCCATATGTATTTTTCCTCCTTCGAATCCGATTAAATTTGCTACTTCTGCACCTAAGTGTATAGCGTAATTATCTTTAACTGTGAGAGAAACTAGATTCGCGCGATGCAAGTAAAAATTGGAAAAAAGATTTTATGTCTAAATCTTGTCTTGCTCTCTGCCCATTTAGATAGTCTACCATATTTTTACAGCATAGTAGCCTTTCAGTACGCTGATAAATGGAGCTTCTGTTTGCACATAATAATTTTCGCTTCTACATGTACATTTTTTTACCGACATTATTTGGTTGATCATTTCGCACATCTTTTCCCCGATCATTTCGCACCCATTTTCCCTGATCGGCAGGACGTGGATTACCGAAACCATCTTTTAAAACTAGCGGAAAAGCCATTGTCTTTTCTATTTCTGACGTGCTTGCGACATCTTTGCTAATTTCTTCTGTCGCATCACTAGCTTTCTTCTTCTTTATCTTCTTCTTAGTAAATGCATATATTTGGACAAAACTTTCCTCCGCAATAGTAAGCCAACTCCTCGGATATAACACACTCGAGAGGCCCACTTCCCATTCGCCATCTAATGTTAATGGAGTTTGCAGACGTGTTCAAAACTCTGATATCTTATTGTCTGGAAAGAACTGGGTACTACTATTGCTTGGAAGGGTTATGTAAAACTGATCCTCGTTCATTCTGGGTTGAATGATGTATGGACGTCTTTATGCGCGGGCTAGGCAATATGTACCCTAGACATCCACTCCAAAGCGATATCCATATGCCTGATTGCCCATTTTGTATACTCAGATTCACGATAGATGTAATGATTATGATATAAATTATTATAATTTGAGCTAGGTATACTATTTCCTCATTCGGCACTCGTGAATCCATCATTTGCTACATACTCTGATCCGATCTTCTCTCTATATATTCATCCATTGTTAATGATGTATAGTACTTAGTTCCTTAACCCACTTGTTAAACTAAGCCGGGTAATCGAGCCACTTTACCAGATACTCGCATTGTCCCTTTTTATTTTTTCTACTTTTAAGTATATTTTCCACTGAGTACTCTTTATCATTTTCTTCTATTACTTGCTGTATCTCATCACAATAAAAGTACCAATAATCGGATCACCTCCAGTCTTCTAATTTATATCGCGCGCCTTAAACAATTCGCCACTCCATTGCCCGTGATATGCTTTTTCAAATGGCATTTTTGCTTGTGATATTCTAACATGGTCGCCTTGAGTAGGGCTGTTTTTAGATTTGGAACGTACTACGGTCTACTTCGGAAGGAGCACATACTAGAATGTGTGGTGTTATTGTACGCTGCGACTAAACTAGGTAATACATCGATATACTTTCGTGTATTTTTATGCGTCATGTATCTGTAATTCGCCCCTTCAGGGTGCATTGAAAATGCTCTAGCATTGCCGCTTTCGTTTCATTTTGAGAAGTGTAGAAATGTATTCCAAGACGTTTTACTAAAAAGGCATTCCACCCATGCGTATTTTGAAAGGGCATCAACTACACATAGTAAATATAACACGTTGTTGTTCTCTTTCGCCAGCATACCCATCGAGCATAGATCTGCCTGCCATAGTTCATCGACGGCTGAAACTCTTATTTTTCGCCTGTCAAACTTTGTTCTCTGCGGTCTGTGAATGGTATATACTTCTTGGTGTTTTAACCATTTGTCGATATAGTTGCAGGTATTTTACCTTTGAATGCATTATTTAGCTTTTCTTTCCCACTAAAAGATGCGTAATGTTTCGGATCAAAATATACTTTTACCAATTTAGCATCATTCATGACTTATCTAAATTTACCCACACTGGAATTGAATGTCCCTTTTTCTTCTTGTTGCCCGCTAGAGAACTCTTTCTATGGATTATTTTACTCACGGGCATAGGCGTGTACTCACTGGCGTTATCATCCTTTTCTGCGCCATTATATATCTGTCTCATAGTTTTCTCTTGCCCTACAAATCTACGGGGTATGTTTAGGTCACGTAACAGATTAAGAAACTTTCCCTCAGCTTGATCATGCATATCAGCCATAAGAGGTTTTCGTCCATGCTCTACTACGTTTGTAAGCAGTTCTAGTACATTACTTTTTGGGGGGAAATGTACCCTCTATTGTCACTTCGCCCAAATCATTAACGTGAAAACGTTCAGGAACCGAACGTAAAATATCAATTACTCCGCTGGCTTTTGTCTTGTACGTTTTTGGTATTCCCCTCATCGTACGTTCAAGTATTTGTGCTGGCAGTGCGCCGTAGTTAGTTATGGGTTGTAGAGGTATCGGTTGATATTGTTGTCTTTGCGTTTGCTGATAGTAGTGCCGATACTTATCCAATACTTGTGAATACGATTTTGCTTTTTCATTCTCAGTCATATCGTGTCTAGCTAATATATTGGATATCTCGTTGTCGAGACTAATAGCTTTACGTATCGATGGATCTGTCTGTAGCAATGATATTTTACTCTGTTCATTTAAATTACCTATCAATTCGTGAGGAACTAGCGCCATTCTATATGTATGTATACATTGTTTGTAGCAATTTTCTTTTACATGCATATGGCACACCGCGACTAGTCAGTGTTCGCATTTTCCCTTTATATTTACTCAGCTGCTTGTATCGTGATTTAGTGAGATGAACATTCCCACGTAATACGTTTAGGCATGATTCGCATAGTACATCCACCAATTCGTTCGAACACTGTTTGATTACATCATTTCTGATTGAAGGCTTTACTTTAGCCAAGTACTGCAGCATAGGTAAATGGCGTTCCATTTTACGTGATGACATTTTTTCTTAGGTATGTAAACGTAGCAGCCCTCCTTCGGATGAACAGATGAACGTAGTCTGATATTGTCAGATGTCGTCTGTTTCAAATCTAGGAGTAGATGTGAGTGAGGTTCGCGTGTAGCATCCTTATATGATTCTATCAAATACCTTGTATTGCATGGGCACATCTGATTCGATAAAGAACGAATAGATGATGCATCACGTGGATTCTTAAACAATACCATGTAGTGACAGTTAACTTATAAGTCACGTTGATTGCGTGACTTGTGAAACAGATTTTGTGCGACAAATATTACGCTACAATTCTCATGGTGAGAACGTTTTGTAAATAGGTCAGCCACATTCTCGTTGCATTTATTCATCAACTCGTCGAGTACCACCAATGTCCTGCAACTTCTGTCTAGTTCAACATTCACACCCTCTTTAAATTAAACTTCTTTCGCCAAATCGCTATATCCATCTTGCCATGCACCGTGGCAGTAAACAATCCTCTGTGGAGGGGAAATAATGGCATAGGGATCTCTTATTAGCGCTTTTATCATCTCAGTTTTACTGCACTGCGTTGGTCCACAGATAATCATAGTAAATGGGTGACGTACCGCCGTATTGCAGTCAAGTGATGTTGCCATTGCGTTGGCACACACACATCCACGTACGACTAAGGAGGTATACGCCTTAGTCGTACGTGGATGTGTATGTGCCAACGCAATGGCACATCACTTGACTGCAATACGGCGTTACGTCACCCATTTACTATGATTATCTATATATACCTTAGTCGTACGTGAACGTGCGTGAACCATCACTATGGTAACACTATGATGTAATATGTAGTTACGCTTCTGAGAATACTTTATCAATGCTTACTGGTTAGCGAACATTAAGAATATAATTATGTGACGTCAGATACTCGAGGCGTAAGAGAAATGGTATGATTGTGACGTCAGATACTCGAGACGTAGGAGAAATGCTATGATAATTTAAGAATATGATTGCACCATAAAATTAGGAGAAATGCTATGATTGTGACCTCAGATACTCGAGACGTAGGTGAAATGCTATGATCATTTAAGAAAATGATTGTGACGTAAAATTAGGAGAAATGCCATGATTGTGACATCAAATACTCACGACGTAGGAGAAATGCTATGAACATTTAAGAATATGATTATGACGTCAGATACTCGAGACGTATCTTAGCAGAAATGCTATGAACATTTAAGTGTATAATTATGACATCAGATACTTGCGCGACGAATCTATGTCAGCTTTAAATAGTTACAAAAATAAACACCATATTCAGTGAATATTTTACCATGAAATTGAACAAAAACCGTCTAACAGTGTTTTATTTAAGTATGCACATAATGAAATGCGCTATTCATCTCACTCTCAATCCTTCACCTGCCCCATTCTTCTCCAAAGAATAGCAATGGCACGTGCCGACAAGTGTCTCTGTCAAGTGAAAAGCGGACATACCAGCGCATGCGGAGGAGGCGGGGGGGGGGGGGGGGGGGGAGGAGTGAATAGTGAGTCGCTAGCGACAGATAAAGAAAGAGAGCGAGGTGCTAGTACTGAACAAGTGAAATACAATTTTAAAACTTTTTTTTATTAATACTGACATCAATAATACATATCGTTACAAAGATACGATTATACAAAATAAAAACAAATACGACATAGTTTCCAAAGCTACGATTGACAAAATAAAACAATTAATTATGTTATTTTTTAAATATACGTATATGATTTATTAAATATTATCTGTGTTTTAATGCTTAAAACACGGTTAATTTAAAATAAAACTAAATAAATTAATATGCGCATAGAGAAAATATTAATTATGGTTATGGCGACAACATCTGTTTTTCATATATTACATCCACAATGTACCTATACCATTCCATCAAACACATGCAGTACAGACCAGTACAATGTTCATATATATCGTAATGGCAGGCTAGTTGAACACAATATTCGGCTTCGTCCATTGCTGCCTCATTATACAGTTCAAAATTGTCAATTAGATTAAGGTCAACATCAATCCCTAAACAAGAATGTTCACGTTGACTCTGATGATTTACTAGACACCTGTAACAATCTCGCACAACCAACGAATGTATCTTTTTACACAGCATGAATGCGAATAATTTCTGACTAATCTTTTGCACATGATCCGTAGGACAATAATGGTGTGGCTGCCCCATAGTTTTACAATAGTGACACAGTTTGACGGTATTATCATCGACGAGACTTATTTCATCATCACTTAAAAACTCATCGAGGTATATAGTATCCGTAGTAAGCATCGCATGATTAGACATCTCTGCAGAATCACTAGTGGATGGAATGTCACTCATGTTCTCGCTTTTTCGTTTTCACACCGTAAAAGCACTGAGGTATCGGGATAAACAGCACGTCACCGCTCACGTCAGGAGGCACTTAAAAGTTAGATAATGCTGCCAGAAAATTACTCGCATTCTGTTTCAATAATTCCCACTCGTTGTCTTGCAGGTATAAACCGCTATGTGTGGGACGTGGTTCTGTGTCAGAGAAGAAAAAATAGCGTATGTCAATACACGGAAATTCGTCATGGATAGAAATGCGAACAGAATTGTAAATAGTATGCCTTCTTTTTTGCGCGCACGCTGTACCGCGTCTTCAAGATCGGGTATGATTTGTAACAGCTGTTTAAACGCTACTACGCTGAGATATAAACCACATTTAGTAGGATAACCGTCAGGATGAAACTGCCGTAGATCGATACACCACTTTTCACCAAAACGTATTGTTCGTGCTTTACGCAAATTACCAAGATCGCACCAAAACGCTGAGCGATTTAAATATTTAAAGCAAGGATCAGACGACATTGTGGAGAACGAATAATCAAAGCGCGAAACTATGGCCTTTATGTATCATTAGTAGCAACAACGAACATCAGCACACGGTTTGAATGCCATCTGGCGAAAATACCATGCACACAATGGCGTACAGAGGAACACACGCTTAGTTTGAATGTATGGCGCGCGTTTGTTCGATCAATAACGATCGTATACATGCGGTACGAACACTGTCTTCTACCGCTCAATCCGCACTTTATGAGCAATAACACGCACGACCAACTTTTAACCATTACACGACTGTGAGACTCGGTACACTAAAGTCAATGTGTATTATCGCTGGATGCGCAAAATATTTTGAAAACTCTCTGACTGTAAGTTCATGGTGGATGCCAACAAGTTTCAGTCATAATATTTTTGCGGTAATATAAGACTTGAAATGCGTACGATAACTAAGCATACGCTATGAATGTGAAAGACGTCGATTATGTAACTTCACAACAATAATACACGAACCCAATGCACTATGTCTACCCCATATTCGGTTAATAAACCCTTGATAATTTCAGACATGAGTATAATTCTTCCAGCATTAATTTTGTCATCTCTTAAAGCGAACCGCATGCTCCTCATAAATAATGCACGCATTTTATCCTTATCAGCGTTACACATACATATTTGCTATCATAGTGCGAGCAGCTAGTGCGGCTTCGGGCGGACATGGATGACACCGACATTGTTTACGTACTGACTGAAAAAAGAGCAATGTTACTATTTATATTATGCTAGTGTACTCATGATAAATCTTCCAGTTTCAAAATTCATGTTTTAAAGATGGGTCTGAAAATCTTACTGCTATTTATTGAAAGAATTCTAAAATGATCAGTGCGCGTGATCTTTGCTGGGTAGCTTAATAGTACGCTATTACTATCCATCATTCCACCATCGTTTATAATATGTTCAATGGATTTTTCCATTGTATCAAAATTAACTTGTTTTGATTGTTCGGTACCCAGTGTTAAACCTTTAACCTTCGTTACCTGTTTAACGATCGATGGATCATCGCGACGCTTCATTTCATAACTATAGTTTTTTGGACCGAGTGCGCAAAAACCTGTTAATTCATAATCAGAGGGGATTTCACTCATCCAAGAACCTAGATACCCACTTCGTTCTTGAATCATCGGCTCACCTTCACGGATACTAAATACCATCGAATCTGCATCGTGATAGCCTACGCGGCGTCCGAGTAAGGACACGATTTCGTACAGTTTTATTTGGCCAGATGCAAGAATACATGTGGTATTTAATGGTGACTGAACGTACTCATCATTGCATGTCCGAATAGGAGGCCATTAGAAGACTATCGTTCAGGAATGTAATGGCACCTACAGTTTTACTTTTATCATTCAGAAGGAAGAGAAGACCTTTACGTGTTGATATCATGCTATTCTTTTTATGATCACGAAGAGAAAATCGCCCCCACCAAATATTCAAACAGGATTTAGCAACAAGGCGCAAAGACGGGTTATATGATATTTTGGCATGGTCGAGCTGTATTCTTTCATGTTTATAATAGTTAGCCACGTAATTAATCTTTTCACTCGCACTACCGACACAATCAGGGTAACCGCTACTTTCCTGTCTAATTTTCAAAAAACGGTTAATGTATTCTGAAAATAACCCATTGTCGCCATGCGGCTCATATTTCGATGATGTGTGATAATGCCATACTTCATACATTTTTTTAATGACATAACCGTTGCGTATAGCTAGCTGTAACTCTGGAGTAGTCCATGTTCCGCATAAACTTCGCTGTTCTTCCGTATGTTCACATACAGAATATTGTTCATTTTTTGCGCATTTGGCGCATAGTACAAACATGAGGCGTGAATTTATTCTAGCAGGTAGCACGGGAAAGTATAAATCACGAAGTGGAAGGACTTTCCATTTAATAAGACCAAAGAAGTCATGCGCCGTCTTATCACTCAAGTCATCGACTCTTAGAACCATATATGAGCCTTCTGGAAAACAACATTGCTTCATCACTGAAGGATACATGGAAACACAGTCTAAATATTCAAGCGTGGCATGCTCATCTGCTTCCATAAATAAACGAATCGCGGATGTACGTCCACCGAATAGCGCTTGACGTGAAGATATTGGGTGGGCTAAGTCCAGTTCGGTGATAAAATCATTTAGCATTGTTTCTTAAAGTCGCATTCCCACATAATTCTCACCGTATATCCATGCGATTCAAATAAAGAAATGTGACATTGAAGCGCAGAATATGCTTCTTCATATGTCTGATTGCCATATGGTGTATATGTCATATCACGCTTATCACCGCGTCATGTCCGTGGAATTTACAACCAAAAAACTTAAAAATAATATTTTCAGATACATCAATTCCATCCACACAACGTCCGAATATTTTCTGTTCATCCCATTTAGCACATGCACGATTTGGTAACTCTCGCATTGACTGACACCATCCATTCTACACCCAAAACGCTATAAGCACGTTTTGCTCTTAGTGAGAAATCAGATACAGTCTGTACGCTCTCAGGTCGAAGCCATAAAGCACGATAGGCCGTATTACCCCCCCCCCCCCCCCCCGCCTAGCGTTATCCCTGTCACAAATGGATTTTGGCCATCCGTCGATTCAGAAAATAAAGTCTCAAATCTAGACATGGCTAAACGTAAGACAGTTACACCATCATTACAATATTCGAGGAGATTTTTATCAACATCGTAGTGCTCGTGTCTAGATATCTGGTAGTTGTACCAGCGATCAAACTCAATTAATTCATTCGCATTCATATTTTGTGGACAGAATATCTCCTTCTCGGGAAAGGGTATTACCATACCCCAATATTGAGGCGTGTTGAACTGATGGGGAAATGTCCCCTTACGAACAGGAAGATTAAAAGCATCGCCCACCTTGCGTAATGAAAGGGGAAAAAAGTTAATGGAATCGATAAACCGAATAATCCCTACGTCAAATGAGAGAACTGAACGACCGCGCATGATAATATGTGTAGGTTTAAGATGCAGGTTAGCGGTTTTGCAAATGCATCGAAGGAGTAAAAGAGAATCATAGGCACATGCGTTGTGAGCGATCACCAAGTAGTCAGAGAAAACACATTTTCTAGTGATTCTTTTACCGACATGCGCAACCTTAACATGTGTCAACCAGCTAATGAACTGATCCACTGCGTCTAACCCGTGAAAGCGAACATATCCATAATTCATGCCACGATGACATGTAGAGCAATCGTCTTCAAGCGGTTGCTCGAAGCACGCATCACAACATATGTTGGCAACCACGAGATTGACTTTATGCTCAGCTAGAATATTAGTATTTCTACTGTCGATAGGCGATAAATATTTTTCTGTGTCGTTTTTGAAAATCTTCGTAACTACAAATGTCAGCATCCGCATGCATAGAGCGTGCGTGGGATAATGACATAATAGGTTCTTTAATTACTTTATGATAACACGTAAGATTTTCAGTAATGACATACGTTTCTTTACATGCGTGACATTTTGTCATACCGCATACGTGTTCATCTCATCTTTACGTATGCGACTGAAACAATGGGGACATGCCTTCACCATTTTGCAGGTCCCATTAGAGAGGTGTTTCGCCATGCGTTGCTCGTTATTAAACTTATGATGACAATCAGTACACATTATCTTATGCGTAGTATCTGTAGAAGTACAAGATCCTTTATCAGAATAAGGTGTCTGACAACTACGACAGCGCGCAGCGCATGAGTGATCATTACACCGCGTACAGTAAGTATGTACCAAAAGAAATGCGGCCATAGATGTGATTAAGGATATATGATTATCACATTCTTAATACATAAGATTTATGCACGGTAAACTCGGGGAAGCTCTACCGAATAGGCTTTCATGCGTTAACTCTGAGTAGACTTGAATCGAAAATTGATTGCGAAAATGTTCCTGAAGTTTGTTCCAATCAGTACTATCAATTTCGCGTTCAGGAGAATACAAGCTGTATTATATTCAGGCGCCATATGCGTCAAATATATTTTATTACGTATCAAATTATTCCATTCTCGTGTAGAGATTAATTTGTTCATTTTCTCAATAAATTTTATTCCTAAAAATATTCCTGCTGCGAAACAGAATGGATATTCGGCGCATATGGGTATAATACATTTTTAATACGCATCTAAATCAGATGAATGTAAATTAAATAAATTTAAATGTCTAGAATTGATCGCACATAGGAGAGTATCATTTCGACCACCTGAGTTGTAGTCCTCTACACGAAAAACGTGAAATTCAAAACCCTCTGATAACCTACAATCAGTATTTGACTGAATGACTTTTTCTACTGATTCTAAACTTATGTCGGGCGTACTTTCATTCCATAGCCTAAAATCCATCGCTATCGGCCTTTCCAAAGCAGGGTGAATCAACTCGATTCTCACGTGATCATTCGGCTGAACATTGCTATATTCGCTATACGTATCAAGCAAAGATTGAAAGACGCCTTGACACGAACTCAGAATAAGAAATTGGTGTATCGGCTATAGGATAACTTTTAAAAGATACATTATATGCAGTACCTTCGAGATGAAACTTTTACTGCGGTATTTGCGAACAGTCTCCACAGATATATAGTCGGTATAATCAAATACCGACCCTCCGATTTGAGCGTGCTCGCGGCGAATGCATTGCAAATAACGATTAAGTAGATCATCTGTAAGCACTATATTGTCTGATATACATCGACTGATTTCATCAGTGATGAGACTAATTTCAAATGTCGAATGATTTGCACGCATGTTAATAAGAGATTGTTGAGTAGGAACATCGATGCGATAAGCGGAATCATTAGGAAGGCATGCTAAATCCAGAGATAAGGCTTTAGTAGAAGGCGCAATACAGTCTGGAACTGGTGCATCGTCACATAAATTAAGGACGGTATCATTAGGAAAAGCATGCTAAATCCGGAGATAGGTCATTAGCAGAAGGCACAATACAGACAGGAACTGGTGCATCGACGAATACATTTAGGTCGGAATCGTTAGAAAGGCATACTAAATCCAGAGATATGACATTAGCAGAAGGCGCAATATGTACAGAAACTGGTGCGTTATCAAATAAATTTAGGACGGAATCATTAGGAAGGCATGCTAAATCCAGAGATAAGTCATTAGTAGAAGGCGCAATACAGTCTGGAACTGGTGCATCGTCACATACATTTAGGACGGTATCATTAGGAAAAGCATGCTAAATCCGGAGATAGGTCATTAGCAGAAGGCACAATACAGACAGGAACTGGTGCATCGACGAATAAATTTAGGTCGGAATCGTTAGAAAGGCATACTAAATCGAGAGATATGACATTAGCAGAAGGCGCAATATGTACAGGAACTGGTGCGTTATCAAATAAATTTAGGACAGAATCATTAGGAAGGCATGCTAAATCCAGAGATAAGTCATTAGATGAAGGCACAAGAAAGTCAAGAAGGGATGCATCGTCAAATAAATTTACATCGTAATCATTAAGAAGGCATGCTAAATCCTGAGCAAAAGGCACAACATCAATTAAATTTAGATCGTGTCCATCACGTACATTGCTCGAATAATTAGGATCAATTACATCACATTCGATAATTGAAAAATGATGATGGTACGGTACTCAGATCAGGAATAGATAGTTCAGTTCTAGTATGATCGGTTTGATCTTTGGTAGGAGCAGGTTGTGCCGGTATGGTTACATCATAATCATATAAATCATCCAAATAATTGAAAAAATCAGCATCGGTATTCATAATAGACTGATCAGGAATAACTTCGCAGTAATCAGGAACAGAGTTGACATCACTATCATTAACATCGCGTAATGCAATGTCATTACGCTCATCAGATACGTGCAGAATTGTAAAGTCGGGTTCATATAACATAGAACCCAGATATAAAAGGTTATCCACATGTTCATCAGGTGAATAAGATTGATCCACGTTTAATCTTGCCGCATCAGAGTCACGCGATCTGCTGCAAAATCACATTAACTGCCTCTTCGCATTCTTTAATATCGGCGCTTAAATTATCTGCCATTTTGTGATGTCTTTAACACACACTTAATATCTTAAAAAAATTATTCACTTAAGATCTACATTCAATACGTTTCTTTAAAAAAGAACAAATAGCGACAGCGAACTAGACAGGCGCCTCTGTTTATATACGCGTAGAGAACGGCACCAGGCAGAGACCGACCGGCCGCCATAGCATTCCTCCTCAGCCTCTTCCCTCCTCCTCCTACGACCTCCGTTATCAGACCACCTCTTAAACTCCTTCCTCCTATTATCAGTCCTCCTCTTAAACTATATTATTTTTACCTTACATACCACGGTACTACGGAGGGTGGGGGGGGGGGCGCGTGCAGCTATGTTAAAACGTAAAATACCCAACCTTTAAGGGATAACATTTTCAGGACGTACTACGGGGTTTTACCATGAATATAATATTCATTCTCAAGTGTGCGCGGCTGTTTGCCATTGTTCTCAAAATCTCTCAAATACGGGTCGCTGTTCGGAATTGTTCTCGAAACACTTTTCCTTTTATGTGCGGCTGTTCGCCATTGTTCTCCATACGATCACATTGTTCTCAAAGAACCCCTGCGGTGAAGAACAATAGCGAACGTACACCTGCTTCACTACTCCGGTAGTCAATTTGTATATATCATGACATTGCTACAACGTAATTACAACGTCGACCTCTAAAGGGCAGTCGATTCTTAATTTCGTTTGGGAGAATGTGCAAAAATTATCACATGAAATATATCAACTCCAATGCTACTATGCGGGAATGCTGTTGAATATTATTAAAATACCTTGATCACGGGTAGCTGGTGTCTTTGGCGTAAACTTGGAAATATTTTTATTCTCACTCTCTAAGCTGTTGTTGCCTTAAGAAGCAATGGCTTACATGTAAAATATTTTTCATTTCAAAGTATTAAAACAGAATATCTTGCAACACACGGGATGTATGCAGTAAACTGAGCTGGCACATGACGTTGTTCCAATGTTGAATCAACGTTGAAATTGCGTCATGATGTATTTTCAATGTTGATTCAATGTTGAAACAACGTCAGTTCCCGATATCCAATTTGCTCCGTTATAAATTCATATTTAGCTAGTCGTCTCTGGACTAGTAATGTCAAAACGCAACCTTGAAATTGATAATGTTAATAACATGAGTGATTATAGTGACGTAGACCATGCGCAGACAGCAATACCGTCGCTATGAAACGTAGCTCTCTGCTTTCCAAGGACGTTTAAGGATGTGCTTCATCTACATACCTGCAAGGATGCTCGTAGCAAACGTTTCTTTTGGACGTTGTTTAACCCGTCTGCGTTACCAAATAATATTTATATCGAATAGCACAAGAATTCAATTAGATAATTATATTTTTTGCAGACGAAGACTATTTTTTGGCAAATATTAAATTGACAAAAATTGTTGGCTTGTAATTGAAAGTTCACCAAGGCCACTGCAGAGACCGTTTTCCGTCGGCTTATCCATCAAAAGGTTAATGGTCAGAAGTGTGTTCTTAGCTAGTATCCATTTGCAGACCAACAGAATTGATAATTTACCACTGACAATACAATTTTAAGAGCTACCAAAACAACATTAACCCTTGCGTCCAGCAAAAAATATTCTTCTCTTGACCTAAAAATTTATATTTCTGGAGACTACTGCAGATGCCGTGCTAGACTATCTCGACCATTAGCCCTTTCACCAATGAATTCCCTATACTCATTTTCAGTGCAACCATACAGAAAAGCTGTTGAATAGTTTGAAATTAATTTGACTGGGAGCCGTTGCTGCCTTACACCGACTTTCAGTCAAATTAATTTCGAAATTTTCAACATAGAACTAAGAACAGAAATACATTAACTGTGTAATGACAATGCTTTCATGCTAAACAGATGTAAAGAGCTACACGATCGCGTAATAGATCACGAAACCAGATCTATGAAATATAATTTATTATTCCGAGGCATACGTGAAGTAGACGAGGAGGACGTATGAGGCGTGTTACATCAATTTATCACAAACGAACTTAAGATTGAACACCAGATTAATTTCATTTAATTTATTACACCCAGACTTTTACAAGGATGTGGGGGAACATATAAACATATTGAAGATTTTGAATCTTCGGTGGAAATAACTTCTTACTAACTTGGTTGGTGGTCCCGCTTCGGCACCGGTAGCACAGATGGAGTGTTGCTGCGACAACACGCTAGCCGATGTCGGAGAAGGAGAAAGGCAGTCTGGCTCGCCTCGTCTGACAGATGGTAGGTGCCGATATTTAATGTTGACTGCTGGGCCTATCTGACATGATGTTCCTCAGGTAAGGATTGGAGGTTTCCTCCAGCTCAAGACTAGGTTCTAATCTAACAAATTTACTCAAGACTGAACTTACATATACATAAGTTTAAACTTTTATTTACAATATACAAGGTTTTCAAGCAAGGAGCAGAAATAGCTCATAAATCCACACTTGGTACAATCGGTGCTTCGTTATGCTATGCAATAGCTCACAGTGCTGAACGTCGGCGTGACGTTCAGGATTCACGGTGGTGAATTGAATAATTTATAAGTCCAAAATTCTGATTTATATACAATTTATCTTGGCACCGTAGCCAAGTTCTATAACTATCATAATAGTTAGATTCTTCCTGAATCCGTTAAACGACTCTTCTAGGTATGCTATAAGCACAGCTTGATTGGCCCGGACCACCGGTCCACCAATCAATTTCTGCTTATTTCTTCCTAGAAGTTTCTATCTACTAAATATTGGTAGTTCTGACCAATCAACGATCCTTTCATTTCCTTGTTGGATGTAAAACCTATTCTATTTAATTCTCTGCTACAGAGTTTGATCGACGCTCATTGATCGTGACGTCATTCTGACCAATCAAACTCCGTGCAATTCTTCCATGGAGATGATTCCTCCCATAGATAAAGCAGTGGTAGCTGGTTCTGATTTGATGCGATCTGTCAGCTAACTAACAACATTATGGAATGTGTTGTTGTTGCATGCCATTGTATGAGTGACATATAGTTGATATACAAATTTCGATTATGTTATTAATTCCTACATGGCGCTACAATGTCCATGTCCTGTCCCTTGCCTATTGATGGATAGGGCCTACGCATGTAGGATGCTAGAGTTAATAGGCACATGAGCTGTATGATCTCATTGCCAGCTGGTGTTGTTCCATTCTCATGTGGGAATCTAGAATGCCTACGTCATCAACTAAGTCCCTTTGTCACGTCCGATTCCAGTGATTCTTATACCTCGATTATTTTCCAAACTATCGGTCCGACCAACTGCTGAATATCATAAAAGTGTATGCCGACTGAACAGCAACAACTTTCATCTAAACTATTTCCAGATACACATCAACTCAGAACCGTGGAACTTATTCCAATCAATTCGTCTAATTTCAATTTGATGATACAACTTTATCCATCCATCCTGAGTGTGCTATATTCACACACTACCAATTACTAGAAACTGCGTATCATCAGCACTAGCTGATGTAATAATAATAACCTAAATATTGAGATTATAAAGTCAACCGGTCCATTAGCTCACCTGGTATTTTCAAATCATAAATTTCTCTTAGGACTTACTCGAAGATATAAGACATCTAGCGGGGTCATGACTTCCCACAAGACAATCCCATATCTACAATATGTACATGTGAACAGACGTAATACAAGCATAATACGGTACCACAACCACAACCACTACATTATATTATCATAATAATAATAATAATAATAATAATAATAATAATAATAATAATAATAATAATCATCATTATTATCATCATTATTATCATTATTAGCATTATCATTTTTATCATCACTATCATCATTATCATCATTATCATCATTATCATTATTATCATTATCATCATTATCATTATCATTATTTTTATTATACAATAATTATTATTGAGGTCATCAGGCGGGGGTAGGGGTTGGGGTGGGGTTGTTGTCGGACATTAAATGTTCAGATATACACTGCTCATTATAATAATAGCTGTATGTTATATATCATCGTGTCAGTTACGAGTTCACCCACATTCCCACTCAGTGGCAAGTCACCTACTCGGCCATCGGCGTCATGCTGGGTGCCTTCTCGTTGTTTATTATACGTATGGATGGCGGCATCAGAAAACAATGTGGGAATTCAATTCGCGTGAGCGCACCCCTGACCCCCGCCCCCACCCACCCCCACCCCTACATCCAACCCATCTCCTTCCGCGACCATAAAAAAGCAATTAAAAGTAATTTAGTTAAACATCGACATAATAACATAATAATCTGTATCCGCATTTGTTCAGTAGTATTCCCTATATATTCACCGTTGGTCACTCAACCCTTCCCTGTCGTCACGAGTAAACATTCATCCGTTCTCCTCGATTCCGCGAAAACACGAGAGAATCGAGGAGTGGGGCCAGGTTTACAATATTAAGTACAACAACCCCTCCACCTCCCACCATTTCACCCTTCCCTGACATCACGAGTAACCTTTCGTCCGTTCTCCTCGGTTCTGCGGAAAAACGAAAGAGAAACGAGGAGTGGGGCCAGGTTTACAGAATTAAAGTATAACAACACCACCCCACCCCCACCATATCACGTTTTCCCTGTTAATTGTCTGGTTGCTGAATTCCTGCAGACTGCATCTTCCATGGTTACCAGATCTTACATTGCTTATCAGCATGAGCCTAATACAAGTAGTAGTAGTAGTAGTAGTAGTAGTAGTAGTAGTAGCAGTAGCAGTAGCAGTAGCAGTAGCAGTAGTATTAGTAGTAGTAGTAGTAGTAGTAGTGGTAGTAGTAGTAGTAGTAGTAGTAGTAGTAGTAGTAGTAGTAGTAGTCGTAGTAGTAGTAGTAGTAGTAGTAGTAGTAGTAGTAGTAGTAGTAGTAGTAGTAGTAGTAGTAGTAGTAGTAGTAGTAGTAACAGTAGTGGTAGCAGTAGCGTTAGTAGTAGTGTCAGCAACAGCAGCAGCAGCAGCAGCAGTAGCCGCTTTTGTCGTCGTTGTAGTAGTAGTAGTAGTAGTAGTAGTAGTAGTAGTAGTAGTAGTAGTAGTAGTAGTAGTAGTAGTCAATATTGTCAACGCACTGGCTCAGAATCTTCAATAATTGAAAAAATTCAAAAATTTAAGATATTTTGGTTTATCTTACTGCCTGAGATTTGTCATTTTGTTTGAGGAAAGCCATATGGCATTAATGTTAACCCTTTAAATTTGTTCAGTAAAATCCAAATATGCGCTTACTTATTTAATGTACATTTGCAGGCATAGACAAGGTCATTCCCGAGAATATACCACTGGAACGACTGTCTCGGTTCCCGAGCCAGTCATTACAGCGGTAAATTTTCTAAAATAATCCAATCCCCGCCGGCAAATGGACATTGCCCAAGATCACTAAATTGACAGTTTTTGGCTGACCATCATGCAAGGGTTAATGTTGAATGATTGAGATGGATATTATGGATAGCTATTTGAGTTTTGCTTTTACCAAGATGTCACGTAGATTCGGATTTTTCTTAAACGCAATTACTGGACGCTTGTTAAAGGGTTGTTTCAGTTTCTCCTGTAGGTTTTGATACTCATCTTTCAAGATTTTGGAAATTTCAACGTTTTTCCGATTACAGGTCAGAATGAATGGAATTTTGTCACGTTGATCAGATAAGCCTGGGTCCGAGTTTATTCCCCTGGGCCACTGTGTTTCGAGTTCTTTAATCCAAAACGATTCTCGAAGTTTTCTTTGTTTATCAGTTTCTTCTGCCGTATCTGAAAGGGGTGGCTGTTCAATCGGCATAATTTCAAAGTCACAAAGGACTAAATGGTCAGGAAGATTAAAATGTTCGGAAGCATGTGTGTCTTCCTCTAGCCTAATATCTGAGAGGTGTCGAGTTGCCCGCCACCTTAATGGACATTTGGTTTCGCCGACATACTGTTTTTGGCACAATTTGCATGAAATTAGATAAATAACATTTTCAGAGTCACAATCTAGATTGGACTGAAGTTGGAACTTGCTTTTGTTCTGAAAGCTCGTGAAAGTATTCTGGATTGGGAGAAATTCATCTAATTTGCACCTTTTCTTTCCGCATTTGCGAGATCGCCTACACCTATAATAGGACGATTGTGAGAAATTTTGGTAGGCCGACGATTTGAGGCATTATCTGGAATGGTTTCCAAGCCGTCTAATGTTTCAGATTTGATTTTGCGCAGGAATCGTGAGGAGTAACCTCGTGGTGTGAGGGCTTTGAATAGGGTAGAGCACGCTTCTTCAAAGTTTTTCCTATCACTCGAATTCCTGTGAAAACGGATTATTTGTGATTTTACTATTCCTTTAAAAGTATGCGGTGGATGGAAAGATTTTTTGTGCAATAGCTGATGCGAATCGGTTGGTTTGAAATACACTTTGTGGTCTAAGTAGCCAGTTGTTTCATACTTTAGACCTTTATATACAGTTACATCCAGGAAATCTACAGACATCTCGTCAATGGTTGCTTTTAATTTGATATTCGGATCGTGAGTGTTCAGAATTTCGAAAAATTCATCAAACTCTGCCTTTGTGTGTTGCCAAATCATGAAAATGTCATCAAGGTACCTGCGATAAATGAGGGGATGTTTTGGACACTTTTCTAACGCTTCCTCCTCCCACTTTGCTACATAAATATTGGCAAAACATGGGCTAAAGCGTTTGCCCATCGTGCAGCCGCAAATTTGTTGGTAAATTTCGCCATCGAATTCAAAATCATTGCCTTTCAGACTCAGCTCTAATAGAGCTATTACTTCTCAGTCTGGCCTGTTGGTGTCTGGGTAGTTCACGAATGCTTTACGGATAGAATTTATACCCTTCTCGATGTCAATGTTTGTAAACATAGCATCGATGTCAAGCGTGACCAGGAATGAATTTGGAGGTACCCAGGTCTCAGAGACCTGGGATAAGAAGTCTTCTGTGTTTTTCAAGAAGCTGGGGTGTCTATTTGCTATTGGCTGTAGATGGGCATCGATGTATTCACTGATTCTGTAGGATTCTGAGCCACAATCAGAGATTATAGGTCGCCCGGGCGGTGACATTGGGTCCAACCACGAATCTATGGGTTTATGAATTTTTGGCAAGAGATAGAAAGTCCGTGGTTTTGACTCAAGCTTAGCAAAGAGATACTTATGTTGCTTTTCGGTGATCTTCTTGCTATCGAGCAATTTTTGAAGAATCTCATTAAATTTGCTGCAATTATTTTGCCAAAGTGGTTTGCTTAGTTTCTGGTAACGCTTTGGGTTACTAAGTTGTCGTTGTGCTTCACGTTTATAGTTATCTTTAAGCATTATTACAGTCGCAGACCCTTTATCTCAAGGTTTGATGACAATTTCGCTGCTTTTAGACAATTCAATTAAGGCCTGGCGTTCCTCATAGGGTCAATTTGGTTGATCATTAGGGAATGCAGAATTTTTAACATGCTCTGAAAAGAGTTCTATGCTTTCACCAATCGCTGGGTTCAGGAGTTTTACGCTTGGTGCCCAGCAAGTTTTTTCAATGAATGGTAGAATGTTATTATTAGAGTTACGAAAGAAGTCTGCTAACTTAATACGGTGACTAAATTCAGATGTTTCCATACAGCCATTATCTAAAAGAGCATCCAAACCTGTTTTAGGTTTTGGTGTTGGGACAAATGTAAGACCAAAACTGAGCAGTGACTGCTCTGCTTCACCTAATGGGGAGCCAGTTAGATTGACAATATTACTGCCCAGTCCTGTTTCCGGGCGGATGTTACCTTGGCGCCTGTCTAGTTTAAATTTAGGAATTTAAGTCAGGCAGAATACATAGAGTTAGCTGTCTTTTCAGTCCAATGAATGTTATCCTTAACAACATTAAATTCGGAGAGTCTGAGTGCAGGAATGACAGTCACAGATTTTGATGAGTCAGCCGTCGAATTGAGGGACTGAATCGCCAACCTCTGCTGAGCTGTCAACCGACTTGAATAGTTAAGTTTTGCGAAGTAAATCGCAGTCTTTGGGAATTTGGACTTAATCGCACTGAAAAGCAGCATTAATCTATGTTTTGAACTAGAGATGGGTTCATTCATATCATTAATGCCAATGTTAATCACTATTTTCTCTGGTTTAAATGATCCAGTGTACTTTTGAAGTATTCCTCTAGCATGACACAATTTAGCTCCTGGGTAGCAGGCAAATTGCGTTTCAGGGTGGGGCTCAACATTAATGCGACTCAGGTTCGAAGCTCCAAAGATGAGTACTTTGTTCGTGAGAACAGGTAGTCGCCAGTCAATTTTGTTTTCGATTTCATGACGAAATTTCCAAAAAAATGTTTCTCTCCAACATGGTGGGTTGTTTGTGTCTATTTGCTAATTTAATAGGACGCACCTCCGGTGCATTACTTGGACCTGGAGTTGGATAGAAGCTTGGCTGTGGCAGTTTCTCTGTTGGGGATGGGGTCTTGAGACCCGATGGTTGACTGCTCTGGGGGGATTTCTGAGAAGCGCCAGTCCGTGGACCAGATTTGCTACCATTAACCCTTTCCCTCTGTGGCAAGGGCCGATATTCGTTTGGGTCATTTAGATTGCCTAGTGGAGTGTCAGGTAGTGGGATTAATGATGCTTCAAATAGCATATCTCTATGGCCAGAATCTAATGGTAGCAATGGAGAGATTTTATTGTCTACTCGTTTTGTGACTGGCGGCGAAGTTTCAGGTGATCTGAGGCGTTTTTTCATTTGTGATTGTGGGGCCACAGTTGGTATCATGACCAGAGGCGTGGCTTGTGCGAGATTTTGAATTGGTTGCTGAGATGGATCTATCGGTCGCACAAAATCGTAAAAAAACCTAATCGCATTAATGTCGAGCTTTCTATTATAATTGTTTTTTGCCCAGCGTATAGCATTGGATTTAGCGCGACCTAGGTCTAAATGTGGCATTGCCTGTGTGAGAACTACTTCAGTTCTAATACTACCAAGTTGTTCATTATAGTGATTTAACATGGCCTTAATGGTAGATTTTGCCCACTCAAAATTCACATTCCAGATGGCAAAGTAGATGTCATCATCTGGCATAGCTGGCTTACAAAATCCATTCAGCTCTTCCACCTTCCTGCTAAGCCCATCAGGGAGGGTTTCGGCATCTAAATGCCTACGTAGCAGTAGTAGTAGTAGCAGCAGTAGTAGTAGTAGTAGTAGTAGTAGTAGTAGTCGAAGTGAACGCACGCGTTTATTTAGCTCTGCAATTGCTGCCCGAATTTACTAGTTTCTAGCTCGATTTTGTAGATAAATCTTATACATATATTTCATATTAGTATTTCCTTTCAAACTTTATGTTTAATTTGTAAATTCTTGTCTTGGTTGGAGCGCATTTTGTGTCTCCATTTTCTAAAGGCATTCCTCTTAGCTGGCGGTTTCCGCCATTTAATAGGGCTCCTCTAACTGTGGTCAATGCAATACATTTCTCTCCGCGCCAGTCTGCTATTTCTATAGTTCGTAGGCTAGCGCATTATATTTGGCAAGATCGCTTGAGTGAGTGGTTTTAATTCATTGTCATTTGTAAGCACAAGCCTAGTTCTTTAACTATATAAATCCTTAAAGTCAATTGGCTGTCCCCGGTCAACTCGAACAGACTAACAAATATATGACTGTACTATCTATTCATATATTTGTTAGTATACTTTAATCGGCTAGGTGTTAGTGAACCACTTAGAAAGTGGTTCAAACTAACAAATATACGACTGTACTCTCTATTCGTATATTTGTTGGTAGACGTCAGGGTTTCAAAAGGGGACACTATTTATTTAGTGTTTAGCTCTTTCCCTGACGTCCTGATGTTATATAAGTATATATTTATTATATATTGTAGTAGTATGGGGTTCCTCCTTTGATAAACCACCATGGCAACCTATAAGCGTACCATAAGCCTTAAAATAACAACTAAGGGGTGGGGTGTCACGGCTATCGACGTGTATCATGGGTTAAAAGACGTCGTTGGCGCGGGACCTGCTACTTTGCAGGGGCTTATCAATGTTACTAAAACTGTATGGAATGTAACAGTGTCAAATGAGGGGGTCAAGGAAAAGCTTCTGGAAGATGTTCTTATTGTAAAAGGTGAAGTTTGTAACGTCGAGGAAATCGAGTCAGATAGGTTGCTAGTGAAGATGAAAGTTCCACTAGAAATTCCAGATGACAGAATCATGAGTGAACTCAAGAAGTATGGCAAGGTGCAAAAGATTGAACGGGAAACGTATCCCTTTGACAGAACGCTAGAAAACGGTGTAAGACGTATTTGGTTTGATAAAGTGGATAGCCCTTTACCAAGCAGATTGACGCTTGATGGCAGCTTTGTCCTACCCTTATGGTATAGAGGGCACATTAAAGAATGCCGGATCTGCCTAAGTACTGACCATTTGGCAACAGATTGTCCCAATCGAAACAAATGTTTGCTCTGTGGTTCAGTTGACCATTTTAGATGGCGCTGTCCAAAAAATCAAAACAAGCCCTCAGTATCAGGAGATAATCGCCCATTAAAGGATGCAACCGAGTCAAATGCTTCTGAAGCAACCGCTACGGAAGCTGCTGTTTTGGTTCATGCCACTGTAAATGACACAAACAAATCATCAAATCCTGTTAAAGTAACTACAGTTGATGAAATTCATGTATTAGAGGAGGGTATAACCTTAAGTCAAGAAAATACTCAAAATGCAGTGGAGCCAAACGTTGCTGTAAAAGAGACGCAGGAAAATGATGATCTTACAGAAGAGCCAGTTTACAATTCCTTAGAAGATGAATTAAAATTAGGACAGGATAAGTTTAGGACTCAGAAGACAGAAAGTCCAGTCGATTTTCCGCTAAGCCCACTTGATTTAAGTCAGCTTGAAGATATGGGAAATGATGCTCCTGCCGAATGTTACTTAAGTAGCAATAAGCGTCATAAAGAAGACAATAGCTCAGAATCTGAGATTGAAGTAAATGATATGGATGATGATACAATGTCAGTTGCAGAATCAGATGTGTCCATTCAAACACAGAGTTCACAGATGAAAGATGAAATGGTAATGTACCGATCAGAAGGGGGTGAAGTGTTAGTGCCATATGTAACGGCGAGAGGCGTGAAATATCGTCTACTGCGCCATGATTCTGATATTTCCAAATATGAATATTTGTCTGTGGTAGAACTAGGAAATATTGAATTCGCAGGAAAATTAGGTAAATGGTCTAAGAAACGAGCTAAAAACCCCAAATCTAGTTAATCTAATGATGGCGGTTGTAAACATCATTTTACAAATTAGGATTATCTGCGCCATCAATTGCAGAGGATTAAATACAGAATTCAAGCAGCGCCATTTGCTTGAAGAATTAGCAAATGAGAGAGTTGATATTGCTTTTCTACAAGAGACCAAAATTCAAAAAGCTAAAGTGTATGAATCTCTCAAAGATATTTCAAAAGGGCAGATTTTTTTTCTTTATCACAAGATAATAGTGCGGGAGTGGCCATTCTTATCCTGCCCCGCTGTCTCAACTATGTTGACGTCATATCGTCGTCATCAGATCCAAATGGACGATGGATTTGTGTATCAATTGATGTACTAAACACAAGTTTAAATTTGATGTGCCTTTATGCACCTACCTCCCATCAATTGCGCCGTGAATTTCTAAATGATGTTTCCACAATAATTCAAGACAGAACGCCTGAAAACCTAATTATGGGCGGTGACTTTAATTGCATATTAGACGAGGCTAAAGACAGAAACTCTAGGTCTAATTGTAATGACACATCGCATAATATTTTGAAACACATTTGTGAAAATAAAAGCTTGTTAGACACTTATCGGATTGAAAATCCAGAAGGCCAGGAATTTACTTGGTTTTCAACCGATGGAAGGTTAGCTTCAAGGTTAGACAGGATCTATGTAAAACGTTCATTGAAAGGTTACATGTGTAAAACTAACATAAAACCAGTAACTTTCTCTGATCACAATATGTTTTCCATCACATTAGACAATGCTGACTGGGTCAAACGAGGAGATGGATTTTGGAAACTGAATGTAGCATTGCTACGAGATAGTTGCTACCGCAAATGTGTGGAAAGTTGTTGGAGGTATTGGGATGAAAGAAGAGGTTCGTATGAATGTATAACAGACTGGTGGGAAGATGCTAAATCAGACCTGAAATATATTTCAAGGCAGTATTCCATTAGGAAAGCACGTGAAATATGAAAGCGTAAAAAGGCGCTTCAGAGGTCGTTGTGTAAAATTAATAAGAAAATTAATGATGGGGAATATAATTATTACGAACTATTAGTTAAATTAAAAGGTAGACTAAATGAAATAGAGCAATATCAGTTTGATGGCGCCAAAATAAGGTCAAGAGCACAAATGCACACCGAGGGCGAAAAGCCTACACGTTACTTTTGTAACTTGGAAAAAGCAAGAGGTATAGAGAAATTAATGCGCTCACTGAAGACTAATGATGGAGTATCAGTGTGCACAAATGCAGAAATGATTGAAACAGTATCTGAATTTTACAAATCATTGTATAAATCGGAGGGAAGCGAGGAAACTGCAACTAGAGATGTTTTAGCTAATATAACGAAAAGACTTCCAGATTCATGTCGCGAAAGCTGTGACCAATCAATAACAATTGATGATTTGACAAAATCCCTCAAAGGTATGAAGTTAGAAAGGTCTCCTGGATGTGACGGACTTCCAGTTGAATTTTATCAAACATTCTGGCACATATTTGGGACAGTATTAGAAGAAATAGCAGCCATAATTTTTAAGCAAGGGCATCTCCCTACATCGATGGCCCAAGCATATGCTCGGCTTATATACAAGAGGGGTGACAGAAATAAAATACAGAATTATTGACCATTCTCTCTACTCTGTGTAGATTATAAGTTTATTACTCGGGCACTAACATTAAAACTTGGCGCAGTCCTAGGCGAAGTCATTCATGATGATCACACCTGCTCTGTGCCAGGAAGATCAATATTAAACAACACTTTGCTTATACGGGACCTTATTCAATTAGGTGAAAAGGATTGTATCCCAGCAGCAATAATAGCACATGATAACGAGAAGGCGTTTGACAGACTAGAATGGGATTTCTTGTTTAAGTCTTTAGACCATATTGGCTTTGGTTCCAGATTTATTAAATGGGTCAATATTTTATATACTGATATAACAAGTTGCTATTTAGTTAACAATCAGCTATCCAAACCTGTAGTGTTGGAACGAGGTGTCAGACAGGGTTGCTCACTGTCCCCGCTTCTATTCGTCATATCTATGGAATCGTTGCGGGGCCACATTGAGGCAACACAATGACTTTCAAGGAATATGTATACGTGGCGTAGAAAGGCCACTAAAGCTTTCTCAATATGCAGATGATACGACAGTGTTTGCGGGTAAAAATACGGATTTTAGAATTTTAAATGGAGTATTAACAGATGTTCAAAAGGCATCAGGACTTAAAGTCAATAAAGCTAAATCTAAGGGATTGTTTTTGGGCGATTGGAAGGGCAGAACTGATAATGTGATGGATATTAACTGCTCAAATGATGTCATAAACATTTTGGGTATTTACTTTAGTAGAGAACAACATGTATTACTAAACTGGGAAGAAAGGATATCCAAGCTAAAGTGTGCATTACTAAATTGGAAACGACGTCGCCTAACTGTCTTTGGCAGGACATTTGTCCTTAAAAATTTTATTTTATCTGGACTGTGGTATACCGCTTTTGTAGTTCATATGCCCAAATCAATAGAGTAAAAGATCAACACGTTACTTTTGTCCTTCTCATGGGAGGACAAAGCCCATTTAGTATCACAGTCAATCCTCACCAATGAAAAGCATGCCGGAGGCCTGGATTTGGATAATGTTTCTGCAAAGTGTGCTTCTTTAAAATTGAAATTCTTGAATAAGTTACTTACTTCAAACTCATCTTGGGCAAGTGTTTCAAGGGCACTTCTGCAAAGGTACGTTGACCCATTTCCAGTAGAATGTTTATTTATGTGCAATAAATTGCCACCTAATCATCAAAAGATTCCAAATGTATATAAAGAACAGCTCGAAGCCTTAAAAATATTTACACGATCAATGCCACAACCCAATTGTTCGGAAGATGCCTTAGAGCAACGTATTTGGGGCAACGAGTTGATTCGTGATAATGATGATGTATTATATTTGCCCTCTATGGCCAAAAATGGTATTCAATATTTACGTGACTTGGTAAATCCGAAATCTCGTAAATGGATTGCGATGCAAGATGTAGCAAGAAAAACATCAAGGAGACATATTGATGCTCAGCGCTTATTTGTTAGAATAAAGAATGCAATACCTGCTGTATGGTTCAAATTGCCGAAAGCACGTGGCAACACTGATATGTTGCAACCAACATTAGTATTTATGTCAGAACATATAAAATACAACATGGCATCTAGAGACTGGTATAGAATTCTAATGCAAAGTCGGAGACAGACTCCTATTGTGGTTAGGCATTGGAACAATTTAGGATGCACGCCAAAGAACTGGAAAAATGCCTGGAAAGCAATGCATCTACCTTGTCTACCAGGAAATGCACGGGACCTGGCATGGCGATTACTCCATCGAAGGCTATGGGTCGGTCATCTTACTTATATGTGTAAAATATCAAGTACAGACCGGTGCTTATTATGTAATACTGAGGAGGAAACGATAGACCATCTATTTACTTAGTGTCGCATAACTACAGGCTTTTGGGTATATATCAATATGCTCCTTGCTAAATTTGGAACCAAATATGTGAATGTAGTAGCTGAAACAATTTTGCTCAAAGATTGCTCAACTATCGGACGAATCATTAATAGCAAGGAGAAAGAATTGTTAATAACCCTGTTATCTGTAGGAGTATGGGCCATCTGGAAGCATCGGTGTTCAGAGGCCAGAGATAAAACCGGCAACAACCATCAGAGAGCCATACAAGCTATATTTCGATCATTGTTGATAAACTGCATTCATTGTGAATTTTACAGGCTAGTAGAACATGGGAGAGAAAGTAGATTTAAAGATGTATGGTGCAAAACTGGCCTAGTATCAATTGAATACGGATATCTAAAAATATCAGAAGCGGAACTTGTATAAGCTAGCAGACTCGCTGCTTGCTGTATATTGATAAATGCTATTTTAATTTAATTTAATTGCCTTTATTTTAAAATTGTAATGCCTTAGGAGACTCTAATCTTGACGAATATCCTAACCTTTGGGTCAGCATATTTAAATATCAAATGAGCATTATGTCAATATTCTGGTGGTGATCCGATTTTCAAGTTAACAGAGTGTGATATCTTACAATTAGCTTCCTGTTGGAAATATTTACTGTAGGTGTATTTGTTCCAGGGTAATTTGCAAAAACTTACAATGAAGTAAATTTAGAATGTGAACCCAGAGCGCCATCGAAGTAGTCATAGTTTGTATACGTTTGCTTTGTGCATTATATTATATAAAGGCTACTACGTCCGTTGGGTATTTAATAATCGGCTAACTGGCGTCAATGAGTGACTTTTTGTTACTTATTGACGAGTCACCTCGCCACTTGTTGGCGAGCTGCACTCGCCATTTGGCCCTACTACTATATGGTGTGCTACGTTAAACTACATATGATCTACTTAGCATGCCGGTCATGAATCGGCTCAATGGAATCAATGATTAGCAGTAGCTTACTGCTAATTATTGATGAGTGGCTTTACCACTTGTTGGTTAGCTATGCTCGCCATTTGGGCCTACTACTACACGGTGTGCAAATAGCAATGTCTTTGTTGAATTATGTTATGTTATCAGCTCTTTATTAATTATGTTTTCTATGTAGTTATGCCACGGTTGTGGTATATGATAATAGAGTATTTTAGCTTGCACTGTTTTGACATGTTAGGTTTGTATTGTTATTCTATTAATAAAGCCTGCTATTTCAACCGATTTTTTATGGGGGTTTGCAAGCCTTTTTAAAGGAGTTCCTCCGGGAAGTGATCCGACTGCGTCAGCGTCTGATTTTCAAAAAAAAGAAAAAAAAAGTAGTAGTGGTAGTAGTAGTAGTAGTAGTAGTAGTAGTAGTAGTAGTAGTAGTAGTAGTAGTAGTGGTCGTCATCGTCCTCGTCGTCGTCGTCGTCGTCGTCGTCGTTATTATTGTAGCGGTAGTAATATGGGTAGGCCGTGTGGTTGCCCCGATTATAGATATTGTCATTGTCATAGTCATGGTAATTAGCTGTAGGTGTTATCATTTGGAAAAATGTTTCATAATTTTTTTAATCAAAAGGCACATTTTTTGAAGTAATACTAGCTTTTTGGTGTCCAACAGTTGTTGCATTTTGAAGTAATTCGGTCTGTTTCTATAATATAAAGGTGAGTATGATTTCCGATCATCAGAGAAATAGGTGCAAATAAAAAGGTATTCATCGCCAATATCGTTTGCATTGCATAAAGTGCATTTACGATCTATTTTTTGTGTATTGGTCCACCTGCCAGTTTCAATTGACAGGCGATGATTTGATGTTCTAAATTTGCAAAGCGCTATCCTGTTATATTCATTTAGTATTGTTAAATACCTTTCTACACACCATTCTGTCTTATATGTATTATACACTGTTCTTTTCGATGATCTATTTATTTCACCCTCCCATTGCTGTATAAACTGGTCGATTAGTCTTTGTTTTATCTGGTTTACAGTAGTCTTTTTTATCGAGTACTTGTTGTGTGGAACACAGAAAACCGAATTCTGTATCGTTTAAAATTGTTTCAATATATTTCATCCATGGGTATTATACGCCTTCCTCCATATGGTGTTTATACATGTAGTTATAAAGTTTAAATGAGATTTTATTTTTTCTGCCCATTAAAACTGTAGCCCAATATTTCAACATTCTGCATTTGATAGTAATTTGGACTGGGTACCTTCCAGATTCACCATACACCATAAAAGATGGGGTAGTCTTCTTTATTTTTAGTACGTGTTTTATGAAACTGCAGTGCAATTGTTCTAAGTGTTGGTAGTTTTCATAGACCCATACTTTGTTGGCATAAAGAGCAACCGGGATAATGGTTGCATCAAAGAGTTTAATTTGGGAATTTACAGATAGATCGAGATTTGCGATTCGACGATTCAGACCGTACATGGCTTTCTTACACTGATCATATTGATGCTTTATTCTATCAATAAACCTACCATTTTTGTGAAATTTATTCCTAAATATTTATAGGTTTCCATTACTTCTACACGCCATGTTCCTAAGCCAAATGATTCCTCGGTGAAAAATAATTATTTTAGTTTTGTCTACATTTATTTTCAGATTCCACATGGTACAGTATTTGTAATATTCATCCAGCATGGCTTGTAGGTCTATCCTTTTGTCAGCCATAATAACTGTATCATCAACATAGAACAGAGCTAACATTTTCAGATATATGTTTAGATCTTCCATAATTTTAATACCATTCCATTGGTGATTCTCGAGATAATCCGTTAGGCCATTTAAATATAAACTAAAGAGAATCGGGGACAAAATTTCGCCCTGCCGAACTCCCCATTTGCATATAATCTCAGGTGAAATT
This sequence comes from Chaetoderma sp. LZ-2023a, assembly GCA_034401795.1. Taxonomy (NCBI): domain Eukaryota; kingdom Metazoa; phylum Mollusca; class Caudofoveata; order Chaetodermatida; family Chaetodermatidae; genus Chaetoderma; species Chaetoderma sp. LZ-2023a. The sequence goes on along the minus strand of CM067360.1, from coordinate 7,769,930 downwards.
TCATCGTTAAGGGCAATTTTGGATTTTATGTTGCTGTACATATTTTTAATAACAGCCAGGACTTTGCCATTAATATTTGTATCAAAAGCTTTTTCTAAGTCAATGAATGCATAAAATAATGGCTTTTTAGTCTTGGCACATATTTGGATAAGGGTGTGGAGCGAAAAAATATGATCAGTTGTAGAGTAGTTCTGTCTAAATCCAGCTTGTGCTTCATTTACAATGTTTGTGGTTTCTAGGTAGTAGTTGAATCGTGAACTTATTACGGATGTAAACAACTTGCCTAGGCAACTGACTAATGTTATCGGTCTATAATTCTTTGGTTCTTGGACATTTCCTTTTCCTTTATAAACTGGGTTTATTAAGCCAACTGTCCATATTTCAGGTACTTCTCCAGTATTAAATATATATATTATTAAATAGGCAACAGTATATTGGTATCATAATGTCTTGCGTCGATTTTATATATTCATTTAGTAATGCATCAACTCCAGCCGCCTTACTATTTTTCAGTTTTCCAATAGCTTTTCGGATTTCTTCTTCTGTGATTACACTGTTTAACCGTATATTTTCTGGCATTAAATCACTTTTTGTAGATGGTTTTCTAGGAATTGCGGAATTTTCATTTATTGATTGAAAGAATTTAAACATATCTTCTATAGTCACAGGCCATTTCTCGTTTTTCGGGTCACATGATTTTAATAAATTCCAATATTGTTTTGGGTTCGCCTGGCTAAGCTTACTTATTTTCTGCTCAGTTTTTGTTTTATGTAGCCTAATTGCTTTATTCTTCGCCTGTTTATATGCTTTACTGCCATCTATCATTTCTATTTTGGTTTGATCAGAACGAGCTAAGCAGTGGCTGTGCCTATATCTATGAAATTTCTTCTCGCTTTTCCAAGTTGCTGGTAGTGGAGGTGCTTTGTGGTTTTGCTCGTTGATGATATTTGCGGCTGTTATATTTTGTGTTGCGTGATGTGTTTTATATATATATATGTATATATTTGACATTAATGGTGAATAGTGCATAACTTCAAAGTCATATACATAATCTACTAGAGCATAGGAAGAAATTACATAATCTACTATTGTGCTATCTCGACATGTTTGTTTCCCTATGTTTATATCACTCCCAATTCTTCCATTGTATATAATACGGTTGTTATATTTACATATATCGATCAATTTCTTGCCAAAAGTATTTGCGTTATTTATGTCACTTGATGTACGTTTAATTAGCAATTTGCCATTGTACTTGCCTATATTAAATTTAGATATATCGATACTGCTTTGGCATATATCTAGAAGATCGTCATCTAGCTCCAATCTTTCATCCAGAAGTCCAGTTTTAGCATTCATATCGCCGATAAGAATGGTAAAGTCAGTATGTGTAGTGAAATTTAGTAGCTCGTCTTTGATTTCAGTAAAGGCGACGAGTACTTCGAATATTCTGGCGGAATATACGCAACTCCTAAGATTATTTCGTTATCCAAACCTGTAAGATTCTTGCTTATTTTGATCCATTGTATATATTGGCTAGCTGATTTGATTTCTTTTATCCATTTACATAGATTTTTCTTTATCAGCACAGCTAGTCCATCAGATCTTTTAGCGGCATTTGCCCTATCTTTCCGTACTATGTTATGGTTTGGCCATGTTAAAACATCGTAATCGTTAAGATTGGTTTCAGCTATGCCAATTATATCATATTCTTCTATAAAATCGCACTTCTCAGGTACTTTAGTTTACGTTTTATCCCGCATACGTTTATATAGGAGATTTTGATTAATTTCTCTTGGTTTGGCCAGAACTTTATCGATATGTCATTATCTTTGTCGGCATTGCCGTCGTCATAACCGTAGTCGTTGCTGTTATTGTCCTCTTTGTTCTTGTTTTGGGTATTATTGTTATTGTTGTTGTTGTTGTTGTTTTTGTTGTTGTTGATGATGGTGGTGGTCGTAGTTGGGGTAGTGACTGCGGCAGCAGCGACGGTAGTAGTGATGCTGCTGGTGGTGCTGAGCGTCGTCTTCATAACAGTGGCAGTGGTAGTGTCAGTAGCAGTAGCGATAGCAGTAGTAGTAGCAGCAGTACCATTGGCAGTAGCAGTAGCAGCAGCGTCAGCAGCAATAGTAGTAGTAGTAGTAGTGGTAGTAGTAGTAGTAGTAGTAGTAGTAGTTGTAGTAGTAGTAGTAGTAGTAGTAGTAGTAGTAGTAGTAGTAGTAGTAGTAGGAGTATTAGTAGTAGTGGCATCAGTAGTAGCAGTAGCAGCAGCAGCAGCAGTAGTAGTAGTAGTAGTAGTAGTAGTAGTAGTAGTAGTAGTAGTAGTAGTAGTAGTAGTAGTAGTAGTAGTAGTAGTAGTAGTCGAAGTGAACGCACATGTTCATTTAGCTCTGCAATTGCTGCCCGAATTTTGTAGTTTCTAGCGCGATTTTGCAGATACATTTTATACATATATTTCCTATTAGTATTTCCTTTCAAACATTATGTTTAATTTGTAAATTCTTGTCTTGGTTGGACCGCATTTTGTGTCACCATTTTCCAAAGGCACTCCTCTTAGCTGGCGGTTCCAGCCATTTAATAGGGCTCCTCTTGCTGTGGTCAATGCAATACTTTTCTTCCCGCGCCAGAATGCTATTTTTATAGTTCGTTGGCTAGCGCATTATATTTGGCAAGATCGCTTGAGTGAGTGGATTTAATTCCTTTGTCATTTGTAAGCGCAAGCCTAGTACTTTGATTATATAAATCCTTATAGTCAGTTGGCTGTCCCCGGTCAACTCGAACAGACTAACAAATATATGCCTGTAATATTGTAGCTCGCCGGGTAGTGTCGGGCCGTTCCACTGTATCATGTCTACTCGCCACGCCACAAGTGCACGATGAGTGATGACGCTGGTTAGCATCCGGTCTCGGGGTGACGGACCTTGTACGAGACTGCCCTGCGGGAAACAAAAACCGGCTCCAAACGCCGGTGGAACTCAATCGTTTCAGTGGGGCCGTGCGCCCATCGTCGTGAACATTAAACACAACTGTCTCATCCCAAGAATTTGTGTCACCAGTATGCCTGTCCATAGCAATTTCGTGTTCTATGGACTTACAAGATTTGATTTCGTGACCTAAAAATATAAGACTATACAATGAGTTTACCTAAACAATTAAAAATATGCTAGATAAAACTACAGTAAGAGGATACGAAAATACGGGACATAGAGGCAGGTAGATGAACTTTTAAACTTTGCGATTCCGGAGGTACCACACAGACTCGTAGGTCCACAGAGGTATCCCCGCAAGGGAGGCTCCCGTACACGAGACATGGCTATTTAACTTAATATAAATTATTATACCTCTAAGCTGAAAGGAAGAAGGTTATCTCAGAAGAAAAAGTGATGTGACTCACGTGGGCACTACTCCTAGTGCTAGTTTGGGTGAGGAGTATTATCCTGGCATGGACCGTCGTCGCTGAATCCTTGCGAGAGGCAAGTGCCTTGCGCGGGCCTCCGTCTCTGGAAGGTGTCGCCACTGCTTAAAGCGGGAGAAGAATAGTAGGCAAAAATGGGCCCACTCTAATATTTCAAACAAAAATGCTTTAGAAAGAAAAGACCATACCTAGTGAGATTATGACTATAGGGGTGCGTACTGGTTTACATGAAGATGGGACGGGTGATTCCCAATGGATTCCCTCGTCACCGTCTTATGTGATTTTTAATATGCTGAATTAGTAGTTGCTGTCTTATTTCTGTGGGCCTTCTGCTTTGCTTAATTCCTTTTAGTTATTTTCAGAACAAGGATTCTTTTAGGCCGCAACTGGCTGATATCTACCTAGCTATCAGACACGGCTGTCACGGAGATCAGATGCCCTAAGACATCCATACTGTAGACAATGCTCATACATGTTACTTAGTAGGATCTCCAAACTGGGTAAGAATCCAGACATTCCGCTTCGTAACCACATAAAACATTACAAGACATGGGTTACATTTCACAGGGTGTGGCAGATCTAAATATCATGCCCAGACATTTTAACAGAATTCGGTGGGCATACGTATCTCGCCCGTCACCGGGTCCTATGGAACTAACTATTTAACCTGTCATTAGGTTTATATACAAGTTGCCAGTTTTGCATTGATTGTCAGTAAATAAAATAATAATTAATACATGAGTTTTCGCAGTGCTTTCCTACATTGGCTTAAAGTACTATCTACTAAGTATCCGAAGATACACGGGAGTGTGTGTGATATCACACCCTAGCCATCACCGCATGGAAACCCCAATAGTTTCCCAGAGTCGGATCAGCCCATGGTGCGGATGGGGACATCCAAACAATTAAGAAGCCATAAGGCTGAGTGGAACACGAAGAGAGACAAAATCTTACTTATGAGTCTTAGCGGAGTGCTGGGCTAGATTATCGCACTACTGGAAGAGAAGAAGAATATATTACACAGTATGTAATGAAGACAGTGTCTCTAATAGTTTTGAACCTATCCTATCGAGCTGTATATAGAAAAGGTTGGTCGGTAGCATGCCGGGCTAAACAGAGTTATAGCACGGACAACGACCTCAGTGAAAAAGTGGTGGTGGCGGGAGAAAGTGCTGCATATATAAGTGTTGCTGTACAGTGTTTCCTACGTGCACTGCAGTCCTATATTTTCTATAAATGAGCTAAACATATGAACGGATGGCCACTGATACAAAACAAAGCTTCACGGTGCTGGGTACGTCAACCAGCTCTGAAGATGCACCGTAGTCATCCTAAGGACCGGATTCAATTGATCTAACATAAATAATAAGAAAAGTATTTTTTTAAATAAAGTAATAATTAATACATTTCCACGAATCGCCTATTAATATTTCTGCTGAATTACATATGATCACACCACAGCAGTGAAATTTCCCCATTGAGTCTGGGTCCCGTGACTGATGGTGGTGGGTCGCGGTGGATGCACTGTCATTGCTGAAATGCTTTCATTATTATCATTATTATTATCATTATTGGCACTGTCAGAAATAACCGAAGTGATGGTGGCGGAAATATGCGCGTTCATTATGTCTCTCACAGTTACCGCTGGTTCCAATATATCCGTCCGTACAGCAGCGACAGTACTAGTGGTTGCCAATGTTGCTGGTGCGGTGGTGTCGGTCACTGTCGTGGTGGCGGTTGTCGTCATTGTGGTGGTCGAGGTTGCTGTTGTGGTGATGGCAGCGAGCTGTACCGTAGGCTGAAGTTGTAATGTGGGAGTGGATATGGCGGAGACGACATCTTTCGAAACATAGCATACTTTAGTAGACGACTCGCGGTGATGTTAGGCACAGCCTGGATATCCTGTGTGTGCGTGATTCGTCTCTTCCCCGTGTATGGACGTTCCGGCATGGTTCCCTTTCTGATTGCGGGGTCAGAAAGGCGGGGAGGCGGATGCTGAATAAGATGGGTCGGATTTACGCTAATTGTCACAGGCTGCGATGGTCCTGGTCGTTCGTCTATGGTAAGTTCGGGTGGAGATGGAGACTGTGGGTAACTTGGAATGTCTATTTCCGCAGGTGTCATAATTACCACTGAAATCGGTTGACTGGCTGACACTGTCTGAGATAGTATGGTGGCGGGCGTGGTGATCGTAGCTGGATGGCTACTAACTGATGCGGGTGCTGCCGAACTGGATTCGCTTCCTACTCTGCTTCAGGACCGGTGTGGATCAAGTGATTGGTCCTGGCGTAACACTTCCAGACGTGGCTTCGTGAAGGATTTCATGTCTGGCTGTCAGTACGTTGCTTACTGTAGCCGCGGGAAGACGAGGGCTAACGGGATATCTACGAGTAGAGTTCTTCGTGCAGGCCATATTCTCGGTCGGGAGCACTTTGACCGGGAGCCGAGATTCGAATCGTGTGACTAAAACGGCACAATCCAACACACGGTGATGATAATGGAGCGCGTGTGTCACTCCGTAGCAAGTAGCGGTGTAAAGATACTGTCACGTCACACAAAAGGCTGACTGGAAAAGATGATCTTTATTAACATGATGGGTGCAGTCGGATTTTCTAGTGAAAGTTCTGGTACATGGCTCTCCGCTAGCTAACAACGAGCTACACGGGAACCGTTTTGGAACTGGTACCGATTCTTCTTCTTCTTCGGAATCAGACAACGCTAAATTTTCAAGGAGTGACATCTTGTTCCCGCATGGTAGTTAGTTGCGGGAACCTTATTCAAAATCTAATGCCCTATCTCTTCATGGTTTATGACTTTCCAGGCCAAATATATAATAACGAAATAATTAGAAGAAAAACAGCACAATTTAGTTTGCGACACGAAAGAAGCCTAATTCTATGTTCTTTCCTGATGTCGAGTTTTGACGGGAAGACAAAGTTTCACAGCGCGCTTCCTCCTTTTATATTATTTGGTGACGTCACAGGCGGCGGATGACCACACCAAAAGTTTTAACAGGTGATTCGGTCATCCTTCTATGAATGATCCCTAGTTTTCCGGCCTGGACGTCATAGGATTACTTCCTCCCATTCAAACGGGGTACTTTTAATTATAGGAAGAATGGCTAATTAAACTTGTCTTTATTTCACACATTTAACAGCTTCCGATCAACATAAAAACGTGGTACTACTTTTTCTTTGCAGAGCTTCACCTTTTAATTGGCGTGTGGCGGTTTTCCAGGTTGGATGCTTATAAACTTGCTTATTTAAATTTTAGGCTGGATCGCCCGATGGGGTGTGTGGAAGCCAGGTGACGTCAGCGGTAATTCCCCGGACTCACCCTCGCCACTCCTCCATCACGCTGTGGTAGTCGCGTCTTTGGGCGGCTCTTTTGTTTAAAGCATTTGATCCAACTTACTGGAAATAGTAGTAAATGTCACGTGGCTCTAAAAAGCACGTGGTTGATCAGAAACGTACATGCTGTTTATGACGACGGTCAGAAAATGCTGTTGCTGATGTGTAGTCTGTTGCAGAAGCGAGAGATAGAAATATAAATGTTACATCAAGATCTTTATAATGTCCTGTGTTTGCGCGAGTTCTTTAACATGCGTCTTGGTAGGTGTCTGTAATAGGTAGTTCTCAGCCCGTGTCGATTATAGACTGAAACGCAAGGAAGAGAATTTTTGAAATTCTCTCTGTAGTTTTACTGTCAGATTTTTTATGCCGCTTTACCGGCCCATGCGCTAATGAGTTGTAGCACGGTAGAGCAGTTGTGTTCTTAATAACAAATTTAACAGTAAAGTTGTAAGTAATTTTTATGTGTGGTTTAACCAGTTCTATTCATGCGGGAGATCAACGTTACTGATCCCGTCAAGATAGCTGTGTTTTCCGAGTGAGAGGGCTGGCCAAGCATTCCCCTCAATGGGTAGAACTAGCTCCTGCCCCGGCCTAGACCAAACATATTAGTACCATTTTAATAATGGTTAAATTACAGTACAACTCGCAAAAATGTGTGACACAGTTTTTACAATTTACAATGCCGTCGTTCGGAGATTGTGAATACAGTCAACCTGAGTGTCTGTATTTCTGTCATGTTGGTGATTTGAATCTGTTATGCGTGACTGGTTCTCTGTGGATGGTACTTGCGCTGTGGTGAAGGTGACGTGTTTATGGCCGCCAGGTTGTGGGAGGTGGGAGGGAGAGGCGGCTTGAATGCAAACTTTATCGAACCCTGTGGGTATTTCACTCTGTAATGGCCGAGCCCGTGGGCGGGACAGAGTTACTTTAGAGCGAAGATGACCTGTTGGATGCTGTCGTAACTTTGAGCAATGCATTGTCGAATTAAACTTTTCGGTTGTAAAATCCTACTCGTGACTGACGACAATGCGGGCATCTTGCTCTCTTAATAATATTGACTGTTATTACGTGTAGATGAAATATGTAGTTTAGCTGTTCACATACGACGTCGAGAAAAAGGGGACGAGGAGGAACGTTGGACAAACTTTCTCCCGTGACGCATACTGTAGATGGCTGTAGTGTATTCCTGTTATCCATATGATCAGTTCTCCTGTAACTGGATAAGAAGGTGTGTGCGGGAGATTTGTTGGTTGTTGTCTGTTGATGATAATGCTGTTGTCGGGATGTCCCGGCTGCTGTATGATGCCAATGTTATAAGCGAAGTGGGCGTATTCCAGTTTTCCACGCTGGTGAACGCCAAGTCTGTTGTTATTTGCAGGAGGTGTAGTTTGCAGGAGGTATTACTTCTCGCGCAATTTGTGCGGGAGGGATTTGTTGCAGGAATATTTATGTCTCCACCGGCAATTAATTAAGACCGGAAGGTGCTGCTAAATGCTGTTGTTGCTGATGTTGAATGTCTCCGTTATGCTGAGTATAACTGAGCAAGTCTGTGATGTAGGCGCAATGATGAATTGACGCATCCAGTCTTGAAGGCAGGTGTGTTCTTGTAGGTGTTGACGTTCTGTCTGTTGTGTGATGTTCTGACTGCTCACAGGGGAGTATGTTAGGCCTATTGGATGGGGCGGCCTTTGGATATGGGGATGTGGTCATCTCCCGTTACACGACAGTTGGTGTCCTGTCATAGTTTTTAGACACCGGGAAAATTCGAGCCGAGAGTCTGCTGAACAGGCTGCTTCCCTGCCCACCGCGGGAGGTAATATTGGTCGGTGCGGTGCGGGATGCCACCTCCTCTGTTGCAGCAGCCTCTCTGATATCTGAAGATTGACGGTCAACAGATGACGAGTGGAGTGTCAAATGGACTGGGCTGGTGATGTCCGAACTTGGTGTGTAGATAAGGGACGCCAGTTGGATTTGGGGTGTTGGTGCGGCTATGGATATGGGTGCCACTTGGCAGGGACTTGGTCTGACATTTTCGGGAGGTCGTCGGGTACACCTTGGTGTACGGTTCAGCGGTTCTAGACACGCCAAGGCTTCATCCAGCCTCTTCACTTCCATGCTATTCACCACATGTTCCACCCCACAGGAAGCATGGCTTGGGTCAGCCTCAGCTTCCGCTTGTGGTAACTCTATGATGGGGGACATAGCATGAAGCGGGTGGAAACGGGAAGAGATCGGAGAAACAACTTTTCCAACTTTTTGCCTCTTGGTCCGGCAGAGCAAATGCTTCTACCCACTTCGTAAAATAATCTTGTAACACGAGGATGTATTTATTGCCATCATCAGTCGTATTCAAGGGTCCGAACACGTCGATAGCCACTCGCTCCCACGGTGCACCAACAATCTTAATTTGAGATGGTGCAATATGGTGTTGGCCAATAGCGCGTTTTTGGTATGGGATACATTTGGCAACCCATGCCTTGACACTATCCCGATCCAGTGGAATCTCAGTTTGATATGGGCAACAGTCCTCTCCATGGCCAGATGTCTGGTGTTATCATGTAGTTGTTTTAATATAAGTTCTCGATAACTTTCCGGTACTACCAAACGGTCATTAATGTAAAGAACATTATTTATTAATCGACATTCTTTGAACTGCACAACGCAATTCGGGGAACTCAGGAGATCGGTGTGTTAACTGTGTCACGGCGGCGGCCTCTTCGTGTTCAGCTTCCGCGCTGATTCTGCTAAGGGCATCGGCATTACCATGTAATTTTCCGGGATGGTGAACAAGGTTAATGTTATAGGCCTGCAGGGATTCCTGCCATCTCGGTTCCTGGCCCTCCGGATTTTTTAAGTTCCTGAGTCATCGTAGTGAGGCATGGTCTGTACGGAGTGTAAAAGGGCGCCCGTACAGAAAGTGCTTGTAATACTTGACGAAATGGACCACTGCCAATAGTTCTCGCTTGGTGGTTGCATATCTTCTCTCCATTTTATTCAGAGTGCGCGAACCATAACCCAACACCTGCTCTGTTCCGTCTTCAGTGACCTATGATAGAACCGCGCCAATAGCAAAAGCTGATGCATCAGTGTCTAAGATGAAATCGAAGTTTGGATTAGGGTGAGCAATAATCGGGGCAGTTGTCAAGAGTTCCTTCAGCGCCGTGAAGGAGCCTTCACACTCACTCGTCCACTCAAATGGGCGATCTTTCTCGGTGATCTTGTAGAGGGGTGAAGCAATCTCGCTGAAATGTCGGATATAATGGCGATAGTACAGTCATAGGCCAAGGGAACTCCGTATCTCTGTAACTGAAGAGGGCTGATGCCACTCTGCCACTGCCGTAGATTTTGATGGCTGTGTGGCCACTCCATCACCGGATATGATGTGTCCCAGGAACTCAACGCTCTGTCCGAAGAGATGGCATTTCTTCGGTTTGAGTTTCAAATTGGCCGTGCGGAAGCGGAAAAGCTCGGTGTCCAAATTGTTTAAGGTTTGCTCAAACGTAGGTCCAAAGACTATCACGTCATCGATGTAACATGGACAGATTTCCCATTGCAGGGTAGTAACTACCTGCTCAATGAGTCGTTCAAAAGTTCTGTGAGCATTGCACAACCTGTAGGGCATCTTGAGGAATTGGAAAAGGCCATCCCTACAAACGAATGCTGTCTTTTCCATATTATCTTCATCCATGGCTCCTTGCCAGTAACCGCTAGCTAAGTCAAGGATACAAAACCACTTGGCTCCGGACAAGAAATCCAGGGCCTGATCTATCCGAGGTAATGGATAAGCATCATTAGCGCTAAGATCATTAAGGCAGCGGTAGTCAATACAAAACCGCATGGTTCGGTCCTTTTTGCCTGCTAGCACTATAGGGCTAGCCCATGGAGATGCTGAGGGTTCAATAATACCAGTCCGCAACATGTCATTTACTTGGTGGTGTGCTTCCGCTTCTTTGTGAAAGGGAAGATGTCGTACTTTTGTCGTATGGGGCAATTATTGCCTGTATATGGAGTGTCGTATGAGATGAGTCTCTCCGAGATCCATATCTCCGGAGAAAAAACTATCGCGATATTTATGGAGTAGTTTCTGAATTTCTCATGTTTGTGATTGCAGTAATCCAATAGTGGCACGTAGATACAACTCGTGTAAATGTTCGGGTAAATCATCAGTAGTTTGCTCTGTTATGTCAGAAAGTGCAGGTGATTCCAGTGAGATTATGTCCACTAAATGGCCGCAGCGTACTCCTGGTTCCAGAGTGATGGGATCTGCGGTATCATTGGACACTCGAAAAGGTATTTTTCCTTTATCAGTAGTGTCCACTATTATACGGGGACTTGCACATTGTGAGGCGATCAAATAATCAGGGTCGGGTTCCAGCACGGCGATGTGTGTGTTGCTTCCTAACTGTGGTGCGGTGGCCCATAAGATTTGTTCCTGTCCCGGCTCAACTGTGGCGGTACATGATAATATTACCGCACACATATCGTACAATGATGATGCTGGTCTAAGTGGGATTCGTTGGCCGTGTATGTTGAGTTCCTGTTGTCTGCAGTGTATGATGTCTTTGCTGGCACTGAGGAAATCAGAGCCAAGTAGGGTGTCGTTATGAATAGAGGCGATGACAACTATCTGAATGAATTGCATTTCCTCTATTTGGATAACTAAATTAACTACACCGGCTGCGGGTACATCTACTCCCATAGCCGTCTGTAGGTAAATATTTGTAGACTTAAGGGGAGGCTTTTTATGAGGTGGGATGCTCTCATATAAGCGCTGGTTAAATACTGTGATAGAAGCACCAGTGTCGACGGTGGCACTGGTGGAAATGCCACTAAACAGACAGGCACATTTGTATTTGCACCTTGCAATGTACCTGCGGAAGAGTTTCCAATGATGCCATCCGCGATAATGGCATTGGAGCAGCATCACTCTGTATATATGTAAGGTTGTAGATGGCTGAGTGAGGAAAGGACCAGTTCGCCATCGCCGCTGGTGTGTAGACCGCGGTGAAGACGGAGCTGGGGGTAGCAATGGTGGTGGTGCTGTTGCTGTTTCAGTGTAGGTGGTATTAGTGTAGACAGCGGCGTGTATGGGATGACGGATAAGCTCTACCTGCGCCAGCCATTTCCTACAATGCTTCATAGGATGCTTTGCTGAAGTGCAGAAGAAACCGCTTGTACCCCTTGGACTTCCCGGTGTGGTTTGCTGTCCCTGCCACGCCGGACGGACGCCCAGTTCCCCACACAGGATGCAGCCCAGGCTAGGTACCTCTCCGTATATGCCTGTGATAAAGACCTGTCCAAATCAGGGGAACAGAATCTTGAACAGAGTCAAGATGCACACTGACGACTTCCGAGCTGAGCGAACACAGTACTGGGCGCCAATCGGGTCATCTTGGCAAGGGGTCATAGCCCCGCATAGATCGTACCACGGAGGCTATGTCCGCTAGATGCATCGCAACTAAGGCCCTCGTGTAGATCATACTTTAACACCATTTTAGCTGAGAGGCCCTGTTCAGATCGTACTTAGACAGATCATCCACCCCAAAGGTACCTGGGCGCCAGACTGCTCCACTCGTCCGGCAAGTGACAGGTTACACCGTCTCACACACATACCCTCCTGCTTCCCAAAGTAACACTTTTCATCTTATCTGATCACAGGAGGCATGACTCGCAATATGAACGCTTGCCATGGCCTGACTGTACATTGAGCCATCTTGACCACTCATAACCAGTAAAGGGTTGATGAACTGACATGATCAAGATGACCGGCCGGTGACCTAGTCGATAGCGATCACAATCTGAGCTCATGCTCAGGGGCAACCGATGGTATAATCCGTACCTATCTGCCAATAGAATACGAAATTTTACCGTTTTCCCCGGCCTTCCCTGCAGGACTATCATCTAGTAAGAAATGCAAAACCTAGAGATATTTTAATGTCCTGGGTGTGGACCGTCATCCACGTACCGCGCATTGTCCACTTAATGAGACAAGATGAACCAAAAATCTCGGTAGCCCGAAGAATACGCCGACTAGACGGTACCACAGTAGGATGTTAATTCATCCTTCGTTAGATACGGAGGCCTTCAGTATCTCCTCTGCACTATAACCAGAATTTACGTGTCCTCGGACACTCATGGGCCCACTGCCGTCTGTTGTCATCACCCTTTCGAGGGGCCTATCCATCTCTGGTAATGACGTTGGTAAGGACGTGTGTTTCTCCGTCTGTGTGGGTGCTTCCTAATCCATGAGGTGGAGTGAATTGTCTCTCCTGAATCGCTGCTGTCTGGATGCAGAAGATGATGCTGGTTGGGGTGGTGTTCTGCATACCACCAGAGGGCACCGAGAATCCAGTGTCCTCGTGGCGGGACGTGGTGCTTTCAAAAACGTTGTCTCAGCGGAGGTACTACAACCTACTACTGCCGTTTTACATAGGAAAGAAGGTTTGTTGTGTGCGGAAAAAGAAGGGGATGTCCTTGCTGCAGATGGGGGAGGAATCGTAGGCACTGAAATGTGTGAAGCCGTGCAGTTTGGTGTGGGTGTGAAAGCTGATTTATGTGGATGATGGTTAGTCACTGAACGTTGTTGCGTGAAAGCCGCAGTTGAGCCAGGAGAAGGATACGAGCACCGAAGTGGCTCCTTGTGATTCGGTACCAAGTTTTGACTGTTTCTCTGGTTGCGGTGTGCTGCAGTCTGGAGGAGGCGTTGTAGAGGGAGGTCGGTTAGGACACTGCTCCCTCCAATGTCCTGGCTGACTGCATCCGTAACAGGTGTTCGGTGGCGGTGCGGTGCTCGTAGTGTTTGCTGTTCTAAACTGTGTGGTGGCGAGGTTGGTGCTGAGTGTTGTACCTAAGGTGGTGAGTGCGGAGATTTGTTTATTAATCTCTTCTATCCGCTCTCTCATGTTGCCGTTGTTGTTGTTATTTCGCTGGTTTCCACGCCTGGGGGCTCCGTTGTACCCTCCTCCACGGGCATGGCCCCTTCCTCCAGGCACTTGATTCTGACTGGGATTCTGCTTATTCGGTGGTGATGGTGTCTGTGTGGTTGGTGTAGCTGATGTGGGGGGAGCACTAGCGGGTGGGGCGACGCTTGCACCTTTTATCTCGTTGATAGGATGGAGTTGGCGTCGGTTATTCTTCTCCCGCTCTAGAAAGTTCTCAATGCAAACCATAGTTGCAGTTAATTGGGTCAAACTCCCATGGTCGCCGAGAAATAGTTTTTGTTTTAGAGCGGGCTCACCGCTTAATGCATCGATGAAAGTATCGAGATGCAAATGAATCACGCCCTCCATATTGGTGCTCGGATATGCACGGGTAACTAGCCTCCTGATGTGTCTAGCTAACTCAGGAAGAGTTTCTCCCACGCGTCATCGGAGATTTTTGAGTTGAAGACGACTGGTTTCTCTGAGGGCTGTGTCGCCAAATCGCTCCATCAGTGCTCGTTCCAACTGTGGATAGGTGGGTGTGTAATCCGTTCCCAGATCCGCACGAACTTGGAGGGCTTTTCCAGAAAGCTATGCGGCGAGATATTCACCAATTCGATGGTCGTCACAGTGGCTAGTCCGACTTATTATCTCGAACTGTATCTTATAATTGGTCCAGTCATTCTCCCCACTAAATTCGGGAGGGAGGATGACTCAGCCAAGACCGTGGGAAGAATGCAGTGGTTGAAATCCGGGTGGAGCAGGTATCTGGGAAGTCGATGATTGGATTGAAGTTGGTCGTGGTGCCAGTCATGGTGGTGTTGGTGTTTCCCGTCGATGCCGATGCTGAGGAGCCGGGACACACGTACTCCTATTTAAAGAGTCCGCCCCGTTTGTTGAGCCATAGACCGGCTGTAAATATGCCCGTAAACCTGTCTTTGTCGGAGTCATCCACGATTCGGCCCTGTTGGTTTTGGCCTGTCGCGAATGTCTGATATGGTTCTGAATTCCATTCCCGCCTGTGAGGTATCTCGAAAGGTGCCATCGCTAACAGGCAAAAACAGGTTATAGTGCGGAGTTGTTGATACCGCTGAATTTCTGGCATAGTCGGTGAGCATGTGTGCCGAGAATCCGTCGTATGAGGCTACCTCTTTATCGAGGGAGTCCTCACTAAACGGAGATGGTATTGAACTAAGCTCACTCTATGGTGTGGGCGTGAGTTCGCTGCATGTTATTACTGATGTTCTTCGAGCCCCACATTGGGCGCCACTTGTAGCTCACTGGGTAGTGTCGGGACATTCCGGTGTATCATGTCGACTCGCCACATCACAAGTGCACTACGAGTGATGACGCTGGTTAGCATCCGGTCTCGGGGTGACCGACCTTGTATGAGACTGCCCTGCGGGAAACAAAAACCGGCTCGTAAGGCCGGTGGAACTCAATCGTTCCGGTGGCGCCGTGCGACCATCATCGCGAACATTAAACACAACTGTCTCATTCCATTAATTTGTGTCACCAGTATTCCTGTCCATAGCAATTTCATGATCTATGGACTTACAAGATTTGATTTGGTAACCTAAAAATATAAGTCTATACAATGAGTTTACCTAAACAATTAAAAATATGCGGGATAAAACTACAGCAAGAGGAAACGAAAATACGAGACATAGAGGCAGGAGATGAAATTTTAAACATGGGGCTCCCGGATGTACCACACAAACTAGTTGGTCCGCAGAGGTATCCCTGCAAGGGAGGCTCCTGTACACGAGACATAGCTATTTAACTTAATATAAGTTATTATACCTCTAAGCTGAAAGGAAGAAGGTTATCTCAGACGAAAAAGTGATGTGCCTCATACGGGAACTACTCCTAGTGCTAGTTTGGGTGAGGAGTATTATCCTGGCGTGGACCGTCGTCACTGAATCCTTGCAAGAGGCAAATGCCTCGCACGGGCCTCCATCTTGGGAAGGTGTCGCTACTGCATAAAGCGGGAGAAGAATAGTAGGCAAAAATGGGTCCACTCTAATATTTCAAACAAAAATGCTTTAGAAAGAAAAGACCATACCTAGTGAGATTATGACTATACGGGTGCATACTGGTTTACATGAAGACGGGGCGGTTGATTCCCGATGGATTCCCTCATCACTGTCTTATGTGATTCTCACTATGCTGAATTAGTAGTTGCCGCTTTATTTCTGCAGGGCTTCTGCTTTGCTTAATTCCTTTTAGTTATTTTCAGAACAAGGATTCTTTTAGGCTGCAACTGGCTGATATCTACCTAGCTATTAGACACGGCTGTCACGGAGAACAGATGCCCTAAGACATCCATACTGTAGACAGCGCTCATACATGTTACTTAGTAGGATCTCCGAACTGGGTAAGAATCCGGACATTCTGCTTCGTAACCACATAAAACATTACAACACATGGGTTACATTTCACGAAAGCATTATTAGGCCATTTCTCTTATCGTTATGGTGGGGTAAGAGAGACGAATACCCACCGTAAATGTCCTTCCTGCAAGGGCGTGGCAGATCTAAATATCATGCCCTGACATTTTAACAGAATTCGGTTGGAATACGTATCTCGCCGGTCACCTGGTCCTATGGAACTAACCGTTTAACCTGTCGTTAGGTTTATATACAAGTTGCCAGTTTTGCACTGCGGTGCGGGAGGATTGTCAGTAAATAAAATAATAATTAATACATGTGTTTTCGCAGTGCTTTCCTACATTGGCTTAAAGTACTATCTACTAAGTATCGGAAGGTACATGGGAGTGTGTGTGATACCGCACCATAGCCATCACCGCTCGGAAACCCCAATAGTTTCCCAGAGTCGGGTCAGCCCATGGTGCGGATGGGGACATCCAAACAATTAAGAAGCCACAAGGCTGAGTGGAACAGTGAGACAAAATCTTACTTATGAGTCTTACCGGAGTGCGGGTCTAGATTATCGCACTACCGGAAGAGAAGAAGAATATATCACAGAGTATGTAATGAAGACAGTGTCTCTAATCGTTTTGAACCTATCCTATCTAGCTGTATATAGAAAAGGTTGGTCGGTAGCATGCCAGGCTAAACAGGGTTATAGCACGGACAGCGACCTTAGTGAAAAAGTGTTGGTGGCGGGAGACAGTGCTGTATATATAAGTGTTGCTGTATAGTGTTTCCTACGTGCACTGCAGTCCTATATTTTCTATAAATAAGCAAAACATATGAACGGATGGCCACTGGCCATATATATACATAATCTAACCAGAACAAACAATACGGTGTCAAAATGATTAAGATATATATTTTAGTAAAGGTTTACGAACCTACTATAGTGCGGTTAACAGCACATTGAGGAAGATGCTAATAATTATCTACAAATACAGAAATTATAACTATCGGTCCTAAGACCATTACTTTTCCTTTTAGTCATCGAGACCGTTTTTGCGGATACAATATAATTAACAAAACCTGTATAGAGAAATAATTAAACTGTGAAGCATAGTTACTTGAATACTTGGTAGTCATTCCTAAGTTAGGCTACCCTGTTACTGAAATTGATGCGTCAATCCGTAGTCGACGCGAGATGTTGCACTCTCTGGAAGTTGGAAAGTTCCTGCATGCTGGTTCCCGCAGGTTGGTTCCCGCAAGCTGTTGTCCGCAAACAATATTCCTGCAAGAACACTCATGGCGGGTGGAGGACATCGCTCAGCACTTTAAGCCTAATAGAATGTCTAATGAGCACTCAGTAAAAGATACGATAGTACTATGTGGCGAAGAAAGTTCCCATACACTGATGGCACAGATGGAAAGTGTAAACAACCCGTCACAAGCGGGGGTTGTCAGAGGCAAATGAAGATACAAAACAAAGCTTCACGGTGCTGGGTACGTCAATCAGCTCTGAAGACGCACCGGGCAGAGTTTACTTGCTGCGGTCGAAAGTCGAAAGAACCGACCCGATGTGTGCAGCGGCGATTGAAATACCACTTTTAGGCGTGGCCGGCAGATCCGGCGAGTCATCCATCAAAGGACATCCTGCCTCTACATCTGTATACTCACATATTCAAGCCGTAAAGGCCTCACCACAAATTTTTGTTCCGAATGTAGCTGTTAGTATTCGGGAACAATTATCAGAAGTTCCAAATTACTCCCGTAAATGGGGAATTACAAAATTGTTTTAGTGCAGTGGGTTGGAGAACTGCACACTACGAGATAAAACCCCGACGTATAGCGAAGGAAGACGCGTAATGTCTGTCGTGCTTGTAGTAGCTGGTACAGATCCAACCAGTTCGGCCCTTGGCCGAGGATGCTCTCGATCACTGGATCGCTTCTCCTTTTATACTCCTCGTGACGTCACAGGCGCAGGCTCTATCCAATTATCGTTCGAGTAGCAGCCAATCAGCGCGCATCTAATAATAGCGCAGTCGAACGTTCTAGAACATTCTAGGAGTTTTGCATCCACGTGGTTATGACGTCACGGCAATATTTTGAAGATAATCATGAAGAGTATTTCCTGGATAACTCAGCCATCTCTCAACCGATTTTGAAATGGTTTACAGATTTAGAAAGCCCGTCGAATTCTGGTCTTGATTAATGCCAGATTTAACGGGAACAGGAAATCAATAACAATTACAGGGTACCATCTCGGTACACTAAAAGAGCCATCCTATCTAGGTCGTAACTACGTGCTCCATATAAACAGCGTCCTGGCGCGTGCATGCATAACATGCGCTTTAACGAACGTAGTCATTTTTCGACATGCTATCTCTCCCATATGCCTATATACGCTTATAGCTCTACCCAGAGGGGCGTGTTCAGGAAACGAATCAAGGACGGGCGGCGCGTACCAAGCTTAGCTGGTAGGGCCGGTATCCAACCGGTTGATCCGAACTACACCATGTTAGTATGCATTAGGGAACCATTTTAATCGGTTAGGTGTTATGGAACCACTTATAAAGTGGTTCAAACTAACAAATATATGACTGTACTCTCTATTCGTATATTTGTTGGTAGACGTCAGGGTTTCTAAAGGGGACACTATTTATTTAGTGTTTAGCTCTTTCCCCGACGTCTTGGTGTTATATTTTTGTATTAAATATTGTAGTAGTATGGGTTTTCTCTTTTATAAAACACCATGGCAACCAATAAGCGTACCCTAAGCCTTAAGATAACAACTAAGGGGTGGGGTGTCACGGCTATCGACGTGTATCATGGTTTAAAGGACGTCGTTGGCGTGGGACCTGCTGCTTTGCAGGGGCTTATCAATGTTTCTAAAACTGTATGGAATGTAACAGTGTCAAATGAGGGGGGGGGGTCAAGGAAAAACTTCTGGAAGATGTTCTTATTGTAAAAGGTGAAGTTTGTAACGTCGAGGAAATCGAGTCAGATAGGTTGCTAGTGAAGATGAAAGTTCCACTAGAAATTCCAGATGACAGAATCATGAGTGAACTCAAGAAGTATGGCAAGGTGCAAAAGATTGAACGGGAAACGTATCCCTTTGACAGAACGCTAGAAAACGGTGTAAGACGCATCTGGTTTGATAAAGTGGATAGCCCGTTACCAAGCAGATTGACGCTTGATGGCAGCTTTGTCCTGCCCTTATGGTATAGAGGGCAAATTAAAGAATGCTGGATCTGCCTAAGTACTGACCATTTGGCAACAGATTGTCCCAATCGAAACAAATGTTTGCTCTGTGGTTCAGTTGACCATTTTAAATGGCACTGTCCATAAAATCAAAACATGCTCTCAGTATCAGGAGATACCCGCCCATTAAAGGATGCAACTGAGTCAAATAAATTCTTCTGGAGCAATCACTACGGAAGCTGTTGTTGTGGTTCATGCCACTGAAAATGACACAAACAAATCATTAAATCCTGTTAAAGTAACTACAGTTGATGAAATTCAAGTATTAGAGGAGGGTATAACCTTCAGTCGAGAAAATAATCAAAATGCAGTGGAGCCAAACGTGGCTGCAAAAGACACACAGGAAAATGATGATCTTACAGAAGAGCCAGTTTACAATTCCTTAGAAGAGCAATTAAAATTAGGACAGGATAAGTTTAGGACTCAGCAGACGGAAAGTTCAGTCGATTTTCCGCTTAGCCCGCTTGATTTAAGTCAGCTTGAAGATATGGTAAATGACACTCCTGCCAAAAGTAACTTAAGTAGCAATAACCGTCATAAAGAAGATAATAGCTCAGAATCTGAGATTGAAGTAAATGATATGGATGATGATACAATGTCAGTTGCAGAATCAGATGTGTCCATTCAAACACAGAGTTCACAGATGAAAGATGAAATGGTAATATACCGATCTGAAGGTGGTGAAGTGTTAGTGCCATATGTAACGGCGAGAGGCGTGAAATATCATCTACTGCGCCATGATTCTGATATTTCCAAATATGAATATTTGTCTGTGGTAGAACTAGGAAACATTGAATTCGCAGGAAAATTAGGTAAATGGTCTAAGAAACGAGCTAAAAAAACCAAATCAAGTTATAGTCCAGTAGAAATCAACAGAAATATAGGCTAACCCGGACATTTTGTATAACAGACGATTTTGTGTTGCAAACACTTTTTATGACTGTCCAGAGTCCACAGAAGAAATTCTCACAAATTCACATTTGAGGAAACCTGATTTTTAACCCTTTGAAGTTAGGGAACGAAATACCGAAGTTATTAAAACAAAAATTTGTCTGTTATACAAAATGTGCGGGTCCATGTCAATTTCTACTGTACTATTAATCTAATGAAATATTGAAATCACAGGAAAATTAGGTAAATGGTCTAAGAAACGAGCTAAAAAACCCAAATCTTGTTAATCTAATGATGGCGGTTGTAAACATTTTACAAATTATGAGTATCTGCACCATCAATTGCAGAGGATTAAATACCGAATTCAAGCAGCGCCACTTGCTTGAAGAATTAACAAATGAGAGAGTTGATATTGCTTTTCTACAAGAGACCAAAATTCAGTGTATGAGTCTCTCAAAGATATTTCAAAAGGGCAGATTTTTTTATTCTTTATTCAAGATAATAGCGCGGGAGTGGCCATTCTTATCCTGCCCCGCTGTCTCAACTATGTTGATGTTACATCGTCGTCATCAGATACAAATGGACGATGGATTTGTGTATCAATTGATGTACTAAACACAAGTTTAAATTTGATGTGCCTTTATGCGCCAACCTCTCATCAATTGCGCCATGAATTTCTAAATGATGTTTCCACAATAATTCAAGACAGAACGCCTGAAAACCTAATTATGGGCGGTGACTTTAATTGCATATTAGATGAAGTTAAAGACTGAAACGCTAGGTCTAATTTTAATAACACATCTCATAATATTTCGAAACACATCTGTGAATATAAAAGCTTGTTAGACACTTATCGGATTGAAAATCCAGAGGGCAGGGACTTTACTTGGTTTTCAACCGATGGAAAGAAAGCATCCAGATTGGACAGGATCTATGTACAATGATCATTGAAAGGTTACATGTGTAAAACTAACATAAAACCAGTAACTTTCTCTGATCACAATATGTTTTCCATCACATTAGACAATGCTGACTGGATCAAACGAGGAGATGGATTTTGGAAACCCAATGTAGCGTTGTTACGAGATAGTTGCTATCGCAAATGTGTAGAAAGTTGTTGGAGGCATTGGGATGAAAAGAGAAGTTTGTATGAATGTATAACAGACTGGTGGGAAGATGCTAAATCAGACCTGAAATATATTTCAAGGCAGTATTCCATTAGGAAAGCACGTGAAATATGAAAGCGTAACAAGGCGCTTCAGAGGATGTTAAATCCGACCTGAAACATATTTCAAGGCAGTGTTCCATCAGGAAAGCACGAGAAATGCGAAAGCGTAAAAAGGCGCTTCAGCGGTCGGTGTGTAAAATTAATAAGAAAATTAATGATGGAGAATATAATATTTTACGAACTATTAGTTAAATTAAAAGGTAGACTTAATGAAATAGAGCAATATCAGTTTGATGGAGCCAAAATAAGGAAAGAGCACAAATGCACACCGAGGTTGAAAAGCATACATGTTACTTTTGTAACTTGGAAAAAGCAAGAGGTATAGAGAAATTAATGCACTCACTGAAGGCTAATGATGGTGTATCAGTGTCCTCAAATGCAGAGGTGATGGAAACAGTATCCACATTTTACAAATCATTGTATAAATCTGAGGGAAGTGATGAAACTGCAACTAGAGTTATTTTAGCTAATATAATGCAAAGACTTCCAGATGCATGTCGCGAAAGTTGTGACCAATCACTAACAATTGATGATTTGACAAAATCCCTCAAAGCTATGAAGTTAGAAAAGTCTCCTGGCTGCGATGGACTTCCAGTCGAATTTTATCAAACATTCTGGCACATATTTGGTCCAGTATTAGAAGAAATAGCAGCTAGCATTTTTAAGCAAGGGCATCTCCCTCCAGCGATGGCCCAAACATATGTTCGGCTTATATACAAGAGGGTGACAGAAATAAAATACAAAATTATAGACCAATCTCTCTACACTGTGTAGACTATACGATTATTACTCGGGCACTAACATTAAAACTGGGCGCAGTCCTAGGCGAAGTAATTGATGATGATCAAACGTGCTCTGTACCAGAAAGAACGATATTAAACAACACATTGCTTATACGAGACCTTATTCAATTAGTTGAACAGGATTGCATCCCAGCAGCAATAATAGCACTTGATAACGAGAAGGCGCTGGACAGACTTGAATGGGATTTCTTGTTTAAGTCTTTAGACTATATTGGTTTTGGTTCCAGATTTATTAAATGGGTCAATATTTTATATACTGATATAACAAGTTGCTATTTAGTAAATAATCATCTATCTGAACCTGTAGTGTTGGAACGAGGTGTCAGCCAGGGTTGCTCATTGTCTCCACTTCTATTGGTCATAGCTATGGAATCGTTGGGGGCAACATTGAGGCAACCTAATGATTTTCAAGGAATATGTATACATGGCGTAGAAAGGCCACTAAAGATGTCTCAATAGGCAGATGATACGACTGTGTTTGCAGGTAAAAATTCAGATTTTAGAATTTTAAATGGAGTATTATCAGATTTTCAAAAAGCATCAGGGCTTAAAGTCAATAGAGACAAATCTAAGGGATTATTTTTGGCCGCTTGGAAGGACAGAACTGACAATGTTATGGATACTAACTGGTCAGATGATGTCATAAAGATTTTGGATGTTTACTTTAGTAGAGAACAGGATGTAATAATAAACTGGGAGGAAAGGCTATGCAAGCTAAAGTGTGCATTAGTAAATTGGAAACGACGTCGCCTAACTGTATGTGGCAGGACATTTGTCCTTAATAATTTAATTTTATCTGGACTGTGGTAAACCGCTTCTGTAGTTCATAAGCCCAAATCAGTAGAGTCAAAGATCAACACGTTACTTTTGTCCTTCTTATGGGAGGACAAAGCCCATTTAGTATCGCAGTCAATCCTCACCAATGAAAAGCATGATGGAGGCCGGAATTTGGTTAATGTTTTAGCAAAGTTTGCTTCGCTAAAACTGAAATTGTTGAATAAGTTACTCCCTTCAAACTCATCTTGGTCAAGTGTTGCAAGGACACCTCTACAAAGGTACGTGGATCCATTTCCAGTAGAACGTTTATTTTTATGCAATAAACTGCCACCTAACCATCAGAAGATACCAAACGTATATAAAGAACAGCTCGAAGCTTTAAAGATATTTACACGATCAATGCCACAACCCAGCTGTTGGGAAGATGCCTTTGAGAAACGTCTTTGGGGCAACGAGTTGATTCGTGATAATGATGCTGCATTATATTTGCCCTCTATGGCCAAAAATGGCATTCAATATTTACGTGATTTAGTTAATCCAAAATCTCGCAAATGGATTGCGATGTAGGATGTAGCAAGAGCAACATCAATGAGGCATATTGATGCCCAACGCTTATTTCTTAGAATAAAGAATGCAATACCTGGTGAATGGTTCAAATTGCCGAAAGCACGTAGCAACAGAAATATGTTGCAACCAACATTAGTATTTAAGTCAGAGCATATTAAATACAACATGGCATCTAGAGCCTGGTATGGAATGCTAATGCAAAGTCGGAGACAGACTCCTGTCGCAATTAGGCATTGGAACACTTTAGGATGCACGCCAAAGAACTGGAAAAATGCGTAGAAAAGAATACATCTACCTTGTCTATCAGCAAACGCACGGGACCTGGCATGGTGATTACTCCATTGAAGGATATGGGTCGGCCATCTGACTTATATGTGCAAAATAACAAGTACAGACCGGTGTTTATTATGTAATACCGAAGAGGAAACAATAGACCATCTGTTTACACAGTGTTGTATAGCTACGGGCTTTTGGGTATATATCAATATGCTCCTTGCTAAATTTGGATTCAAATATGTGAAATTAATGGCTGAAACAATTATGTTCAAAGATTGCTCAACTATCGGACGAATCATTAATAGCAAGGAGAAAGAATTGTTAGTAACCCTGTTATCTGTAGGAGTGTGGGCCATTTGGAAGCATCGGTGTTCAGAGGCCAGAGATAAAACAGGAAACAACCACCAAAGAGCCATACAAGCTATATTTCGATCATTGTTGATAAACTGCATTCATTGTGAATTTTACAGGCTAGTGGAACATGGAAAAGAAAGTAGATTTAAAGATATATGGTGCAAAACTGGCATAGTATCAATTGAACATGGATATCTAAAAATAGCAGAAGCAGAACTTGTATATGCTAGCACACTCGCTGCTTGTTGTATATTGATATATGGTATTTTACTTTATTTAATTGAGTTAATTTAAAAATTTTAATGGCCTAGGAGATGATAATTTTGACGAATAACCTAACCTTGGGATTCGGTATATTTAAATATCAATTGAGCATCGTGTCAATATTCTGGCGGTGATCCGACTTTCGAGTTCATTAGGTTAACAGAGTATGACATCTTACATATATACAATTAACATCCTGTTGTAAATGTTTACTGTAGGTGTATTTGTTCCAGGGTAATTTACAAAAACTTACAATGAAGTAAATTTAAAATGTGAACCCAGAGCGCCATCTATGTAGTCATAGTTTGTATACTTTTGCTTTGTGCATTTTACGACATAAAGGCTACTACGCCTGCTCGGAATTTAAGAATCGGCCAACTGGCATCAATGAGTGACCTTTTGTTACTTATTGATGCGTCACCTCGCCACTAGTTGGCGAGCTGCACTCGCCATTTGGGCCAATACTATACGGTGCGCTATGTTAAACTACATATGATCTACTTAGCCTGCCGGTCATGAATCGGCTCAATGGCGTCAACGAGTAGCAGTAACTTACTGCTAATTATTGATGAGTCGCTTTACCACTTATTGGGTAACTATGCTCGCCATTTGAGCCTACTACTACACGGTGTTCAAATAGTAATGGCTTTGTTGAATTATATTATGTTATCAGCTCTTTATTAAGTGTTTTTTTCTATGTAGTTATGCCATGGGTGTGGTATATGGTAATAGAGTATTTTAGCTTGCATTGTTTTGATATGTTAAGTGATATGTTTAGTAGTAGTAGTAGTAGTAGTAGTAGTAGTAGTAGTAGTAGTAGTAGTAGTACTAGTAGTAGTAGTAGTAGTAGTAGTAGTAGTAGTAGTAGTAGTAGTAGTAGTAGTAGTAGTAGTAGTAATCAAAGGGAACACACATGTCTTTTGGCTCTGCTAATATCGTTTTGTAATATTCCTATTGGAAGGTTTTGTTGTTTGAAGTCGCTATTTAGAGTGGTGGTTTTCGACATTGTCTTTTCGCAGTGACTGCGAGAGCCATTGCTCACTGCGGCGTCTTCTTCGTTTCTGTCCTAGTTATTGTCCACGTTTAGGCGTTGTTTTGGTGGTGTGTGTTGTTTGTTAGCAGCCGGATCATTTTCGGTTGCTCGTTTTCTTTCACCCGCTCCCCAGGCTATACTTTTATTATAGCTATTGCATTGAGCTCGTGCTGACGCGCTGTGCACTCATGCATAATGTCTAGTGTTTACAAACAACGGCTAAGCCTGTGGTTTGAAAGATATCGTCGGCTCTGGTCCCGCAGTACTGAAAGGCCTCATTAATATAAAGAGGAACGTTTGGAATGTTACCATTTGTTCTGATGAGATTAAGAACAAGCTATTGGAAGATGGGCTGGTGGTTAATGGAGAGGCATGTAAGATTCAGGAGATCGATTCTGATAAATTGCTCGTGAAGATCAAAGCACCTCTAGAAATACCCAACGAGCGTATTAAATTGGAAATGGCAAAATATGGGGATGTGTTGTCTATAGAAAGCGAAACATATGATTTTGACCGTTCACTAGAAAATGGTGTGAGGCGAGTCTGGATGTGGGATAGTGAATCGACATTGCCCAGTCTATTGCCGAGTGCACTGTCTATTGACAATGCATTCTTTTTACCAATATGGTACCGAGGGCAGATCAAGACATGCCGTATCTGTAGTAGTGTGACCGATCTGGCGAGCGCCAGGACAAATGTCTATTGTGTGGTGGCACTGATCACTACAAATGGAAGTGCAAGGTGGCTACAAATAGTTTAGTGATGGGCAGCCAAAATGTAGATGAGAATAAACAGGAAAAAAATCAAGTTAGTGAATCTGTTACTGTAGCTAATGTACACAATCTGCCCAACTCAGTGTCAGGTCACGCTGAAGATTTGATAGAAGTATTGGAAGAAGGGTTACCTCAAACACCTGTGTCAGGGGCCAATCATAATGTTACAATGTCAGCAAATGTTAGTGCAAACCCATCACAGAATGACAAGATGGCGAACTCGCTAGTTTTTGCCCAGGTCAGACTAAATTCAGGTCGCAAACAAGAGAAAGTGAAACAGATTTTGCACTAACGCCATTAACTGAGACTGATAGTATTTTGCCAAATACCAAAGCACAACCAAAGGTTGTTAAACGACAGATAGAAGACCTGAGTTCTGGTGATGATGAAAATGAACAGGAAGATATAGATGATTCGAATTCAATAGCAGAATCTGATATTTCTGGTCAAAGACAACAGTCTTGGCGCTCTGATGAGATGGTGGTTTACCGGTCTGAAACTGGAGGAATTTTAGTACCATATATTACTCAGAAAGGTGTACTATATAGGCATGTGCGGAATGATTCTGATATTGCCAAATATCAACATTTAACAATTGTTGACCTCTCAACCTCCAATTTCACTGCTAAAATGGACAAATGGGCCAAACAGGAGAAAGTATGAAACCAAAATCTAATTAGGTATAATGGCCAATATATACAGATTCTTTATTTTTATGATTATTTGTACATTAAATTGTAGCGGCCTCAACGACATTTTAAAACAATGATTATTGTTGATATTGCTCTGCTTCAGGAAACAAGGCTCCGAAGCCCTGAAGCCATCGAAAGTCTTAAACAACTTGCCCAAGGTGAAGTGTTTGCATCTTATGCGACTGAGCCAAATGCAGGAGTTGCTATTTTATTTTTACCCAAATGCCTCGGGTCCATAAACATCATTTCAGCAGATACTGACACTGCTGGTCGGTGGGTTAAAGTCACATGTGACGTCTCTGATACCAGAGTAAATATTATGTCGATTTATGCCCCAGCAATTCATGGGCCATGGGCTGCATTCTTCTCCAGCATTGCATCCGTGATCCATGCTTTTTCAGAAAATCTTATTTTGGGAGGTGATTTTAATTGTATCTTAGACAAGGATAAAGATAGACGTTCATTATGTAATTATAATGACACTACTCATTATCGCTTGAAACAGATTTGTGATGCTGATCATTTACGGGATAGCTATCGGCTTTTAGAACCCGATAGTTGTGATTTTACTAGGGTGACAGCTAATGGCCAAACAGCATCTCGCTTGGATAGAATATATGTGCAAAGATCACTTAAAGGCAATATTTCACAGACAAACATATGTCCAATAACTTTCTCAGATCACAGTGTAGTTTCTATAAGCATTGACAATGCTGACTGGATAAAACGTGGTCCTGGGTTATGGAAATTTAATTGTTCTTTATTAAATGTTACAGAATACCATCGTCACATACAAAGTTTTTGGGACTTTAAAATGCGCAACAAAGGTGATACAGAAGATTTGATTTCATGGTGGGAAGAAGTAAAATTAGGCTTTGTTCACGTATCCAAGCAATTTTCTATTAAAAGCAAGGAAAATGCGGAAGGATGTGAAAGCACTTGAGCGCCTATTATTCTTACTTTCCCGTAAGGTTGCAAATGCCGCAGCTCATTTAGTTGATTATCTGAATGAAATAAAATGTAAACTACGTGCAATTGAGGAGGAAAAGGCTGAAGGCGCCAAAATAAGATCTAGAGCTAAAATGTACATAGAAGGAGAAAAAAACCACAAAATATTTCTGCAACCTCGAACGATTTAGAGGTGTAGAAAAATTGATTAGAAGATTACAAGTAGATCACCAAGTGCTTAGCTCCAATACAGATATATTGAGTGCTGTACAGAACTTCTATCAATCTCTGTACATATCAGAACCTATTGATGAGAAAATAGCATAAGATCTGCTTAATAATATTTAAGATAAGTTACCTCCTTCATCAGTTGATATATGTGAACAGAACTTAAGTTTTGATGAAATAACAGAATCCCTCAATACAATGAAAGCTGGCAAATCACCAGGAGGTGATGGGCTTTGTGTAGAATTTTATCAAACATTCTGGCATCTTATTGGTAAAACATTCCACGAAGTTGTCAGAGAAATCTTACATCGAGACCATCTTTCCGAGACAATGTCACAGGCATATGTATGGGTAATATATAAAAAGGGTGATTGCAGTGATCTGAAGAACTATAGACCCATTTCACTACTTGGAGTTGATTATAAAATTATATCCAGAGCTCTGTCATTAAAGCTTCGTGGTATGCTGGCAGATGTAATAAATCCTGACCAGACTTGTTCAATTCCAGGAAGATCTCTTTTAACTAATGTAATGATGATTCGCGACGTAATTCAACTAGTGGAAACGGATAATATTTATGGAGCAACTGTCGGATTAGACAATGAAAAGGCATTTGATCAACTGGAATGGGATTTTTTATTTATGTCGTTGAACCACTTAGGATTTGGACCAAATTTCATAAAATGGATCCGAATATTATATAGAAATATTTCCAGCAGATATATTGTAGATAATTACGTTGGTCAACCTGTATCATTAGAGCGTGGTGTTCGTCAGGGTTGTTCCCTGTCACCACTCTTATTTGTGATAGCCATGGAATCCCTAGGTGCAACATTAAGACAAGCTATCCACTTTCAAGATCTGAGCATACAAGGCATAGTGAAGCCTGTTAAGGTGTCTCAATATTGTGACGACACCACTGTCTTTGTTGGACATGATCAGGATTTTGATAGATTGAATGTCATCTTACAAAACTTCCAAAGAGCATCTGGTCTCAAAATAAATAAAGACAAATCTGTTGGCTTATTTTTGGGTCCATGGAAATCAAGAACTGACCAGCCAATGGATATCACTTGAACAAGCAATTCAATCAAAATCCTGGGAATCTACTTTAGTAAAAAAGAATTTGGTTCTCGAAATTGGAAAGAGGTCATTGACAAACTAAAGAAAACAATTACAATGTGACGTCATAGACACCTGACAATTTTTGGACGAGCTTTAGTTTTAAATAGTTTAATCTTGTCACAGATCAAAACATATTGAACAAGAGATTAATAGAATTGTGTTTGATTTTTTGTGGGAAGGAAATACACATCTTGTCTCACAAAGAATATGTACAAACGATAAACTTCAAGGAGGTCTAGCTATTCCAGACATCAGGAATAAAAGTATTTCACTGCGATTGAATTTTTTTAATGATTTGATCCATAGTGACAATCCTTCTTTTGGTCTTCTAAACCACCACCAAATTACACACGCATTCCTAGTCCATATATGCAGGTTAAAAAAGCATTAGATGGTTTTGTGAAAATGGAAGACTTGCCATTGTACTGGGAACATGCACTAAATCAACAACTTTGCGGGAAATGATAGATTACTACATAATGGTGGGGTTCTATACTATTTCTCATTAGCTAGACATGGATTAAAATATTTCTCTGATGTTGTTAGTGCAACCACGCATGAATGGAAACCCCTACATGAGATAGTGCAGACAACCAAGCTTCGACAAATCGATGCACAACGCCTTTTAAAGTGGTTGCAGGTAGCCATTCCTAGGGAGTGGTTTCGCCTACCCAAAGCATCTAGACTGTTGAAACACCAAAACTTATGCTAAAATATGGGGATAGAATTTTCACATGTTCTGTAAGATGCAAGTATTGGTACCACGTGTTAAAGCTACAAAATCCGGCTATTCCAAAGGCAATTGCTGCTTGGGAAAATTCCACTTATTTCCTGGTAAATTGGAATGATGTGTGGTGCAACATTCATTCCTCACATATCTCTAACAGAGCCAGAGATGTTGTTTGGCGATTAATCCATAGAAGGCTATGGGTAGGCTCTCTCCTCAAGAAAGTAGGAATTACTGATTGTGACAGCTGTTTATTGTGTTTAACAGCAGAGGAAACACTCGTCCATTTATTTGTGGATTGCACTGTTATTGCTCAGTTTTGGACATACATCAAACATGTTTTAATTAAGTTTGATGCATCGCAGTTCCAAATTGCACCTACCGAAATACTGTTTCACGACCTTTCTGGATATAATGTAAATAATGATGTTAAAAAGATCGCATTATTTTGCCTTAGTTTAGGCAACTGGAGCATTTGGAAATACCGTTGCTCTAGAGCATATGATGTACTTGACGATCCTAGCACTATCCACTTTACGAAATTAAAAAAATATTTTTGATTTCTCGCCTGCATATTGTCTACAATGTGAATACCATGCATCAAAGAAGGGAAATAGCCTCCATCGATTTAAAGTCAAGTGGTGTAGAGGCGAGATGGTTTCCATTGATTCTGGCTATTAGTTATTTTGAAGATCGTGTAAAGTTGAAATATGTAATGGAAAAATGGAAAAAGACAAATTTGCAGATTCAATGCAGCTTAGTAGTTCCTTAAAATCTTTTCAGGACAAAATGTTTTGGGTGTGATTGGACTGGATTGGAAAATAAGACAGCAATGCCTTCCAGTTCAGTTACGTTCCTAATATTCAACGGATTTCTTGCTAGGTAACATGTTTTTCACTAGATTTTGTGTTGTCTATTTTAGTATTTAAGTGTGTGGATGCTGTTGCTGCATGATGGCAACAGCTTCCCATCAAATTGGCTTTAAATTTTCAACAACCACAAAATTAACGTTGAAAATATCATGATTAATGATTCAAATAGTGTTTATAGTCAACCACACGGTCTACATGAATGTTTATTTTTGGTATCATTTGTTCTGGGGTAATT
This sequence comes from Chaetoderma sp. LZ-2023a, assembly GCA_034401795.1. Lineage (NCBI taxonomy): Eukaryota > Metazoa > Mollusca > Caudofoveata > Chaetodermatida > Chaetodermatidae > Chaetoderma > Chaetoderma sp. LZ-2023a. The sequence goes on along the minus strand of CM067360.1, from coordinate 7,738,816 downwards.
TTCAAAACGTCCATTCAAAGTAAATTGACTTGGCTTTTTCATTTTATGTTTTGTAATTTGGTCTAATCATGTATTCACAGTAGCCAAAATATTCATACTATGGTCATTTTTGAAACGGTTTTGGAGATTCATGTGTGTACGGCAATTGCATCGGGGTATTTTGTAATAAACATAAATCAAGTGGTCCATATTAATTTCATTGTATGAGCACCGTTTCATTGCTTTTATAGCTATGCAATAATATGCTTTATATAATGTTTATAAATATATTTTTAAATTTATAGAATTTATTTCTACATAATACTGACGTATACTGTGTGTTAATTAATTTCCCTACATTTTAGTGTTCTTTGTCAGTAAATATTTTTGGGTAGAAAGGCTTTCCACACGATCCTTTGATCACGTTACCAAAAATGTAGCAGTAGTAGTAGTAGCAGCAGTAGTAGCAGTAGTAGTAGTAGTAGTAGTAGTAGTAGTAGTAGCAATAGTAGTAGTAGTAGTAGTAGTAGTAGCAGTAGTAGTAGTAGCAGCAGCAGTAGTAGTAGTAGCAGTAGTAGTAGTAGTAGTAGTGGTAGTAGCAGCAGCAGTAGTAGTAGTAGTAGTAGTAGTAGTAGTAGTGGTAGTAGTATTAGTGGTAGCGGTAGTAGTAGTAGTAGTAGTAGTAGTAGTAGTAGTAGTAGTAGTAGTAGTAGTAGTAGTAGTAGTAGTAGTAGTCATAGAAGTCATATTGATTTGGCTCTGCTATTAACGTCGATTTAAGACGATTCCTACTACGCATATATGATTTATTTCTTGTCTTGCTTCCTTATAAATGTATATACGTTGGTTTTGCTGTTTTGATTTCTTGAAATTTTGTTGTGGGAAGTCGCATTTTGTTGCGAAGTTTTTCTGCCATTACTTTTGATTTGGCTTTGATAGCCATTGTCGTGTCGGCGTCCTGTCTTCTGACCGTAATTGTACATTGTCCATGTTTAGCTGATGGTGATTAATTGCGCAGGCTAGTTATGTAAAGTCTCATTTGCCGTTGGCACGCTAGCGATTATTCCCGTCTTTTTGATCGCGTGGCTACACGGGCGCTTTCTGTTGAGCTTCGCGCTTCGTGGTTATATACAACTCGAGCTTTCTGCAGGGTTTAAAAGCTGCGTTAGAATACTGCATATCACGCAGTAGCCGCGGCGTCTCCCTTTTGTCAATTATACCCGTTAATTAACCAAAGACTTCTTACTATCAACTGTAAATGTCACAATGCTCACACCGCTAAACTAAAAATGTCATCCGAATATAAGCGTATGCTTAGTCTTAAAATTAGCACAAAAGGGTGGGGCGTTTCAGCTATTGATGTGTATAATGGCTTGAAGAACACAATTGGCACTGGTCCTAAGGTATTAAAGGGCCTGATTAACGTGACCAGCAATATATGGAATGTGACAGTAAGCACCAAAGAGGCAAAGGATAGGCTATTAGAGAGCGATCTTGTTATAGCTGGAGAAATATGTAGCATCGAGGAGATTGCCTCAGATAAATTAATGGTAAAGATAAAAGTTCCTCTTGAAATCCCGAATGAGCGTTTGTTAAGCGAACCTAGCCATTATGGGCAAGTATTGAACATTGAGAGAGACTTACCGTTTTGATAAAACCTTGGAAAATGGTATTAGAAGAGTATACTTTGAGAAGGTAGACAAGCCTCTGCCTAATAAGTTGTCTATAGACGGTATTTTTATCCTTCCACTGTGGTACAGAGGTCAAGTAAAGGAGTGCAGGATTTGTTCCAGCACTGGCCATCGGGAGATTGTCCACAAAAAAACAAATGCTTAATTTGTGGTTCAACAGAATATTTCAAGTGGCGATGTCCCAACAACACGCGGACGCCTAAGCAAGATACACACAGTAGCTATGTGGCATCGCGTACTGAACATCAAATTGAGCGAGTTAACTCACTCCCTGCTCAAATTGTTACAGTTGTTGCTGAAACTAATTCAGAAGAGAGTGTAGTTACGGTGAACCCCGTCGTAGTGGAGAATATGGACGAAATTGACGTTATTGAGGAAGGTATTAGCTTAACTCCAGAGAGAACAATCCAGGATACGGATGCGAAGTCAAGTCAAAGCGATCATGATGACACTCTGGATGAAAGCGAATTCCCTTTGTTACTGCGACAAACTACATTCAGGTCGCGGGTGACAGATGACGATGATGAATTTCCATTAAGTCCTTTCCCATCAACTCAGATTACGGACCTAGATAATAAGACTCCTGCGAGTATTAATCTGGATGGCAAAACATCTGTAAAAGATATCGTTGATACGCATGTCACTGATGTTTGTGCTAGCCTTAAGCGTCACAAGGAAGAATTGTCTAGTTCAGAATCTGATGTCGAGGAAAATGATATTGAAGATGATAATATGTCTACTGCTGGGTCAGACTATTCTGTACAGACGCAATGCTCACAGACAGCAAAGGAAATGGTTTTATTTCGTTCAGAAGATGGTGAAGTGTTGGTGCCTTATGTAACAGCCAAAGGAGTAGACTATAGACACCTAAGATGTGATTCCGCTATTTCTAAATACAAACATTTAGAAGTAGTTGATTTGAAAAATCATGATTTTAATAGTAAGCTGGGTAAATGGGCCAAAAAACGAAGCAAGCCTAGTAAGAAAAATAAATCCAGTTATATTAACAATGGCAGTCAAATATACTATTCAACTATTTATGCTCATTTGCACGATAAATTGCAAAGGCCTAAATACTGAACTAAAACAGAGATGTTTGTTGGAAGTGCTTGAGGACAAAAAGGTCGATATAGCTTTGCTTCAGGAAACGAAGATTAAAGATCATGAAATCTTTGATTCATTTAAACAGTTTTTTAAAGGTCAGTTGTTTTACGCATTACCGTGCGATAACAGTGCAGGGGTTGCTATTCTCATTCTTCCACACTGTCTTAAATCTGTTAATGTGTTAGCATGGTCATCAGATACAAATGGACGTTGGGTCAATGTAACAGTTGATATCTTTGACTTTAGCTTGACTATAATGTGTGTTTATGCGCCTGTTTCACATGGTTCACGTCATACATTTTTCCATGATATCTCCGCCATTATTCAAGACAATATATCTGAAAATTTGATATTAGGAGGTGATTTTACTTGTGTTTTAGATTCAAACATTGACAGAAAATCGCAATCTGTATATAATGATACGTCACACGTTGAATTAAAACGTGTTTGTGACAGGGAACATTTATTTGACAGCTATCGCTTGACAAACCCTCACGACAGGCAATTTACTTGGTTCTCGTCTGATGGACGCATAGCATCAAGATTAGATAGAATTTATTTACAGCAGTCACTTAAGGGCAATCTTAGCCAAACAAGCGTATTTCCTGTAGCATTTTCTGATCACAATATGGTGTGTGTTACTTTAGATAATGCTAGCTGGATCAAACAAGGAAGTGGCTTCTGGAAATTTAATAATTCACTATTGTATGATACTAGCTATCATCATCGTGTCCAAGGTTTTTGGCAGTATTGGCTTCGAATGAAGGATTCATATGAGAATTTAGCCCTGTGGTGGGAGGAAGGTAAATCTGGCTTGGCTCATATTTCCAAGAGGCTTGCACTTAAAAAAGCAAGAGATAGACGGAAACGTAGGAAGGCATTGGACACATTTTTATTTAGGATATCTTGTAAAGTAAACAATGGTGATCAAAGCTACAATGATCTGCTAGTCAAGATAAAGCATGATATTAATGAATTAGATCAATATATGCTTGAGGGAGCCAAAGTAAGATCACGGGCTCAAATGCATGCAGAAGGTGAAAAGCCTACAAAATATTTCTGCAACTTAGAAAAAGCAAGGGGTATTGAAAAAATCACCAGACACCTGAAAACAAAGGACGGTCTGGTTGCTAATTCAAATGAGGAAATGCTGGATGCCGTTTATCATTTCTACGAATCCTTATATGCATCGGAAGGCAGTGATGATGTGGCATCTTCAATCATGTTAGGAAATATGAGGAAGACACTATCAGATTCTGATTGTGAACGTTGTGACAGCCATATTTCTCTTAGTGAATTAACAGAGTCATTGCAAGGAATGAAGTCAGGAAAATCTCCTGGCTGTGATGGACTAACAGTGAAATTCTATCGTGCATTTTGGCATGTGTTAGGTCCATCATTCCTTCAAGTTGTGAATGATGTCTTCGAAAACGGACATCTACCTCCATCTATGTCCCAAGCATATGTCCGAATTCTGTACAAAAAAGGGGACAGGGAGGATTTGAAAAACTATAGACCCATATCTCTACTTTGTGTTGATTATAAGATCATATCACGAACATTATCATTGCGATTAAGTAGAGTATTGGACCAAGTAATTGATCCTGACCAAACTTGTGGTATTCCGGGTAGAAGTATTCTAACTAATGCCTTTCTCAGAAGGGATGTAATTAGCTTGGTTGAAAAAGACAGCCTCCCAGCAGCTATTATTGGACTTGACAATGAAAAGGCATTTGACCGCCTAGAATGGCAGTTTCTGTTTAAATCCCTGGAGCACATAGGTTTAGGAGTACATTTTATTAAATGGGTCCGGATTCTGTATACTGGAATTAACAACAGATGTCTTTTAAATAATTGTCTGACTAATACTGTGATACTAGCACATGGTGTACGGCAAGGTTGTTCTTTGTCACCCTTGTTATTTGTCATAGCCATGGAATCACTGGGATCAACACTGAGGGAAGACCCTACGTTTAAGGGGATATCCATACATGGTATTGCGAGACCACTAACGGTATCCCAGTATTCAGATGATACTACAGTGTTTGTTGGACATGACAGTGATTTTGGCAGCTTAGATAAAATATTAAGTGTGTTTCAAAAAGCTTCAGGTCAATCGAGATAAATCTGTCGGCCTATTTCTTGGTCCTTGAATTAACAGGTGTCATAATATTATGGACATAAAGTGGTCATATGACTATATAAAAATAATAGGCATTTACTTTAGTCGCAAAAAGGATACGTTAATAAACTGGACACACCGAGTATGTAAACTGAAACACGTGTTAGCAAGTTGGAAGCGACGCCGTTTGTCTATATTTGGTAGAGCATTTGTTCTGAATAATCTGATAATGTCTGGTTTGTGGTATACAGCTTCTGTTGTCCATATGCCAAAACATGTAGAAGGTGAGATTAATCAGCTAATGTCTGGCTTTTTGTGGGAAGATAAAGCTAAACTTGTAGCTAATACAGTTTGTATCAATGCAAAATTGAAAGGTGGTTTGGACTTGGTACACATTCAAACAAAATGTGCGTCATTAAAACTTAAATTTCTGCATGATTTGATATATTCCAATTCACCTTGGGCCATTGTTTCACGAACATTATTGGGAAGGTATATTGGACCTTATTCCACAGAGTGTATATTCCTTTCAAAGACACCACCTCCAAACGTCATGAAGATACCAGATGTCTTCAATGAGCAACGCCAAGCATTGAACATGTTTACTAAGGTAACGCCATCACCGTTAGAATGGGAAAGTGTGCTAGACCAGAGACTATGGGGGAAACGACAATATTCAGATACGAAATAAGGGCCTTTACTTCCAATCATTAGCTAGTAAAGGTGTTCACAGATTGTCCGATATAATCAACTCAGATACACGTTCGTGGATTTCAGGGCAAACAATATCAGAAAAATATGCATTAAGGAGTATTGATGCCCATCGTCTGTTAGGACAATTAAAGAAAGCTGTTCCCATCGACTGGTTCACACTACCAAATGCTGTTGACAAGGAGGAAATTTCTCCACCAGTGTTGCATTACGATGGAGAAGAATTCAAATGCCATATGCGTTCTCATGATTGGTATAGTATCTTAATATGTAGACATGCCAAAATGTCCAGAGCAATTGATGCATGGAATAATACCAATTATAAACCCTCTGACTGGAATAATGTGTGGAAGCATTTACACTTGCCATTTATACCACATAGGGCATGTGATGTAGCATGGCGGCTCATTCATCGCAGACTTTGGGTTGGCCATTTATTACAGAAATGTCGAATTACAAATAGTAATCTATGTCCTCTCTGTAAAAACGAGGAAGAGACATGTGTCCACTTGTTCATTAATTGTCTGGAAATTTTTGAATTCTGGAAATTTGTGGAAACAATTGCAGTAAAATTTGATATTCATTCTTTGAATCTAAAAGCAGAAATGATTTTGTTTAGGGATCTTAAATCTATAACGTGGCATCTAACCAGCCATAAGCATGGGGTCTTAATCTGTCTTATCATGATAGGTATATGGACAGTTTGGAAATACCGATGTGCACAGGTGCTGAATCCTGACAGGTCAACCCATTTAATTTCTCTGACAGCGATTTTTCGTACCCTTTTAATGCATTGCCTTCGAGGCGAATTGCACAGGGCTACGAAAGAAAGGAGTTTGGAGAAATTCAAAGATATGTGGTGCGGGAACAACATAGTTGAAGTTCTGCCAACGAATTTAATAATGTTACGTCTATGAGCATTTTCTGATGAATATATGTTAACCGGTTCTCTACAATTAATTACATGTAAGATGTATTGTTGTGGTTATTTGTGGATTTGGTAACGTAGAAACTGTTGCTGTATCACATTAAATTGATTTCAAGATACCTAACAGTCTATAATTATGATTAATTTGAAATTAACATGCCTGGGCGCTTGGGGCTGCAAGGGTTAAGGCGTGTCCTACAAGTGGCAGGTGGTCATATACGCAACTTTAATATTCGTTGGTTTTACAATGCGAAAAGTGACTCTATATCCCAATGTAGCTACTATTAGCCCTTGTTCCGGGGTAATTTTCGAAAATCCATTCGCAAGTAAATTTAGAATCCCATAAAATATTTAAACATTCATTTGAGCCTCTTTATACTAACAATGTTTGTAAACATAGCCAAATACACAATAAGCGCGTTTGTTCCGGGTTAATTCTGGAAAACGATCGTGCAAGTAAAGTGATTTGTTAATTTTCAACTCACATTTACCACACTATGCAATATTACCGTGTCGCTAAACACATTGCAGATATTCTAGTATTTGCCTTTTTATAAATCATCCTGTGGGCTTTAATTGGTTTGTTCTTAATACTTATAAGGTTACGCTTGAACCGTGTGTTTATGTTATGACCTTAATTACACTGCTGTCAAAATTTATTACTACAGTAGAGTCAGTAGAACAATGGCAGACGCGAGTTTTGGAGGAGGTGTTGCTCTTATGGACAGCAACAAGCTTGTGGCAAATTTGTTTTTCACATATACATTGCCGTCATATGAATACAAAGAAATTTTGAGAGTCTAAATTTCAGTGCTCTAATTCTCAAATAAGTGTCTGATTTCTGAACGTGTGGATTTTTAAAGTTATGCTGTTGCGCTTAATGGCAGGAATTTTTGATGATGTAATATATGATTTTATAAAATGTCTTATGGAAATGTTTGTTAACCCTTTGAACCATCGGTTCACATAATATTAATTTCAAACATCGGTACAAGAAAGCTGTTGTGTAATTTGAAACGAATTTGACAGGTATATGTTGTTGTCTACGCAGCAACAGCTCTAAGTCGGGTTGGTTTGAAAATACATAGCAGAATTTTTATAAAATTAAAGTATTTTGGTGTGATTGCATTTCGTGTTGAAAGGGTTAAGACATAGCCTAGCTAGATGATGCATAGAATTTAAAACAAATTATATAATTGAACTGCAAATATTTATTACTTATTTATACATGTGACTGATACGATAATTGTTTTCTATTGAGTTCTTCTTTGTTTAATGTTCTTTTTCAGTCAGTATATTTTTGGGTACGATGGATTTCCACACGATCCTTTGATCGTGTTACCAAAAAAAAAGAAAAAAAAAGTAGTAGTAGTAGTAGTAGTAGTAGTAGTAGTAGTAGTAGTAGTAGTAGTAGTGATCGTACGGACAGCAGTGGTTATAATAGCAATAACATCGGTGTCAGTAGTAGCAATATATGGTGCTACGTAGTTGGTGACAATACTTCTATAAATACTATTTATAGCGGTGTAATCGATGACAGCAGGATTTATTCCACATTGTGTATATGTGGCCTCATTGTACATGCTTGTGAAATTCAGGGTATGTAATTGCTCAGTCAACACTTTAGTGCTAATTTTAAAGTCGTCGTCGTCGTCGTCGTCGTCGTCGTTGTCGTCGCCGTTGTTGTTGTTGTTGTTGTTGTTGTTGTTTGTCACACAGTTCTCTATATGCCTTGCTTGTTCACGTTCATAATGCTATTTCTGTCCTGGATTCGTATTGCGTGTTGAATGAACGCATTGATTATGTACAGTGGGTGGTCGTCGTCCTGGGAGCTGATTTAGTGGCGTTTGTCTTCGTTGTTCTGGAGCAAGATTTGCTTGTGGTCCTTGTCCCGATTACAGAGTTCGAGCAGTTTGAGCAGGCTGTGCGGCATCTGTAGGATGTTCGGTACCAGTCAGTTCTTTGATTAGCGTTAGCAGTATAAATACGTTGGCCGTTTACATATAGTCTATCTGCCACAAAGCTACAACCTAAACCACGCGATTTTGCCAATCTAAACTCTGGCAGCAGTAATTTTCTCCGATCAGATATTTCCTTAGGATACTGTATGTTTACACCATATGACTGCCCGCGTAATGTTCTGGGTGCCGCTTGCAGTACTAGTTCGCGGTCCTTAAAGGAGGAGAATCTCGCCACGATTGTGCGTGGTCTGCCAGTTTTCGTGATTGCTTCTCGGTGACCAATTCTGTGGACTGTTTCAAATTTGATATCTGACTCTATTTTCATTTTCTCTGCAATAAAACGTTTCACTAGCAGTTCACTATCATCACTTGTCTCACCAGTGTCGGATTATGGTATACCAGAAAATAAGAGATTATTTCTCATACTGCGTGTCTGTAAGTCAAGATGTGCTTCTTAAGATCTCGCATCTGATTTAGGAGGACAAGGCTGGTGAAATTATTGGTGGAATGACCGGTTTCTCTCACATAGTTCTCCATTTGCCTTATACGTGAATGAACTTTATCATTATACTCATCCATCTGTATTTTTAGCGAATGGATATCACGCTTAATGACGTCATTATCGCTACTGAAGTTGTCATATCTATCACTAAGGTATTGCACACTCTGTTCAAATGTAGCTAGCCTATGTTCCGTATTCTTCATGCCATCTTTTAATACCATCATTTGAGAATTCATTTGCTTAATGTCATTTTTTAATTCACTTATTGTTCTCTCCAATCCGTCTAGCTTGTCCACTTATTAAGTTTTGAGTCCAATGCATTGAGTTTCTCTATTACCTGTGATAGTTGAACGAACGGTGTCGTGATCATGTATGTGATCCTTCTCATTTGGGTAGATTTAAGACACTGATGTGGGATACAACTGATTATACACATCATATAAAGGCGGCACTGTTAAAAAGTTTGCGGAAGATGAATTAGTGTGTTCGCGTGTCTCATGAGTTAAATGGTGCTGATAAGGGATGACGGGTGCCTGCTGCTGCTGCGAGCCTACACATGCAGCGTCACTCATACTCCAATCACTGCATGTACAGGGAATGTTTGAGAATAATTTAAGTGCACTAGAAGTAGAGCTAGGACAACCGCGGGGAGTACGAATGTCAATCCGGACTGCCCTCGAATAAAACCCTGACGCGGAAATCAATTCTTATACAAAACAATACTGCTAATGAAGGTAACGGTAATAACAGTTATAAAAATAACAATGACACCACAATTAACATTGATAGCTATACTAATGAGAACGATGACGGCTGTTATGACGACCAATTCGATGACATGAAAACTAGTAATAACAGTAACTCTATACAACATATACTCAATAAAATGTATGCCAGTGGGTATGAAAGTAATGACTCGCAGATCTATAACAACAACATAACTAAGCTATGAGAGAAACACTAACAGGGTGATATGAAAGCTACCTGTCAGGACATTGAAAACTGCTAGTATATTATTGATTCAGTTTCTACACACTTGACCACTAATACACATTACTCATCCACTCACTTATTAACTGGAAACCATTCTAAAACCGAAAATGATTTCTATAAAAGCAAATACTATGTACATAATTCCAAATGTGTAAATAATTACCATAGATTCCACTGCAGTGTTAAAGTAGAAAATAAATTTGACGCCCTCTATATAGATGACGATGAGAAAATAATAGTTCGTATGATAATAATGATGACGATGATGATGATAATATGATGATGATATTAATAATAATAATAATAATAATAATAATAATAATAATAATAATAATAATAATGATAATGGTGGTGATGGTGATAATGGTGATAATGATACTAATAATAATAATAATAATAATAATAATAATAATAATAATAATGATGATGATGATAATGGTGGTGGTGACGATGATGATGATGATGATTAACTACTGCCGTTGCTACCGATACTATTTCTGTCACTAGTACCATGGATCTGATCATTAATGCTGTTCCGGTTAATATTATAACTGCCACTGCCACTACAACTGCCACTGCTACTGTCTCTACCACTGGCACTACAACTGCCACTGCATCTACCACTGCCACCGTATCTGCCGCTACCACTGCCTCAGCCACTGCCACTACCACTCCTCCTACCCCTGATCTGGCTCTCACCCGCTCGCGCTCCTGCACTGGCTCACACTGCTGCTGCTGCTGCTGCTGCTGCTGCTGTGGCAGCTATGGCTGCTGCTGCTAATAACATACAACTCCCCGGCACTGCATCTAATCATGACACTACTCAGAGCCATACCACAAAGACGTTTAGTCTTAGTATTGCGTTTAGTATTGATGCTATTCCTTATAATATGGTTGGGATAAAATATAATACCGTTAATAATAGCATGGCTTCTAGCTGTAGCAGTCCTGGCGGCGGTGGTATCAGCAGGTGCTGCATGACGTGTGACGAACAATACCGTCAACACTACCACCATGTCAATACTACAGCCATCACCAACAACAACACCACAAGCAAGAGTGACGACGAGGATCGTGATGACGACGATGACGATTACGACAGTTACGACGAGGACAACAATGACGACGGTAGCAACGACATCGATTTGTCTGGGAGCTGTATGAATTGTATGTCTTTGGTGGATTTATTCTCTAGTATACATTCTGGTGGATATTTTGAAGCTAATTTGACTGGGCGTTGTTGTTGCCATAGTTACCCTAAAATGAGATTCTGAAAATTTAGGGATAAATCGATCCCAACACGCGAAAAATGAGGGCGGAGCTTGGCTAGAAACTGGCGGCATGCCTAGAAATGGATCCAGCATCGCACCGACCGATGGCCGACACCTCACACGTCTGTATATTATTTAATCTTACGGGAAGAGGTTGGAATTCCTCAGGGCGCATTTTTGATCAATAATAGTCATTTGGACCAGTATCCTTTGTTTATTGGGTCATATACACGCACTATTTTTGTAGGAATGGATGCGTGTAGACCTATATAAAAATAATTGCCATGCTGGACCTGAAGGAGTCATGGTATATTGGTGTATGTACGGTGGAATCGGGTGGGGTTAGGGGTAGGGCTGGGGTCGTGGTGGAAGTGCCCTCACGACCCACCCACCCTCCAGTAATGCGTACTTGATATGGCGCATGCATGGCCGTTGTTTTTGTTTATTTTCACGTGATTAACCCTTTAATGAATAAATCTGGTCAAGAGTATCAAACTATTTACTTATCGAATTTGCAGGCCAAAAGATTATATTTGAAAATTTACCATTGAAATGACTGGCGCCAAAAGAGGTCAAAAGCAGACTATTTTAGAAAATTTACCATTGAAATGACTGGCGCTTTTACTGTATAGAGCCAGTCTTTTCAGCGGTAAAATTTCAAAATGGCGTTCTCTTGGACATTTCTCAGGACGACTGCAAAGGCCGGTTTAGGCCGGCTTCACCATTAAATGGTTAATTAAATAATTCTAAATAGAGACCCATATCTTGACGTGTAGGCTGACGTCATAATCAATTAGGCTATGAATGGCGTAGTTAAGTTCGTCACGAACGTTTATAATTGATGGCGGAATAAGCGTTGTTGTACGAATTGTATGTATTTACTATTTAATAAACGTGGTGTTGAATATTTGAAACTAATTTGACTGGTCGCTGTTGCTGCCACAGAAACAACAACCAGTCAAATTTATTTCAAAATTTTCAACAGTTTACCTGTACATGTATGGTTTTCTGGAAATTGAGATTCGGAGAGTTTAGGGATCGGGCAAAGCGTGGACGAAGCTTAGGTGAAGATGGGCATTGATCGACCCCTGCGCTCCCTGAAGCTCAAATTATACAGGTAAGCTGCTGAATATTTTGAAATTCATTTGACTAGTTGTTGTTTCTGCTTATATGGCAGCAACAACGCCCAGTCAAATTAGTTTCAAAATATTCAACGGAATGTTTATTAAATAGTACAGACACATTTCGTACAATAACGCGTGGTCCGTCATCAATTATGCCTTCGTGACGAACTTAGCTGCTACATCATTCTTGACGTCACTGATTATGACGTCATCCTACAAGACGTACAAGTCACTTAGCTGATTATGACCTCATATGATTGGCTGAGAAAATTGAATCCTCCATTGACTATGACGTTATATTCTTGATTGACACATTGGATTCCCATGTTTAGGTTTGTGTAAAAGGTGCATATTCACACCAGAATGCTTGAAAATATAATTGTTAAAATTGTATACTTTAGAGGCTTAGATTGTGTGCCTCTAGGCTATAGATGTAGGCCTCACGAAACGAAATAAATTTTAACATATGACAACTAAAATTTTAAAATAATTTATATGGAATAAAATCATCGTAGGCCCCTATGTTAATATTTATTTCGTTTCATTACAATGAGCTACGCAATTTAAGCTTGTAAAAGTAAACAGTTTAAATAATTTTACCTTCGCGCATATTGGTGTGAATGTGCACCTTTGTTCTTAAGTATGACGTAATGATATTATTACATCATGTTACGCTATATCTGATTATGACGTAATGGGCGCGCGTTGATTGCAATTTGCTACATTGTCGTCTTCTTCGTCGTCAATGAAATTATGTATTATTGTCGGCATTCATAGAGGTTTTAAAGTTTACAGAATTTTCAGAAAGATTAGAGAAGTTGGGCAAATCGAGGAGAATTAGCTATAACTTGGTATGTATTTGTCTCTATTTCAAGCCATCTTTAATGATAAAATTCAAGATTTGAAATGCAGAACTGCGTTAAATTATTAGCAGGTTCTGCTTAGGTGGTACGAAACTAGATATTCCACGCTACAGATATGAGAAATATTGTCTAGCATATAATTGTGTCCGTTCAGACCAGACAATTGAAAGAGAGACGTTGGTTGGGTGGGAGAGGGGAGCGGGGTGGAGATAGAAAGAGGGTGGTGGGGTGGGGGCGTTATGGGAGCTAGAGGGATCGCAGAAAGATGGGTGAGAGAGGGGTTTGGGATATGGAGTGATGGCTGAGGGGGCGAGATGTGATGGATGGAGAGAGAGAGAGAGAGAGAGAGAGAGAGAGAGAGAGAGAGGCTGGTGGGGGAGGAGGGGTGGGTGGGGTTGCTGGGTGGCGAAACGCGGGTGGGGGTGGGGGCGGATAGACAGTAGAGAAGCAAGAGACGGGCAACATTTTGGATTGTAAATAATAATTTGATATTGATATTTATTTATAAATTGCAATAGGCCGTTGGCCCTTTGCATGATATTTATATTGTACAGGTAAACATGTGTGCATTTTAAATCTAGCCTAATTGCCAGGGCTCCGACTCAAAATAGGTTAAATGAAAGCAGTACTTACTAATCGTAGGCCTAAATGGTTTTCCTATTTAGTCATTCTGTCAAAAACATAAATTAGTCCTATCTGCTTTGCATGTATGCGATAATTAATTAAAACAATAATAACAATAATAATAATAGAAATACCATTCACAGTAGCACATCTGCACATAAATTCAAACAATGGCGAAACATTGGTGACCATGGACACGCGCGCACGCCCGCACGCATGTAATACCAAATGGGCAAAAGGGGCACTTGCCATCCAGTGGGCCCCATCCTATGCAGCGCTTCCACTAATTTCTAAACACAGGAAGTATGGGACTTCATAGGTAATACTATTGGGAGTCCAACCAGGAAACATGGAAGTCTAAAATGGTTCCAATAAATGCAATTTGGTTAAAATCATTGTTTTTAGAGAAGTCAGGGCAAAAAAATAAGAAGTCCAGGACTTCCTTGGTATGTTTTTGGGGAGTCCAAACATAAACTTTGGGAGTATAGGACTCCCGGACTTCCGCTAGTGGAAGCCCTGATCTCACGTGTGCGCAAAAAATTATAAGACTAATATTACAGGGCTAGAATTTAACTTTTGTTAATCGTAATCAATATGTATCAGTACATCTAAAAAGATCCCTGCCAATTTGTACTCATCTGCATTGTAGGCCTACTGCACACCTTATCAAATTAGTCTAATGTTCGGATTGTATCATTTACATCATCGTATTGTGATAATTAACCCTTTAATTGTCAGGATTGGTCAAGAAAAAAAAAAAAATGTTTGCTTATTCGATATCTTGCAGACAAATAGAATACTAATTTTGAAAATGTATCTCTTGAATCAATGGTTTGTTTATCGAGCCAGTCATTTTAGTAATAACTTTTCAAAAATATCCTTCTTTTGGTCGGAAAATGGGCACACCAGATCGCTTTGAAACTTCATAGGGTGGTTGGACTAGGTCTGCAGAAGAAACCTAGCGAAAAAGACAATGATCCGAACTTCAAGATGGCCACCAGCCATAAGCAACCATCTTGAAAATTTGTTTCTGGATGATAACTTTGAAATTTCATAGGGTGGTTGGACTAGGTCTGGGGGAGAAAGTTAGCGAACTTTACTATGAAAAAAGTAGATGCTACAAGCCCTATACATGCAATAGTATGTTATCTTTCTAGATCAATCACATTTGTGTAATTGGTGTCAGTAACTTTGAAAGCTGGTGTGGCGCCTCCTCGGATACACTTTGAGCAGCACAGTTTCGCTAGTGTGGCAAAGGAGACGAATGAGCAATAGGAACTCCGAGTCTTAAACGTGTAGTAATTTATATGTAAGTTAAATGTAAAGCAGATCCCAGTTGTATAGTTTGCAACAGAACCGCTGAACTGGTCGGGCCGAAATTTGGGAGGTATCAGGTATGATTAGGGTGTAAGGGCCATTAAAGTGTGTTCGAGGGAAGTTGATATGTAAAGAAACTTGGCCGTTATATTCTTGTTACAGTTCTGGTCAACTCCTTGGGTTTCTACTTTTTGCCGATGGTACTTCTAGCTGAAATGCCTATGTTCCAGGTGATCGATACAGGCCCGTTGGGCCTCCTGTTATGATATATATGCGTATGTGGATGTGCAATAGAGGATTCCAGTCTGTCAGCCAATTACGTCATAATCAATTACGTTACATGTAGGTTGACGTCACAATGAAATACACCATGAATGGCATATCCGCCATAAACGCCTAATTGTTTGTCAAGTTGTACGAATTGTATATAATTAATAAATATTCCGTTGAATGTTTTGAAACTAATTTGACTTGACCAGTCAAATTACTTGTACTTCAGTTATAAAATATTCAACTGCTTTCCTGCATAGCTATCTGGAAATTGAGATTTAGGGAGTTCATGGTTAGATTGATCCCAACACGGACATTAGGACAGCAACAGCTGTCTGTTGGCGAAGCTTAGCTAGGAATGGGCGAGGCATAGCAAAAACTGGATTCATCCATGGCGCATCCACAACCATTTTTGGAGCTAGGAGCGTGGGGTGGGGAGCAAAAATATGAGTTTGCTCCCTCCCACATTTGAGCGCTCATGTATGAGCTTATGCAATCCCAATTTATCTGTCTGTCTGTCTGTCTGGCTGGCTGGCTGGCTGGCTGGCTGGCGGTCGGTCGGGCTGGCTGGTTGACTGACTGACTGACTGACTGACTGGCTGGCTGGCTGGCGAGCGGGTGGTTTGTTTGTCTGTCTGTCTGTCTGCCTGCCTGTCTGCCTGCCTGCCTGCCTGCCTGCCTGCCTGCCTGTCTGTCAGCAATTATTGTGCCATGTTTCGCCATGTGTTGATAGATTAAAACCGAAATGGGAAGATATGTTCTTTTAGGCTATGTCTATGAGAGGGCGCTATAAATATGAAGTGGCCACGCCCTCAAATAACAGAGTTATGGCCCTTGATATTGGGGATTTGAAATACGTTTATGGCACGTTTTCGCCATTTGTTGATGGATTTAAAACCACATTTGGCCGATATATTCCTTTAGCCAGCATATATTTGAGCTAAGAATATGAAGTTACGGCTCCTTCAAATAGTAGAGTTATGGCCCTTGCTAGATGTTCAATGTATTGAAGCCTAGGGGAAAATATATTTGTGTCGTTATTTATCGATAGATTAAAGCAAAACTAGCAGATTTGATCCTTTAGGCTATATGACAGATTCAACGAAAGACTATACCACCTATCCGTCAAAACATTACACACAATTAGATTTATTAAAGTAAACTTAAGATGGAAACCTTTGGCTCTAATTGGACGAGTATGTCTAAAACTATCGTGCGTAACAATGATACTCGCCAGACTTCAATACTTTTTAATTATTTCCTCTTATTTTATATCTGCTAATGCCATTTTTTTGACGGACACTATTTCTGAGTCACAATGGCTATTCATTGATGCTAATGTCTTTTCCGTCAAAAGAGACTAATAACATTAGCACACTTTGTTGACCTATTTACGTGAAGGTTGCACAGGTGCAACCATGATTTTTTATCCTTTTTGGCACACTTTCAGATAACATTGAAGGAACGGTATCTATAAGCAAGGGGTCTGTGATTTAAACAATCTCTGTTTAAGCTTCCATGTTTCCTGTTTCAACTTGCAAAACTATTACCCTGGAGGCCCCAGACTTCCTGTGTTTAGAAATTAGTGGAACTCCTGAACTAACATGACTAATAGTTCTTATTTTATAAATATAACTAATTTCTGAGTTGTATTGTTTATAAATAGAAAAACGAATAGATTTTTTTTTTGCTTCAGCGGTCGTGTGTATGCATGATTCACACGAGTACAACGACAACAGAAATCGAGAATGGCTTCAAAACACCAAGTGTCGTGATAGTGGCCGAAGATGGCGTACTAAATCCATGCCCAAACCCGATATATGTATGGTACCGGTGGTTGTACAGACGGGTGGCCCGGTTGGTGGTTCTTATGGGGATTTAGCTCGCCACCGTCTCAACCTGCGTACCGACCGGGATCTTCCTTCTAGCGAAGATGGGTGGAATGGATGACACAATGATGTATTCTATTAATGATGACTCGTTTACTGAACTTTCTTAATCCTATAGTTTACACATATAATTCCAAATTCTAGTCACATGTCGCTTACCTATTCTAAACATATTCTACTTAACTACAATCGATTCCTAAGAGAGAAGTATTATAATCAAATATAACAAAGCTAGATGTAAGTACGTCTCTGTAACTGACCAGTCAGCTAACTACATAGCTGACAATCTCACTACTCACTACCTGTCACACCCTGTTTAAGACTATATGCTCGGCCTCAACGTGGCGCAGGGGTGTAACCCACTGGGTGTGAATCCAGACATTTGGAGGGGCTAACCAGAGTATTATGCACAACGCTAATGAAATGACACTTGGAGATCGAATCAAACGAAATGGTGCTCGCCCTGTGAGGATCCGCCAGGCAGGTGCAGCGCCGGGCTCCACGCCTCGAAGGAGCCCACCCTCAGCTACTGGAGGTCCCATCAACTCGTCTTGTTGAGCCAGAGGACGAGGATGGAGAGCTACTGGCCAACCGAAAGAGAAGACCAACCCCAAAGAGAACCCTAGTATCAACATCATGCACTGGAACGCAGAAGGGGTTACCAACAAGAAATCAGAGCTCGAACAGTTCATGTACGAAAACAACATTGATATCTGCTGCATCCAAGAGACACACCTGCAAGAAGGTAAACCATTTAAGATCAGAGGCTACCAGATTTTCCGGTGTGATCGAAGAGGAAGAAAGAAAGGTGGGGTGATCACCTTGGTCCGAAACAGCGTGAACGCCAGCCAGACCAAGACCTTTATGGAAGAGGCTGAATATATCAAGATCAAGGTAACAACCAGCAACTCTGTGATTGACATTGTCAATTATTACTGCCCTAATGACAAGTATCGCTCACTTGACACAATCTAGGTCCCGGACTGCCACTTCCTCATTGCGGGAGACTTTAATAGCCAGTCCCAGAGCTGGGGATACAGAACACTTGATAAACGAGGAGAAGACATTGAAGCATGGCAAGATGAAAAGCACCTTTTACTTGTCAACGATCCCACAGATCAGCCTACCTTCTACTCGTGCCGGTGGCACTCGACAACAACGCCGGGCTTGGCATTTTGTACAGAAGACATTCACAGAAACCTCAGTAGAGTGGTCGGATCGCAGTTAGGAGAAAGCGACCACGGCCCAGTCCTCCTCTCTCTTTCTGGAAGTATTTCGACAAGTACACCTCAACATCCAAGGTGGAACTACAAAAAGGCAAATTGGAATCTGTTCGGCATTCGTTCCAGTGGGCTTACCCAAAATATAGCAGTAGAAGGGAGAAACATCAACAATATGGTCAAGGAATTTAATTCAAGTATCCTCAAGGCTGCCAACGATTCCTCGAGGGTTCAGGAAAAACTATCGCCCCTACTTGACAACAGAACTGCAAGCAGCACATGATACACTAGACAAGACCAGAGAAGATGCAGAGGGTAATCCCTGTCATGAAAACCACTTCACGCTACAACAAACTAAAGCCAGGTATCTAAAGACCAAGCTGGAGGCCAAAAGAAGAAGCTGGAGAGAAAAGACGGCAGGGTTTAATTTAGAGAGAGAGACCACAAAGCTATGGAGACTGACTAAAGCTCTGAATGATGAGGGTGTCGGGGGAGAGAAGATTACTCTTGAAGAAGATGGACAAACACTGACAGGAAAGATGGCTGCAGATGCCTTTGCGAAGGCATATGCAAAAGAAAGCAACATTTCTATACCACGGATGCGTCAAAAAGAGGTTAGAAAAGAGCAAAAGGAAAGAACAGACACAAACACTCACGATGCAATGAAAGTTGACATTAGTTTAGCAGAACTGAAGAAGGCTATCCGCCAATTGAAGAAGAAGAAATCTCTCGGGCCAGATGGCATTACGAATGAAATGATCCAACACCTTGGTAATGCATCTCTCCGCAAGTTGCTAGACATCTTTAATCTCATTTGGACCAATGGAGAGGTTCCTCAGTGCTGGAAGGAAGCCAGAATGACTCCTATTCTGAAAAAAGGGAAGAACAAGACGAAAGTGCTGAGCTACCGTCCTATGAGTCTTACAAGCTGCATATGCAAGACCATGGAGTGCATCATCAACCAGCGGTTGCAGTGGTACCTGGAGTCGGAGAACATTATAGTTTCAGAGCAGGCCGGCTTCAGAAGATACAGGAGCACAGAAGATCAAACAACACGTCTTGCACAGGTCATAGAGGACACTTTTCAAGCCAAGAAGGTGATGCTAGCTGCCTTTATCGATATGCAGAAGGCATTTGACAAGGTGTGGAAGGAGGGCCTCCTCGTGAAGCTCCGGCGCACAGGCATCGGTGGCAACATGTTCCGATGGACCAAGTCGTACCTACATAATCGCAGAGCTAGCATGGACAATCTGGGCAGAATGTATTGCTGAGACAAAGGGTGCCACAAGGCGGAGTATTATCACCAACTCTGTTCATACTCTTCATCAATGACATTGTAGCAGAGCTGCCCAATGGGATCCAAGCAGCCCTCTATGCAGATGACCTCGTACTCTGGTACACCGAGGAGTACACAATGACTGCCACGTACAGCTCGCCTTGGACAGAATTACAGCTTGGGCCAATCGCTGGTGTATTACCATCAACAAAGAAAAATCATCAGCCATGCTATTCTCACTGTCCACCAAAACCAAGGTTGGCAATCTGACACTGGGCGGTACTCCACTCGAGTACGAGGACCAGCAGACATACCTGGGTGTCACCTACGACAGAAGATTAACATGGAAGGAGCACATACAGAATGCAGACGCAAAGGCCAGAAGAAAGCTAAACATCATGAGGAAGCTGGCAGTAACAAAGTGGGGTGCCAATGAAAGGATCCTCGAGACCATCTACCTAGGTGCCGTACGACGACACCTTGAGTATGGATCCAGGTCATGGATGACAGCAGCTAAATCTCATCAACAGAACCTCGACAGAGTACAAAACCAGGCACTGCGCATCATCACTGGTGGAATGAGATCAACACCAATAGAAAAAATGGAGCAGACAGCAGGCACACCCCCCCCCCCCACTTAGCAAAGGAAGGGAATGCAAAGCACTGATCCAAGCTACAAAGTTCAAATCGTTCAGCAACCACCTGATGAAGATCAGGCAAGCACAGCTGTCATCAGGAAGACTTAAAAGATCAAGTTTTGTGAAAGAGACAAAAGCACTTCAAAGGAAACACCAAGAAATGTTGCCAGCACAAATAGAAGACCCAAACCACACCCTTGATCCTTCACCCTGGGAAAACAAACTAGAGAGCATAGCTATTCGCACCACAGTACCTCATCTCACAACCAAAGATGAACACAGTGATGTGAGCAAGAAGGCCCTAACCCTAGCCATGCTGGAAGAAATGTACCCTCAGGAGACATGGATAAGGATGTACACAGATGGATCAGCCAAAGGTGCAATTAGGAGCGGAGGTGCCGGACTGCACATACAGTATCCAAACGGACACCATGAGTCAGCTGCAATAATAATAATAATAATAATAATAATAATAATAGTACATTTTTAGAGCGCTTAATCCATGCAACTGCATGCTCTAAGCGCTAACGCGCGTAAGTATTCTATGGATATGCTATTTGAAATAAATAGAATTTAAGATTGGATTTAAAGATTTCTAAAGTTGATGAGTTTCTAATTTCATTTGGTAAGTTATTCCATTCGGTAGCTGCAGTGAAAGAGAAAGTTTTATGGCCATATGTTTTAGAGTTGACCTTAGGTACTTTTAGTAGATTTAGATTTGCAGATCTGAGAGAGCGACCAGGAATGTAAGGTTGTACAAGGTCAGAGAGATAGGCTGGTGCTGTGCCAGATACACATTGGTATGTCAGACATAGTGTCTTAAAAGTTATTCTTTGCACAATGGGGAGCCAGTGCAAATCATGTAGGACCGGAGTAATGTGTTCTCGCTTGGCACACAGGGATATGATTCTCGCTGCAGTGTTCTGGACCACCTGAAGTCGCTGAATAAGTTCTTTTGAGGCCCCAATCAGGAGGCTATTACAATAATCCAGGCGCGACGTTATCAGTGCTCGTACTAGCATGATCGCGGCCTCTTTTGTGATATAGCGCCTGATGCTGCCGATGTTGCGCAATTGAAAATAGCAGACTTTGCAGATGTAACTAACATGTTTATCCATAGTCAGTTCATTGTCTAAGTATACACCAAGATCCTTTACGACAGTTGACAGCTTTATTTGACTATTTCCAGCTGTGATGTCACATAGGTCGGTCTTAGCACGTCGGTTTGCTGGCCCGACTAACAGAGCTTCAGTCTTTTCATCGTTAAGTTTCAGCATGTTTGTAGTCATCCACTCTTTAATGTCTATATAACACATATTGAGCTGACTTGTTGCTAAGCATGCAGTACATGTTGAAGGTTCAAAACTAATGACAAGCTGTGTGTCATCAGCATAGAAGTGACGCATAATGTTGTGCTGATCAATAACCGATCCAAGTGGTTGTGTGTAGAGTGTAAATAACACCGGACCTAGAATAGACCCCTGAGGCACACCACACACGAGGTTGACTGGTTCTGAAAGTGTGCCGTTAATATATACAGACTGGTGTCTATCGGATAAATATGAGTGAAACCAGTTCCAGACAGTGCCTTGTAAACCAAATACACTACTCAATTGTGACATAAGTAAATGATGGTCTATCGTATCAAATGCGGCACTGAGGTCAAGGAGTAGCAACAATGATACATTACCTCTGTCTACCGCCTCTCGAATATTATTGAGGACGCATAATAGAGCAGTCTCCGTGCTATGACGCTGACGGTACGCTGACTGAAACGGTTCATATAACGCATTGTCACTTACATGAGCTGATAATCTTTTGAACACCGCCTTCTCGATTAGCTTAGACATAAAAGGCAGGTTCGAGACAGGTCTATAGTTTTTTAGAGTATCTTCGTCTAGGCCAGACTTCTTCAACAGTGGTTTGACAACTGCCTGCTTAAATGTCATTGGCATGTGGCCAGATTCTAAGCTGGAATTAACCAGCATAGTTATTGTTGGGAGCAAGACGGGCAAACACTGCACACACTACAGAGCTGAAGTCGAAGCACTGGTTCATGCAGCTAATACCATCAGCAGAACAGCAGACCCTATTGCACAGATTGTCTTTTTATCTGTTGCCCGCTCTGTCCTTGAGGCTATCACCAAAGGTGAGCTGCCACAACTTGAAGAAGCACTGCAAACCATCAAATGCTTTCGGATAGCATTGCAGTGGATCCCCTCACACTGTGGAGTCCACGGAAATGAGGAAGCAGACAAGATGGCAAAGGTGGGTGCAGAAGAGAATCAGATAGAAAACATGGTTACCCATACAGAGATGAAGGCTATCATCAAGTCACTCTATAGAACACCTCAATCAGAAGATGCCTACCATCATCTCTCGAGGCCAGAGTAGGTGACCATTTTTCGTCTCAGAACTGGACACAACAGACTAAACCAACATATGTACAGGCGGTTCCACCTTACGACATCGCCCACTTGTCCTTGTGGAGAAGCAGAACAGACTACAGAGCACATACTTCAATGTTGCAGTACGTATCAGCTGCTGAGAGAAGAGATCTGGCCTTTGTCAACCTCTTTTCTTGAAAAGCTGTATGGGCCTGTGGAAGAACTGCAGAAAACCACAGATTTCATCTTGAGAACGACTCTCCAAGTGTGATACCAGCGATCAAAAAGAAGAAAGAAGACTACCTGTCACTAGCGGTCAGAGACTGCTGTGGAAGTCCGTCCGAGTCCGTAACCGTAACTCTCACTGTCTAACTTTAACTCTAACTCCCTGTCGTCAACATTCGTCCACTCTTAGATATGATGTTGTCGTTATGTCAACAAATGTGTGTGTGTATTAAATGATGGTGGGCATGTATGCGCATGAATGTGTCCTATGAGTCTAATTAACTAATTTGAATAATACTAATTAACGTATATAATACAATCGTAAAGCAGCATATTACAACATGGTTACATTGAATTGCAAGAGTTATACTCTGCCCATGTCCATTCCAACTAATAACGTGGTCATCACACAAGGTGCTCCAATATAACAATACATTTGAAAATTGTTCTCGTTAGATTAGCTTAGTATTCAGTTGAAATCTATTATGATTTTTTTTCGATTGCCCATGTCTAATATATGTAATTTTTGTCCCTGTAGCGCAGAGGATAGCGCGCTGGACTTACTTACTTGTTACTTCTCTTCTAGATACCGCCTCTCCAATTCTAGGAGAACCATCAGCCCTGAACTGGACTGATGAGACGACTGTAAATTTACTAGTCAGAATTTTCGTTATCCTAATCACCACATGTATGCCTTTTGTTGTTGGTTGTTTTTTTAGTTTTTCCTCGTCTTTGTACGGTGTATCGAGATATTCCGCTAAGTTTTAATGATCGAGTGTGGTGTAACTTGAAACAGAGGTCTAGTGATATTTGTTCCAGGAGAATTCTCAGTGGATTGTTAAGTGGAATGAAATGCGAAGCGTCAAGTATCAGTCTAGTGACATCCTCCTCTGTCAGCTCGCACAGCCTTGGTACATCAGCAGTCTGAAGGATGTCATCTATTCTACGAAGATATGTGACACGAACATCTTCTAAGCTCGGGAACAGCAGGATAAAGTGGGTGATTGTTTCAGCTGCCGACTTGCACATTGGGCAGATAGTGCTTTGAAATCGGTCTCGCGTAGATCCGCCAAACAGGTTATATCGCTGTGTGATTAATTAAACTTTCACTGCTGCTTTTAGGACTGTTAGTGTGTCTGTATTAGTCAGTTACCAAATAGGATGACATCTATTCATGGTGCAGGAGTTCAGGTTGATGAATGATAGTGTTACTTTAGAGGTAGCTTCACTAATTAGATGGTCTCTCCAATAAGCATTGACACTCTGCTTCAATAGATTTTTCCACATGTACTTTGATGGCTGGGTTTTCACAAGTTGAAACGCCGATGGGAGCTGATACTGAGAGAGTAGTTGTCTAGCAATTATCACCCAACTGTGTGAACCGGAGTCCTTAACGGCAAGTTGACGTCGGATAACCTGAGCCTCGATGGAATCTCGTCTGTGGACCATGTTTATAAATAGAGTCAGGATTCTCTTGTGCAGTTGGCCTTCTATTGGGATGATGCCGAGAAGAAGATATGTGGCAGCATTAGCAGTTGAAGCTGGAAGATGCTGTATCTGTTTCATGGATCCTCCATAGTAGTCTTCTAGAAGCTGGGTCTCTGTCTTGGAGAGTATCAGAGCTTCCAAACCATGCAGGAGAACTGGTATGACATATATGTCCCATATTTTCCTAGATGTCTTGGGGTTAATTCCGTTAAGGCCATGCATACCTGCTCCCATTAATGAGTATGCCATACGTCGTGCTGTTTGTATGCGCGAACTGACTGTAAGCAGGCTTCTGGTATCTGTAGTTCTATGGACTCCAAGATGGATTTCATCATCTGATTGTTCCAGTGGATTCCCATTCAGCTTGAAGAAGAGCTCAGGGTATGGGTAACCAGGGGCTGTTTTCGGAATCACTGCCTTGGTCTTCGTTGAGCTGAACAGATACCTTTCATTTGCGGCATCAATCTCAGTGATGGTGAGTAGCTGTTGCATAGCACTTGAATTGCTGGTTATAACTGCCAGGTCATCGGCACACATGACTGCGCCTGCAGGAATGGATCCTATGTGGAACGCTCCCGGATGGGCAACCAGCTTGTTAAGTAATGGGTTGCTGCGCAGCTTAAACAGATCTGGTGAAGTATAGGCACCCTGTCTTATGCCCAGTTCCTCAATAATTGGTCTAGACACTCCGCCGAGCCACTTAATTTCTGAAGTAATCCCTGAGTACATACTGTTGAATAGTTCCCATAGCTGCCCATCCACGCCTTGGAAGAAAGCAGAATTTAACATGCTCTTGTGGCATACAATGTCGAAGGCTTTTGATGCATCTAGGAAGGTTATGTATAATGGGGACTTCAAGTCCTTGGCTTCTGCAATGCATTCTGTGAGTAAAAATACTGCATACACGGAGGAGCATCCGCTGGTGAATCCGAACTGATGTTTACTTTGGAATGGATCAGTGATAGCTCTTATTCTCTTTAGCAGTTCTTTTTCTAGGACGTTTCCCAATAGGGAGGTAACTGTAATTCGTCTACAGCTGTCTGGGTTACTAGCCGGTTTTCCTTTCTTTAATATGGGTGTCACTAGACCTTTCTTCATACTACTGTTGGAATATATTATTGATGAGTAGCGTGACTATAGCAATGATTTCCTCTGAAGCATATATTACATGCTCCATGTTCAATCCTTCCGGGTCTGCTGCTTTCCCCTTCCTCATTGAATTAATAAGCCTCTCGGTTTCTTGTTCAGTAATAGGGGGGAAAGCACCAGCTTTTACTGGTAAGGTGCTGAGTAGTGCATGGATAACTGTAGCAGAGTTTAACGCTTCCTGACTGAAACTAGGGTGATGTTTGAACGTGGCAAGATCTTCAAAATAATCTGCCCAGCCGTCAATTTCTGATTGGTCTGATGGTGGCTTGAAGCTAACTGTAGTGGCTTTTGTAGACTGGCTTCCAGCCCGCTGCGTATTAGTTTGAACATAGACTGCTGATTATGTTTCGACACGTGCATAATTTCACTATGTAATTGGTTCCAAGAATCTGCAGTTAACTGGCGCTGTGCACGTCGAAGGTTCAATCTAGCTGCCTTTCTAGCAACGAACAGTTTGTGGGATTTTTCCATTGGACGTCCAGCTTTTTTCCATGCCCAATTAGCTGCCTTGACTTTTGCCACGAATGGCTTCAGGATGGATGCCCATCTTAGCCTTGTTTTACATCTAGTTTTTGTCCGGGATGTAGGATCACATTGAATTGCAACTTTCCGTAGCACACTATTGATATCTCTGAGTAACAGTTCATTATCTGTCTCCGAAGTGACATTTTCCAATGTTTTCCTTAGCTCAATTCCAGTTAGGTGTTTATATCTCTCCATATCCACTTTTGACCACTTTATTTTCGGAAAGAGTTCTTTATTTTTCTGTTCCGCCTTTCCAGGACCAGCTGTCAGACTCAGTGTTGCAACTATTGCATCATGGGAGCTGTGATTAAGGATATTCCTTGTGTCAACCGAAATGGCAGTAGTGATAGGGGACTGATCTTTCACCTCCATGAAATAGTCAATCTGAGAAGTAATATACCCAACAAAGTGATAATATGTAGGGATGTCTGGTGTTTTTTCCGCCATTCTGAAGCCTGCTGAGTCACAGAATTTACTAAAGAGGACATCGTTCTTAGAAGGTTTCTCTCTGGTAAATGAGGCGTTAATATCACCTGCTCATAGGATGTAATTATTCTCCTTGTACTTCTCAGTGATTCCAAACACTTCATCTAAGACGCTCTGATAGTCTGCAGTTTTGTCTAAGGTGCCTAGTGATGGCATGCATGTATTTATCAGGATGAGTGGGACTTCATTTGTAGAAATCTGCACTGCTAGGACACGATTGCTGCCATCCAGAAGTACTTCTATGTGTTCTGACATATCTTTATGCCAGATTATTGCCACTCCTGCACTGCCTCTAGATCTAAAAAGTGGAGGTAAGGGATTGTCATCATCGGAACATTTTATAGCAGCAGCATGTGCCGGGAAGGTAGTACCGATAAAATCTGCCTGATAATTATAAAGCCAGTGCTCTTGCAGACATAAGATTGTGTGTTTGTCTTGGAGTAGTTCATGCGTGTAGATAAAATTACTGACCAAGTTTTCAATATTACATGAAGCGATTTTGAGAAAACCTTCGCTCAGAGAGGGGCTCATAGGCCTACTTTCATGCTGGGAGGAGGGTCCTCGGCCTTCAGAGGAAGCTCTAAAAAGAGTCACTAGATTCTGTTTCAGGTACAGACACATGCCCTGACGTGCTGGTGACGGGCTGCTTGGTCTCACTTGGAACAAACTGCTGGTTACCGCTGGAAGCCAGCTGATGGTTACCACTGGAGACAGGCTGCGTGTTAGTGCTGGGAACAGGCTCCTGGTTGTCACTGAAAACAAGCTGCTGGCTACTGCTGGAAACAGGCTGCCGGCCACCCCTAAAAACAGGCTGCTGGTTGCCGCTCATAACTGGGTGTGGCTTATCGCACGAAACTGACTGAAGGTTACCGCTGAAAACAGGTTGCGGGCCACCGCTGAAAACAGGCCGCTGGTTACTACTGAGAACAGGCTGCTGGCTACCGCTGAAAACAGGCTGCTGGCTACCGCTAAAAACAGGCTGCTGGTTACTACTGAAAATAGGCTGCTGGCTACAGCTGAAAATAGGATGCTGGCTACCGCTGAAAACCGGCTGCTGGCTACTGCTGAAAACAGGCTGCTGGTTACTACTGAAAACAGGCTGCTGGCTACCGCTGGAAACAGGCTGCTGGTTACTTCTTGAAACAGGCTGCTGGCTACCGCTGAAAACAGGCTGCTGGTTACTACTGAAAACAGGCTGCTGGCTACCGCTAGGAACAGGCTGCTGGTTACTGCTAAAAGCAGGCTGATGGTTATCACTGAGACAAGGCTGGTGGCTACCACTGAAAACAGGCTGCTGGCTACTGCTGAAAACAGGCTGCTAGCTACCGCTAAAAACAGGCCGCTGGTTACTACTGAAAACAGGCTGCTGGCTACCGCTGAAAACAGGCTGCTGGCTACCGATGAAAACAGGCTGCTGGTTACTACTTGAAACAGGCTGCTGGTTGCCGCTGAAAACAGGCTGCTGGCTACCGCTGAAAACAGGCTGCTGGCTACCGCTGAAAACAGGCTGCTGATTACTACTGCAAACAGGCTGCTGGCTACCGCTAGGAACAGGCTGCTATTTACTGCTGAAAGCAGGCTGATGGTTATCACTGAGACCAGGCTGCTGGTTACTGCTGAAAACAGGTTGTTGGTTACCGTTGGAAACCGTACTCAGTGGTACAGAGCGCTGATTTTGTGGGTCATATTTCCCAGATTTTTGCTGGTAATAGCTACCTTTGTAACCGCTATTGTTGGGCCTATTTACATTGTTGTTGGTATTATTAGTAACATTTACTAGCAAGGCTGTTGTCAATGCAGTCATTGAAGTAAGTAAAGTGTCGAGATGCCTTGTGTCTGGTTGCGGATGATACTGATGCGATGGTGGTTGTCCATGGAAACCCATAGGAGGGTGACACGCATTCATATATGGGTTCCAGAATGGTGGTACCGATGGTGGTGGTGAGAATGGCCATGGTGCCTGTGGTGGGTATGTCCACGGTGGATGCATCTGGCTTTGTGCAGACTGAGGCTGTGGCAATGAAGAGGAGGCGTTAGTCGTGGAGTTAGTATTGTCATGAGAGAGCATTTTAAGCTTCAGCAGTCTGTTTCTTTCAGACAGCATATTTACTTTTGACTCGAGGCTACTAACTAATGATGTTAGTTCTTCAATTCTGTGAGTTTGAACACCCAACTCGTCTTGCTGTCTGGTAAGCATGCTTTGCTTAGATTTCAGAGTTCTCTCCTTTGCTCTGAGCTGTTTCTCCTTTGCTTCAAGAGACAATGCCTTCTTTACTGTATCTGAGGTGTTATCACAGTTCATATGGTCATGAATATTAGCCCTGGGTGATGTACTTAACGATGTACTGTTGTCTACAGGTCCAGGGATAGACGCTATGTGGACACTTGTTCTAGCTGGTCTGGCTGGTAATATGTTTGAAGTGGAGAGGAGCTATGTACTTCATCCGACCGTGTCTCTTCAAGGAGCATAGAGCAAGATACACATGTATAAGCCGAATCATCTTGTTCCAGACGCTCTATGGCTTTTGTATTAAGCCCTTCACATGTATAATGTATCCATTTCTCACAGGTTTCACAGAGCACTGCATCAGCTTGAACATGTTGGTTACAGTGCAGGCAAATTGCAGGATCATCGCTGACAGTTTCGTGAGTGCTTTGATTCAAATAGCCATGAGCAGACATTAAACTGTGTCGAGATGAATTCATTGGAGGTGTTTCAACATCGGACTGTAATGAAGTCATTGTAGGCACTGTACCGAGCAAAGGAGTGGTCATTGCAGGAGCTGTGCCGGACCGAGTTTGAGACACAGCAGAAGCTTTTGTTGCATCAGAACGAGATAAAGTCATCGTAGGAGCTGTTGTTGCGTCTGACTGAGACCGAGTAATTACAGGAGCTGATGATGCATCGGACCGAGATGAACTCATTGTGATCAATGCCTGAGCTGTGTCAGGCCGAGATGAGGTCACTGTAGGAGCTGTTGCTGCATCGGACCGAGATCAGGTCATCGCAGGAGCTGTTGCTACGCTGGGACAAGATGAAATCATTACAGGAGCTGTTGCTGCATCAGACCAAGATGGAGTCATTGAGGGAGATGTAGCTACATCGAATCGAGATGAAATCATTGCAGGAGCTGTTGTTGCACTTGACCGAGATGAAGTCATTCCAGGAGCTACTATTGCACTGGACCGAGATAAGGTCAGTTCAGGAGCTATTGCTGCATTGGGTCGAGATACGGTCATTTCAGGAGCTATTGCTGCATTAGGCCGAGATATATTTGCTAGCATTTCTGACTGAGATGGGGAGCTCAAAGCGCGCCTCTGGTCATTTCTGGTAGGTGGACATCTTTTGAGCTGCTCTTTTGATTTTTGTGTTTTTCCACTTTGACCTGCATTATTCTTTAGGAATTCTTGGCAGAACTGTGAAATTGTCTCATTTACTCGATCGAGATGTGGAGCACTGGTGACCATTGCTACAATATGAGGAAGATCTAGAAATATGAATTGGTCCAGGTTGGACCCGTTTACAGTGACTCTACTCGATGTGTGGTACAGATTAATCCTGAACAGCTGACGACCTCCCCATATAGGCTTTACTGAGATAGATTCCTCTACAGTCAGGCCGCTTCGGTCTTTCTTGAAAATTGATAAACAGGAGTATTTATTGTTACCATTGAAATAGTCACTTGTAACAGCTCTATATTCTTCGTACGCTGCTGCTGATAGATGGAGAACCAGGTTCTTAGGTTTATGCTCAATCTCAATGGGACGTTCTCTTTTAGCTGCATCCAGTTTCTTTTTCACTGCCCTGGATTTGACAAGCGTATAGTCCACTATTAAGTTGGGTCTCCCATCCCCATTAGCTTTTGCTGGGGTGTATTGCTGCAGAGGGCGGCGTACCCTTTCTAGTCGAACATTTTGTATTGTACCTCCAGGATCTGTAGCAGTTTCCCCGGGGATTTCCATGGTAATAGTAACAGATTTGAGCTATATTAGATCAGATCCTACCTTGAGTCTTGTAGTTGATGTTGGACACTTCCCGTTCCAGTAGAGCTTCATCCGTCGAGGTTACCTGCTGCTGGAAGGTGCTTTAGGATTGAGTTTTCTTGTGTGCTCGCAACATTCCAATCCAGGGTTCTGATAAGATCAGGACTATGTCAGGAGAATTGGAAACAGATCGATTCTGAAGCCAACAGCTGTCGCGTTGGTTAAACTGTAACTTATCTCAGACTATCAAGGTGTGGAGGTTGTAAATATTATCACAGACAATATTCTGGTTTGATATGACAAGCTTAGAGGTATCAAAGGTGATGTTCAGTTTTAATATCACAGATTCAGTGTATCACAGATGCGCGAATGACAGGCTGGCTAGATGTTAATTAATTTCATTGAAATCAGGATAAGAATGATTGTTCGGTTTTAATTTCAGATTTGATATCACAGATTCAATATATCACAGATGCCTTCATGAGTATCAGGTTGGCTTATGGTTAATTTAATGTCATTAAAATCAGGATAAAAATGTTTGTTCAATTTATTATTTCAGACTTCATTTAAAAACAGGATCGGAAAGTTTGTTCAATTTCATTGAGGTCAGGATTAGACATTAAAATCAGGATTTAGGCGTAATCTTCCAAATACATTAAAACATCTTTGATGTGGATGCAGGTTAATTAAAGCTGTTCAACAAACTGCTAAAAACTGTCAAGATTCGGTTAAATTTAAAAAGCTGGTTAGCAATAGCTCTGTCGTGCTGGAATCTAGCCTATGATCGATTCTCTCCTAGCCAATGGTGGCAATGTTGTTGTTAAGAATCAGAAGGAAGCGTTCAGATGTGTGGACTCGCCATCACTTCTGTAGTCGTACTCACTCGTATGATATTAGACTTTTAATAAGTTCGAATGTTGATTTTCAATCTTCACAATGGCGTCACACATGAAGTCCATTTGATGGGTAAGGCATGTATGGAGATGATTAAAATACCGGAAATTATTGACAGCAACAATAAATAGATAAAAGAAAAGTCTTCCGTAGTTATTAAATTGACATTTTAACACGTCAAAGACTGTGAAGTTTCAACAAATAAAGCGATTAACATAGATTTAACACAGATTTAATGGAGCTAGAAATTTTCGGCTTCCTCCTTCCACAGCCACCGGAAGTTAACTTGACTTGACCTTCTAATCCAGAGGTCGCGGGTTCGAATCCCGCCAGGAATAATGTGGTAAACAATTTTATGTGTTTGGAATTGGTCACCAGAATATATACAAGATGCTTTATTTGAATTGAATGCTGCAGAGGATTGCGATCTGTGATTGACCTTAATGGTCATGAACTCACATAACAGATCACACTGTTAGAGATATTTATTATGATTTTAAAGTACCCATCTATCTCTGTAATGATATTACAATATAAGTAGTTTAATTTATATCATGCAAGTTCACTAGCCGTTACCTGGAAGACATTGACCACAATCCTATAAACCTGAATCGCAGAACCAACGCATGATAGCTATGCAGCTTCATCACACAAGGTGCTCCAATATTGTTGTGTATCAGACTCCGTATTACAGGACTGTGGGAGTAACGAATTTAATCAACAAAACCAATGTTAAACTTGCGGTAAACTAATCTATTATTAAAGCCATGCTCGATTACAATACTTATTGTTCCGTGGTTGAATATGAAACCCGGATGAGTATGAAATACGGATTGACAGGCAATTGCCATAGAGTTATAGAATTACTAGATCGCATGAGCTCATAACATCCCTCCTTTTCTTAAAAGAGTGGAACATGCTTTGAAACGTAAGTAGTAAATATAATGTAATCATAATCTCAATGATTCAAATTATGGTTGGTTTTGAAATTGACATATCAACTTTGTATCGATTATCTGAACTCTGAAACCATGATTACCTATGTAAGCTTATTAAGATAATTATCATTTAGAATACTAATTATTACTATGGCAATGATTAATTAATAATGTCCCTTAAGTGTTATTTAGTCAGCCACATAATCTAAGAGTTTTTGTGACATTCTTATCTGTCTACATGGACGAGTCTTTGTTATAATGTTAGAGCTCGGAGTTGTAGGATGGCTGTACTCCGATACTGGACTAACAGATGTCTCTGGTGCTAGCATTGTCGGATTATGATCTGGGTTTACTGTCTGTGACATGACTGGAGATGGACTCTGAGGATCTGATACATATCTCCTCACAAACGAAGTGTTCCTAGAATATTGTGCTCCTGATGGCGATTCTACTACCACACTGTTTCCGTTTTTACTCACTATAGTGTGTGGTGTTGCTTTAAATGGTGTGGTAAATTTGTTGACCTTCTCCTGTTGTATGAGAACTTGGTGACCAACATCAATACTAGAATACTTAGCCCTACGATGTTCATCCGTGTATGTCTTTGACTTTCCCTTTTGTTCCGCATCACGATCACGAACCTCCAGATCTGGTTTACCTGAAACACTAAAGTCAGGAAGCTTTCCCCTTATTTTCCGGCTAAAGAGTAACTCTGCTGGACTCTTCCCGGTTGTTGTGTGATCAAGTCCGCGATATACCGTGACATATTTCTGAAGTTCATGTTTCCAATCAAGACCATCAGATTGTGCAATCCGAATGCGTTTCATCAATGATGCGTTTTAACGTTCTGCCTCTCCATTTGCTTGTGCCCACTTTGGAGTTGTTTTCAAGTGTTCAATGCCATTAGTTTCACAGAATTCACGAAACTCATCCGACTGAAATTGTGGACCCTGGTCCGATCGAATCGTTACTGGTAAGCCATGACGACTAAATATTGACTCAAGACTATCAATGGCTTTAGATGCAGTTGTCGATTTAAGCACATTGTATTCGTAGTACCGTGAATAATAATCGACTACGATGAGTATAGAGTGTCCTGTTGGTAATGGACCTAATAAGTCTGTATCGAGATCTTGCCATGGATCATCCGGAAGTGGTGTGGGTCTCAGTGGTTCTGGATAATCTGGGTGTGCTACTAACTGACAACCGTGACATGCTCTACAGTGTCTTTCTGCATCTTTATCCATTCTGGGCCACCAGACTTTCGAACGCAAGTGTTGCTTAGTACCGACAATTCCTAAGTGTCCTTCATGGGCTAATGATAATGCTCTGGGACGAAGTACTGCTGGAAGCACTATTCGTGAACCACGTAGTATAAGATATCCGATTACACATAGCTCATTCATGATAGGGGCATAGGTTTTACACTTTTCAAAATGTCCTTTTTCAATGGCTTCACGGACAGTTTTTAGTTCTTCATCTTCCACTGAAGCTTTTTCGACTTCACGAGTAGTTAGCGCTTTAGGCGTAGCATTGATGGCTATGAACCGAACATATTCTTCCGATTCCTTTGCGAGTTCATCATGCCGTGATTTAACACATAGGAGACGTGAAAGTGAATCTGCGATATTATCCTTCCCCGAAATATGGACAACCTGAAAGTCATATGGTTGGAGTCTCAGGACCCAGCGCTCCACACGCGCACATGGTTTAGAACAAGGCCCATATATTGCTTCCAATGGTTTATGATCAGTCACTAAATCGAATCGTCTACCATATATGTAAGGATGGAGTCTCTCGCAAGCCCATACAAGTGCTAAGGCCTCTCGTTCTGTTTGGGAGTACCTTTGTTCACAGTCTGATAAAGCACGACTCACGTAACATATAGGAACCATTTTACCGAGTTGTTCCTGCACGAGGACAGCTCCTAGTCCCACTGGACTCGCATCTGCAATTACCTTGGTAGGTGAGTTTTTGTCAAAGTATGCCAGTTTACCGGCCTTCACGAGGCTCTCTTTAAGGGCTGTGAAGGATTTCCTCTGCTCAGGGCCAAATTCAAATGGAATGTCCTTGCGTGTTATCCTCCGAAGCGGTTCTGTGAGTGTTGCAAACTGAGAAATGAATCGATTGCTATAACCTACTAGTCCTAGGAAACTTTTGACCTCTGAAGCATTTTCTGGCTCTCTGGCTCCGACTACTGTGCTTACACGTTCTTCGGTTGGACCGATACCTTTTTCTGTCAACAGAATTCCCATAAACACCAGTTTATCCATCTTAAATTGACATTTATCAGGGTTTAGTGTCAGTCCACACTCTTCTAACCGTTTAAGCACTGCATGCACACGCTCATCGTGGGTTTTCTCATCTGCGGCATGTACGATAATGTCATCCGATATATTTTCAACACCGGCTATTCCCGCTAATGCAGGGGCAATTTCGTGTTGATACTGTTCACTGGCAGATGACACACCAAAAATTAGTCTCTTGTACCTATAAAGACCGACATGGGTTGCAAATGTTGTTATTGCGCGCGACTCTGGCGTTAACTCTAGTTGGTGATATCCCCATCTCAAATCCAACTTGCTGAACACGACTGATTTGTTCATGCCTTGTAGCAATTCATCAACCGTTGGGATTGCATGCCGACTTCGAATTATAGCTCTGTTAGCACGACGCATGTCCAGACAAAGTCTGATCTCTGAATTGTTCTTAGGGACGATAACAACTGGATTAACCAGTGGAGTTGGGCCATCCACCGGCTCGATAATATCAGCATCTAAGAGTTCTTTTATTTTCGCTTCTACAGCATCTCGAAGATTGAACGGTATCCGTCTTAATGGTTGTGCTACAGGCTCGACATCAGAATCAATGTGAATACTAACTTGTTTTGTATTTAGCTTACCCACTCCACTGAATACTTTGGGATACTGATTTTGTAACATAGTTTTAAGGTCATTCACTGCTGCAACATCTACTCCAATTTTGAGTACACGAAGTGCAACTGCTGTTCCCTTTCCAAGAAGTGGTGTTCCATGTCCTCTGATTACGAGAAATTTCGCATTTGTAGTCTGATTACCGATTGTAGTTTTACACATGAAGGATGCTTTTACTGATAATGGTTGATTGGATGCATATGAATATAGTTTACGATCTCCCATGACTGCTTGAGAGTGACATTGAATTTTCTTTGCTTTAAGATGTTCCCAAGTCTTTTCGTCTACTATATTACTCGAGGCACCTGAGTCGACTATCATTTCCAGTTCTACGCCACCGACTCCAATTTTTAGTTTTTCTGGGCAACAACTGTCATTTATTATAAACGCATAGTCATTTTGTTCTTCGACTTGACGTACGTGGTTTTGTTTTACCTGCCTTTTCATTTTACATTGCTTTGCGAAATGATCCTGGCCAGAACATTTATGACAGACTTTTCCGCGAGCAGGGCATTTTGGATCACGACCGAAATGATCGGAAAGACCACACCTGTAACAATCTTTATCTGTTTTGGATTTGTCCCATATTGGTTTCCTGGTTTGTGTACGCTTGTCCCGTTTTTGGAAGACTAAGTTTATGGCTTCAGCTTCGGTTTCCTTTTTCCCCCTCTTTGCCAAAGAGAGAGTGGACATTTGTTCCTCAATCAGTTCACATTGTGAAGCTATTTCCAATGAACGCACAAGAGTTAAGTCCTGTCCTTGTTCTAACAGTTTTCGACGAACATAATCCGACGTACATTTACTTAGAATCGCGTCCCGAATCTGATTATCTGTATCAGCTGCAAAATTACAGTCTTTGCCAGCTTGCCTTAACCATGTGACAAATTGTTGAACTGTTTCGCCTAGTTTTTGTGTAACTTGATGAAAGGTTTGGCGGGCGAATGCTGTATTTACTTGTGGAACGAAATATGTGTTCAATGCTGCTACTGCCATTGCATAATCTGTATCGTTACCAGTATTCGTTAATGTGGCAAAAATGTCCTGAACATCAGTTCCAGCCAAATGTAGTAATAATGCTCGACGACGTTGTTTAGTATCATTATTCGTACCTTCATTTATGATCAAACCTTTGCCATCTGCGTACAGTTCGAATGACGTCAACCATCTTGTCCACCTTGGCCCTAGTGTAGCCGGCTCGGCATAGCATTCAAATTTCGCTACCGAATTTCTATCCATAATTATTTACTTGCACAGGATTCAATACCTCGTCGCCACTGTTGTGTATCAGACTCCGTATTACAGGACTGTGGGAGTAACGAATTTAATCAACAAAACCAATGTTAAACTTGCGGTAAACTAATCTATTATTAAAGCCATGCTCGATTACAATACTTATTTTTCCGTGGTTGAATATGAAACCCGGATGAGTATGAAATACGGATTGACAGGCAATTACCATAGAGTTATAGAATTACTAGATCGCATGAGCTCATAACAAATATAACAATACATTTGAAAATTGTTCTCATTAGATTAGTTTAGTATTCAGTTGAATCTATTATGATTTTTATTTTGATTACCCATTTCTAACATATTTTTTTTTTGTCCCTGTATTGCAGAGGATAGTGTGCTGGACTTCTAATCCATAGGTTGTGTTTCGAATCCTGCCAGGGATAATGTGGTAAACAATTCTATGTGTTTGCAATTGGTCACCAGAATATATACAAGATGCTTTATTTGAATTGAATGCTGCAGAGGATTGCGATCTGTGATTGACCTTAATGGTCATGAACTCACGTAACAGATCACACTGTTAGAGATATTTATTATGATTTTAAAGTACCCATCTATCTCTGTAATGATATTACAATATAACCCAGATAACACACCGCATTGGGCCAGTACCGGCATAGCGTCGGCGGTGTCGGCTAACTACGGGTATCGGCAACTGCATATCGGCCCAGTACTGGCCCAGTGTCGGCAGCATCAGCTAGCTGAGCTGTGTATCGGCCTTGTGCCGGTAGCGTCGGCGAACTAAATCGCGCATTTCCAACTATGACGTTATTGGCAACTGCGTATCGGCCCAGTACTGGCCCAGTGCCGGCATGTGTCGGTTATTTGAGTCTGTATTTTACCCGTTGTCGTCTGCTGCGGTAACTTGGAATGCCGGTGTACGTCATTTCACGCTTAGAAGAAGCGAAGATCATATTAAACTACAATAGCGTGCTGAATATTGAATACAAACCATCATATGATTTGTGGAAGATTGCTGGCGTCTGCTGAAGTTCATGTAAGCGTGATAAATAGTGAATTTAATGTTCGAATAAATGACAGAACCAGTTTTCGTATTTTGTAAATCTAATTTGCAGCTGCTCTCTAAATTATGAAGCAATCATCATCATGAGTTACGTAGAAAAAATATCCATGTACTTATGTGGTAGATGTTATCACAGTATGTACACACAGGTTTTCATTACCTCAAAGGAGTCACAGATCCTAGACATTTCCTATTGATCTGTACTGTACTGCGCAGCATAAAAAGTCAAATGTTATAAATGCATCATGGGCATTTAATGTATCATATTAGTAAGATACTGTAATTATACCTTTAATAACCAGTATTGGTAGAAAGTCAATTCTTTACTATTTTCAATCTCCATTTGCAGGCCAAGAGTTTATTTAGTTACTATTAAAGTGTCAGTTACGCTAGAGGTAAATTGTCGATAAAATAGTCTTCTCTTGTCTTGTAAATAGATATTTCTCATGACCACTACAGAACCTGTTCTTAAAAGGGTTAAACAATTTTAGTTTTAATCAAAATAAATAAACCAACTGATTGATGAAATAAGCAGTGAATCCATCTTGAATTTTCTGAGATATATACAATTATAAATTAGCAGTAATCTGATCTTGATTGATAAGGTCTACAGCCAGTTTTTCTCATGGCATCTAATTTTTGGAGGTCCTAGGGACCCACACCTCGCAATCTAGGGGTCCCAACCTGAAATTTAGGGGTCCCAACCTGAAATCTAGGGGTCCCAAACGGCAATTTTGAATTCTCATGCAGTTTTTCTCATCCATGCTAAAATTAGAGAGTATCATGGGTGCACAGCTATGAATTATAAATTTAATTAATATTTAACAATTATGCAAGATTTTCAGGAGTCCTCAGTTACATTTTGTGGGTCTATATCCTCAAAAGGACCCTTATGAGAAACCCTGTCTACAGCCACTGCATCAGTGGCTACTTTCTAGCCCTGTGCTCTCACATGTTAATGGCATCTGATTAATTTCCCGACACCCTTGGAACTCATTGGCCAGTACATTAACATCTTTTGAGGTCTTGTTTTCCTCATGTTAACTATCTTCTCCAGTAAATTAACATATTTTAGGATTTTATTAGGCAACTGTTAATGGGATATTATTCTCGTCCCAAATTATAATGTTGTATTGTACTGGCAGATTATTTATATGTATATAGGTTACGTATACAGGTAATTTATTTCTTGCATATCCGCCGGCATTGCAACAGGTTACATGAGGTTACGTTTCCCTTTTTAACTCTCTTAGCCTGTAAATCAGCCTAGTTTGGGATATTAGCCAAACATGAACATTTTTCTCAAACATGAACTGTCGAGTGGGTAGGTCTTTCCCTGCTTTGACCCTACTACGCCGTACTCTGACACTGTATAAATACTAAAGTTACAGAATGCAACAGATACAGGTGGGGCTCTTTACAAAATCATACTTGCCACAAGCAGTGCTGAAGGTTAGCAGGAGCCCAGTACCCCATGGCTACTAGATTTTAGTTTTCAAATGTATTGTTATATTGGAGCACCTTGTGTGATGAAGCTGGATAGCTATCATGCGTTGGTTCTGCTATTCAGGTTTATAGGATTGTGGTCAATGTCTTCCAGGTAACGGCTAGTGAGCTTGCATGATATAAATTAAACTACTTATATTGTAATGTCATTACAGAGATAGATGGGTACTTTAAAATCATAATAAATATCTCTAACAGTGTGATCTGTTACGTGAGTTCATGACCATTAAGGTCAATCACAGATCGCAATTCTCTGCAGCATTCAATTCAAATAAAGCATCTTGTATATATTCTGGTGAACAATTGCAAACACATAAAATTGTTTACCACATTATCCCTGGCGGGATTCGACCTCGTGACCTCTGGATTAGAAGTCCAGCGCACTATCCTCTGCGCTACAGGGACAAAAAAATATAACTATTAGACATAGGCAATCGAAATAAAAATAATAATAGATTTCAACTGAATACTAGAATAATATGATCATACCTAGTCCGTCTCGCGGAAGTCCGACTCGTGGAAGTCAGTTAAGACTCGTGGGTGGACTCGCGGCCGTGGCGGGTATTCAATATTGGACTCGCGATATTGGACTCGCGGTAATCCAACTTAGAGTCGTACATTCGAGATTCGGCATGATAAAGACACGAAATCACGCCTCTATTTTTAGATTGAGCCCTCCTACGATGCTTACTATGAATATTTCGGAAACTACAGGTGCACGGCCAGGATTATATGCTGTAAAAGTCAACAATTATGGGCTGGATAAAAGGACAAATTTGTCCCTGTGTTGTGTTGTTGATATATTTCTTCTGCCGGGCCGGCGTAAGGTCAACCACGTGTCTGTCTTGGAAATAACGTTTAAACTAATAACGTTGCAAAATTAGCATACGAGTTAGGGCCTCCACACGCCCCCACAGACAGTCATCAACCCAAGTGTGGAAAAATCTCTCCATTAGCATTATTGAAAACGCTTCAAGGATGTCTATTTTGAAAACAATGTTGCTGAAAGCTGTTGTTATTTACGCTTATTGGAATCGCTTTTAAACCTGATTTCCCAGAGTCTAATTTTCAACTGTGAATATTTTGAAACTAATTTGACTTGAGTCTGCCCAGTCAAATTACTTTTACAATATTTAACAGTCTAGTAGGTCGGTCAAACATATATACAATTCATACACTTGACGAACGATTGGATGTTCATGACGAAGCCAGGTAGCCTACGTGAAATTAAGAGAGTGAGATCAGCTAACTTGAGATGCGTGTGATTATTATGTCGGATACTTGAGTGTTAGGTCGGATCCCTCCATTATATATGCTATCTCTATGTTATATAGACCCGATATGACAACATTGTATGATGTCGAATATTTTGAAATTAAAATACCTGGACGCTGTTGCTATCTAAGGCCAAAACGGCATCAGCTCAAAATCTTCTAGAGCTTTCGTATATGTTGGATTGAAATTGAAGTAAATTGCGTTTCGTCGGGGAAATAACAATTTGCAGGTGGAGACCTTTCTTTGAAAATTCCCGACTTTTACAGACAATAGATGCAAGGAATATGGCGTCCAATTACTACAACGATTCATACACGCTGGTTAGTATTGCATGCTGTGTAAATTGAACAAAAATCAACAACCATATCATATCTCGTGCAAACATGTTTCTATTTAATGGGAGATCTTTAACATTGGCTTTGATCATAGTATTACATAACACTAGCTGCAAACACGCCTTGATGGAATTAAACTTAGATGGCAAACAATGTCTTCTGCAGACACGCAAGCTATATTGTGTATCTCTGTTATTAGGCGTCTCACCTGGATAGATATCTAGATTACAGGTGTTTATTGCAAGCATGTTTTCGCGGGATTTCTTCATGTCACCTTATCCAGAGACATGGTCAGACGTCTTTGTTGTTATCATGATTGTTACCATTATTAAGTCAATTTGAACAATCACGGGTAACCCGGATGATAATTCTCTTCACTTCATTGGAGGCTATATGAATTACTTCTATTAAGAGTATTATGCAATGTGGTGGTATTTGTTACCGCTGGCAACTCCTGTGTCAATATTTTATCTTTTACTGAGTCAATAGCAAAGAAACTAGTGTACATTTCCCAGCAATTTTTGGTGGACGATGTTGCTGTGTACGACAACAACATCTTTCACAAAATTTGTTGATAAATGAACTCCAGAATGATTATCTGTTAATTTAGCTGTGAAAATTCAAAATTTTGACATCAGAGTGGTGCTAATGACAACTATCCACTTCCTATAACACGGCAGGATGATACAGTGACACACGCAAACCTAATCGCATACTGTTGCCTAAGCTTAGTACACATTCATGCATTTTCCCGGCAACGTCAATGCGGCGATGACAACATGGCAAAGGCAATGATAATGCTCCAATGACAATGCAGCAAAGGCAACAGCAATGCAGTGGCGACAACGTGGCAAAGGCAACAGCAATGTGGCGGCGACAACCTGGCAAAGGCAACTGCAATTCGGCGGCGACAACGCGGAAAAGGCAATGGCAATGCGGCGGTGACAACATGGCCAAGGCAATGGCAATGGGGAAACGACAATGCGGCAAAGGCAATGACAATGCATCAAAGGCAACTACAGCGGCAAGATAGGCTCATTTTTTAATCGGTCCAAGAGAGATTTTTGCAGTTGCCCGACAAATACTGTACGATGAAACTCCTGAAAATGACGTCATTTTATGAAAACACGTAGCGTATGAGACAGATTCAATTTTCTTTACCTTGCTAATTATATACAAATTACTTGACAACATATTCTATAAATTCAGACTCAATAAATTTAAGTGAAATCTTACAATTTTATAAAAGACCCTCCCTCCGTCCCCCCTCCCTCCCTCCCCCCTCCCTCCCTCCCTCCCTCCCTCTCTCTCTCTCTCTCTCTCTCTCTCTCTCTCTCTCTCTCTCTCTCTCTCTCTCTCCTCACCCACCCAGAGCAGACAATCAGAATCTGTTTGTGTGGGCTGGTGTAGACGGCCTGATTACGTGATTGATTGTAGGCCTAGTAATTCACCTTTGCCAATTCGTATTAAATGTATACATTTCCATTCTTTCTTGTATGACATATTGATATTGGTTTGGATATTTTTTATACCTGTTTTAGTCTACATCGTTACAATGTTATATGCCTTGTCATTGTGTAGGTATGTATTACAGGAATAAATAATGTTGAATCATGAATCATAAAATAACTGTTTGAACCTCGTAAGACACTTTGTTAAAGCGGAGGTCTTAGTTTCTCAGACCATTGTCCAGTTTCTAACCCGTTCAACAAGATATATGAAGTCAGACCATTGTCCAGTTCATAACCCTTTCAACAAGATATATAAAGTCAGACCATTGTCCAGTCTCTAACCCTTAAAACAAGATATATGAAGCCAGACCATTGCCCGGTTCCGAACCCTTTCAACAAGATATATTAAGCAGACCATTGTCCCATTTCTAACCCTTTCAACTAGATATATGATGTAAGACCATTGTCCAGTTTCTAACCCTTTCAACAAGATATATGAAGCAGACCATTGTCCCGTTTCTAACCCTTTCAACAAGATATATGATGTAAGACCATTGTCCAGTTTCTAACCCTTTCAACAAGATATATGAAGCAGACCATTAGCCCATTTCTAACCCTTTCAACAAGATATATGAAGTAAGACCATTGTCCAGTTTCTAACCCTTTCAACAAGATATATGAAGTAGAAATATATTTCTGATGCACGAAAGTTTGAGTTTTATGGAACTATAATAGGACTGAAAGTTGGTGCGCCATAAGCAGCAAACAGCTTTCAAGGCGAATTCGGTTCAAAATAATGCACATTACAATTCTTAAACTAGATTGCCCGGTCGAAGACGCATCATCATAAATCCCCATGTTCACTGCTTTGACCTTTTGACACTCCCGAAAACAACCCCTTGGGGTGGAGCCAAATGTAAATGTCCTTTTGCAGTCCGCAATTATATGGGTAATTGGATATTATATTATATTATATATTGGATACATATTCACATATCCAATTTGGTTGAATTTCATCCAACATAGTCAGAGGAGTGGCATTACAATCAATTTTATGACCTTTTGACCCCATCCACCACCACACTGGGGGCGGGGGCCATATGTAAATGTGCTCAACCACTCCACAGTGATATGGGTAACTCATACCAAATTTAATTTAAATCCGTCAAACAGTTTTGGAGGAGTTGCATTACAATGAATTTCATGACCTTTTGACACCCCTATCCTGGGGGGGGGGGGGGTGTGTGCGATGGGGGTGGGGTTGGTGGCGGCGGCTGGCCCAAATGTAAATGTACACATCCACTCCACATTGATATGGGTAACTCACATACCAAATTTGGTTGAAATCCGTCCAATTGTTTCTGAGGATTTGTATTACAATACATTTTTGGTCCTTTTGACCAGCACTTGTGGGGGGGGGGGGAAGGAGCGGAGAATTACTGGGAAACACAACGTCAATGTGATTTACACTGCCTTGTTTTGTCCACGTGATTGCATAATAACCAATGCTTGTTTATGTTTCTCTGAGACATTAATGGAAACCACAGCATCAATGTGATACACAATGCCTTGTTTCGTCCACGTGACTACGCAATAACCAATGATTGTTAATCTCTCTATGTGACATAACTGGGAAACACATCATCAATGTGATACAGAATAGCTTGTTTGGTCCCCGTGACTATACAATAACCAACAATTGTTCATGTTTCTGCGTGACATTAGTAGGAAACACAACATCAATGTGATGTACAATGCCTTGTTTCGTCCACGTGACTACATAATAACCAATGAGTGTTCATATTTCTGTGTGGCATTATTGGGAAAGACAACAGCAATGTGATACACAATGCCTTGTTTCGTCCACGTGACTACGCAATAACCAATGATTGTTCAAGTTTCTCTCTGGCATTATTAGGAAACACAACATCAATGTGATGTTTAATGCTTTGTTTCGTCCACGTGACTACATAATAAACAATGATTGTTCATATTTATGTGCGACATTACTGGGAACCACAACATCAATGTGATGGACAATGCTTTGTTTCGTCAACGCGAATACATAATAACCAATGAGACTTCATGTTTCTGTGAGATATTACTGGGAAACATATCATCAATGTGATGTACAAAGGTTTGTTTCGTCCACGTGACTACATAATAACCAATGATTTTTCATGTTTCTGTGAGACATTAATGGAAAACACACCATCTATGTGATGTACACTGGTTTGTATCGTCCGTGTGACTACATAATAACCAATGATTGCTCAGATTTCTGTGTGGCATTACTGGGAAAGACAACAGCAATGTGATACACAATGCCTTGTTTAGTCCACGTGACTACACAATAACCAATGATTGTTCATGTTTCTCTCTGGCATTATTAGGAAACACAACATCAATGTGATGTTCAATGCTTTGTTTCGTCCACGTGACTACATAATAAACAATGATTGTTCATATTTCTGTGTGACATTACTGGG
Organism: Chaetoderma sp. LZ-2023a; assembly: GCA_034401795.1. Lineage (NCBI taxonomy): Eukaryota > Metazoa > Mollusca > Caudofoveata > Chaetodermatida > Chaetodermatidae > Chaetoderma > Chaetoderma sp. LZ-2023a. The sequence goes on along the minus strand of CM067360.1, from coordinate 7,693,951 downwards.
AACCACAACATCAATGTGATAGACAATGCTTTGTTTCATCAACGTGAATACATAATAACCAATGAGACTTCATGTTTCTGTGAGATATTACTGGGAAACACATCATCAATGTGATGTACCAAGGTTTGTTTCGTCCACGTGACTACATAATAACCAATGATTGTTCATGTTTCTGTGAGACATTAATGGAAAACACAACATCTATGTGATGTACACTGATTTGTATCGTCCGTGTGACTACATAATAACCAACAATTGTTCATGTTTCTGTGAGACATTAATGGAAAACACAACATCAATGTGATACACAACCCATTGTTTTGTCCACGTGACTACATAATAACCAATGCTTGTTCATGTTTCTGTGAGACATTAATGGAAAACACAACATCAATGTGATACACAATCCCTTGTTTTGTCCACGTGACTACATAATAACCAACGATTGTTCATGTTTCTATGAGACATTAATGGAAAATACAGCATTATTGTGATGTACAATGCTTTGTCTCGTCCACGTGACTACAGAATAAGCAATGATTGTTTTTTTAGTTAGTTACTTTTATTTTTCAGATTAAACACAGTATGATATATACATTATAGGTTGCTTGTAATTAAGGCATTGCCTATGTGGCTTACAAGCACCTAGATTTATATTCGTGTATCTTCACACTATAATACATATATAATACAGACATTTAATAAAACATGGATGTTTTCGGTTTTTATGATGAAAATCTGTGATATTGAGCTGGGCAAGATATTGTGATGGAAGTCATATACCATGGTATACAGCTGCATTCTGCCAATATCTGTCAGCTTTAATAAATTCTCTTTTTAAAGATATTTTGGTGTACTCTTTTGTCTGTGAATAATTTGATGCTTCTCTTTTATTTTATTGCTGTATATGAATAACATATGTGATGTTTTGTCTACATCTAATAAGAGTTTATTGGGCGCAAACCACTATAAGTATGCCCATTTCCTCATTTACTCTGTCATATAGTGGTATTTATGTCTTTGTGAAAACTAAAGGCATTAGTATCATCTGCGAAGAGAGAGAGAGAGAGAGAGAGAGAGAGAGAGAGAGAGAGACCTGGTTGCATATTTTAGGTACAACATTTATATAGATAAGAATGAGTAAGCGGCCAGGAATTGATCCTTGTGGAACACCACAAATTACATGTGCTGGATCAGAAAGGTGTACTTTGTATTGAACATATTGTGTCCTGTCAGACAGGTATAACCTAAACCAGTTCAAGTGCGACTCCCCTGATACCATAATAGTACAATTTCATCAGGAGGATTTGATGTCATTCGTGTCAAATGCTTTTAAAAGATCCAAGAAAATGCCAATGAATGAATGAATGATGAATGATAGTGCATTTATATTGCGCTGAACTCCATGCGATTGCATGCTCTAAGCGCTGTACATCTGATCCCCTGTTCATTTGACGTGTTGTTTATTTTCCAATGATTCATTAATCTTTTCTAATATATCTATTAAAGCCAGCATAGTAGAGTGTTTCTTTCTGAATCCATATTGTCTTGAATATAGTATTTTCTACGTATCTAAATATTTCATTAAACGGTTGTACATACGTCTTTCTAGTAATTTTGAAAATCTAGGTATATTGATACAGGCCTGTAATTGCTAAATAGTGATGCGTTTTTGGCTTTATACAGAGGAATGACACATGTGATTTTCAGCATTGATGGAAACATTCCCTGTGTAAGAGAGAGAGATTGCAAATATGGCTTAATGGTAATAAAATTCCTGCAGTGCATGGTTTGAAAAGTCGCCGTTTAAACATATCAATACCTGCACGTTTTCCTAGCTTAAAATTAATCATTACTTAAATGGTTTCTTCATGATTTGTAGGGCTTACGAATAGTGAGGGCATATACCTATCATTCAGGTATTGGCCAAAAGTTGCACTTGATTTGATTGTATTAGCTAATGTTGAGCCTATGTTTATAAAATAATCATTGAATTTATTTGCAATCTCCTTTTCATTTGTTATTAATTTATCATTGTACATAAAGTGTGTGTTTGTCGTGCTTTGCCTATTTTTATTTAGAATTAACTTGATTACTTTCCATGTGCCATTTATGTCACCTTCTAATTCCTCTAACTTGTTGTATAAGTAATTTCTTTTAGAGCTTCTGATTATTTGATTGTGTTTATTTCTATATTGTTTGTATTTTTATTGGTTGTTACTAGTTTGACATTTAAAAATTGAAGATACAGCTTGTTTCTTATGACATGCTGCTAGAATTCCATTTGTAAGCCATGTTTTTTGGGGGGATTTCTCTTATATCGTTTTATTTGATTAAAATGAAAACATTGTTCAAAGATGTGTGTACAAGTGCTATTAAATGCATTGTAGGCATCTTCACAAGAACATCACATTCTGAGCAACAGCACACAGTCAAATTAGTTTCAGAATGTTTAACAGTTTACCTGTATACTTTTCTGGAAACTGATAGTCATGAGCTCAGGGATCGGCCGATCCCAACACGAGCGAGGTGTGGGTGAAGCTTAGCTAGAGATGGGTGGGACATATCTAAAACTGGACAGGTCCACTGTATGGACATCATCAATGAGATTTATATAGGCTTACATGTGTGGAGGTAACGAATAACCAATTTGGCCCGTTTGTAAATGTTATCTTAGAGCATCTTTGTGTGACTGTGCACCTTAACATTTGATGATTTCATTCCGTAAAATTAATAAAATATTTTTATTTGTGAAGCTGAAATATGTACGCGTGTCTCTAATTCAATTTCGCAACTTAAAAAAATAATATGAAATCACCGTATATGTTAAGATTTATCTTGTTTCATTCATATAGTCACACAATTTAATCCTCTAAAAGTCTAAAATTTTAATAAGTTTATTTTAAAGCAGTTTAGTGTGAATATGCAACTTTAACAGGGGGATTGTTCCAAAATAAATTTGTCTTCACTTGTAAAAGAAATTTCTATTGCCTTAAGATACCTCCGTTGGTCATGCGGCATGTGAATGGTTAATTATCATTCAGCTGTTTCATTGAGCTTACAATTCAAAATATATTTATATCAAAATTTATAACTCGGTGCTTTCATGTAATAGTATTACAAACATCGCCCCCCCCCCCCCCCCCCCCCCCCTAGTGATGGTCTGCAACGCTAACCGCTTATGTCTATATATATATATATATATATATATATATATATATATATATATATATATATATATATATATATATATATATAAGCGTATCACACTCTGTACTTGGCTTTGTATAATTTTTAAAGGTGTATATTCACAGCAGAATGCTTGAAAATAAAATTTTATAGTTTTGGAGGCTTAAACTGCTTAGACGTAAAGAAACGAAATAAATCTTAACATATGATTTCGTCAAGTACAAATTAATAACATTTTTAAGGTGCACAAATTTAATTAGAGACACGAGTCCCTATTTCAAATGTTTCGTTTCATTACAGCTAGGCATACGATTTGGGCCTCTAAAAGTCTACAATTGTAACAAATTTTATTTTCAGGCATTTGGTGTGAATATGCACCTTTAAAAATTATACAAAGCCAAGTACAGAGTGTGGGGGGCGCAATGGGGGATACACTATAGGGGCAGCAACACCCCCCCCCCCCCCCACCCACCACCACCACCACCACCACACACACACACACACACCACACACCCCTGACCTGACCCTACGCCTGTGCATTTGAAACTCCTCATTGCTCAAACCATTTACATCGTTGACATCATTTCACCTCCGCGCTACAATAGAAATTCGGAGATTACATCACATCACAAATTAGACTCGAAAAACGGACCATCCAATAATACACATAGAGGACGGATACACACCATGCTGAATTTCAATACCCTATGGCGGAAGGAAATCTAAAAAAGATGTGTAACTTAAACCCAAAAAAACCCACCCTTACTTCTCCTATCGCGAGACATGAACAGATCATTGGCACCAAGCCACGCCTCTAGGTTTATTTGTACTGAAGCTTGTAATTCAGTCAAGTACTAGGCTCGAGTACTCGACATTTACTACCCGTAGAGTCGGATATGAGGGCTACTTTTAGGTTGTCATCAAACGTCGAAAGGTTGCGTTGTATTTAAAGCGCTTAAACGCATCATTATGTCTTGACATATTTTCGAAAATAACCTCTAACTATTCCGTTTGTATAGTGTGATTGTTTATGAGTCGTCTATGACCTGATAAGCCTAGTTAATCTTTATTTTCCCCAGTGGATGTATGTATAAATATCACTTCCGCGATTCGGACTTCTTCCATCCGGACTAAGTATGATCACCTTTCTCGAATACTAAGCTAATCTAACGAGAACAATTTTCAAATGTATTGTTATATTGGAGCACCTTGTGTGATGAAGCTGCATAGCTATCATGCGTTGGTTCTGCGATTCAGGTTTATAGGATTGTGGTCAATGTCTTCCAGGTAACGGCTAGTGAGCTTGCATGATAGAAATTAAACTACTTATATTGTAATATCATTACAGAGATAGATGGGTACTTTAAAATCATAAAAAATATCTCTAACAGTGTGATCTGTTACGTGAGTTCATGACCATTAAGGTCAATCACAGATCGCAATCCTCTGCAGCATTCAATTCAAATAAAGCATCTTGTATATATTCTGGTGACCAATTGCAAACACAAAATTGTTTACCACATTATCACTGGCAGGATTCGAACCCGCGACCGCTGGATTAGAAGTCCAGCACACTATCCTCTGCGGTACAGGGACAAAAATATGGTGTATAGACATTTCGGCAGCCAACCATTTCGGCAGCTTGGAGTACATTTTCGGTAGCCCGTGTTCGGCAGCCTATATTAGTGTATGTTTTATTGTTATCCCTGTGTTACCTATATGTTACCCTATATCTATGTCGCTTTAACAGAGTCGATATAACAGAAATCTATACTAATACTATACGTGTGTATTATATAGTAATAGTATATATTTCTGTTATATCGACTCTGATAGACTGAAATCCATAGCTAATTACCGCTAATTGCTGGTTGACGAATTTTATTACGTTTGTTTTTTCAGCCATGCCGACTCTAAGAGCAAAACGAACTAAGAGCCAGTTGCTGCAATGAAAGTCAAGCGCCGTGACGAAGACGTGTGAAATATAATTTCATGTTATCTTGAAATAAAGACATAGGCCTATATCGATCCTTCTTTAATAAAGTGATTGGCCTCTAATCAATACAAATTTTAGTTCAATTGTATGTTATTAACTGGCTATGGCAAAAAAATTAAAAATTCTAAAGTATTTAAGGCTTAACATATTTGAAAAGCAACGTCAATTTGGAAAATCAATGTATCATGTAATTTGCGTATCACATGAAAATGATAATTTTGAAAATAATTTTTCGGGTTGAGACTTGGAGTAGATTTCCTCCAATTTTCGTTAAGATCTACCAAATACCTAATGTTTGAAGCAAATTTGGAAATGCTCATTGGAAAATATAAATAATTTCGAAAGTCCGCACGAAACTCTTATCATGTTACGTCTGTAGTGGTCGAAAGATTAATACAGACAAACAAACGATCTGAATCACAAGTACGACCAACAATTGCACGTGCATTTTGATTTGTTGACGTTGTTTCTTAAAGCTGGTTGGTTAGAGCTCTTTCTATTGTACATGTGTATTTGTAATCCACATCTGTGTGTATTCCGACCATTGTAATGGTCTCCCGCAGTTAAAGCCCATGCTAGCTAGACTCGGCGGGTGATAACAATGTCCTCAGTTTATAATCCCTGCTGTTATCTTAACGCCAAAAATGTTAAGATGCGATCTCTTGCGTGAACGAATAACACATTCTGCTTGCACAGCAACTACTTTCAGTATGACGTACTTACCTGGTAAGCAAATAACCTTTAACAGACAAATTCATTTCAAAATATTCAACATTTTAATTAATTGTAACAAAATTTAATTTCACGCACCTTGTACGCGCGGTCACACCGTACGCGACCATATATATAAATCTAAAGGAATTGTGGATATTTAAAATAATAATTTGACTGGAACCTGTTGCTGGTATTGGCAGCAACAGCGTCCGGTCAAAATATTTACACAAATATTCAACCTATCCCAACAAATCGACTTAGTCAATAAGTGAACAGCTATCTAAAGAAAAGAAAATCAATTATTGACAAATGTAAATCCCGCTAGATTTTTAGGAAAAAATTTGACTGGAACAGGTATTCAACACTGGTGGATCACATTGCCAAGTGGTATTGATTAGCAACGCGAGTTTACACACACGCAAGCTACTTATTAACAAGGAATTTATTTTCAAAATATTCAAATTCAGATTTCACCATATTACATGGCGACGAACGTGTACGCACGTAGACACTCGCGTATTCATTAAATGACCACCTATCCAAATAAAGTTTCTGGACATATATTTTGAAAATAATTTGACTGGAACCTATTGCGGACATCTGCAGCAACAGCTTCTGTTAAAAATAACTACACATATATTCACCAGATCCCGACAAAGGTGCCCTTTCGTGCAGGTTTTAAATATGTGATTAGGCCTCATAATTTATTTCTTACAAAAGACCTTGATCTTTGTTCTTTTTAAATCACGGCATTTCTTAGAAATATCAAAAACTGATTTGTGTTTGATGCGTATGCTATCAGAAACAACAGCAAGCCAACATGAGTAAAGTTTGGACACTCATCGTCTCTATATATATATTGTTTTGAAATAATTACTTCTCAAAATCTTTCTTGCTCTTGCAAAACAAATCACGTACAATTTTTTTGTGAATCTTCATCGAACAATCTTCAGCGGACAATCTTCATCAACAGCATCATCACCATCATGGCATTTCCGTGCATTCAGTGTGGAGGAGAGGTGAGCGGGAGGCAGCAAGCTCTGGAATGCGACAGGTGTGAGAGGTGGCAGCATCGTGTCTGTGGTACCGGCATCACCCAAACCGAGTACCGTGCTGCTTGTCGGCGCGGTTTCTTGGAATGGGTGTGCGCTGGTTGCCATAATCAGCCAGTTGATGCAGGTAATATTTGATCTTCTACTACTACTACTACTACTACTACTACTACTACTACTACTACTACTACTACTACTACTACTACTACTACTACTACAAAATAATAAAACGTATGTGTCAATGTCTGTCGAGTATTTTGAAACTAAATTGACTGGAAGCTGTTGCTGCCTAAGGCAGCGCCATCCTCTAGTTAAATTGGTTCCAAAATGGTCACAAACTTACTTATAATATAAGCGTAAAAGTTAGATAATGGAAGTGTCAATGTCTGTTGAGTATTTTTTTAAACTAATTTGACTGGAAGCTGTTGCTGCCTAAGGTAGCGCCAGCTTCCAGTCAAATTGGTTTCAAAATATTCACAAACTTACCTAAAATCTAAGCGTTAAAGTGAGTGAAATATATTTTTTGAGCTGTACTGTACTGTATAATTTGAAGCTGTAGCATGTGCAAAAATATACAAAAACCTACTGAGACACATACCTCGGCAACATATTTCACCATACCACTAAGCTCATCATTCGCACACATACACATTCACATCATTATTCTTATTTTATATTGCAGATGTTGCAGCGGCTATTGCAGCCGATGTGCCAGAGGTGATAGCTGATGTCGCGGTTGTTGATATGCCAGACATCGAGGACGCAGGTATAAGACTGGTCAAATTATATGTCGCGCGTGCATGCACGAACACATGCATTCGCACAAGCACGCATTTGTTGGACACACGTAATTTCTTCACCTTATTTTTTCAATTCACAGATGTGGACCAGGTGTACGCAAATGTTGCAGAGGCAATAGCCGATGTCGCGGTTGTACATATGCACGACGATGTGCCTGACATCGACGACGCAGGTAGGTCAAATTATATGTCGCAAACACATTCGCGCGTGCACAAACGCACACATGCATTCGCGTACACATTCACATCATTTTTCATATTTTATATTGCAGATGCAGCCGATGTGCCAGAGGCGATAGCACTTGTTCATACTAACCTGGCTCTCAATTTGGCTGACCTTCTCGTGGTGAGAGTCGTGAGTAATCAATATGTATACTTTGGGTACCGAACTTCGTGAATCTAAGCAAGTAATGCACTCGTGAAAGAAAACTCTTAAACAGATCTGCACAAGAATTTAACACAATGTGAAATAACACCTCCGAATACAAACGAACCAATTTCAGTACAAAATTGTAATTTTTAAACAAATCCCAAGCATTTGAACTGACCCACCTCTCCAGGTTACGTGTGAAATAGCGGTACCGAATTACGTGAATTGGTGATTATGCATCTTCAGCTGTCTGGTACATGCTTGTAAATCCTTAAATATCACTGTATTAGTTTGTTGAATGTTTCAACTGCTAATTTTGAGCGTTTTAACCAAAAGATTTGTCTTACAAATAAATGTATAAACTATAAAAGCAGTTGATACATTTGAAGAGAAGAAAAAACCCCAAATGGATGCCGCTTTCGTTAGGTAGTGACGTCACATGAAATTCACAAATATTAATGAGCGGAAGAAATGAGTTAACGCTAGGGTCTTTAAAACTTGTTCAGCAGGCATAAAGGAAAGAATAAAAAAAAATTCTATCATTAAAAAAACCATGTGTGTACTTTATGTTAATTTTGACACTTTGGTAAATGATTAATAAGCATCCACCCCTTCCTCTAAAGCCTCTCCAATAAAATTTAGACGCGCTCCCGTCAATGAGGCTAATCCGATGAGGCGAAAAAATATAACCAAAGCAGGTGGTAACGTTGGATTGTAAAAATTGCTTATTTTAAGTGCTAAATAAGCGCAAGTAAGTAATCTAAGAAAGTGCATTAAGGAAGCTTGCAATTTTTATCACTACCATCAGTAATTGTATGAAAAGTTTCTTGGTTTGACCGTATTTTGCTCAAAACTTTGTCAAAGGCTTCAGAACTGTCAATCGAAAAGTGGCTATTGTGTAGATGCATTCCATGCAACGTTACATCATAGAACGAGAGCGATAAAAACAAATTCACGAATTTCGGTACTCACGAATTCATATACATATTATATACAAATAAATAAATATGTATATATATATTAGATGAAACGAACTAGCCGAAACCTATTAAACATATTAACATTCGTGTCTCAAATTTATGACAGCTATGCAGGAAAACTGTTCTATATTTTGAAACCGATTCCACTGGAAATTGAACATTTTATTTTAAAATACTCAACATTTCAAACATCAATTAAAATGAGGTCTATGAATTTCAGATCTATGGTTACTTAAACACGGCATTAACCTAAAAAAGGAAATACTATTAGACATAGACAGACTTATACAGATCGCTGGTAAGGTAAAACAATTTTAATAACATTCATAACATTACAATATTTTACAGCAATATAACGATGTTAAACATGCTGCCGAAAATGTAATAATGTGAGAGGCTGCCGAAAATGTTATGTTTTTATGCACCATATTTGCGTCTCGGTAGGCTGCCGAAAACGAATTGACATTTGCGGCTGCCGAAATTACACGGCTGCCGAAATCATCTGAGACCCAAAAATACATATGTTAGACATGGGCAATCGAAATAAAAATCATAATAGATTTCAACTGAAAACTAAGCTAATCTAACGAGAACAATTTTCAAATGTATTGTTATATTGGAGCATCTTGTGTGATGAAGCTGCATAGCTATCATGCGTTGGTTCTGCGATTCAGGTTTATAAGATTTTGGTCAATGTCTTCCAGGTAATGGCTAGTGAGCTTGCATGGTATAAATTAAACTACTTCTATTGTAATATCATTACAGAGATAAATGGGTACTTTAAAATCACAATAAATATCTCTAACAGTGTGATCTGTTATGTGAGTTCATGACCATTAAAGACCAAGTACTATACGCAGCGAGATTTGTGTTCTGATACGTGCAAATAACGCAACATATACTGACTAAAAAAAATACAATATCATATTGTCATAGGATGCAGATAATTCTGTAAATACTTCGTCGAAAGTGCCCATTTTCGTACCTTCCCAAAAATGAAACTGAAACGGAAGTACTAGCGTCAAAACAGGGATGTGACGTCATCGGAGGGATCTGCATTTCTGTTACAAAAACTCTTTCATCGCTGAAAATTGAAATTTACTCAAACAACGGGAATATTTGTCGGCATATTCTCCAGGCAGCATTCACTAGAACGAGTATGAACTCATATCTGAGGGAAATAGTGACTCCGGGCCTGAAGATGGCGATGAAGTGCCGAATTTAGGCGTATATCAAACCAATTTGAACCGTTACCAGATTTCGAACACGCACTAGCAGACGAGTTGAACTGGCATGGACGACAGAAATGCGCGACTTCAGAACGTAGACTGGTCAGTAAATTACAAACGAGTTATTGGTTTTTCTATATGAGCTAATATTGTATTATATCTGCCGCATTAAATTATAAAGTATCTATATATAGGCTGCGTATCAGAAAATAGACAATAATTTGCACTGTTTGTTTTAGTTTTAGTCAAAACTTACAAGTTGTGATGGGACAATGCTTGCTGTTGTAGTGACAAATACAAAACCTCCATACATGCAAAGGTCATGCTTCATTATTACAAACCAATAATTAATTAATTGTTTACAAACAGAAAACTCGAAGCAGTCCAAACGTGGCCTGGGAAGTCGCTACGCTTTGTCTTACTACGATTACTGAAATATAGATATACTGGAGCCATACGCATGTTCAAGACAGATGCTGTCCCGACTGGTTAATCATTTATAGCCGAGCATACCTGAAGTCTGTGTAACCGCTTAGGCAAATCTGCTGGAGAAATCGCCTTCAGATCCAGTATTTGAATCCACATGTGTACAACCATTTATACGAAACTGGCAGGGATTGTCAGTACCTAGTAGAATGTATTGCCTACTTTGTTTCCATGATTTAAGCACAGGTGGACATGTGATTTTCATGCGCCTTGTACTGTCTAGAAGTGTAAATGTGTATATATGTATAATATGTTATTATGAATACATAAGATGTGTAGATATATGTATCCATCATATCTACATGACACAAGTCACAAAGGTTTATTAACCTTAACCGGAAATAGTGATGGTTAGTTTTAAGCTCAAATATTTTGACCACAAAAGGCCATACAGGCCTTATACTTCGTAATGATTCTGTAACAAAACCGTACCGGTCAATCCGTACCTAGCCTATTGGAGCGTCCATAACCTAAATCTGGTTGATGATGATTTGGGTGGCTAAAAAGGACAAAGAGACTGTGTCATTAAAACGGACAAAGAGGGCGTGTCATCTAACATAAATCATCATCATCTACGAGGCATATGACAAAGACATTGGCTTGTTATGTCCTCGGTTGTGTTTGTCATCTTGTTTCTTTATGTTTTACCATGCTGTCACGTTTGCTGTGTCACTGTGATAATAAAACTACAATCTACATTGACACTCACAGGTAGGCCTACTTACCAAATATAAGAATTTTTCTGTCCAATGCATAATACCTAAAATTATATTCCGTTGAAGAATTTGAAAATAATTTAACTGGAAGCCATTGCTGCCTTAGACATCAATGCCTTCCAGTCAAACCTTTTCCAAAGTATTCAACAGATTGCCTTTATTATTGACCTAAGATTGACAAGGATTGTCATGGTCAGCATAAATTTGAAACCATCATAATCAGCATCATTATTTCTATCATTGTCCGCCATCATTATTATCTTCATTGTTACTTAAATCATGGTCACCATAAAACTATAACTATCATAATTGTCACAGTCACCATTGTTAGGCCCATCATTACGGCTGACTCTAATCTGTCGTTCAAGTATATGGCGTCATAATCAATTACATCACATGTAGGATGATGTCACAATCATATTTGAGATAAATACTCCGTCATGAAGCTGGAATAGTCCGTCAAGTGTACAAATTGTATGTCTGATAGATGTACTATTTAATAATCATTCTGCCGATTCTATTGAAAATTTTGAAACTAATTTGACTGTGCGCTGACTATGGCAGAAACAGCACTCAGTCAAATTAGTTTCAAAATATTCATCAGGTTAGCTGAGGTTATCTGTGTGGGTAGGTACCTTGATAATGGTATTCTAGGAATTCAGGGTTCGATCGATTCCAACACAGGCAAATCATGAGTGGAGCCTACCTAAAATGGACACGGCATAGCTAGAAATGTATCTCTCTGTTATTGGTACTATTATCTCCATCAGCCTTTTTAGTGTCATTATCGGTCAACAGGGCCGTATTTAAATATGTGGGGGGGGGGCCTGGTGGCAAAGAATGAGTGGGGGGTCTGGGGTTCCTCCCCCATACATTTTTTTACATCTAGGTGCTCTGAGACGGCCAGACAGTCTACTTTTAGGGTGAATTATGGCGCTTTCTTTCGTTGTAAAATTATTTTATTTTGCAAATTTTCGTAATTAACATTGTTGCCGAACACCAAACAAGAATTGGGGCCCCCACAAATATTAGAATGGAATTATAATGCCTGATTAAAATTTCTAAACTAATAAAGTTTGCTTTAAATGTCCTATAACTTAAAAAAAAGTGCATAATTTTTTTTTCATTTTAAAATTGTGGGGGCCCCTTGCTTGTGGGGGCCCCGGGGCTTTTGCCCCCACTTGCCCCCCCCCCTCCCCCTTAAATACGGCCCTGTCGGTCACAATCAACAGTGTAAGCGCCATAATTGTTACTCTCATCATGTCACTGTTGTCATCACCATCATTGTCACTCATCATCATAGTAAGATGCAGTCATCATCACAATCATTGTCACTGCCATCGGTCTTATCATTATCATTGTTACGCCATTGATAGAACTTTACTATCATCACCTTCATTGTCACCATCATTATTATTATTATTATTATTATTATTATTATTATTATTATTATTATTTTTATTATTATTATTATTATTGTCGATACTAACACCGTACACGCATTGTGATTTAGCTAATAAAATTGTGATATATTTATTTCAAGCGTTTCAAGCCGTTGGTGTGAGTGTGCAACACGCGTCACTGTGTGTGTGTACACAGTAGATGATTAGGCGGTGCTTTGGACTTCGGGGGATAACAAAGTGAGTTCGGATTGGCTGCTCATAAACCAGTCAGTCATTCGTTCACTCTTTAATTTCACCTGGATTCACTTTCTGCAGAGACAACCAAGTATCAGAAATGAGGTCGGTGCCAATGACTCAGGTGTGCGTGCCTGTCAAGATGTTTTATCCTATTATAAAGAATCATTGATTTAAATAAAATGATTCATTGTACCTCTCTGACTTCTTTCATTTTCTCTAGTATTGGGCTCAATGAGAAACAATAATACCATTGTGGCACGTTTGCCCATACTTAGAGCTATTTACTTCAAACTGGGTGAGTGAGTACCTCTGGGCAAAAGTTACCATCCATATAATTACTAGGTCAGTCTGATCTACTTTCTGAATAATATAGGTGGCTAATAAAAGTTTATGCCGTATATTTCGATAACTTCATCACAAATTAACATTATAAATTTAGTGATTGAAATGATGATGTCGGAAACAAGATGAATCAAGAAACAATGTAACAATTGGCGTCGAGTATGCACATAGAACGCAGTTGTTACTTTCTATTTCCTGGATTATAATCAGTTTCAAATTGAAAGGAATTAAGAGTTTTAAGACACAGGAAGCTTATGTCAAGGAAATATGCAGCAGTATTTATTCATGTAATTATTTTTCATGTTTATTCATTTCATACGTTTCTTCATATTTCAGAGTGATAAATTGTACAAGTTGTGAATAATGACAAGATGCAACTTGAAATCAAGGACAAAATATACGCCCATGGTATTAGGCCGATAATAAAGACAAACTTGTCTAGATAGCATGGATTGACACAGATTAGCAAATGCTTAGCGAAAGATGAAAAATTTAATGTTTATTTGCAAACTAAGATGACTATTTTTGACAATTTACCAATGATATCACTGATTCCATAAACTAACCAGTTATCTCAGCGGTAAATTTTCAAAAATAGTCTTGGTTTGCAAATGGGCATTTATGAAGAGGACTACTGGTACACAAACACTAATGGAAATATTGCAACATCTTTTAGTATAGGCTATTGAGAGCAATACCTATTGGGGTTGCCAGAGCGAACTGGGTCATATACAGTGTATGCCCATTTGCTGACCAAGATTCCAGAAGAAGACTACTTTTGAAGATTTACCAATGAAATGACTGTTTTGGTAATCTAACCTGTCATTCCAGTGGTAAACTTTCAAAAATAGTCTTTAGTTGGTCTGCAAATGGACATTATCGAGGCAACTACAGACATGACAGAATGATGCAACAGTAGCATCTTTTTATATATTTATTCACACTATAGACAACAATATATATTGGGGTGAGAGAACTGAGCTATAAACAGTGTACTGGTGTGTCCATTTGCTGACCAAGACTCCAAGAGATTACTTCTGAAAATTTACCACCGGAGAGACTGGTTTTGTAACCAACGAACCAGTCATTCCAGTGGGAAATTTTCAAAAATAGTCTTGATTTGTAAATGGACATTTATCAAGACCACTGCGGAAGCGCTAATGATGGAAAGGTTGACCAGCATCTAGCATATTTATTCACCATGAGGCAATGAGCACAATACACGTAATTAATACATATATTGGGATGCGTAAAATGAGTTATATATATTTTTTAATTATTCATAATACATTGTTTGACAATTTGACAACCCAGATTCCGAGACTGGTTTTTTTAAATTTACCACCGTAATGCCTGGTTCGGTAATCTAGCCAGTCATTCCAGTGGTAAATTAAAAAAAATAGTCCTCTTGGTCGCCACAAAGACATTCCTCAAGAGCACTTCAGATGACGTCTTTGACTGCCTTGAACATTAAAGGGTTTGCTTTAGCTATTAAATTATTACTAGGCCACCGAGTTGTGGTCAGTCACAAATTCTACTTCACACTTGTCAATTTGTACTAGCCTTGGGCTAACATTGGTAACAGGCTAGTGTTAATTTCAGTAAATGACACATGTAGGTAAAACTTTTCTCACTTTGTGACCAAGGATGCGCCACATCCACCTTGCAAATCTCCTTATGCCATGGCGACCATCCGCCGTGTGTCTGTCAACTTTTGCTTTCAGACACTACTCCTCATTAACCACTTGGCCGATTTCAACCAAATTTGGCTGGAAGGACCCTATGGTCGTAGGCTCCAGAACCACAGTTCAGAATTTTTATTCCTCAATCTTTGGGGTGAAAATCTTTGATTTTATGAAAAATGTACCAGAAATTGTCAAAATGATAAAACATATACTTTTGTGAAAACACAATCTTAGATTTTATAGGAAAAAAACTATAACTGCTTGACATATTTCAACCAACTTTGGCTAGAGTGACCCTATCATGGTAGAATCCAGAACTTCTATTCTGAATTTTGATTGATCAATTTTATGGGTGAAAGTCTTAGATTTTCCAAAGATTATCCATCATGTCTCTTTAAATGCAAATGGTTAACATGCTAATCGTCCAGGTGAGCGCCACAGCCCCTTGGGCCTCTTGTTTTTTAAATTCTGGATGTGGTGTGGACTGTTGGTTAAACATGGCGTGTGCGTGTGCGTGTGTGTGTGTGTGTGTGTGTGTGTGTGTGTGTGTGTGTGTGTGTGTGTGTGTGTGTGTGTGTGTGTGTGTGTGTGTGTGTGTGTGTGTGTGTGTGTGTGTTGAAGGGGGTTGGGTGGGGGTTCTGACTTGTCGGTTGTTAAGCCTACTTTTCCTGGCAGCAACCAATTTCATTAGGATCAGACATACTCAAACTGATGATCAGTGTAATATTTTATTACTTAACAGAGGTCAGTGGTCTCTGAAAAAAAAAGAGCGGAAGTATGACCACTGCACAGGAAATCTGTTGAATATTTTGAAAACAGTTTTACTGGAACCTGTTGCTGCAACAGCTACCAGTCAAATATTTTTCTAAATATTCAATATGTTTAAATTCTGGTGTTCTCCGACTAATAGGTCACAATGCATAATTATGCCCCTCCCCCTCCCCTCACACCCGCGTTGCATCACACAGTGCATTGCAAACAGATAGGCGTACTATGTATGTCTCTGCTGCAAATGACTAGACGATTGACCTAATTTACTGGTTTTGAACTAGAGACTAGCTAGACAGCTGTTAATAATTCTTGATGTCGTGATTTGACGTTACCCGGCCTTATATTTAGACAAAGGGCGTAAGTAGTAGTAGGCCAAATAGTATTTTTTTTATTCTTGCGGTTTGTGTTGGCCTTTCTTAGGCCTAATGGGGTGCGCATTTTTTCATAATTAATCTATATAAGCATTCCAAATTATGTGTATATAATAACCAGTTAGTATAGCCATCTGCGCTTCTACTCGAAAACAATCTGCGCCCAAATGCAGAGAGTGGACGACGGCTGTTGTACTGAGCCATCTTTGGGTTCGCGGAAATCGGCTCTCTTTGTATGGAATTTACCGACTGCACCCTAGCCTATAAATTTTATTTGTTCGGAAAAATATGCAGCGAAATTCCATTTGTTTGGTTTGCAGTATTACCGTCAGTATAGCCATCTGCGCTTCTACTCGAAAACAATCTGCGCCCAAATGCAGAGAGTGGACGACGGCTGTTGTACTGAGCCATCTTTGGGTTCACGGAAATCGGCTCTCTTTGTATGGAATTTACCGACTGCACCCTAGCCTATAAATTTTATTTGTTCGGAAAAATATGCAGCGAAATTCCATTTGTTTGGTTTGCAGTATTACCGTCAGTATAGCCATCTGCGCTTCTACTCGAAAACAATCTGCGCCCAAATGCAGAGAGTGGACGACGGCTGTTGTACTGAGCCATCTTTGGGTTCGCGGAAATCGGCTCTCTTTGTATGGAATTTACCGACTGCACCCTAGCCTATAAATTTTATTTGTTCGGAAAAATATGCAGCGAAATTCCATTTGTTTGGTTTGCAGTATTACCGTCAGTATAGCCATCTGCGCTTCTACTCGAAAACAATCTGCGCCCAAATGCAGAGAGCGGACGACGGCTGTTGTACTGAGCCATCTTTGGGTTCACGGAAATCGGCTCTCTTTGTATGGAATTTTGTGTTTGCAATTGGTCATCAGAATATATACAAGATGCTTGTATATGTGGATTGAAGCTGCGGTAATACTGCAAACCAAACAAATAGAATTTCGCTGCATATTTTTCCGAACAAATAAAATTTATAGGCTAGGGTGCACTAAGTAAGACTTATTACTGCACCCTAGCCTATAAATTTTATTTGTTCGGAAAAATATGCAGCGAAATTCTATTTGTTTGGTTTGCAGTATTACCGCAGCTTCAAGCCACACAACGGTTAGGCATATTTGACAACAATCCGCGATCGCGCAACAGGGTCACAATGACTTATTTAGCACTGCGCCTCGCACGATAGCGATAGGTCCCTCCGATGACGTCATACAATATAGAGCGTTTCTATTTCGGTTTTTTCGGGGACAACACAGAATTGCAAAATACAACGTAAAGCAGAGTAATATTTTCAAATAAAACATTTTATTATATTATTTATTGCACAATCGTGTATATTAAAGCCACTTTTGCTACCGTTGTGCTTGGTCTTTAAGGTCAATCACAGATCGCTATCCTCTGCAGCATTCAATTCAAATAAAGCATCTTGTATATATTCTGATGACCAATTGCAAACACAAAATTGTTTATCACATTATCCCTGGTGGGATTCGAAACCTCAACATCTAGATCAGATGTCCAGCACACTATGCTCTGCGCTACAGGGCCACACGGTACATCTAATAGACATGGGCAATCGTAATAAAAATCATAATAGATTTCAACTGAATACTAAGCTAATTTAACGAGAACAATTTTCAAATGTATTGTTATATTGGAGCACCTTGTGTGATGAAGCTGCATAGCTATCATGCGTTGGTTTTGCGATTCAGGTTTATAAGATTTTGGTCAATGTCTTCCAGGTAATGGCTAGTGAGCTTGCATGATATACATTAAACTACTTTTATTGTAATATCATTACAGAGATAGATGGGTACTTTAAAATCATAATAAATATCTCTAACAGTGTGATCTGTTATGTGAGTTCATGACCATTAAGGTCAAGCACAGATCGCTATCCTCTGCAGCATTCAATTCAAATAAAGCATCTTGTATATATTCTGGTGACCAATTGCAAACACATAAAATTGTTTACCACTTACTTGTTACTTGTCTTGTAGATACCGCCTCTCCAATTCTAGGCGAACCATCAGCCCTGAACTGGACTGATGTGACGACTGTAAATTTACTAGTCAGAATTTTCGTTATCCTAATCACCACATGTATGCCTTTTGTTGTTGGTTGTTTTTTGGGGTTTTCCTCGTCTTTGTACGGTGTATCGAGATATTCCGCTAAGTTTTAATGATCGAGTGTGGTGTAACTTGAAACAGAGGTCTAGTGATATTTGTTCCAGGAGAATTCTCAGTGGATTGTTAAGTGGAATGAAATGTGAAGCGTCAAGTATCAGTCTAGTGGCATACTCCTCCGTCAGCTCGCACAGCCTTGCTACATCAGCAGTCTGAAGGATGTCATCTATATGTGACACGAACACCTTACGTGAAGTCCATTTGATGGGTAAGGCATGTATGTAGATGATTAAAATACCGGAAATTATTGACAGCAACAATAAATAGATAAAACAAAAGTCTTCCGTAGTTATTAAATTGATATTTTAACACGTCAAAGACTGTGAAGTTTCAACAAATAAGGCGATTAACATAGATTTAACACAGATTTAATGGAGCTACAAATTTTCCGCTTCCTACTTCCACAGCCACCGGAAGTTGACCACATTATCCCTGGCGGGATTCGAACCCGCGACCTCTGTATTTTTTTTTGTTTGGCTCATTGGAAGGCTATTATTATATACATGCACATGTAACCATCTCAATCACAATAGTCTGTAGGCTGTGCCCTCTCCTCCCGAAAAGTTAAGGAGAGGACTGCCCTAGCTATATAATCCATGTACCTATAATAATGCCCATAATAGGATATCCTCCAAAATTCGAAAATGAGGACTTCCTAGGGCATTCTAACAACAGCTTTCAAGCTTGAGTTGCAAAACTTTCAAACATCCATTCAGCCACGTATTTGTCAGTAGTTAAAAAATACCCACATCATTGGTAATCCTTTCTCACATACACATCAACATCTCCCGTTCAGATAATAGCAACAAAACGTGACATACATACACATTTTGAATTAATTCAATCAATCACTAATTTACTCCTAATCCGGGTACCAGAGTAAAAATAGGCAGTCGATAGATTCATCCACAGTCAATGTAGATTGACTCTACCATAACTGTCAATCTAGTACAGTTAATCACGAACAAATTGTTCGTCCAATTAATACCTTCATACACCATGCAGGTACGCACACACCACTCCATCCATGTATTTACGCATATCCTCATCTTCACTTGCATGCATACACACATCCACGCACACATGTGATGCATATACATTCACATAAAACAATAACACACACACACACACACACACACACACACACACACACACACACACTACCATGTATATCACAAATCTTTTATTAACTGATTTAAAGACGATTATGATAGATCCGGCATAAATTATTAGCTCTCCTCTATCATTGCCATTAATTAAAACTAATGATATTTATTTTAAAATACATATATAATTTAATTATAATATAGGCATACCTAATTAAAATTATTTAATCAGAGGACCTGCATCAAAGCATTAACTTTAATAAAGACTGATTAAGAAAATTAAAATAGGACTGTATGACTAGCCGAATTTAACAAAAATAAAATGTTGTTCAAGGGTTACCTCCCTTGATAATTAATTCAACATTATATTGCATATACATTTTAAAGTGGATTTTTACTTGACATAGGTCAAATTCATAATTTTAAATGAGCCAAAAAAGTACAAACGACTCAATAATTAATCAATTATAATGGCAATATGGAATTCAGTAATTGTCTACATTTTATTTTGTTTCACAATAAAACCTGCACATCTTTACCTTGAACACGTACCATGTCATTATTATTTAAAAGTTCATTAACAACATTCTCATTACCTTTCTCAATAGACAGTCTTCTCGGATGGGACTTTAAACTGAGGTCCCGTCACACAGTGCCCATCACTGTGTGAACGTGAGCTAGGGTTAGGTAGGCAAGAAATTTCGGCATAGTCAAAGTAAACCGGATGCTGAATGGATCCCTCCTCGGATGAAACCACGCAACATACGGATTACAAAACCAAAACCAAATTGCTAGAATTAGAATCTTTCGGAATTTTCGAGGGGACTATAGAGGGATGTAACCCGGATGACTGACCGAGTTCGTCCTCGGACGGACACAGTCACCATACGGGCTACCTAACCAATCAAAATCAAACAAGTGCGCGCTGGTGCCTGCTCGGATGATGGCCAGAAGACCAAATGGGTCCCAGGACCCAAAAGACCCCACACCCCAACCTCCCCACTCCCCCCAAAGGGGCCGGGAGGTCTCTGACCTAAAGCCCCCACTTGGGTGCATCAGGTCATAAGACCGTACGCACCTCCCCCGACCCAACACCTACCCCATCCCTTACCCACCCCTGTTAGGTCCAGGTTAGGCCATCCCCATTACACACGCCCAAGCATGAGGAGCAACAAAAAAAGCCATGGAAAAGAACAGCAACATGAGACAAAATCGAGAGACAACGATCAACACACACACACACACACAGAGAGAGACACAAGCTAATGCACAAACCGACGTCACAAGAATTCACAAGAATTCAACAGAAACCATAAAGGCCAGATGTGAGTCTAGACCCTAGCATTGGGAACTAGCATATAAACGCCTCAAATATTACAACACACACACACACTTTCTCAATATGGTAATGGAAAATAGCATCTAGAATAGCACAATATTTCTTTTTAAAATATGTAACCAATGGAATTATTCTGTTGTGCTGTACAGCTACTTGCCTACGAGTAAAAATACAAAATCTAACAATACTGAATAACAAATTTGTGAAGTGGAAATTCATATTTGAAAACTATTTATGCAGCCCACACAAAATAAGGCCATCAAAATTAAGGTAGCCTAATTGATCTTGTGACAGGTTCTTTGATAAAATTTCAAATAAATCAAGAATTGAAACTTTAAAATCATGTAACTCAGTACAATCTAAAAACAAGTGCATTAATGACTCGCTATGTGCTTTACACACAGGACACAATGGTGTCTCAACTTTTCCAATTTTATACAACTTTTCCATTGTGAATATACTGTTATGCAAAATCCGAAAATCAAGATCAGTTAAGTCTGGTGGTTTTATATTTCCATACACATGCCAGAGCTTGGAAATGTCAATAGTAGGAAACACCTGTACCCAAAAAGTATAAGATGTTGGTGGTAGCGCAGCCTTATCTCTGAAAAGTCCATAAAATAACCTAGATTTTTGCCGACCCAGTGTATATGAATTCAAGCCAATGGATAATTCTGTAGAAATTTGAAGCTCCAATTTAATATTTCCAGTGTTTATCACCGCAATCCACTCATGTGGAATGGCTTGCAATAAAATTTGATGTACTTTTTCAATTTTAATTTCATCATGATCCTCTTCAAATGATTGTATCAGCTCAATTACAGCTGCTGTAGGCAAAAATCCAGGAATAAATTCATAAATTATATCACTAAAGTTTGACACATTACACGCTTCAAAGAAATCGCAAGACAAGGATTTCTCAGCAATTATTATCCTAGGGTTATGAAACAAGGGCTGACTTATTATTATGTTCCAGTGACTTATCTCAATAGTAGCTGATTTTAAACATTCATACCAAGATAAAATCAATTCTTGGAAGAAAACAGGCATATAATTAAAAGCAGATATTGGTAATCTCATGAACAGAAAGCTCTGTGAAAGATTCAACTGTTTATACTGGTTCAAAAAATAATTTAAAACTGCCACCCAGGGCAATTTGCTGTCATTTTCAAAATATCTGTTAATCATTTTCATTCTAAATGCCCATTTCTTCATGGTAATGTCAGGCAGGTTAAGCCCACCGTGGCTAGTTTGACCACTAATGGTATGATATTTAACCAAATGTGCACCACGCCATACAAAATCTATGCAGGCTGTTTTAATACCATCGATGGCCCACTGAGGCATTGGTTGCACATTTAGCATATACCGTAGTTTAGACATTAATAATGATTGAATGACTATTGCTCTCCCCTTAATTGTTGTTTTTCTTAGTTTCCACATGTTCAACAAACATTTAATATCTTTAACCTTTGAGTCCCAGTTACTATGCTCACATATTAATTTATTTTTCCCTAAGCAAACCCCAAGTACCACAATATTTTCACTCTGTACCTTGATCTTTCTAGCCAAGGTGGGACCTATCTGTGCTGCACCAATGGCTAACAATTCTGTCTTGTTATAATTGATTTTGCCTCCAGAAGCAGCAGAATAAATAGAAAACAATTCTAATGACTTCTCTATAGCAGCTTCCTCAGTAACTGTGATTGTTGTGTCATCAGCGTGCTGGTATATTAATGATTCCACTGATGACCCAACAATTTCAATACCTTTAATATGCCATGCTTCATTGGCTTTCATAAAAGACCTAGCCAATGGTTCTGCAGCTAAAATGTATAATAAAGCTGAAATTGGACATCCTTGACGGACAGACCCGGTAATATTAAAATATGAAGTTAAGTGGCCATTATTCTTAACAGCACTTGAAATATCTGTATACATAATCTTTATCCATTTAACAAAGCGATCACCAAATCCAAAATGTTTTAATACATCAAATAAATACTTATGAGATACTTGATCGAATGCTTTTTCCTGGTCAACTTCTAATAAAAAAAACCTGTGATTGAGTATATTCAACATACTCCATAACATCTCTCGAACATTGGATACATTATTAGAAATATCTCTTCCCAGGACACAACATGACTGGTTTTCATTAATAATACTTGGCAATGTCTGTTTCAATCTGTTAGCCACAATCTTTGCTAATATTTTATAATCCACCCCCAAAATAGAAATTGGCCTATAGTTGGCAATCTCACGCTTATCTCCCTTCCGTTTGTATGCCAATCTAATTATCCCCCTTCTCATACTTTGTGACATGATTTCATCTTGTTCTACTTCCTTAAACAATTTAGTAAAATTGGCTGAAAAATATCATAAAAACATTTATAAAATTCAGATGTAATTCCATCTTTACCAGGCGATTTGCCATTTTTCATTGAAAATAATGCGCTAGTTATTTCATCAGCTGTGATGTCATAATCACAACTGTCTTTATCTTCATCTGAAATTTTAACATCAACATTTGATAAAATATTTTGAAAAGCATTGTTATCAACATCTCTATGACTATAAAGATTGTCATAAAATTCATGTATTCTAGTTAATATTCCAAAACAATCCAGTAAAATGGCCCCATCCCTACCATACAAACATTTAATTGCATTGTTTTCTTGTCTCTGTTTTTCTAACCCAAGAAAATAACCAGCACTTCGCTCACCCTCAATAGACCATTGTGCCTTTGAAGGCAAAATTGCCCCTTTGGCCTCCTCATTTTCAAGGTTTTCCAACTCTCCCTCTAATCTAGCAAGCTGATCAACATTAGGTGTATTCTTATTTAATTCCTGTTGTAGTTCAATTTGTAATGATTTCATGTGTTGCCTTTTATTTGTTGCTTGCTTTCTAGCAAATAGCTGAGAATATTTCTTAATAAAATACTTCAGGTTATCATACCATACAGTAAAACATTGCTCATACAAAGGGAATGCCATTTTCCCCCGTCTTATTCCTTCTTTATACAATTCATCAGTTAGTAAACTGTTGTTCAAGACCCACATTCCAGGACCCCTTTCTTCCGAATTAAAATCAATCACCAATTCAACAAACGAATGGTCACTAAACACTGAAAGTTTGTAACCAGTAAACAGGACATTTGGCGCAATGTTATTACTGATTAAAAAATAATCAATCCTGCTTTGAAGTGAGTTACCCTGAACAATAGCTCTCCTTGAATAAACACGTTTGAATGGATACCTATCACGCCAAATGTCAGTTAAATGGTTACTAACAACAAGATCATTTAAAATGGCTTGTGAACGGTCATGGGTAAAATTAACTGCTGGCTTCCTATCACATGCAGTCATAGCAATGTTAAAATCACCCCCAAGCAAGATATTATTCAAATCAGCCTTACTATTATTTACAAATTTCAAGAATTCACATCTTTCATTCAATTCATTTGGTGCATACATATTTAAAATATTAACTATCATGTCCTCACATTCATAGTGCACATGTATAAAACGTCCTTCAATATCTTTAGTAATTAATTTACATTTAAGTTTTATATCATTTTTAATTAGTATCGCAACCCCACGTCTATTATTATTATAATTACTAAAATAAATCTCTCCATTCCAAGTTCCAGAATATTTCATAGCCAGCTTATCATCCCAGAATGTTTCTTGCAATAGAATGATGTCATAGTTCTGATTATTTAAAGTTCCAAATAATCTGTTACACTTATCCTCATTTCTCAAGCATTTACATTTATGGAAGTAATATTTAGTTTGAATGTAATTATTACAGTAATTAACAAATTAATAAAATGATTCATTGCAAGGCTTTTTAAGCGACTTTCCCATCCCTTTATTTTTGTGAAAATTGGCCACAAAAGCTCTTCGTACAATATCACTTGCTGGGACAGAAGCACCACTTAATGGAATTGGTGTTATAGTTAATTCAGCAGGTGTATTATTAGTAACATCTACATTTTCTGGATCATTATTTATCATATTATTTTCTTTAGTTACTTTGTTACTTTTGGCTGTGTCAGCAGCGGGACACAAACCTCCAACCTGTGGATCTGAAGTCGGTTAACATACTGATTGAGCCATGGGAACAATAGGGTTACAAGTGTCAACGCCGTCAGCGCCGCCGGGCACGACGCTTTGATTATTATTCAGCACTGCGACAGTATCGCTCACCTGGTTTACATTCTGGCATACATGAACATTATTTGAACACTTTTCGTCATTGTCTAGAACAGAATCATTCAATCGTTTGTCAGGCATATTTAGTTTTTTCTGTTTTCTTTTCCGTTTCTTATTTTGCTTATTACTGGCCTTGGGGGGTACACTTCCACCTGAATTGCTGTCATCTCTATCACTCCCGCTGTCAGAAGTATTGTTATTCTCGCCACTCGTCCATCTCACTAACATCGTCACAGTTATCATCGTCGTTAGCCAAGTCTAACTCATCCATCTCGTGACCCTTATCTTCAGCCACCCGTTCATTATCAGCCTCCTCATCATGGTCACTAGTATAACATTGACAACGCTGTTCACTCAGGTGACAGTCAGGACACAGCCTTGTCTTACATTGAAATGATAAATGTCCACGGCCATGGCACCGGTAACATTCAACATTTGGGCAATCCCTCGCTATGTTTTCATCACTCATGCAAACTTTGCACACACGCACTTGGTCATTATGGATCACTCTGAAGAACTCCTTCCCATTCACTGTGTCAAATTTCATAGAGTATGGGATCGAGAGATTTAATACTTGGCGGAAATTTACAGTGCATGTACCTAGTGCCATCTGTGACATTAATATTGGAATGGCATCTTCGGAAAATGTCTGAAACAACCTCAATATCATAAACTGACAATATTGCTCTAATGTCATCATCAGTAACATATGCTGGTAGATGCAGAAATGACACCATAATATAGTCATTAACGACTTTACTTAGTTGGTATTCATTGTTGTTAAATTGTAGTCCAGGTTTATTATCCTTACAACGTCAGCATTAGCAACAGTCAGTTCATAGCAATTCCTCTGTCTGGGTACACACGCAAATACCGTCGCAATTCCAGTCATACCTTCCACTGCAGTTATCACATCCTTTGCACTCAAATTATAAATGTCACCAACATCTACTATATGTTCCTTAACATAAACACGCTTCTGTACAATATCCCTACTATTCTGGACACGCCCAGGCAGTCTAGCACGCCCACCACCCTCTGCCATGGTGGCAGGTGAGTGGGGAGAAGCACCACAGTTAAACAAACAACTTATTTACAAATACTATGCTTCACTATATACACAAAAGTCAAACACAAAACAAAACATCAATTCCCGAAAATAGAGAACACCAGAGAGCTCAAGAAAATAGGTCTTCACTCATTGAAGGCTAAATCAAGACCTCTGGATTAGAAGTCCAGCGCACTATCCTCTGTGCTACAGGGACAAAAAATACATCTATTAGACATGGGCAATCGAAATAAAAATTATAATAGATTTCAACTGAATACTAAGCTAATCTAACAAGAACAATTTTCAAATGTATTGTTATATTGGAGCACCTTGTGTGATGAAGCTGCATAGCTATCATGCGTTGGTTCTGCGATTCATGTTTATAAGATTTTGGTCAATGTCTTCCAGGTAATGGCTAGTGAGCTTGCATGATATAAATTAAACTACTTCTATTGTAATATCATTACAGAGATAGATGGGTACTTTATAATCACAATAAATATCTCAGTGTGATCTTTTACATGAGTTCATGACCATTAAGGTCAATCACAGATCGCTATCCTCTACAGCATGCAATTCAAATAAAGCATCTTGTATATATTCTGATGACCAATTGCAAACACATAAAAGTGTTTACCACATTATCCCTGGCGGGATTCGAAACCACAACCTCTGGATTAGAAGTCCAGCATGCTATCCTCTGCACTACATGGACAAAAAATACATATATTAGACATGGACAATCAAATTAAAAATCATAATAGATTTCAACTGAATACTAAGCTAATCTAACGAGAACAATTTTCAAATGTATTGTGTCAAATATTCTCTAAATTGAATATATAACACATAGTAATCTCTACATTTTTACCACTAACCCCATTTTGTGTACACCAGCTCTTGTTCTCAGGAAACCAACGCACATCATGCCTGGAGAGATCTGCCGTGACTGCAATCGGAGGAGCATGTCTGTTGAAAACAGACAGTGTGATGACATGTTATGTGATAAATGTAACGGTATCAGGTTTGATAAACCAAAAATCCCAGCACCTAACATCCAAATCCCAGCAGGTCATCCAGCTATGAACAATCCAACATCCAGTGGTGAAAACGGAAATTCAGTAGTGCCCATAGCTGAACAAACAATCCCAAACACGACCCAACCAAGTCCATTTGACCTAACGAGTACTCCAATTCCAGGTGGCAGCACGGAGCAAACAGCAACACCAACAGTCGAGACAGCAGTACCTACCGTGAACACAGAGCCCAGCCCCTCGCATGGGGCTGAGGTAAGTAGCCAATGCATTTGTCTCGAGGCAAATAGTAAGTTCATGCTACAGTGTTTTGACTGCAAAAATTGGTACCACTATGCTTGCACCCTACTTCCTCCCTACATGCTCAACACTCTAACATCGACACGTCGCAGGTACACCTGTTCCAAGTGTACACATTTAAACCAACATATCACCGATTTCTTGGCATGGTATGTAAACATCCAGCAGGTAGATTACGAGGTAAATATAATCACAAAGTCACAGCGACAACAGAAATTCGAACCAACTGCGGCAAATGATTCCTTCCTGCTGGCCTCTGAATGTGGTGAGTCCTCATCAGCGGTAAGTGACCAGAGTAACATCCCTGACCCAAGCGATGATGCCATCACAGACATGTTTTCAACAAGCCCACCCAACGAACCCCCTACTGTCTCATTTACAGGTAAAACTGCATCAACTGGGGTTTCGTCGCATTTGGCAGAGGCTAAGAGTGTTGTGGAATCCACAACACTCTTGGCCTCTGCCAAATGTGACGAAACTCCAGATCTGCTAAACACACTAATAAAGCAGATCAGTGAGCTTAGAGAGGGACAGTACATTTTGCAATCCCAGGTACGTGAATTACAATCAGACAGATCAGGCAAACAAACAAATAGCATTCACCTACAGACACACAGAAGTACACAACATCAGAATAACATCCATCAAAATTACAACACTGCACCACGTAAACCAGCCAAACAACAAGCACAACAGAACAACATCCATCAAAATCCTTTATGTATAAATATATATGTCAATGTCTTCCAGGTAATGGCTAGTGAGCGTTCATGATACAAATTAAACTACTTATATTGTAATATCATTACAGAGATAGATGGGTACTTTAAAATCATAATAAATATCTCTAACAGTGTGATCTGTTATGTGAGTTCATGACCATTAAGGTCAATCACAGATGGCTATCCGCCGCAGCATTTAATTTAAAAAAAAACATCTTGTATATATTCTGATGACCAATTGCACACACAAAATTGTTTACCACTTTATCCCTGGCAGGATTTGAACCCACGACCTTTGGATTAGAAGTCCAGTGCGCTATCCTCTGCGATACAGGGACAAAAAATACATATATTAGACATGGGCAATCGAAATAAAAATCATAATAGATTTCAACTGAATACTAAGCTAATCTAATGAGAACAATTTTCAAACGCATTGTTATATTGGAGCACCTTGTGTGATGAAGCTGCATAGCTATCAAACGTTGGTTCTGCGATTCAGGTTTATAAGATTTTGGTCAATGTCTTCAAGGTAACGGCTAGTGAGCTTGCATGATATAAATTTATCTCTAACAGTGTGATCTGTTACATGAGTTCATGACCATTACGGTCAATCACAGATCGCTATCCTCTGCAGCATGCATTTCAATTAAAGCATCTTGTATATATTATGGTGCCCAATTGCAAACACAAAGTTGTTTACCACATTATCCCTGGCAGGATTCGAACCAACGACATCTGGATTAGAAGTGGAGCATGCTATCATCTGCGCTACAGGGACAAAACACACATTTTTTAAACATGAGTAATCGAAATAAAAATCATAATAGATTTCAACTGAATACTAAGCTAATCTAACGAGAACAATTTTCAAATGTATTGTTATATTGGAGCACCTTGTGTGATGAAGCTGCATAGCTATCATACGTTGGTTCTGCGATTCAGGTTTATAAGATTTTGGTCAATGTCTTCCAGGTAATGGCTAGTGACCTTGCATGATAAAAATTTATCTCTAACAGTGTGATCTGTTACATGAGTTCATGACCATTAAGGTCAATCACAGATCGCAATCCTCTGCAGCATTCAATTCAAATAAAGCATCTTGTATATATTCTGTTGACCAATCTTTTAACATTATCTTTCAAGTGTTTAGTCCATATAAAAATGCTTAGCATTTGGAAAGCAGCTGTGTATGGCTTTGGTAAGTGATTTTTCTTCATCACTTCCTAGTCGAATGCCCAGCAAATCAAGATCAGTACCAAGAACAGCCGTAACATGTGAAATAAATAAATGATATGATTCATAAATGCTATCCCAGTGAAGAAAGATTGGACCTAACATAATAGGTGACTGTCCTGACTCTCTTGAAACAACTGTCTTACTTTTGTAAACAGTCGTGGTAACGAAACAGGCTCCCAAATTAAATGTCCTGTCTATACCAATTACGCTAGCATTGTTACCTATAACATTTCTTTTCATGTCTTGAAGCTGCTCAGTTGAATAGATTATAACACTTGGAGGTTTACCTTTGGTACATATAACTAGTTGTACATATGGATGCGTATTAACTTTGCCAATTACTTCTAATATTTCGTCAGCAAGGTTTTGTCGATGCGCGTAATTGTCATTCTTTTTAGATTCGCGATATTTTTTGTCCCTAATTTGCCGAAATGTTTTTGGTGCGTCAATTGAATCATTTTGGCTATTTCGTGATATACCGTCATGGGTGGTTTGCTGATTGCTTCCTTACCTGCACATTCTAAGATGGCAGGATGGGTACGCTCATATGGGGCATCCTTCTTTGAATTACCGTGCGGTCTATGGCATGTTATTATGCCACAGTATTCAACGATCGCGAAATTCTTTTTGCGTCATATTGATCTGGAAGCTGTTCAAAAATGGTTACACGTTTCTTATAATTGTTATCACCTTTCAACTTGGTATAATACCGATGCATATTTATTATGCTTGAGGATGCTGGCTGAGGATCTATTGGTAACCATGTTGTTTTACTGTCAACCCTGTGTTGTGTACAATAAACACAATTTTTCAGCACAACTAGCTTCAATTGCCCGTTGGCTAGAACAAAGTGAGAATTGGCCGTTGTACCTTTTGCCCCATCCCACACACCACAATCATCCGCAAAGTCACGCTTATCACCTTTCTGTCTCTTATCAGTGTTGTTACTGTTGCCCACAACTACAAACACGTTTTCTTTCTTTCCTCGGGGTATTACAGGTTCTGAACAATTCGTTTCACAAATAATCGTAAACAATTTACCGACTGCAAGGAATTTCCCCAGTACAGTTAGCGGTTTAAGTGCTTCTATTGCTCTAAAGCTCGGATTACCATCCACATTATCTGACCTATTCACTAAACCTACAGAATCTTTGAGTTCTGATGTTTCACTCTCAGAGGAATCAAGTTGACGAAGAGGCGGAGATGGTGGCGATTCTGGACTGGAGATTGTATTCTTGAACACGTTTCTCTGGGGGAAAATAATAACAATAATAATAATAATAATAATAATAATAATAATAATAATAATAATAATAATAAAATTTCATGTCCAGATGCCTAACATGGCACACTCATAGGTTAAAAGTGTTCAGATCAATAGCTCCTAAGGTGGCAAAACGTATCACCAAAGTATTGGCTCCCATATAGTTCCAAATATTCGGCGCATAAGTCTCGAATTTCAGAGCACATTAAATTACTTTCTATATGGTTATGGGTCGACACACCTACATGAATGGACGATCATAAGGACACACACGGACACACACGGATACAATATATTTATGTATTGTTCTGGTTTATAGGAATTAATCTGTCCTTGCGCATCGCTAGCTAAGCTCCACCAATACTTGTTCGGGTTGGGATCGATCAGTTCTTGAACTCACTGACTATAAATTTTCAGAAAACTATATAGGTTTGCTGTTGGGTATTTTGAAACTGGTTTGACCGGGTGCCATTGCGGCCTATGGCGATACCGGCGCCCAGCGGGATTAGTTTAGAAATATTCAAGATCATGTTTCTTAATTAGGAAAAACATACAATTCGTACATGTCGGACTATTAAGCGTTTTAAGACACTGTAAATCGAGTGATGCATGCTGTATTTGATAATGGCGTCATCATACACACCTCAGAGTTGTGTGTGGTGAAATATGATGGATGGATAAACTGGAAAGGTGCATCGTGATGTTACTACACCGAACTAATCTTTATCTTTGGAAAGGGGTGTGGGGGTGAGGGGGGGGGGGGTTACAACTGGAATGACTGGCTCGATAACCAAGCCAATCATTCCAGTGGTAACTTTTCGGAGACGGTCTTCTCTTGGTCGGCAAATTAACATTTTCTTTGAAAATTAAAATTTTTGTTAAATGGTTAACCATTCTAATGTATATATATATATATATATATATATATATATATATATATATATATATATATATATATATATATATATATATATATATATATATATATATATATTAACACTAATTTTTTCAAGAAAATTTCAATTATATATATATGTAAATATTGCATTCCAACATATTGCATAAATGTTCTATAGCCACATACCGCCTGTGTAATATAGTGTAGGGAAATAGTCATATCTAAGTCTATGACTTGTGACTCAATCCCATTGTTCTAAACGCCAATAAAATATGTTTAAAACAAAAATAATCCCGTTATTACATTGCATTACACTCAGGCCGTGTGCAGGCATATGAGGCATTACAGTTGATAATATATTTCATTAGTATAATAATACGGGACGGATCAATCTTTATATCCCACTACCTAGTACACACAACATTTAGATGAAGAGATAACACATAGCGTACCTTAGGCTTTGGTGTAGATGGAGATGTTTCGCTGTCTGAAGAATCCAGTTGAGGAAATGCAGGGAGGCCTATACGCCGTGAGGTTGGTGGCAATTCAGGACCAGACACTTCGAATGATACAGATGATACAGGTACGTCAAATGTGACATTAACAGCATCGGACTGGAAAAATAATAATAATAATAATAATAATAATAATAATAATAATAAATATAGCCGCAAGCGGTGATGCATCGGGTGGGTGGGGGGGGGGCAAGTGGCTAGCATCCCGGTCGCTAAGACGAGAACCGTATCTGAGCCAGCTCTTATAGGTGGCTTAGAGCCTAAATAGCCTCTTAGATTTGATCAAGTTGGATTAATGCTGTCAATTTTATTGAATTATGTGAGGTTACAGTAGGAATCTTCTTTATCCACCCAGTCTACCCATCATTGAATGTGTGTTAACAACGGCAGTAAAAATAATTTAAATGAAATCGGCCCAGTTCTTCTTGAGAAGACAATTCAATTCTCCAGTTGCTTTAGCATTGGCAATTTTGGCGGGAAAACGATCCAAGATGGCCGACAAACCGTTCGGCCGACAGTATTGAAAATGACAAATTTGGAATAAGAAGACCCAAAAACATATGTGAAACCAATTTCGGCTTCAAATTTCCACGAATAAAAAAATCCAAAATGGCCGCCAATCATGATGAATTTTGATTGGTCGATGGCGGTCATGTTTTTATATATATATCAATTTCTCTTGAACAACCTGTAATGCCCCTCAGTCCCTAATCATATGAGCCAAATTTCTGCCCGATCTGTTCAGCGGTTCTGGAGATTATTTAATTAATTAAATGCTGTTTACATATAGGCTTAAGTGTGAATAAAATAATGGTGACAAGAAACTGTTGCTGCTGCAGTCAAATTTGTTTCAAAATATTATAAAGTTATGCGTTTGAAAATGCTAATTATGAAATGATGTAGTAGTAGCAGCCACACAGCAGTAGCTTACCTTTTCCATTGGTGTCGAAACTTGTCTTTCCTCACGTGGTGACTGGGCGGACGAACGATAATTTTTGCATGGTGGCTCTTTGAGCGAGTGTGATTGTGGAGGGCTCTGCAATACCTCGGAATATGAACGTTTACGCGGGGTGTCGTCAGTGCTCCGATTAAATCTCAATGGGACGAAGTGGTTGTGTCTCCATGCAATTACTTTTGGCAGAACTGAGGAACACGACGTCCACATTATTGGCAATTCTTCATTTCCGTCTAGTGGCTCACGGGCGACGAAGGTGACGTTTAAGATACCAATGTTCTTGTCATTCTGACCATTTACTGCTGGATATATGGATCTAATATCCCGATGTACGACTGACGCGGCTGCCATCATGGTCCAGGCAGATGAATAACGACCGTCCGTACAACAGTCAATAGCAGCGACCGAATAGTTCGGCGAAACCAGGTGTACAGCCGAATTCTCCCATTTCTCACGGTAATGTTGTTCAAACGCGACCATTTCCATTGCCGTTCGGATTCTCAGTTCAAGGGATGATGCTTCGTCGCCAGATACCAACATAGAGATTGCATTTAACAGACAATTCCCATCCACTGTTACACGGATGGGCTGCACGTAAGAGGCTTGTCCTACTTTGAGAAGAATACATTTACTTGGAACATCCAATTCAAAATCACCAGTGAACTGCGTTAATGACTTAAATTCACGAGACGAGCGAAGTAGAATTTGTTCAAGTACTACTGCTGATTGCAGAATGCGGTAGCTCTTAGTTGCTGCCGTTGTGAGTCTATCATGTGCCATCTTATAGTCAAATTTACCATCTGTGTGGGTGCATTTGATGCAGAGATAGTCATTCTTAATCTTACTGAGTGTTGTTGCCTCTCCTATGCTTAAATTTTCACATTTATAATGTACCCAACGACCACAACAACCACAAAGAATTAGTTACACAGTTTACTTTGCAAACGATACACGGATAGGTTGGTGTGGGTGTGAACGGCGTGGGTGGAATACCCATTCGTCTTCTTCGTCCGGTCTGCAATAAAGAGTATTAACAAATTATAATCAACAGAATTTTAGTTAAAAACTAACTAATATTATGGAAAAGAACATGAAATTTAATTAATTCACTTAACTCTTTAGTGACTACATTTTTCACCCAAAAATCTAACTATTTGCTTATCCGATGTCCATTTTCAGGCGAAGTGAAGACTATTTTTGAAAATTTACCACTGGAATAACTGGCTTAGTGGTGCATTTTCGTTCGAATGTTAAGCGGAATTATAGAACCTATTATAGGACTATTATAGGACTTATCTCCCTTTTTACCGGGCAATCGAACTGGTCTTGTTCATAGATGTGCATATGCAGGGTACTGATGGCCGTTCTTCCGGCATTTCTGGTATAAGTGCTTTCAGGTCATGGCCGTATTTCCAGCATTTCAGGTTCTAAGGGTTAACAATGAGATTATTAAATTAAAATTAAAAACTGAGAATATTTTGATTACACCATCACTACGATATTCGAGGTCCGTGTGGATCATAAGAATGTTAATAATACATTATTATATAATAGGGTAAATATGGGGTATACCGAGCACATGGGTTTATTTCGCGCAGTTCTTTTCAAGAGATCTGTGAAACACGCTATCATAGCCTATGCCACACATGAACTGCTGGCGTATGCCTAATACATTGTAGACTAAATCGGACGTTTTGATCTTTTTTACGTTATTATGATTGTGATGTCAGCTAACGTGTTTAGCTATGGCGTCAGAGATTTACTTTATCTACGTTCCACCCACACCTCGCTCGTGTTAGGATCGATCGACCTCTGAACACTGTGACCATCAATTTCGAGAAAACTACACAGGTAAGCTGTTGAATATTTTGAAACTAATCTGACAGAGGGCTGTTGCTGCCTGAGGCAGTAAGAGCACCCAGTCAAACCAGTTTCAAAATATCCAACAACATACATGTGCATGCGCGATATTACCATGTGTGCGAACCAAAACTGATCTGGGCGATATAAGCTCAAATTTTGCAATTTTACTATGAATAATAATAATAATAATAATAATAATAATAATAATAATAATACTTACATATTCCATGTTAGCTAGTGAAGAAGATCAAGCAGCAATCAAACATAGCTAAAACTCAGAAAATTTACTAAGCCTACAATATTACGCGACTAAAACAGACCCGTATATATCACGACTATAGAACTATAACATAAATAAGTAACATTCTATGTCAATAAACTCATCTAACAGTATTTAGTCATTATCACGAAAATTGTTGGTCGCAGGTGAACTTTGAAGCAACTTTGAAAAAAGATTTTAAAACATTTAATCAACTTTGAATCAAGAATGATTTTAGTTAAAATTATTAGGGTATATATAGGCCTATATTAGTTTGAGTATATTTTGTGGCTTCTATATAATTAGTAATGCTAAACAATATCAATCTGGATGTGTGAAAAAACATTGTATTGTAGTAACTTAGCTACGTATAAAAGGTTACTCACCCAACAGAGGTCTCGAATCGGCCCGTGGAACCAGCGGCAGATGTGCGCAGTTCGGATTCCAAGGTACGACTGCCGGGCATCCGTAGAAACGGCAGGAATCAGCTAGCCCAGCAGCCGTGAAACACGAACAGCGGAATTGCGGGATACCGCCAGCACCACACTCTCCACCGTTTATAAAAACATGATTACTTAATTAAAAATAATATCTAAAAGACCACTCTTTTAAAAATTTGCACACCATAAAAAACACACATGCATTGACGCTCAACTGCTAAAGGTAGAATTAGCATTTACCAAGTAAAAAAATAGGTGTCGATCCATCTAGAAGGAAGGAGCTGTTAATAATAAAACAGATGGATAGATCAACAGCTGCCGGACGAGGGCCATCATCACAGATTTTAAAATAGCATAGCATCCTAACTAAAATTAAGGACAGTGGTTTTCCACCACAGCAGAAAACTGAAAGAATTGACGGACTTGCCGAATTGATTAAGAAGTAATAAAAATAATCTCACATGAATTTAGTTGGCGTGTTATCTGAAATTAACTTATGTGAGATTCGAGGAAAACCTATGAATATTACATATTTTTTAATTTAGTGAATATTTTTAACCTTAACATTTATGGTATACCTCTTATATAATTGAAACGGATCTGAATCCACAAATTTAGGAAATCCGGAAAACCACTATCCCTATCACAATAAAGATATCTCAATGAAGCTAAACGGAACGGATAATACAGCAGAAGAAAGAAACATATGAATTTGCGCTATGACTAACGCGCCAATTACTTCGCGCATTATGAAATGGTAAGCGCAAGAAATGCATCTGTACGATTTATGCAGTCTTTGCTAAATGCATATTATAAATATGCTGTCATATGCAAGACTTCCGCATTATAGAGTAATGCACATTATAAATATGCCTGAGTTATGCATTATAGAGTTGCATCATTTTAACATGTAATTGCTACACGTTTAATAAATGAAATACCTAGGTATGGCAGTATATAATATGTTGGCCTAATATAAAATATATGAACTGACCTAATAAAACTATATATAATATATTTGAGCTACCCTATAAAATATCTGAGATGACAAATGTAGAACTGGCATTAAATAGCTAACCTATACTGAATTTCACTATACATAGATGAGTTTGCATCATAACATATGATGCATATACTTATAAAAGCGTGTACATGGAGTTAATCCATATACACATAAACAGAGAGCATTATTATGACCACACGTCATGACGGACAATAAATACAGTTAACAATACAATGCGTATTATTAATGTGTAACAATTTACACATCATTTGACAACGCATATTTGTAATGTGTGATCAAGAAATGCGTAAATATAACCACGCATTACTACGCGCAATTATTCACGCATCATTTGAAAAATGCGTAATTATAATAACGCGTTTTGTGAGTCATACAGCGATGGACCCCTGTTGGTTTTGGTATCTCAAGGAGTATTATTGCTGAAAAAAGCCACTATGTGCTTATGTGTCCAACTAATTTAGTTTCCCAAAAACTTACAAAGAATAGAACATCACGATTTTGCTGTTGCTGAAACTAAAGCTAAGATGGAAATGGAACATAAGCCA
This sequence comes from Chaetoderma sp. LZ-2023a, assembly GCA_034401795.1. Classification (NCBI taxonomy): domain Eukaryota; kingdom Metazoa; phylum Mollusca; class Caudofoveata; order Chaetodermatida; family Chaetodermatidae; genus Chaetoderma; species Chaetoderma sp. LZ-2023a. The sequence goes on along the minus strand of CM067360.1, from coordinate 7,656,641 downwards.
ATGATTATAAATGTTTTCCGGACAAGTTGAATGTCTTCAGTGTCATGCAGAATGTTAAAATTTGAAGTCATAATTTCATATCATCTGGATTACAGTAATTCTTTTAATGTTGAATTACTGTTACCATTGTACATTACTATTGTAGTACTGTACCACGACCGAAAAGCTAACTGCAGTCCGCAACAATACCATGACCAAATGAATCCGTAATAAGATGAAACCAGAGGAACGTTTATTCAGGTGGACAAGTAGGGTCCATGAAGACTCACATAGTCTAATTCACGAATTCTTAAAGATCATTCTAATACATTTCATAATCTAGGAACCTTTTGGGAAGACGGCACTGCCTTCCTGTTCGACTCTGAATGGTGTGAGTTTGGAGTTGGTCATCTCTAGGAGATGGGTGATGTATTTCCCCTCGGACCTGACACCTCATGCGCCTAGGGGAAGTGTTATGCATTTCTCTTCGGACCTGACACCTCATGCGCCTAGGAGAGTGATGCTGTGTTTGTGGGACGGGTAAAACAGAGTCGATATCCAGGTCATCTGTCAAAACAGCATCTAGATCATTATGCAGAATTGATGAGGATAGATCAATACCATATGGAATGGTTTCATCCGAATCTTCTTAAAAAATGGAAGCACGGTTATCATCAGATAACCTAAGGCCATTATCGGAGGATAATAAGTCATCATCATCGCCATCATCTTCAGAGCTTATAGCATGTCTCATTCGCAATATCCAGAGAGGTAAATCACGATCTCTGCACAGCTTTAATCTATCATGGTGAACAACTAGTTCCCTGCGTTTGTTTTTGATACCAAACAGTGCTTCTGACAACTTTTTATAAATAATAAATGGACCAGTCCAAGGCCGTTGTAGTTTACAGGACTGGCCTATTTTAGTTGCAGAATTAGCAAGATAAACTACATCACCAACATGATAGGCATGCTCATGCAACCGTAGATCATACTCTTTTTTCTGGCGCTTCTGAGCCATTTTAAGGTTATCCCGTGCTATCTCATGAGTTTCATGCAACGTTTGCTGTAACTGTTGGACGAAGTCACTGGCATCTGAAGGGGCATTCTCTGTAGTCGCAGACACAGGGCATTTGCACATTATGTCAATAGGCTGTAGTACTTCTCGACCAAGCATCATCATGTTGGGAGTATACCCCGTCTGTCGGCTTACAGTAGATCGTATAGCTCCAGCGATGAAAGGAATACACTTGTCCCAATCTTTCTGTCTGTCATGCTCTTGCAGGTAACACCGTATACACTGCAAGACAGTACGGTTTATACGTTCAATCTGTCCATGCGAACATGGTCTATAAGCTGTGGTGCGTGTTTTTGAAATCTCCAGTAGATGGCACGGTTCCTTAAATAGGTTGCTCTCAAAGTTACGACCCTGGTTGGTGTGTAAGAAATATGAACAGTCAAATGTGGTGACAAAATGCTCCACATACGTTTTGGCTACCAGTTCTGCCCCTTGTTCAGGGAGCGCATAACACTCAACCCATTTAGTGAACTGATCTATGATCATCAACACATATCTATTTCCCAGTGCGGATGTGATAAAGGGGCCCAAAATGTCCATATGTCCCCGTTCCAAGGGAAAACCAGCATGGAACGCGCCCAGAGCAGCTCTAGGTCGGATGGAAGCTTTTTTGCTACAGCTACAAATCCGACAGGATTTCACATACGCCATGACATCACGACAGTGTCCGTGCCAGATATATTTAGCCTTCACTCTCTCTAATGTCTTCTGCTCACCCATGTGACTGGCAAGCTTGGAATCATGACAATTCTCCAAAACCAGCTTCTGGAGAGACTTTGGGACTACCAGCAGATTCTGTGTGGTATTTGCTTCTACCCAGAGATAGTGCAAAATGCTATCGACAAAAATCAATTGATCACAACGATCCCACCAACACTTGACAGCTGGACTAGCTAAATATAGCTCTGCGTCAGAATGTGTGTGTGACTGCTCAATCCATGATACAACTGTCTTCAGATCAGGATCCTCCAACTGACGCTCCCTTAGATCTTCCGAAGAGAATGCGTCTAACCAGTTAGACCTTCCGATAACCTGGTCTGTTTGTGGGACACCATTCAGCAGTCCATCTGGATCGTTGCTGTCTGTGTCGCTGTCTGATAGGTCATTATTACTTAGTTGAAGGGCCCTTATGGTTTGAAAAGCCAAAGGAATTACATCATCAACATCTTGATCAAATCGAGACCATTGCTGCTGAAGCTTGGTAAAATATTTGCACCCACCACATGGTAATGAACTAAGAGATTGGCCAGCTTTATAACAGTGGCAAGGTGAAGAATGACTTGGAACTCGTGATAGACCATCAGCGTTGGAGTGCTGTTTACCGGGCCTGTACTGCATCGTCATATTATATTGGGACAGTTCTTCTAGCCATCTGGCTAGTTGTCCTTCAATAGGCTTGAAACTGAGCAGCCACGTGAGACTGTGATGGTCAGTCCGCACAATAAATGACCGTCCTAGGAAGTACATACGGTACTGCCTAGTAAATGCTACCACGGACAGTAACTCTTTGCATGTAACACAATATTTACGCTGAGCCGGTGTCAACGTCCGGCTCGCAAAACCAATAAGCACCTCTTTCCCATTCTGAATTTGGGATAACTCTGCACCAATAGCCGCCTCTGAACTGAAGCATCAGTATCCAGTATGAAGGTACCATCCGGTGTCAGATAACCTAACACGGCAGGGTTGGCCATAGCACCCTGAAGTGTTTTGAAAGCTACCTGATGCTCTAGAGTCCAGTCATACTCTACTTTGGAACTGGTAAGTGCAGAGAGAGGAGCAGAAATACCAGCAAAACCCTGTATGTGCTCTCGGTGGTAATTCATGAACCCTGGGAAAGATTCCAGCTCTTTCCTGGTCTTAGGAACAGGCCAATTAGCGACGCTTTCCATATTGTTTGGCTTAACAGCGATTCCCTTATCACTCACCAACTTGCCTAAGAAACAGAGTTCTGTACGGAACAGATTACACTTCTTAGGTTTTAATTTAAGGTTGTGCAACAGGAATCGGGAAAGGACAGCTTTCAAGTTGGTCATATGACTGTCAAAGTCAGCCCCTGTCACTACCACGTCATCTAAATACGCAAGACACTCGCACCAGTTAAGACCTTGCAACACCAGCTGAACAACCCTCTGAAAGGTAGCCGGGCTGTTGCACGTACCAAATGGCATCCGGACAAATTCAAAGAGCCCATATCTTGTGATAAATGCGAGCTTGTGGCGGTCCGCTGGGTCAACCTCGACCTGCCAATACCCGGCTGCCATATCAAGTGTGCTGATGAACTTAGCACCACCAAGTGCATCCAGACATGTCTCAATGTTTGGTAGGGAGTAAAGGTCTTTGCGAGTTAGACTGTTCAGAGCTCGAAAATCGACGCAGTACCGCACGGTACTGTCTTTCTTCCGAACTAATCTCGGGGCTGACGACCACTCAGACTCAGACGGAACTATGATACCTTTCTCTAACATTTCCGCAAGGTGTTTCTCTACCTCATTCTCAAAACCAAGAGGAGTTAGTCTAAGTTTTGAACGAACAGGTTGTGCATTACCTGTGTCAACCTTATGTCTTATCCCCTTGAACAAACCCAAATCAAGATCATCTTTTGCAAATGCACCCTGGTACTCGATTAACATGGATTTAACTTGCGAAGACTGCATCTCCGATAAACCCAATGTCGACCTCTCATACAGCTCCTGTAAGAACACAGGGATGTCCACCTCAGTGGCTGTAGAAGTCTGTAAACCGTCCTGGTTTATGGGATTACCAGCAAGTTGAAATTCGGTTCTAGGGTCTAAAACCTCCTCAATTTCTGTGACAATACCAAGGTTGTGGTCTTGTTCCAGAGTAATATATTGGGCTGACAGGTTCCTTAACAAAATAGGAATCTGCAAATTTCTGGCAGTGGCCACTGTATGAGGTGTTACCAGACCCTCCAGTTTAGATGAGGGCTGGAGCACAACATCATTCTGTACCTCCTGATCCAGAACACCTGTGGTCTTCACGGCCTCAAAAGGACCAACGACCACTTTCTGCTTCAATGTTACTCGAGCTACTTGGGCTTCCTTCCCATGAGCTCTCAACATTGATGATTGAACCGGTTCTCCATTAATTGTCAGACACAGTCTAGTCAGATCAATGGTGGCCTTGTGTTTCTTCAAGAAATCCAGGCCTAATATAATCGGATCATAAATATTGGCAAGAAGTACTGGCCAGTTGAACATCATAGAGCCTAATGCAATTGTGACTGGCTCAACACTTTCCGCAGGGATAATATTGTCTCTACCTGCATCTTTCAATGTAATAGCCTCCAACTTCTTTAAAGGGTAAGGTAATTTATTTGCAAAGAAATTGCCAATTACTGTCACTTGTGCCGCAGAGTCCACCACTGCATCAACGGAAACACCATTTACTTTAATGGGAATGACTAGTGTCATAGGGTCACGATTAAACTCATACATGCGAACATCATATGATCGCACAGGCGAAGATCTCGGTGAAGCAGAAGGTGATGGCGACCGTGTACGCCTCGGCTCTGGACACTTACAGGAAAAATGCCCCTCTAAATTGCAATTAAAGCACTTGCCCGATCTGAGAGGAGGAGAAGGGGAACGCGATGGAACGACCTTCCCTCTTGGAGGAGACCGACCTCGACCAACTTGACCAGATATAATATTCAAAATCTGAGCAACATCTACCTTCATCTCCGTCATATCCTTCCTATGTCCTTCGACATCTTTCTTCAATTTATCTATCCTGCTTGGAGCCGCTATGCCTCTCAACTGCTCAGGATTATCTGCCTCCATCAAACCAGAAGCATTGTCCGGAAAACGGACATTTCGAACCTCAGGTCTTCTGGAACCCATGATCAATCTTTGATTATGGATAGCTGCATGGACCCTTTGTACAGCCTCCTCCAGGGTGCTCGGATCTTTATCCATGGCTATCAAAGCGGCTCGTTTATGCTCAACACCCCGTAGGAATGCATCAATGGCAATTGTCTCGCCCAAACTCAGAGGCATCAGGGTAACCATCTAAAGTGAGCTCCTGAATGATATCTGCAAATTCTTCTAAAGCGTTACCCTCTTGTAGAATATCCTGCATCTTTTTTCTGATGATGTGGGGCAGATCTTTCTTCCCGAATCGCAACTTTAATTTGTCACATAAACTAAAGTAATCATTCTGGACTTGCACAGAACAGATGCAGTAAAACCGTAAGGCCTTGTCCCTTAAAGCTGAGATGAGCATGTCTAATTTATATGTATCAGACCAACGGTACCTTGAAGCAGTATGCTCAAACTGTATGAAAAATGGTTTTCACTCACATTTTCCATCAAAAGTTGACATTTTAGGTGGAGGAGGACCATCAGAGTAGCTTCTACGACCGGGTGATGACATTCTAGAGTCATTGTACGAAGAACCATCCAAGAAGCTCTACGAACTGGTGATGACGTTCTAATGTAATGGTGAGAAACTGATCGCGACTGCCTCTTAGGTTCTCTAGGGGTATATACCCCCCTGGGAGCCAGTTTATCAACTAGGGTCTGATCACCCCTTTGTTGACTAGTTGAGCTAAGGAGTGCCTTGTATTTGATACCTTGAGCTAGCAGTTCCATGTTCAGTCTAGCTACTTGCTCTTCCAGGGATTCTTCCCTTGGGTGCGAGTCGAACCCACCAACAGCGCCTTCATCATTGATGTCGAATAGGACGTCCCCAGCATGGAGCAATTGTGCAAGGACTGTAGCTGTGGCAGGCAGATCAGCATCTGCCTTAATGTCGGCCAGGGACATAGAACGTCCTCTGGACTCACGAAAACTTACTATGCCAGCAGCTCGAATTTTACCAATATTATGGAGTGCACTAAGTTCCTCCACGGTTGCAGTGTTAATACACAAAGGTTTCGTCATTATGGGTCACCTGTTGATTTATACCAAGGAAGCGAAATTAATATTCGCTAAAAAAGTAATATCACCTACTGAAATAAGTCGTAAGCGTATGCTTACTGAAAAATATAACTCACTGAGTAGTGATGGTGGTGCAACTCCGGAGAACGTCTAAATGAATCTTCCGAAGACAAACGAGATTCAGTAGCATACCTGCATGCAAACCATCCTTCAGAAACTCGAAAGTATAATGATAACGGACGCATTTACGTGCACTAGATTTTTTTACGGAGTATTAACTCTACACTGCATTTGATGGTGTGTACACCAATATCTGCATTAATTTTCTCAATTCTATCATTGAGAAGAGAGAGTTGGTCATGCAGTTGCAGCTCTTGGTCTTTGAAGGAACAGGGATTCAAATGGTGAAGTTGCTCATTATACAGGACCAGAGAATACGCCGGGATATCGATAAATTTCACCGTTTGGCCGTAATGCCTTACTATGTCTATCACACGTTGATAGTGTTGGCAGATGCGGTCTACCACGAGTTCATCATCGGCCGTCCTTAAATAGACAAAACCGTCACCTCGTTTCTCGGTAAGTTCGCACGTTCCGGCCCAGATATAGAAAATGATACGGGGAAATTTCTGAATGGCGCTGGCTATTCTCGACTGCAAAATATGAACCAAGTCTTGTGTAGTACCACCGCTATTACACCAATACTCAACACACCCAGTTTGATCAGCTCTTTTCAAAATGAAACCTTTACTTGTACCCAACAAAATTGCTTTGTGGCTAAAGGATTGATCCAATGAAAACTGGGTGCGAGCCAAAAACTCCTCAGAATTAACTTGAAAAGAAGGCATAAGCTGAGTAGTGTTTTAACAGAGTAACTAAAAATGTGATTATGAGCTGTTTGAATTAATAATAACAAGAAAAAAAAGACCGAAACAAATAGTGTTCAGCGTACTTAGTAAACCTAATATTACAATTGAAACATATTTGTTGATTAGAAGGGAAATTACACTCTAATGTTAAAAAAGTTAATAATAATGATAATAATAACAACAACAGTGATTTATATCACTTCTTTACTTCAAATAATTCTGAAATAAACAACGAAATTGAACTGTAATTAAAGTATAAAGAAATATCCAAAAACCGACGGTTAAATTACAGCTCAGAATCGCGTACATATGACACTGAAGACAACAACAATAACAATCCAGAAACTATAGGGTTGTCATTCCACGGAATACTGACATAGATGATAGAAACTTAGCACGAAAATATACCTCAATTCATTACAGTTCAAATAAATTACATTGAATCTTGAATTTATGATGTATATGACGTATGTATGTAAGGTATATTAATCTATTTACCCGACATTTGCATGCTATAGTATAAATAAATAATATATATTTAACTATAACTCACCTATCATCTGTGATTGTTAAATCATACAAAAATAACTATCAAATAATCAAAATGGTGGCCAGAGTCTGTAAAATGACGTTCGGGCAGGACTAGAGTAGTCTTAATATTTCCGAGAATTCTATCTTTTTTAACAGCAAAATCGGGAGTAGAATTTAGAAATAACTAATAACAATTTTTAATTTAGGTCCCAAAGTACTCCTGACACCATTTGTAGTAACTTAGCTACTTATAAAAGGTTACTCACCCAACAGAGGTCTTGAATCGGCCCGTGGAACCAGCGGCAGATGTGCGCAGTTCGGATTCCAAGGTACGACTGCCGGGCGTCCGTAGAAACGGCGGGAATCAGCTAGCCCGGCAGCTGCGAAACACGAACTGCGGAATTGCGGGATACCGCCAGCACCACAGTATTAATATCAATTGAAGGTTGATGCAACTGAGTGACGATCGGCGGATCAGTGATTAATGGGTACAATACCTGATTTCACTTTTGGTTAATTAAGTTTTCCAAGGTGCCAAAACGGCCGGCCACATAAATAATTTTAATACAAATGTGTGGAACACTGAAGGCTTGATTCATTTGCCGACAGATCAACGGTCAATGGGTAGGCCTACGGCAGGTGATTTTTTAAGGTGCGATAACAGATAGTCACATAAAGGATTTCAATACAAATGTGTGAGCACACGTGTTAGGCAATCATGACGGAATGATTTTATTGGAGTTAATCCCTTTTAACAATTGTAATTCACACCGGTAAGTGCAATTCCAAACAATAATAGGCCCCTATTATAAAATCATATTCCTATTCGCTGACAAATACTTTATAGAATCACGCAATAGTAGATTCATTGGAACTGATGTCAAGGTGAAGATCCAAAGAAAAATATCCGAATAACATTAAATTAATTAATTAATGAAGTTAACATCCTTTCTGCGCACGTAACATTTTAATGGCCAAGCTGGCCAAAACGGTGTCGCCTTAGGGAATGCCCATTTGCAGGACAAGAAAAGACTGCTTTTGAACATTTACCACTGGAATGACTGCCTCGATAATCAAGCCATTTGTGCGCGTATGTGTGTTCGTATGTATGTATATATGTATGTGCGGCCGGGCGTGCGTGTGTAAATGGGTGCATGCGTGAGTTCATACGTACGTGTGTGCATTAGTCTTGGTGTTTGTTTGCGTACCACCCACATCCCCCACCCTGTGCCCCCGGCAGTTGACCTTCTGCAGCCGATCCCGAGGACAGCTATGGTAATTAATTATAATCAGATATAGGCTTAACGGGAACATTGAAAAATAAGCTTTATACTTTTCAATCATGATCGGGAAGTGTTCAACCATATAATTTTCAGGGGTGGGGGGGGGTGCGGTGGGGTGAGGATAAAATGAACACGGGTCTATGATTGTGATGATTGTTTTGTCGTGGCTGTGTGTGTGGGTGACGTTTATAAATATTTACATATACTACACAAAAATGCATGACGTCACCAGTTTGTGTGTACCTATTAACGAATCTGTAGTTCTAAGTAAGTTTTCATATGTCGTTATAGGGACGTTATGGGTTCGTTATGGGTGATTCGTTGGACCGGACATGGTCAATCGAAATAAAAATCATAATAGATTTCAACTGAATACTAAGCTAATCTAACGAGAACAATTTTCAAATGTATTGTTATATTGGAGCACCTTGTGTGATGAAGCTGCATAGCTATCATACGTTGGTTCTGCGATTCAGGTTTATAAGATTTTGGTCAATGTCTTCCAGGTAATGGCTAGTGACCTTGCATGATATAAATTAAACTACTTATATTGTACTATCATTACAGAGATAGATGGGTACTTTAAAATCATAATAAATATCTTTAACAGTGTGATCTGTTACGTGAGTTCATGACCATTAATGTCAATCACAGATCGCTATCCTCTGCAGTATGCAATTCAAATAAAGCATCTTGTATATATGTTGGTGACCAATTGTAAACACATAAAATTGTTTGCCACATTATCCATGACGGGATTCAAACCCACGACCTCTGGATTAGAAGTCCAGCGTGCTATCCTCTGCGCTACAGGGACAAAAATTACATATATTAGACATGGGCAATCGAAATAAAAATCATATTAGATTTCAACTGAATACTAAGCTAATCTAACGAGAACAATTTTCAAATGTATTGTTATATTGGAGCACCTTGTGTGATGAAGCTGCATAGCTATCATACGTTGGTTCTGCGATTCAGGTTATTTAAGATTTTGGTCAATGTCTTCAAGGTAACGGATAGTGAGCTTGCATGATATAAATTTATCTCTAACAGTGTGATCTGTTACATGAGTTCATGACCATTAAGGTCAATCACAGATCGCAATCCTCTGCAGCATTCAATTCAAATAACGCATCTTGTATATATTCTGGCCAATTGCAAACACAAAAGTATTTACCACATTATCCCTGGTGGGATTCGAACACCCGACCTCTGGATTAGAAGTCCAGCGCTATCCTCTGCACTACAGGGACAAAAAATACATATATTAGACATGGTCAATCGAAATAAAAATCATAATAGATTTCAACTGAATACTAAGCTAATCTAACGAGAACAATTTTCAAATGTATTGTTATAATGGAGCACCTTGTGTGATGAAGCTGCATAGCTATCATACGTGGGTTCTGTCATTCAGGTTTATAAGATTTTGGTCAATGTCTTCAAGGTAACGGCTAGTGAGCTTGCAGATATAAATTTATCTCTAACAGTGTGATCTGTTACATGAGTTCATGACCATTAAGGTCAATAACAGATCACTATCCTCTGCAGCATGCAATTCAAATAAAGCATCTTGTATATATTCTGGTGACCAATTGCAAACACATAAAATTGTTTACCACATTTGCGGAACATGTCCTATGAAAATCGTCTTCGGAATCTCAACTTACCAACCTTAATGTATAGAAGAATACGAGGAGATCTCATAAATGTTTTTAAGTATCTTAATAATATCTACTCAGTAAATCCCAGTAAACTATTCACATTAAATCAAGATGACAGAACACGTGGCCACAAATTCAAACCTAGAAAAACTAGAGCGAATACTAACAATGGACTGAATTTTTTCCCCAACAGAATCATAGACTGGTGGAATGCATTACCGGAAACAGTCGTTGACGCACCTACCATAAACACATTCAAAGCTAGACTAGACAAAATCTATGTAACGCACCCAGTGTACTACAACTATAGAGCATTAGATAAGCCAAATCACCCGAAAATCACCATATATTAATAATTAATAATTATAGTTTACACCAGCTGATAATGGACCGTAAAAGTCCTGGTAAGCTGTATACTTGTTATGTTATGTTATGTTATGTTATCCATGGCTGGATTTAAACCCGCGACCTCTTGATTAGAAGTCCAGGGCACTATCCTCTGCGCTACACAGGGACAAAAAATACATATATTAGACATGGGTAATTGAAATAAAAATCATAATAGATTTCAACTGAATACTAAGCTAATTTAACGAGAACAATTTTTAAATGTATTGTTATATTGGAGCACCTTGTGTGATGAAGCTGCATAGCTATCATACGTTGGTTCTGCGATTCAGGTTTATAAGATTTTGGTCAATGTCTTGCAGGTAATGGCTAGTGAGCTTGCATGATATAAATTAAACTACTTATATTGTAATATCATTACAGAGATAGATGGGTACTTTAAAATCATAACGAATATCTTTAACAGTGTGATCTGTTACGTGGGTTCATGACCAGTAAGGTCAATCACAGATCGCTATCCTCTGCAGCATGCAATTCAAATAAAGCGTCTTGTATATATTCTGGTGACCAATTGCAAACACAAAAGTGTTTACCACATTATCCCTGGTGGGATTCGAACACCCGACCTCTGGATTAGAAGTCCAGCGCTATCCTCTGCACTACAGGGACAAAAAATTACATATATTAGACATGGTCAATCGAAATAAAAATCATAATAGATTTCAACTGAATACTAAGCTAATCTAACGAGAACAATTTTCAAATGTATTGTTATATTGGAGCACCTTGTGTGATGAAGCTGCATAGCTATCATACGTGGGTTCTGTCATTCAGGTTTATAAGATTTTGGTCAATGTCTTCAAGGTAACGGCTAGTGAGCTTGCAGATATAAATTTATCTCTAACAGTGTGATCTGTTACATGAGTTCATGACCATTAAGGTCAATAACAGATCACTATCCTCTGCAGCATGCAATTCAAATAAAGCATCTTGTATATATTCTGGTGACCAATTGCAAACACATAAAATTGTTTACCACATTTGCGGAACATGTCCTATGAAAATCGTCTTCGGAATCTCAACTTACCAACCTTAATGTATAGAAGAATACGAGGAGATCTCATAAATGTTTTTAAGTATCTTAATAATATCTACTCAGTAAATTCCAGTAAACTATTCACATTAAATCAAGATGACAGAACACGTGGCCACAAATTCAAACCTAGAAAAACTAGAGCGAATACTAACAATGGACTGAATTTTTCCCCCAACAGAATCATAGACTGGTGGAATGCATTACCGGAAACAGTCGTTGACGCACCTACCATAAACACATTCAAAGCTAGACTAGACAAAATCTATGTAACGCACCCAGTGTACTACAACTATAGAGCATTAGATAAGCCAAATCACCCGAAAATCACCATATATTAATAATTAATAATTATAGTTTACACCAGCTGATAATGGACCGTAAAAGTCCTGGTAAGCTGTATACTTGTTATGTTATGTTATGTTATGTTATCCATGGCTGGATTTAAACCCGCGACCTCTTGATTAGAAGTCCAGGGCACTATCCTCTGCGCTACACAGGGACAAAAAATACATATATTAGACATGGGTAATTGAAATAAAAATCATAATAGATTTCAACTGAATACTAAGCTAATTTAACGAGAACAATTTTTAAATGTATTGTTATATTGGAGCACCTTGTGTGATGAAGCTGCATAGCTATCATACGTTGGTTCTGCGATTCAGGTTTATAAGATTTTGGTCAATGTCTTGCAGGTAATGGCTAGTGAGCTTGCATGATATAAATTAAACTACTTATATTGTAATATCATTACAGAGATAGATGGGTACTTTAAAATCATAACGAATATCTTTAACAGTGTGATCTGTTACGTGGGTTCATGACCAGTAAGGTCAATCACAGATCGCTATCCTCTGCAGCATGCAATTCAAATAAAGCGTCTTGTATATATTCTGGTGACCAATTGCAAACACAAAAGTGTTTACCACATTATCCCTGGTGGGATTCGAACGCGCGACCTCTGGATTAGAAGTCCAGCATCCTATCCTCTGCGATACAGGGACAAAAAATTACATATATTAGACATGGTCAATCGAAATAAAAATCATAATAGATTTCAACTGAATACTAAGCTAATCTAACGAGAACAATTTTCAAATGTATTGTTATATTGGAGCACCTTGTGTGATGAAGCTGCATAGCTATCATAGGTTGGTTCTGCGATTCAGGTTTATAAGATTTTGGTCAATGTCTTGCAGGTAATGGCTAGTGAGCTTGCATGATATAAATTAAACTACTTATATTGTAATATCATTACAGAGATAGATGGGTACTTTAAAATCATAATAAATATCTCTAACGGTGTGATCTGTTACGTGAGTTCATGACCATTAAGGTAAATCACAGATCACTATCCTCTGCAGCATGCAATTCAAATAAAGCATCTTGTATATATTTTGATGACCAATTGCAAACACATAAAATTGTTTACCACGTTATCCCTGGTGGGATTCGAACACATGATCTCTGGATTAGAAGTCAAGTGCGCTATCCTCTGCGCTACAGGGACAAAAATGACATATATTAGACATGGTCAATCGAAATAAAAATCATAATAGATTTCAACTGAATACTAAGCTAATCTAACGAGAACAATTTTCAAATGTATTGTTATATTGGAGCACCTTGTGTGATGAAGCTGCATAGCTATCATACGTGGGTTCTGTCATTCAGGTTTATAAGATTTTGGTCAATGTCTTCAAGGTAACGGCTAGTGAGCTTGCAGATATAAATTTATCTCTAACAGTGTGATCTGTTACATGAGTTCATGACCATTAAGGTCAATAACAGATCACTATCCTCTGCAGCATGCAATTCAAATAAAGCATCTTGTATATATTCTGGTGACCAATTGCAAACACATAAAATTGTTTACCACATTTGCGGAACATGTCCTATGAAAATCGTCTTCGGAATCTCAACTTACCAACCTTAATGTATAGAAGAATACGAGGAGATCTCATAAATGTTTTTAAGTATCTTAATAATATCTACTCAGTAAATTCCAGTAAACTATTCACATTAAATCAAGATGACAGAACACGTGGCCACAAATTCAAACCTAGAAAAACTAGAGCGAATACTAACAATGGACTGAATTTTTCCCCCAACAGAATCATAGACTGGTGGAATGCATTACCGGAAACAGTCGTTGACGCACCTACCATAAACACATTCAAAGCTAGACTAGACAAAATCTATGTAACGCACCCAGTGTACTACAACTATAGAGCATTAGATAAGCCAAATCACCCGAAAATCACCATATATTAATAATTAATAATTATAGTTTACACCAGCTGATAATGGACCGTAAAAGTCCTGGTAAGCTGTATACTTGTTATGTTATGTTATGTTATGTTATCCATGGCTGGATTTAAACCCGCGACCTCTTGATTAGAAGTCCAGGGCACTATCCTCTGCGCTACACAGGGACAAAAAATACATATATTAGACATGGGTAATTGAAATAAAAATCATAATAGATTTCAACTGAATACTAAGCTAATTTAACGAGAACAATTTTTAAATGTATTGTTATATTGGAGCACCTTGTGTGATGAAGCTGCATAGCTATCATACGTTGGTTCTGCGATTCAGGTTTATAAGATTTTGGTCAATGTCTTGCAGGTAATGGCTAGTGAGCTTGCATGATATAAATTAAACTACTTATATTGTAATATCATTACAGAGATAGATGGGTACTTTAAAATCATAATAAATATCTTTAACAGTGTGATCTGTTACGTGAGTTCATGACCAGTAAGGTCAATCACAGATCGCTATCCTCTGCAGCATGCAATTCAAATAAAGCGTCTTGTATATATTCTGGTGACCAATTGCAAACACAAAAGTGTTTACCACATTATCCCTGGTGGGATTCGAACGCGCGACCTCTGGATTAGAAGTCCAGCATCTTATCCTCTGCAATACAGGGACAAAAAATTACATATATTAGACATGGTCAATCGAAATAAAAATCATAATAGATTTCAACTGAATACTAAGCTAATCTAACGAGAACAATTTTCAAATGTATTGTTATATTGGAGCACCTTGTGTGATGAAGCTGCATAGCTATCATACGTGGGTTCTGCGATTCAGGTTTATAAGATTTTGGTCAATGTCTTCAAGGTAACGGATAGTGAGCTTGCATGATATAAATTTATCTCTAACAGTGTGATCTTTTACATGAGTTCACGACCATTAAGGTCAATCACAGATCGCAATCCTCTGCAGCATTCAATTTAAATAAAGCATCTTGTATATATTCTGGTGACCAATTGCAAACACATAAAATTATTTAGCACATTATCCCTGGCGGGATTCAAACCCGCAACCTCTGGATTAGAAGTCAAGCGCTATCCTCTGCGCTACAGGGACAAAAAATACATATATTAGAGTTAGACACGGGTAATCGAAATAAAAATCATAATATATTTCAACTGAATACTAAGCTAATCTAACGAGAACAATTTTCAAATGTATTGTTATATTGGAGCACCTTGTGTGATGAAGCTGCATAGCTATCATAGGTTGGTTCTGTGATTCAGGTTTATAAGATTTTGGTCAATGTCTTGCAGGTAATGGCTAGTGAGCTTGTATGATATAAATTAAACTACTTATATTGTAATATCATTACAGAGATAGATGGGTACTTTAAAATCATAATAAATATCTCTAACGATGTGATCTGTTATGTGAGTTCATGACCATTACGGTCAATCACAGATCGCTATCCTCTGCAGCATGCAATTCAAATAAAGCATCTTGTATATATTCTGGTGACCAATTGCAAACACAAAAGTGTTTACCACATTATCCCTGGCGGGATTCGAACCAGCGACCTCTGGATTAGAAGTCCAGTGTGCTATCCTCTGCGATACAGGGACAAAAAATACATATATTAGACATGGTCAATCGAAATAAAAATCATAATAGATTTCAACTGAATACTAAGCTAATCTAATGAGAACAATTTTCAAATGTATTGTTATATTGGAGCACCTTGTGTGATGAAGCTGCATAGCTATCATACAGTGGTATCGAAACTCGTCATCGAGTATGTCAACATATTGTAGTAACTTAGCTACGTATAAAAGGTTACTCACCCAACAGAGGTCTCGAATCGGCCCGTGGAACCAGCGGCAGATGTGCGCAGTTCAAGTACCACGGTACGACTGCCGGGCATCCGTAGAAATGGCGGGAATCAGCTAGCCCGGCAGCCGCGAAACACGAACTGCGGAATTGCGGGATACCGCCAGCACCACACTCTCCCCCGTTTATAAAAACATGGTTATTTAATTAAAAATCTTATCTAAAAATCTACTCTTTTAAAAATTTGCACAGCTGAAGTGACTTCTTTCTAATCAATGCACACATGTGAAATTTAGAGCACTGGCAAAGCAAAATATGAATTATATAGGTATTAGAGAATACTATTATCTTATATTTACCACTGGAAGGACTGGTTCTCTAACCAAGCCAGTCATTCCAGTGTTGAAGGTAAAACTTCACCCTATAGAAAGCAATACAAGAAGTGTAACCCATTTCAAGGAGTACATTCTTTAGGATGTCTGACATATTCAGTTTAATATTTTGAAAATAACCCGACTGGAAGCTGTTGCTGCCTCCATGTATGCAACCAATGGCATCTAGTTAAGTTATTTTCAACGTATTTAACCGAATAATTCTTACATTGTAAGCAGAATTTGTAGTATCCCATCTGTATAGTTCAAAGGGTGTCTACAAAACCTTCAATAAAATCATCAAAAGACTTGTGAATGGATGACCACTGGCGGAGTTAACCCTATCAACAATACTCTTTCCACTGGTTAATTACATATAATAGGCATACTAAGTTAGTATTAATAATTTAACTGCAACTTGGTGATGCATTAAACAGCTCAATTTCTAACTAATTTTCAAAATATTGCATTACTCTTATCAGACATGTCAAGAGTACTTTCCTGAACTTTCGAGTTAAAATGGTTAGGCTAATCTACTGGTCTCAATAAAAATCACACAGGCATTGACGCTCAACTGCTAAAGGTAGAATCAGACTTTACCAATTAAAAAAAGTAGGTGTCGATCCATATAGAAGGAAGGAGCTGTTAATAATAAAACAGATGGATAGATCAACAGCTGCCAGACGAGGGCCATCGTTACAGATTCTAAAATAGCATAGCATCCTAACTAAAATTAAGGACAGTGGTTTTCCAATCCAGCAGAAAACTGACAGAATTGACGGACTTGCCGAATTGATAAAGAAGTAATAAAAATAATCTCACATGAATTTAGTTGAAGTGTTATCTGAAATTAACTTATGTGAGATTCGAGGAAAACCTATGAAGATTGCAAATTTTTTAATTTAGTGAATATTTTAACCGTAACATTTATGATATACCTCTTATATAATTGAAACGGATCTGAATCCACAAATTTAGGAAATCCGGAAAACCACTATCCCTATCACAATAAAGATATCTGAATGAAGCTAAACGGAACGGATAATACAGCAGAAGAAAGAAACATATGAATTTGCGCTATGACTAACGCACCAATTACTTCGCGCATTATGAAATGGTAAGCACAAGAAATGCATCTGTACGATTTATGCAGTCTTTGCTAAATGCATATTATAAATATGCTGTCATATGCAAGACTTCTGCATTATAGGGTAATGCACATTAAAAATATGCCTGAGTTATGCATTATAGAGTAATAATGCATCATTGCATCATTTTAACATGTAATTGCTACACGTTTAATAAATGAAATACCTAGGTATATAAAATATCTGAACTGACCTATGTAGAATTAATATACCTGGGCTATCCTATAAAATATCTGTGCTGACCTAATAAAACTACATATAATATATTTGAGCTACCCTATAAAATATCTGAGCTGACAAATGTAGAACTGGCATTAAATAGCTAACCTATACAGGATTTCACTATACATAAATGAGTTTGCATCATAACATATGATGCATATACTTATAAAAGCGTGTACATGGATTTAATCCATATACACATAAACAGAGAGCATTATTATGACCACACGTCATGACGGACAATAAATACAGTTAACAATACAATGCGTATAATTAATGTGTAACAATTTACACATCATTTGACAACGCATATTTGTAATGTGTGATTAAGAAATGCGTAAATATAACCACGCATTACTACACGCAATTATTCACGCGTCATTTGAAAAACGCGTAATTATAATAACGCGTTCTGTGAGTCATTCAGCGATGGACCCCTGTTGGTTTTTGGTATCTCAAGGCATATTATTGCTGGAAAAAGCCACTATGTGCTTATGTGTCCAACTAATTTAGTTTCCCAAAAACTTACAAAGAATAGAACATCACGATTTTGCTGTTGCTGAAACCAAAGCTAAGATGGAAAACGGAACATAGGCCCATGATTGTAAATGTTTTCCGGACAAGTTGAATGTCTTCAGTGTCATGCAGAATGTTAAAATTTGAAGTCATAATTTCATATCATCTGGATTACAGTAATTCTTTTAATGTTGAATTACTGTTAGCATTGTACAACATCACATTACTATTGCAGTACTGTACTATGACCGAAAAGCTAACTGCAGTCCGCAACAATACCATGACCAAATGAATCCGTAAAAAGACGAAACCAGAGGAACGTTTATTCAGGTGGACAAGTAGGGTCCATGAAGACTTACATAGTCTAATTCACGAATTCTTAAAGATCATTCTAATACATTTCATAATCTAAGAACCTGTTAGGAAGACGGCACTGCCTTCCTGTTCGACTCTGAATGGTGTGAGTTTGGAGTTGGTCATCTCTAGGAGATGTGTGATGTATTTCCCCTCGGACCTGACACCTCATGTGCCTAGGGGAAAAAGTGTGATGCGGTTCCCCTCGGACCTGACACCTCATGCGCATAGGGGAAGTGTTATGCGTTTCTCCTCGGACCTGACACCTCATGCGCCTACGAGAGTGATGCTGTGTTTGTGGGACTGGTAAAACAGAGTCGATATCCAGGTCATCTGTCCAAACAGCATCTAGATCATTATGCAGAATTGATGAGAATCGATCAATACCATATGGAATGGTTTCATCCGAATCCTCTTAAAAAATGGAAGCACGGTTATCATCAGATAACCTAAGGCCATTATCGGGGGATAATAAGTCATCATCATCGCCATGATCTTCAGAGCTTATAGCATGTCTCATTCGCAATATCCAGAGAGGCAAATCACGATCTCTGCACAGCTTTAATCTATCATGGTGAACAACTAGTTCCCGGCGTTTGTTTTTGATACCAAACAGTGCTTCTGACAACTTTTTATAAATAATAAATGGACCAGTCCAAGGAGGTTGTGGTTTACTGGACTGGTCTATTTTAGTTGCAGAATTAGCAAGATAAACTACATCACCAATATGACAGGTATGCTCATGCAAACGTAGATCATACTTTTTTTTCTGGCGCTTCTGAGCCATTTTAAGGTTATCCCGTGCTATCTCATGAGTTTCATGCAACGTTTGCTGTAACTGTTGGACGAAGTCACTGGCATCTGAAGGGGCATTCTCTGTAGTCGCAGACACAGGTCATTTGCACATTATGTCAATAGGCTGTAGTACTTCTCGACCAAGCATCATCATGTTGGGAGTATACCCCGTCTGTCGGCTTACAGTAGATCGTATAGCTCCAGCGATGAAAGGAATACACATGTCCCAATCTTTCTGTCTGTCATGCTCTTGCAGGTAACACCGTATACACTGCAAGACAGTACGGTTTAAATGTTCAATCTGTCCATTCGAACATGGTCTATAAGCTGTGGTGCATGTTTTTGAAATCTCCAGTAGATGGCACAGTTCCTTAAATAGATTGCTCTCAAAGTTACGACCCTGGTCGGTGTGTAAGAAATATGAACAGTCAAATGTGGTGACAAAACGCTCCACATACGTTTTGGCTACCAGTTCTGCCCCTTGTTCAGGGGGCGCATAGCACTCAACCCATTTAGTGAACTGATCTATGATCATCAACACATATCTATTCCCAAAATGTCCATATGTACCCGTTCCAAGGGAAAACCAGCATGGAACTCGCCCAGAGCAGCTCTAGGTCGGATGGAAGCTTTTTTGCTACAGCTACAAATCCGACAGGATTTCACATACGCCACCACATCACGAGAGTATCCGGGCCAGATATACTTAGCCTTCGCTCTCTCTAATGTCTTCTGCTCACCTATGTGACTGGCAAGCTTGGAATCCTGACAATTTTCCAAAACCAGCTTCTGGAGAGACTTTGGGACTACCAGCAGATTCTGTGTGGTATTTGCTTCTACCCAGAGATAGTGCAAAATGCTATCGACAAAAATCAATTGATCACAACGAGCCCACCAAAACTTGACAGCTGGACTAGCTAAATATAGCTCCACGTCAGAAGGTGTGTGTGACTGCTCAATCCATGATACAACTGTCTTCAGATCAGGATCCTCCAACTGACGCTCCCTTAGATCTTCCGAAGAGAATGCGTCTAACCAGTTTGACCTTCCGATAACCTGGTCTGTGTGGGAGACACCATTCAGCAGTCCATCTGGATCGTCGCTGTCTGTGTCGCTGTCTGATAGGTCATTATTACTCAGTTGAAGGGCCATTATGGTTTGAAAAGCCAAAGGAATTACAGCATCACCATCTTCTTCAAATTGAGACCATTGCTACTGAAGCTTGGTACAATATTTGCACCCACCACATGGTAATGAACTAAGAGATTGGCCAGCTTTATAACAGTGGCAAGGTGAAGAATCACTTGGAACTCGTGATAGACCATCAGCATTAGAGTGCTGTTTACCGGGCCTGTACTGCATCGTCATATTATATTGGGACAGTTCTTCTAGCCATCTAGCTAGTTGTCCTTCGATGTGGTTGAAACTGAGCAGCCACGTGAGACTGTGATGGTCAGTCCGCACAATAAATGACCGTCCTAGCAAGTACATACGGTACTGCCTAGTAAATGCTACCATGGCCAGCAACTCTTTGCGTGTAACACAATATTTATACCGAGCCGGTATCAACATTTGGCTCACAAAACTAATAAGCACCTCTTTCCCATTCAGAATTTGGGATAACTCTGCACCAATAGCCGCCTCTGAAGCATCAGTATCCAGTATGAAGGTACCATCCGGTGTCGGATAACCTAACACTGCAGGGTTGGACATGGCACCCTGAAGTGTTTCGAAAGCTACCTGATGCTCTACAGTCCAGTCATACTCTACTTTGGAACTGGTAAGTGCAGAGAGAGGAACAGAAATACCAGCAAAACCCTGTAGGTGCTCTCGGTGGTAATTCATGAACCATAGGAAAGATTCCAGCTCTTTCCTGGTCTTAGGAACAGGCCAATTAGCGACGCTTTCAATGTTGTTTGGCTTAGCAGCGATTCCCTTATCACTCACCAACTTACCTAAGAAACAGAGTTCTGTACGGACCAAATTACACTTCTTAGGTTTTAATTTAAGGTGGTGCAACAGGAATCGGGAAAGGACAGCTTTCAAGTTGGTCATATGACTGTCAAAGTCAGTCCCTGTCACTACCACGTCATCTAAATACGCCAGACACTCGCACCAGTTAAGACCTTGCAACACCAGCTGAACAACCCTCTGAAAGGTAGCCGGGCTGTTGCACGTACCAAATGGCATCCGGACAAATTCAGAGCCCATATCTTGTGATAAATGTGAGCTTGTGGCGGTCCGCTGGGTCAACCTCGACCTGCCAATACCCAGCTGCCATATCAAGTGTGCTGATGAACTTAGCACCACCAAGTGCATCCAGACATGTCTCAATGTTTGGTAGGGGGTAAAGGTCTTTGTGAGTTATACTGTTCAGAGTTCGAAAATCGACGCAGTACCTCACGGCACCGTCTTTCTTCTGAACTAATACCGGGGCTGACGACCACTCAGATTTTCACGGAACTATCATACCTTTCTCTAACATTTCCGCAAGGTGTTTCTCTTCCTCATTCTCAAAACCAAGAGGAGTTCATCTAAGTTTAGAACGAACAGGTTGTGCATTACCTGTGTCAACCTTATGTCTTATCCCCTTGAACAAACCCAAATCAAGATCATCCTTTGCAAATGCATCCTGATACTCGATTAACATGGATTTAACTTGCAAAGACTGCGTGTCCGATACACCCGATGTCGACCTCTCATACAGCTCCTGTAAGAACACAGGGATGTCCACCTCAGTGGCTGTAGAAGTCTGTATACCATCCTGGTTTATGGGATTACCAGCAAGTTGAAACTCTGTTCTAGGGTCTAAAACCTCAATTTCTGTGACGATACCAAGGTTGTGGTCTTGTTCCAGAGTAATATATTGGGCCGACAGGTTCCTTAACAAAATAGGAATCTGCGAATCTTTGGCAGTGGCCACTGTATGAGGTGTTACCAGACCCTCCAGTTTAGATGAGGGCTGGAGCACAACATCATTCTGTACCTCCAGATCCGGAACACCTGTGGTCTTCACAGCCTCAAAAGGACCAACGACCACCTTCTGCTTCAATGTTACCCAAGCTACTTGGGCTTCCTTCCCATGAGCTCTCAACATTGATGCTTGAACCGGTTCTCCATTAATTGTCAGACACATTCTAGTCAGATCAATGGTGGCCTTGTGTGCCTTCAAGAAATCCAGGCCTAATATAATCGGATCATTAGTATTGGCAAGAAGTACTGGCCAGTTGAACATCATAGAGCCTAATACAATTGTGACTGGCTCAACACTTTCCACAGGGATAACATTGTCTCTACCTGCACCTTTCAATGTAATAGACTCCAACCTCTTTAAAGGGTAAGGGAGTTTATTTGCAAAGAAATTGCCCATTACTGTCACTTGTGCCGCAGTGTCCACCACTGCATCAACGGAAACACCATTTATTTTAATCGGAATGACTAGTGTCATAGGGTCACGATTAAACTCATACATGCGAACATCATATGATCGCACAGGCGAAGATCTCGGTGAAGCAGAAGGTGATGGCGACCGTGTACGTCTCGGCTCTGGACACTCACTGAAAAAATGCCCCTCTAAATTGCAATTAAAGCACTTTTCAGATCTGAGAGGAGGAGAAGGGAATGCGATGGAACGACCTTCCCTCTTGGAGGAGACCGACCTCGACCGAATTGACCAGATATAAGATTCAAAATCTTAGCAACATCTACCTTCATCTCCGCCATATCCTTCCTAAGTCCTTTGACATCTTTCTCCAATTTATCTATCCTGCTTGGAGCCGTTATGCCTCTCAACTGCTCAGGATTATCTGCCTCCATCAAACCAGAAGCATCGTCCGGAAAACAGACCTTTCGAACCTCAGGTCTTCTGGAACCCATGATCAATCTTTGACTATGGATAGCTGCATTGACCATTTGTACAGCCTCCTCCAGGGTGCTCGGATCTTTATCCATAGCTATCAGAGCGGCTCGTTTATGCTCAACACCCCGTAGGAATGCATCAATGGCAATTGTCTCGCCCAAACTCTCTGAGGCATCTGGGTAACCATCTAAAGTGAGCTCCTGAATGATATCTGCAAATTCTTCTAAAGAGTTACCCTCTTGTCGAATATCTTGCATCTTTTTCTGATGATGTGGGGCAGATATTTCTTCCCGAATCTCAACTTTAATTTGTCACATAAACTAAAGTAATCATTCTGGACTTGCACAGAACAGATGCAGTAAAACTTTAAGGCCTTGTCCCTTAAAGCTGAGATGAGCATGTCTAATTTATATGTATCAGACCAACGGTACCTTGAAGCAGTATGCTCAAACTGTATGAAAAATGGTTTCCACTCACATTTTCCATCAAAAGTTGACATTTTAGGTGGAGGAGGACCATCAGAGTAGCTTCTACGACCATGGGATGACATTCTAGAGTCATTGTACGAAGAGCCATCCCAGTAAGCTCAATGAACTGGTGATGACTTCCTAGTGTCCTGGTGAGAAACTGATCATGACTCCCTCTTAGGTTCTCTAGGGGTATATACCCCCCTAGGAGCCAGGTTATCAACTAGGGTCTGATCACCCCTTTGTTGACTAGTTGAGTTAAGGAGTGCCTTGTATTTGATACCTTGTGCTAGCAGTTCCAGGTTCAGGCTTGCTACTTGCTCTTCCAGGGATTCTTCCCTTGGGTGCGAGTCAACCCCACCAACAGCGCCTTCATTATTGATGTCGAATACGACGTCCCCAGTATGGAGCAATCGTTCAAGGACTGTAGCTGTGGCAGGCAGATCAGCATCTGCCTTAATGTCGTCCAGGGATATGGAACCACCTCTGGACTCACGAAAACTTACTAGGCCAGCAGCTCGAATTTTACCAATATTATGGAGTGCACTAAGTTCCTCCATGGTTGCAGTGTTAATACACAAAGGTTTCGTCATTATGGGTCACCTGTTGATTTATACCAAGGAAGCGAAATTAATATTCGCTAAAAAAGTAATATCACTTACTGAAATAAGTCGTAAGCGTATGCTTACTGAAAAATATAACTCACTGAGTAGTGATGGTGGTGCAACTCCGGAGAATGTCTAAATGAATCTTCCGAAGCCAAACCAGATTCAGTAGCGTACCTGCATGCAAACCATCCTTCAGAAACTCGAAACTATAATGATAACGGACGCGTTTACGTGCACTAGATTTTTTATGGAGTATTAACTCTACACTGCATTTGATGGTGTGTACACCAATATCTGCATTAATTTTCTCAATTCTATCATTGAGAAGAGAGAGTTGGTCATGCAGTTGCAGCTCTTGGTCTTTGAAGGAACAGGGATTCAAATGGAGAAGTTGCTCATTATACAGGACCAGAGAATACGCCGGGATATCGATAAATTTCACCGTTTGGCCGTAATGCCTTACTATGTCTATCGCACGTTGATAGTGTTGGCAAATGCGGTCTACCGCGAGTTCATCATCGGCCGTTCTTAAATAGACAAAACCGTCGCCTCGTTTCTCGGTAAAGTCGCACGTTCCGGCCCAGATATAGAAAACGATACAGTGAAATTTCTGAACGGCGCTGGCTATTCTCGACTGCAAAATATTAATCAAGTCTTGTGTGGTACCACCGCCTTTACACCAATACTCAACAAACCCAGTTTGATCAGCTCTTTTCAAAATGAAACCTTTACTTGTACCCAACAAAATTGCTTTGTGGGTAAAGGATTGATCCAACGAAAACTGGGTGCGAGCCAAAAACTCCTCAGATTTAACTTGAAAAGAAGGCACAAGCTGAATAGTGTTTTAATGGAGTGACTAGCAATGTGATTATGAACTTTTTGAATTAATAATAACAAGAAAAAAGACCAAAACAAATAGTGTTCAGCATAATTAGTAAACCTAATATTACAATTGAAACATATTTGTTGATTAGAAGGGAGATTACCCTCTAATGTTCAAAAAGTTAATAATAATGATAATAATAACAACAACAGTGATTTATATCACTTCTTTATTTCAAATAATTCTGAAATAAACAACGAAATGGAACTGTAATTAAAATATAAAGAAATATCCAAAAACCGACGGTTAAATTACAGCTCAGAATCGCGTACATATGCCACTGAAGACAACTAACAATAAAAATCCAGAAACTATAGGGTTGTCATTCCACGGAATACTGACATAGATTATAGAAACTAAGCACGAAAATGTACCTCAATTCAATCATTACAGTTCAAATAAATAACATTGAATCTTGAATTTATGATGTATATGACGTATGTATGTAAGGTATATTAATCTATATACCCGACATTTGTATGCTATAGTATAAATAAATAATATATATTTAACTATAACTCACCTATCATCTGTGATTGTTAAATCATACAAAAATAACTATCAAATAATCAAAATGGCGGCCAGAGTCTGTAAAATTGACATTCGGCAGGAGTAGAGTAGTCTTTATATTTCCGAGAATTCTATCATTTTCAACAGCAAAATCGTGAGTAGAATTTAGAAATAACTAATAACAATTTTTAATTTAGGGCCCAAAGTACTCCTGACACCATTTGTAGTAACTTAGCTCGTATAAAAGGTTACTCACCCAACAGAGGTCTCGAATCTGCTCATGGAACCAGCGGCAGATGTGCCCAGATCAAGTTCCAAGGTATGACTGCCAGGCATCCGTAGAAACGGCGGGAATCAGCTAGCCCGGCAGCCGCGAAACACGAACTGCGGAATTGCGGGATACTGCCAGCACCACACTGGTAACGGATAGTGAGCTTGCATGATATAAATTTATCTCTAACAGTGTGATCTGTTACATGAGTTCATGACCATTAAGGTCAATCAGAGATTGCAATCCTCTGCAGCATTCAATTCAAATAAAGCATCTTGTAAATATTCTGGTGACCAATTGCAAACACAAAAGTGTTTACCACATTATCCCTGGCGGGATTCGAACCCGCGACCTCCGGAGTAGAAGTCCCGCACGCTATCCTCTGCGCTACACGGACAAAAAATACATAAATTAGACATGGGCAATCGAAATAAAAATCATTTTATATTTCAACTGAATACTAAGCTAATCTACCGAGAACAACTTTCAAATGTATTGTTATATTGGAGCACCTTGTGTGATGAAGCTGCATAGCTATCATACATTGGTCTGCGATTCAGGTTTATAAGATTTTGGTCAATGTCTTCCAGGTAATGGCTAGTGAGCTTGCATGATATAAATTAAACTACTTATATTGTACTATCATTACAGAGATAGATGGGTACTTTAAAATCATAATAAATATCTTTAACAGTGTGATCTGTTACGTGAGTTCATGACCATTACGGTCAATCACAGAACGCTATCCTCTGCAGCATTCGATTATTCAAATAAAGCATCTTGTATATATTCTGGTGACCAATTGCAAACACATTGTTTACCACGTTATCCCTGGCGGGATTTGAACACGCAACGTCTGGATTAGAAGTCAAGCGCGCTATGCTCTGAGCTACAGGGACAAAAAATACATATATTAGACATGGGCAATCGAAAAAAACCCCATATTAGATTTCAACCGTATACTAAGCTAATCTAACGAGAACAATTTTCAAATGTATTGTTATATTGGAGCACCTTGTGTGATGAAGCTACATAGCTATCATACGTTGGTTCTGCGATTCAGGTTTATAGGATTTTGGTCAATATCTTCCAGGTAATAACTAGTGAGCTTGCATGACATAAATAAAACTACTTATATTGTAATATCATTACAGAGATAGATGGGTACTTTAAAATCATAATAAATATCTCTTACAGTGTGATCTGTTACGTGAGTTCATGACCATTAAGGTCAATCACAGATCGCTATCCTCTGCAGCATGCAATTCAAATAAAGCATCTTGTATATATTCTGGTGACCAATTGCAAACACAAAAGTGTTTACCACATTTTCCCTGGCGGGATTCGAACCCGCGAGCTCTGGATTAGAAGTCCCGTGCGCTATCCTCTGCGCTACACGGACAAAAAAACACATAAATTAGACATGGGCAATCGAAATAAAAATCATATTAGATTTCAACTGAGTACTAGGCTAATCTAATGAGAACAATTTTCAAATGTATTGTTATATTGGAGCACCTTGTGGGATGAAGTTGCATGCATAGCTATCATACGTTGGTTCTGCGATTCAGGTTTATAAGATTTTGGTCAATGACTTCCAGGTAATGGCTAGTGAGCTTGCATGATATAAATTAAACTACGTATATTGTACTATCATTACAGAGATAGATGGGTACTTTAAAATCATAACAAATATCTTTAACAGTGTGATCTGTTACGTGAGTTCATGACCATTAAAGTCAATCACAGAACGCTATCCTCTGCAGCATTCGATTATTCAAATAAAGCATCTTGTATATATTGCAAACACATAAAATTGTTTAACACATTATCCCGGGCGGGATTCAAACCCACGAGCTCTGGATTTGAAGTCCAGCACACTATCCTCAGCGCTACAGGGACAATAAATACCATTATTAGACATGGTCAATCGACATACAAAATCACAATAGATTTCAACTGAATACTAAGCTAATCTAACGAGAACAATTTTCAAATGTATTGATATATTGGAGCACCTTGTGTGATGAAGCTACATAGCTATCATACGTTGGTTCTGCGATTCAAGTTTATAAGATTTTGGTCAATATCTTCCAGGTAATGGCTAGTGATCTTGCATGATAAAAATTAAACTACTTATATTGTAATATCATTACCGAGATAGATGGGTACTTTAAAATCAAACTAAATATCTCTAACAGTGTGATCTGTTAGGTGAGTTCATGACCATTAAGGTCAATCACAGATCGCTATCCTCTGCAGCATTCAATTAAAAAAAAGCATCTTGTATATATATTCTGATGACCAATTGCAAACACAAAATTGCTTACCACATTATCCCTAGCAGGATTCGATCACGCGACCTCTGGATTAGAAGTCCAGCCTGCTATCCTCTGTCCTACAGGGACAAAAAATACATATATTAGACATGGCCAATCGAAATAAAAATCATAATATATTTCAACTGAATACTAATCTAATCTAATGAGAACAATTTTCAAATGTATTGTTATATTGGAGCACCTTGTGTGATGAAGCTGCATAGCTATAGCTATCATGCGTTTGGTCTGCGATTCAGGTTTATAAGATTTTGGTCAATGTCTTCAAGGTAACGGCTAGTGAGCTTGCATGATAAAAATTTATCTCTAACAGTGTGATCTGTTACATGAGTTCATGACCATTAAGGTCAATCACAGATCGCAATCCTCTGCAGCATTCAATTCAAATAAAGCATCTTGTATATATTCTGGTGACCAATTGCAAACACAAAATTGTTTACCACATTATCCCTGGCGGAATTCGAACCCGCGACCTCTGGATTAGAAGTCCAGCACGCTATTCTCTGCGCTGCAGGGACAAAAAAATACATATATTAGACATGGGCAATCGAAATAAAAATCATATTAGATTTCAACTGAATACTAAGCTAATCTAACGAGAACAATTTTCAAATGTATTGTTATATTAGAGCACCTTGTGTGATGAAGCTGCATAGCTATAGCTATCATACGTTGGGTCTGCGATTCAGGTTTATAAGATTTTGGTCCCCCCCACTCCCCCCCCCCCCTCCCCCCCACCACCACCACCACCACCACCCAACCCCCCCCCCACAACACATAGCAAAATATGCTTATTAACTGTGTGCATAACAATTATGATTGATCCGGCATAATAACTTTGCTGCATCATTGCCATTTATTAAAAATAACAATATATATTAAAAAATTAAGATTTAGGTACAAAATGATGAAGATCACAATAAAATAGCTCAGCAAATAAAAGCAGGGTAGCCTATAATGCTAATTTATCTTTCCAATGACTATTATATTAAAACATCATTTTGCTATGAAATGTTAAAAATCAAGAAAGTAACAATAATTTCAAAAGTTAAAAACTAAAATACCATCATTAAAAGACACAATTTCATTGTAGTCAACCAACCTTCTAATAGCGTTGATTTTCTCCTTTAAATTACAATATTCCACAATTTGTTTTATGAAATCGCATACTTTTTTATGAAAATATCTAGGTAATGGAATAATCCTGTTGTGCATTATTGCAACCTGTATTCTCTTATAAATACATAAGCGTGCCATACTAAAAACAATATTCACAAATTCAACATTTACTCTTGTCATTCGTGTACACATTCCTAGCATTAAGAACAGTTCATAATCAAAATTCAGTAGCTGAAATTGAGTTGCTCCCTGAAAAAGTACTTCTAATATTCCATGCAAGAATTCGTGAAACTGGGTTAGTTTTTCACATTCTAAAAAGAGGTGTAATAATGTTTCTTGTTCCTTTTTACAAATTGGACATTGATCGCTATCAACTTTACCAATGCGTTTAAGTTTCTTCATAGTAAATATACTATTGTGCATAATTCTAAAATCTAAATCTACTAGCTCAGGTGATTTTAAGGGCATATGCACAACTTGCCATATTCGAGAGAATTCAAAATCTTGGAAAATCTTGCTCCAAAAAAGCTGGGAAGCTGGCTCTTCATAATTCTTTTTCCGAAGAAGATTATAGAAGACTTTCGATTTTAATTTTCTTATTGTTATAATGAGATTGACTGATATAATTTCTAATGGTTTCTTTGTATGGTCTAATTTATCAGAATTTATGATTGATTGCCATTCATGTGGAATTACTTGCATTAAAATATTATAACATTTTTCAATGGCAATTGTGTCTATGTCATCGACATATTCTTCCAGGAG
This sequence comes from Chaetoderma sp. LZ-2023a, assembly GCA_034401795.1. Lineage (NCBI taxonomy): Eukaryota > Metazoa > Mollusca > Caudofoveata > Chaetodermatida > Chaetodermatidae > Chaetoderma > Chaetoderma sp. LZ-2023a. The sequence goes on along the minus strand of CM067360.1, from coordinate 7,626,564 downwards.
CTCAGAAATGGCCATACTAGGCAGGAAACCTGGAACATATTCATAAATAATATCTTTTAATGTTGTTATCCCAGCTCTCTCTAAATGTTCAGATGTTAATGTTTGTTGTTGATATAGATCTTCGGATATTGAAAAATGGGCTGATTTACAATGTTATACCAGTCATTTATTTCAACATAGCCATGTTTAGTAAATTCATGCCATGACAGTAGGATTTCCTGATAATATTGTGGCACACATTTTAGAATGCTCTTTGGCAGCTTCATGAATAAAATACTGTATTGTTTTTCGCTGTTGATACATTTCTTTGCAAAGAAATTAAAGACATGTGTCCATAGAGCATCATAATCATCAGCGAGGTACCGACTTAACATTTTAAGTCTGAAAGACATCATTTTGAGTTTTATATCTGGTTTGTTCAAACCACCCATTTTCCGTTCACCAATAATTGTTTTATACTTAACAAGGTGTGCACTTTTCCACAGAAAATCGATGCAGGCTTTAGTAATTTCAGTGATAGCCCATTCTGGAATGGGTTGAACATTAAGCATGTACCAAAATTTTGACATTAATAGAGAATTAATTACTTCTGCACGTCCTTTTATGTTAATATCTCTATTTTTCCAAAATCCTAACAACAATTTTTATATTTTTCACTTTTTTAGCCCAGTTCCTTTCATTACAAAATGTCTTGTTTCTCCCAAGACACACCCCTAATATTTCTATAGAGTCATCTTTAACATTAATCTTGTTTTTTATTTCACTCGGTACAGAAGCTGAACCCAAAGCCATTACCTCAGATTTATTATAATTTATCATGCCACCACTTGATCTACTGTACTGTTCCATAATTTCAAGAGCATTATGTAATGATGCAGAATCACTTACTGTGATAGTAGTGTCATCTGCATGCTGATACAAAAGAGATTTGTGGTGGTTGTCTCCAATTTCTATTCCAATTATGTTAGTAGATGCATGAACTACTCTGGCTAAGGGTTCAGCTGATATCACATAAAGCATGGCAGAGATGGGGCAACCTTGTCTGACACTCCTATGAATAGAAAAGAATTGAGTCAGGTGTCCATTGTTTTCCACTGCACTATAAATTTCTGTATACATTATTTTAATCCATTTTTGGAAATGGTCACCAAAACCAAACCTGCTGAGTATTTCAAAAAGATATTCATGGCCAACCATATCAAATGCTTTTTGTTGGTCAATCTTAAGAAGGTAACCTTCTATGCCTGTGTAATTGGCATATTCAATTATGTCTCTTATGTTGGCTACATTGTCTGAAATGTCTCTACCCGGCACACAGCATGTTTGGTTTTGGTTAATAATTTTAGGCAGGACATGCTTCAAGCGATTAGCCATTACCTTAGCAAAAACTTTGTAGTCTACATTTAATAATGTTATTGGGCGCCAATTTGTAATTTCCTGCTTATCTCCCTTTATATATAATAAAGTAATCATGCCATTTTTCATAGTTCTACTTAGTGTTCCTTCTTTTTCTATTTCATTAATAAGTTTTAAGAACAAAGGCTAAAAAATGTGATAAAAGCATCGGTAAAATTCAGTGGTTATCCCATACATTTATAGAAGTGCCTGGGCCTGATCGGACTGCACATTTCAGAGTGATTGGTTCGACACAGTGGTCTTCCGTGTTCTCCAGAGTAACAACGAGATACGCCAAACCTTTGCCTTGGATTACACTCAAGGTGATCATTTTATTCCTAACTTTAACTGTACAATAAAACCTACAAAGTTTGGCAACTTGTACTGTTACCAGTTTACGTATTTGCAGCAATAATTAACTTCAATCAATGTTTCCTAAACTTCCCTAAACTTCAACCAGCTCTTGCCTACTTAAAGCCATTCAGCAAGAGCGTTTCACAAGGTGCGAGGCGGACCGAACTCTCGATTAAAGTTAAAGTCCCCCTTATATACTATCTCAGTTTCTATTCTCCCTCCATCTTGGTTTCGCACCGCCGGAGGTGGCTTTGATTCTCATTGGATTATGACATCACTTTGACCAATCAAAACTCCGACCCTCCCTCCCCGGGAGGGTGCCTTCTGCCTAGCACTTGCGGTTTGGCTGGTTCTTGAGTGATGGGATCTGTCGTCCCCCTAACTTTATTTTAGAATTCCAGCTGGCTTACCATGTCATTCCTGACGAAGGACCTGCCAAGAATGACGAATGCTTGTTTGATAACAAGGCTTGCTGGTGGATTAGCACGCCTCTACAATTTATATGTTTTTGATAATAACTTTCGATTGTGTACCTAATGCCTACAGGACGCTACAATGTCCATGTCATGTTCATTACCTATTAGTCGACAACTTGTAGAATGCTAGAGTTAATCGGCACACGAGTTACCATTCCTCATAGCCGGATTATTTTCGGCTTATCTTGTCCCACGCTTCCGTGAGAACACAGACCGCTACGTAACTAACTAAGTCCGTTTGTCATATCTAATCCCTTTGATTGATTCCAACCTGGTGCTAACCATCATGAGTCATACTCGATTCGGTTTCTACGAAACTGTACCTGCGCACTAGCTGACGTACCTACTGCCAGTCATCCAGTGCTGATAATATATATCCAAATAATAAGATGCTGGTTATACATCTAAATATAGATGATGATCAGTGCTGGTAACATATCTAAACATAGCCGCTGATCAGTGCATCTTAATATACATAGTGACATAGTCTATTAGCTCACCTGGTATTCACACATGAATTTCACTCGGGACTTACTCATGCATATAAGATGTCCGGCGGGGTCATGACTTCCCACAAGACAATCGCATATCTACACATGCCCCTCAACCGAAGTTAATTAACCATCTCTTAAGGCCTAAAGAGAGTGATAATTAACTCGTTGTGCACCATCAACAACCTAAACCACGCCCTACCAGAGTCGTCCAGACTATGTCATACACCATAATTACAACATATCGTAACTCGACAATGTTAACTAAACATGTCCGGGTAATGGAATATCATGCGCAAATGACCATCCCTGGAAACATAGGAAAACAGCATAATCCTATACAAATTACAAACTTGTCCGGGTAATGGAATATCATGCGCAAATGACAATCCCCGGAAACACATTCATAGCATCATTAATATATCAGTATAATATGCTTAATACAATAATAGCAGTACTATATCGAATCCACAGTGCAAATACCATTACAAGTCATGTTCAATTAATAAGCGCAATATTATAAAGTCAGTTCCCTACTACGAAGTGTTCCATATACAGCATATGAAGTTAACTCCCAAATGTCATTGGGGTGATTCCAAGTGATCACCAAGATCCACGTTAGGTTCACCAATGTCATTATACAGCTCCACGTCTATCCAGTGGTCAGCCATCGGGTCGATCTCAGTCCTGGCAACAGCATTAGGCGATGACCCGGCCAACACTTCCACCATTACCGGCAGGGCTGCAGTTCCTCGCGGTCGCGGGGGATGAATATGACATGGCGCACTACTATGGGCCGCAGGTGGCTTGCATTTAATCCAAATCCACATGCGTTGTAAGACGCCACATTTATACAAAATAAATACCACAACAATTACCACAACGGAGGAGCCCGTTGAATATGATACAAAAGAGCATACTCCAATGCCATCGACCATCACTGGGTCGATCGCGGACAGCGGTGCTAGCGGCACGTACTTGGACTTTTGTAAATGGTTCCAGGGTTGCATTTTCAAATGATTCACAATCATGGACTGGTTCAGAACTCCGGTCACATCCAAATGGGGCATCTCAATGGCCAGGCTAACCCGAGTGTACGTCCGACTGTAAGACGAAACAGGCTTGAATTGCCAGCCCTTCCCGCTATAACCACATTCACCAGACATTAATGCATACACTCCATTACTCACCACAAACCGGTCGGTCAGTCGTCCGTCGCAGTGTATATCCATTGTTTCACCAAACGTTTGCAACACAATGCCTATTTTCTTATTGGCAAATAATTTGCTCGCGGTTATGTTCGATTTTGATAGTTGAATATTACACTTACTATCCGTGGTGTTCGTTAATATGCTTACTATGCAGGGCACATGGATCCTATCGACCCCTAGTTCGCCCCCGTGGAACCAAAGCCACCCTCTCCTCTCTCTGTTTGATCCAGCACTACACACTCTACTATGTCCGGTATAACTATCATCTCCATTATTAGCTGGGCTATCCGGTCACCCTTCTGTATGCAAAAATTACCACTGCCAAAGTTAAATAGGACCACACCTACATTCCCGCGGTAATCCTGATCGATCACTCCCGCACCCACATCTATGGAATGTTTAGCCGCCAACCCCGACCGTGGTGCTACGCGTCCATAACACCCCTTCGGGACCGCAACCTGAAGGTCTGTCTTCATGGCCATTTTGTCCCAAGCCGGTATCATGTAGTCATAGGCACTATACAAGTCATAGCCGGCGGCGAATTGCGACCCTCGCGTTGGTGGATACGCATTGCTTGTTATTCGAGCAAACTCGAGCTTAACGGACGCCCACGCCATGTTCTAAGGTTCCGATTCGGATACCCGATGCTACACTATTGCGATGTTTACTGGTACAGTTTATAGACAGAAGGATAACGAGCGGCGGCTACGTCGCATTATAACTGCCTCTATACGATCGATGAAGTCATCGTACAGGGCGTGGCCGAACGCGCCAATCCTGAGTCTCTTGCTGTCAGACTCGACATCAGGAACGTGACTGCGCTTGCTTATAAAGTAGAACAGCGCTGGCAGCGTTTCCATTGGTTCCGGCACACTCTCAGGTACCTCCTCCGAGCTGTCCATCACTACCGGGGGAGGAGTCACGTGAGTTTCCATTGGTGACTCTTGGTTTCGAGTCTCACTCGTACCAGGTTGACTGATGTTATTATCAACCATCCTACCCACCTTGCTCATCCTTGGTTCGTTATCAGAAGCTGGTCGCTTCCTACGAGCTCTTCTATCGAGGGTCGCCTTAGGGTCGGATTCTGGCCCTTCTTCGGACCTCGGGAGCATCATCACCCTTGGATGATGGCTATCTTTCGTACCCTTCACAGGGTTACGAACAGGGCGTGGCCGTACCTTGTCCCAGCACATTTCTGAGACGACTACGCATAGCTTAGATATATTCAGTACGCACACCTTCCCAGACCTTTGATGCCGGACATGAGCCACAGGCCCGTTGATCTTAAAGATCTCATATTCGGGGTCACTGCGAGAGGTCAACTTCATTCGTTCCTCCACCTTCACGACCACCGAATCACCCACCTTAAATACACCAGCGTTCACACGCTTGTCAATCTGTTCCCAGTGGACCTCACAAGACCTAGCCGTTTCCATACAAGCACGCAGTAAGGCATTGTTGAGACAGGTCAGTCTCTCACCCAAATCCTGCGATGCGTCTATAGGAATAGCAAACGGCAATCTTGCCCGTCGACCGTATGTCAGATAAAATGGTGTATAACCAGTAGTGGAATGACGAGTACTGCGGTAAGCGGTTAAAGCCGCACCCAATTCATCCTCCCACGAGCGAGAAGCATTGTTAACCCCTTTCTGGATTAAATCCTTCAGGGTGCGGTTAAACCTCTCGGTATGCCCATCAGTTTGTGGGTGGTAGGGACTCGACCTTCTATGATCGATCCCATGTTCACGGAATCTCTCCTCCAGAGATTTAGAACAAAATTCTTTACCCTGATCGGTTATCACGATCTCAGGGACACCATGACGAGCGACGTATTCATTGAAGAACTTGTCCTCAACGTTTTGCGACATCTTAACCGGAATCGGATACGCTTCTGCCCACGCAGAACAGTGATCGACTATCGTCATGATATACGCATTACCTTTACTCGACTCTAACAGTGGACCTATCAAATCCATGCCGATTATCTGACTTGGATAATTAGCCATGGGCATCTCACTGTACCTTGGTCGGGTAGTGACGGGTCGGTTGACCTGGCACGTCGTACACGTCTCTAGCATACATACCACGTCTTTCCTTAAAGACGTCCACACAAACGAATCTCTTACCATACCGATGGTCTTCTGCAGACCTTGGTGACCGGCTCGTTCATGAGCCATCCGGAGCACCTTCTCCCGGAACAGGGTAGGTAACATGATTCTGGGGTACTCAGCATCCAACGCTGAAGGCATAATTAATGAATATAATATACCGTTCTTGACCATATACCCCTCCGGGGTGTTCTTGAACAACTCCGGGTATTCCTTGGTCTGCTTGGCACACAATTCGTCGTAGGGAATGTCGAATACCTCTAGAGGGACATGCGGTAACGCACCCTCATCTACATCCGGCATGACAAAAATCGCCTGTGTCCAAGGTGGCGATCTCCACTGGACGACGTAACCTGGACAACATGTCCGCTCAAATATTCTTCGAGCCTTGGATGTATTCAATCTTACATCCGTACTCGGCAATCAGCACCAACCAGCGCTGCACTTTCATGTTTTTAACCTCTCCCACAAACAAACTCTTTAGGGGTTTGTGGTCAGTATACACGGTGAACTGCGTGCCAAATAGATAAGGCCTAAGCTTCTTCAATGCGTATATCACAGCATAAGCTTCCTTTTCTATTACAGGCCAGTTTAGCTGACTGTCCTTCAGGGTAGAGCTTACATACTGTATTACTCTTTCCACACCCTTACCATCTACCTGTACCAATATCGCACCTATCGCATAGCTAGAGGCATCAGTATAAAGCTTATATGGAGCATTTAAATTCGGATAGGTGAGAACCGTCTCACTACACAGCAGGTTTTGTAATTTCTTAAATGCTTGCTGCTCTTCCTTACCCCATTCAAAACGTTTATACTACTTGGTCAATTCTATCAAAGGCTTAGCAATTTTGGCATAGCCTCGCACAAAAGAGCGGTAATAACCTGTAGCTCCAAGGAAACTTCTCACCTCACCCACATCGCATGGTGGTGACATTTCTCCTATGACCTTGACCTTCTGAACCTGAGGAGCCACTCCTTGTGCCGAAACATGATACCCCAACAAGTCCACAGACTTACGGGCAAACTCGCATTTCTTTTTCTTAACCTGTAAATTGTATTCCTGAATCCTATGCATAACTTTACGTAAATGCCGTGCATGTTCAGCCGGATTTCTTGAATATACGACTACATCATCGACAAAAACATGCAAATATTTTCCCACAAATTCTCGGAAAATATCGTTCATTGCCCTCTGAAATACGGCACATGAGTTGCAAAAACCAAAAGGTATCCGAATCCATTCGAACAAACCTTCACTGCAGACGAACTCTGTTTTCTCTATGTCTTGGCTGTCCATTGGTATCTGCCAATAGCCAGACTTCAAGTCCATAGTCGAAAATATTGTTGTGCCGCGCATCGAGTAAAAAATATCCGTTATATTCGGTAATGGATAACTGTCTTTACGACATACAGAATTCAACTTCCTGTAGTCGACACAAAACCTCATGTCCCCGTCCTTCTTAGGCACTAACTTAATGGGCAACGCCCAGGGCGATGACGACGGTCTTATGACGCCTGCCACCAGCATCTCGGCCACTTGGTTCTTGACCACATATTGCTTGGCGAGCGGTAGACGGTGGGCTTTCTGCCTTATAGGAAACGCATTTCCTGTTGGTACCGTACATTTTACTTTGGCAATTAAACCTAAAGTGTTTGGACAAGCCGTATCAAAGTTATCCGCAAAGTCCTCAAGCACTTTGTCGATAGCTTTATATCCGGTCGTTTCCTTGCAACTCTCATATACATAATCTATTTGCTCCTATAGGGATACCTAAAGGGATATACCTGGCCAAACCATACTACTTCTTTGGCCTGATAGTCAATCTTTGCATTTCCCAAGTGCAAAGCATCTGCACCAAGCAAACATTCATGCCGCATTCTCGCTACTACCGTACTCGGAATAGGACGGGCGTTCTTGAATTTTACTTGAGTTTCCCCCAAAAGCTCTATTGGGGAACCATTTACTGCCAAGAGTGTCTTCGCTCTTTTCAATGGCCTAGCATTCAACATGCTACGCCATATATCCTTGCGAATCAAGGATGTACTAGCACCAGTATCCACTACGGCATGCAAGTACTCACCCTGATCCGTTGGACCGTTTTTATCCATTTTCAGACGGATTAGAAACCGCTCGGTCGGTGAATTCACCAACAGTTTCCTCCGTCGTCGTTTGACGGACTCCTCCGTCCACTAACCACTTCTGCGTAACTATTTCGACGGGCGGATGAGTCCTGTCCGACACCATATGAATAACGGCCCTGCTCATCCGTCCCTTCACCGGTCAACACAAATCCATCGCGGTCGACGTACTCGTCCCGAGCACGCATCTGATTGTTCATGTCTTTTCTCATATTCCGGGAATAATCCCGTGGTGTGACGTTTCTCTCCTGCTGCTGTCGGTCGACAATGTCGATGTCGAGATCGTCGGTGCATGGACGCTTGATCGCCCGGCGGCCGGTTGGACCCGTTTGTTGGGTCCACGCGGGACCATTCTGCGGCGGACCTCTTACCGAGTGACCATACTGAGGGCAGTCCCTCACATAGTGCCCATCTTTACCACACCCGAAACATGTCATCGTGGCGGCGGGAGCGGTCTTCCTGCTCATGTATGCACCAAAACTGCTATGATACTTGCTACAGTCTTGCGCCATATGCCGTTCCTGGCCACACTGGAAACACGTCATGGGCGGTGCCCGTCTCGGCTGCTTGGGCTGCGGGGCGGCCGGCCGGCTGACGTTCTCTCGCGGTTGCATCGGTTGACGGCAGTCACTCTTGTAATGGCCGTTTCTCCCGCAGTTGTAGCAGGTAACGTGCTGTAAGTCCCTGCTGGCTAGGGTTGGTCGGGGCGATGGTGGTGCATGTGGCTTTGCTGGCAGAGCGGTCTTCTTCTTGGGCTTGGCGGCTCTGGTCACCGGCTTCTGTTCCCGTAACTGAAGGTCACTGACTAAGCCACACAGTTGCTCAATCATCTTGCTCTGCTGAGCAATTTGCTTCTTCAGGGTTCACACCACGCTTCATATCTCACTCTCCTCCTCCGGGCCTACCATATTCACCTCCATGCTTTCCTCCTGGCGCTCTTCTATTTTCATCGCCCAGAGCAGATCGTCGCACGTGGCTTCTTCTTCCGCAATTTCGATCGCCCGGCCCAAGGTGGTGGCCTTCTTCCTGACGATTCGCTTGCTCAGTCGGTGGTCAGACAAGCCCTTCAGGTAAATATCCAACACGGTCTGACGGTTGTCGGCGTTCTCGACGGGGTACGCTCTAGCGCTCATCTCTCTAAACCGCCTGTTGAAGGTGATGACCGTCTCGTTTTGCCTCTGCCGCACCCCCTCCAAATCATACTTTATACGTTCGCCCTCGTTAGCCGACACGAAGTTCAACGTTATGTATTCATGAAAGTCGTCGAAGGTGACATCCTCTCTTATCTTCCCCCCTAAGAACCCGTCAATGGCTCTCGATAGTTGGCCTCTTGCCGCGCGGGTGATAATGTAGGCAGGTATGCCTTCTAGTCTCCCTCATTTGCGACCCACACTCGTCGGGTCTCGATGAGGAAGGTTCTCACCTCCGGCACTACCCCGTCGCAGGGCTGAATGCGGTAGATCATGTCCCTCATTTCTCGGTGGTACATGCGCTCGGCCTCCCGACGATTGCTGCTTTCGACAATGGCTCCCGCCATAGCTACGCCCATCGTCTGCATAGCGGCGATGGTTTCCGGTCTCAGCTGGGGTGGCCCCGGTACCTCCATGGGGGGCAGGGATGGTTCAGCGCTTCTCTTGGGTCCCGTTGCCATTCTAGGTTTACTTATATTGAAGGTCAATAATAATTCTTCGGAGACGGGGCTGCTTGGGGCAGACTACCTCGGTGGTGATCTTTACAGCGGAACCCTCACGATACTCGCGATGCTGGGTGATCCTGGTGCTGTCGGATAACTTGGCCGCGTCTAGGAATACCTGTACGCGGTCAGCGATGTCTTTCAATATGATGGCTGAATTGGAGAGCGATGTTTCTGGTTGGGCCATAAACTTTATCTACTCACTGTTGACACTCTGGATCCTGGCTGGTGAAGCCACTGAAGATTTCCCGATCCTCTTCACTCACTTACTCTTGGGCTCCTCCTTCGTCGATACAACCTTGTATGTTTGGCTGCTGCAACAACCGGTTTATCGATGAAGATAGAGCGAGACACTAGCTTGCCTCGTAGGTACAGGGACCTGACAATATTTATAGAAGTGCATGGGCCTGATCGGACTGCTCGTTTCAGAGTGATTGGTTCGACACGGTGGTCTTCTGTGTTCTCCAGAGTAACAACGAGATACGCCAAACTTTTGCCTTGGATTACACTCAAGATAATCGTTTTATTCCTAACTTTAACTGTACAATAAAACCTACAAAGTTTGGCAACTTGTACTGTTACCAGTTTACGTATTTGCAGCAATAATTAACTTCAATCAATGTTTCCTAAACTTCCCTAAACTTCAACCAGCTCTTGCCTACTTAAAGCCATTCAGCAAGAGCGTTTCACAAGGTGCGAGGCGGACCGAACTCTCGATTAAAGTTAAAGTCCCCCTTATATACTATCTCAGTTTCTATTCTCCCTCCATCTTGGTTTCGCACCGCCGGAGGTTGCTCTGATTCTCATTGGATTATGACATCACTTTGACCAATCAAAACTCCGACCCTCCCTCCCCGGGAGGGTGCTTTCTGCCTAGCACTTGCGGTTTGGCTGGTTCTTGAGTGATGGGATCTGTCATCCCCCTAACTTTATTTTAGAATTCCAGCTGGCTTACCATGTCATTCCTGACGAATGACCTGCCAAGAATGACGAATGCTTGTTTGATAACAAGGCTTGCTGGTGGATTAGCACGCCTCTAGGATTTATATGTTTTTGATAATAACTTTCGATTGTGTCCTAGCACGGCTCTACAATTGATATGTTTTTGATAATAACTTTTGATTGTGTACCTAATGCCTACAGGACGCTACAATGTCCATGTCATGTTCATTACCTATTAGTCGACAACTTGTAGAATGCTAGAGTTAATCGGCACACGAGTTACCATTCCTCATAGCCGGATTATTTTCGGCTTATCTTGTCACACGCTTCTGTGAGAACACAGACCGCTACGTAACTAACTAAGTCCGTTTGTCATATCTAATCCCTTTGATTGATTCCAACCTGGTGCTAACCATCATGAGTCATACTCGATTCGGTTTCTACGAAACTGTACCTGCGCACTAGCTGACGTACCTACTGCCAGTCATCCAGTGCTGATAATATATATCCAAATAATAAGATGCTGGTTATACATCTAACTATAGATGATGATCAGTGCTGGTAACATATCTAAACATAGCCGCTGATCAGTGCATCTTAATATACATGGTGACATAGTCTATTAGCTCACCTGGTATTCACACATGAATTTCACTCGGGACTTACTCGTGCATATAAGATGTCCGGCGGGGTCATGACTTCCCACAAGACAATCCCATATCTACAAGTTGAAACGCTTTATCCTTATCACACATTGTTATCTCATAAGCATCCATTCTCTTCTTCACAATAGCATAGATAGAATCAACACCACAAATTTCACACACATTTTTTAATGTTACATCTGGCTTTACACGTACATTGTCATTAACAATTATTTCAACACTTGTCTCTTTCTTATAATTCTGAGTTGTTACTCACTCTACCCTCATTAGGAGGGTTTACTACGCCTCCCATAGCCATCTTGGCCAGGGAGAGTAGAACAGATTGATATCCAAAAGTTATTAAAGAAGCTATATAAAAAACAATCACTAATGCACTATCACTGTATAACACTTAAATTATACAACTGAAATTCTGGGCTTGGATATGAGCACTGAGTAAACACGTCTACACAGTATGATAACCAAAGACTGAATCAATTCGAACCCGCGACCTCTGGATTAGAAGTCCAGCGCACTATCCTCTGCGCTACGGGGACAGAAAATACATGTATTAGACATGGGTAATCGAAATAAAAATCATAATAGATTTCAACTGAATACTAAGCTAATCTACCGAGAACAATTTTCAAATGTATTGGAGCACCTTGTGTGATGAAGCTGCATAGCTATCATACCTTGGTTCTGCGATTCAGGTTTATAAGATTTTGGTCAATGTCTTCAAGGTAACGGCTAGTGAGCTTGCATGAAATAAATTTATCTCTAACAGTGTGATCTGTTACATGAGTTCATGACAATTAAGGTTAATCATAGATCGCTATCCTCTGCAGCATTCAATTCAAATAAAGCATCTTGTATATATTCTGGTGACCAATTGCAAACACAAAAGTGTTTAACACATTATTCCTGGATTAGAAGTCCAGCGCACTATCCTCTGCACTACTGGGTCAAAATATAGATATATATAAATTAGACATGGGCAATCGAAATAAAAATCATAATGGATTTCAACTGAATACTAAGCTAATCTAATGAGAACAATTTTCAAATGTATTGTTATATTGGAGCACCTTGTCAGGCTTGTGTGATGAAGCTGCATAGCTATCATACGTTGGTTCTGCGATTCAGGTTTATAAGATTTTGGTCAATGTCTTCAGTTCAAGGTAACGGCTAGTGAGCTTGCATGATATAAATTTATCTCTAACAGTGTGATCTGTTACATGAGTTCATGACAATTAAGGTCAATCACAGATCGCTATCTTCTGCAGCATTCAATTCAAATAAAGCATCTTGTATATATTCTGGTGACCAATTGCAAACACAAAAGTGTTTAACACATTATCCCTGGCAGGATTCGAACCCGCGACCTCTGGATTAGAAGTCCAGCACGCTATCCTCTGCTCTACTGGGACAAAAAAATGCATTTGTTAGATATGGGCAATTGAAATAAAAATCATAATAGATTTCAACTGAATACTAAGTTAATCTAACGAGAACAATTTTCAAATGTATTGGAGCACCTTGTGTGATGAAGCTGCATAGCTACCATACCTTGGTTCTGCGATTCAGGTTTATAAGATTTTGGTCAATGTCTTCAAGGTAATGGATAGTGAGCTTGCATGATATAAATTTATCTCTACCCAGATAACACACCGTATTGGGCCAGTACCGGTGTACTATGTAATATTACCCCCCCCCCCCCCCCCCCCCCACCCGAGTCTGTATTTTACCCGTTGTCATCTGCTGCGGTAACTTGGAAGGTGTTTGTCATTTCACGCTTAGAAGCGACGATCATAGTAAACTACAATAGCGTGCTGAATATTGAATACAAACCATCATATGATTCGTGGAAGATTGCGACGATCTTCTAAAGTTCATGTAATGTAAGTGTGATAAATAGTGAATTTAATGCTCGAATTAAATGACAGAACCAGTTTTCGTATTTTGTAAATCTAATTTGCAGCTCAAGCTGCTCTCCAAATTATGAATCAATCATCATCATGAGCTAAGTAGAAAAAATATCCATGTACTCATGTGGTAGATGTTAACCCCCCCCCCCCCCCCACACACACGCCACTGAAGATGTTTCGTGGAATGCATGGGAGACCTCAGCACAGCATCCCCCCCCAACACACACACACTAGCTTACAAATGTCAGGGTTCACGTTCAGACGAGCAGGCCCAACATCCCACGGCACATAGACTAACTGACAATTAACTGCTTAATTCCAATGTCTTGGTTTTAATAGAAAACTGTTGAATATTTTTAAACTGATTTACTGGAACATGTTTCCTGTGGCAGTCCAGTTACTTTCAAAATATTCAACAGAATAATTACTTTCATCGTTGTAACTTCTGAATGATGTAGGTTAAAGTGTTAATGATTAATTCAAATTAATTTATTTACATGATATGGATATTTTTACAAGCGCGACATTTGGCAGCCTATCCAAGACATTGTCTGTGAGGCAATAGAGCAGCGTCCTACACTAACACAGAACATAGAAAAATGTGGAAAATCTATGCCCTCTCGGCTTCAAAATTTTATGGGGAAATCTTCAAAATTGTATGTTTGTGTGCCACACACACCCACCGACCCACCAGCACACACACACACCACCACCACCACCACCACCACCACCACATGTTCCTCCAGAATTAGAAATTAACTTTTTTTAAGGTTAATCCATACAGGTCATTACCTCAAAAGAGTCACAGATCCTAGACATTTCCTATTGATTTGTACTGTACTGCGCAGCATAAAAAGTCAAATGTTATAAATGCATCATGGGCATTTAATGTATCATATTAGTAAGATACCGTAATTATACCTTTAATGACCAGTATTGGTAGAAAGTCCATTTTTTACTATTTTCAATCTCCATTTGCAGGCCAAGAGTTTATTTAGTTACTATTAGAGTGTCAGTTATGCTAGAGGTAAATTGTCAATAAAATAGTCTTCTCTCGTCTTGCAAATAGATATTTCTCATGACCACTACAGAACATGTTCTTAAAAGGGTTAAACAACCAACTGATTGATGAAATAAGCAGTGACTCCATCTTGAATTTTCTGAGATATATACAATTATAAATTAGCAGTAATCTGATCTTGATTGATACAGTCTACAGCCAGTTTTTCTCATGGCATCTAATTTTTGGAGGTCCTAGGGACCCACACCTCGCAATCTAGGGGTCCCATCCTGAAATCTAGGGGTCCCAACCTGAGATCTAGGGGTCCCCCAAACTGAAATTGTGGATTCTCATGCAGTTTTTCTCATCCATGCTAAAATTAGAGAGTATCATGTGCGCGCAGCTATGAATTATAAATTTAATTAATATTTAACAATCATGCAAGATTTTCATGAGTCCCCAGTTACATTTTGTGGGTCTATACCCTCAAAAGGACCCTTATGAGAAACCCTGTCTACAGCCACTGCATCAGTGGATACTTTCTAGCGCTGTCCTCTCACATGTTAATGGCATTTGATTAATTTCCCGACACCCTTTGAACTCATTGGCCACTAAATTAGCATCTTTTGAGGTCTTGTTTTCCTCATGTTAACTATCTTCTCCAGTAAATTAACATATTTTAGGATTTTATTAGGCAACCGTTAAAGGGATATTATTCTTGTCTCAAATCATAATATTGTATTGTACTGGCAGATTATTTATATGTATATAGATTACGTATACCGGTAACTTATTTCCTGCATATCCGCCAGCATTGCAACAGGTTACATGAGGTTAGTTTGCCCTTTTTAACTCTCTTAGCCCGTAAATTAGCCTAGTCTGGGATATTAGCCAAACATGAAATTTTTTCTCAAACACGAACTGACGAGTGGGTAGGTCTTTCCCTGCTTTGACCTTACAACGCCGTACTCTGCCACTATAAATACTAAAGTTACAGAATGCAACAGATACAGGTGGAGCTCTTTACAAAATCATACTTGCCACAAGCAGTGCTGAAGGTTAGCAGGAGCCCAGTACCCCATGGCTACTAGATTTTAGGCTGGTGGGCTACAGGTACCACAATTTCAAACTCAGTAACCCAGGTGGCATCCCAAAATTTTCCATTCATACTTTGATTGTGAATAGAAATTGATTTTATATATCTGACAACTCTATTGCAGGTTGACCCAGTTTCATTAACCATTTCAATCCTTCAAAAGAACATAATTTACAATGTATAACGTATTCTGTTGACTATTTTAAGATTGATGTGACAGTAAAACATTGCTTCCTAACATGGTTAAAAAGCTAAATCTGTATCACTGGCCACAAGTCACAGCTAGACTTATTCCATCTGTCATCTCAAATACTTATCTGGATATTTACATGTACTTCAAGATATTCAAAAATTATATTTCATAGTTTCAGTAGCGTAACTTAATGATTGCCCTCCTGCCTGGGGCAGGTAAAAACATGGAGGGCAGTTCAGTCTCATAAATGGATTGCCCTCATGGGCAGTTAGATTTTGAGTAGACAAAATAAAGTAATATACATATATGCAATCGGCAATAAAAAATTCATACTTTCTGCTAAATTGCAACAATACTAGAATGCTTTAGCCTATCCCAAGTGTCAGAGATCTTGCATAGTATAATAGTTTGATGCGATGTCTGATTGGTTGTGAAATTAAAATCTTAATTGACATATTTTGACCATCAAAGGCTTACATCTAACAAAGTATTTTTGAAGCACGACTGAGTCAGGGCAGTTGAACATTTTCCATGGCAATTGATTTTCAAATCCAGACTGCCCTGACGGCAGTCATCTGAATAAGCTAACTTACACCACTGAGTCTGCACATGTATACAAAACATACTTAAACATGTAGATGGTGTACAAGTAGTACAACATACTCTGTGCATCAATGCTTGTGCAACCCATCGACTGAGGCCATCTTTAAATAAGGGTTTGGTTGTCCTCTCCCTACCCACCCTAAATAAAACCTGCCTACTCAAATTTTTTGTTCATTGGAGGATTTAATTGACTCAATTCGTCAAAGTGGGATCATATAACCTTTAGAACCTGCTTGCTTTATAGCTTCTGTTTCAAATTCAAAGAAAAAAACTTGAAGTTTTATTCTTTAAATTAAATTTTGTAATCTTTTATTGGAAATCACTTATACATGTATTCATGTATCTACATGTACCTCACAAAGACTCGAAATGCCCGAGAGCTACGTGTAGCAGAAACTAGGAAAGCTACATGTAATAAGTTACAATAAATTTAACTAGAATGCGCAGTCAACGGCACACTATCACAAATCTCCACGCTTTCCCCATTCTTTTGGCCATGCCACATCCACCATTCCCAAGGTTACAATATTTGACATTTTGATCCTGCCCCCACCCCATCCTAGGAGCAACATTTGCAAGAGTTATCTGCCTTAAAATGCTGGATTTTATGATCATCTCCATAAGTACAGTAACTGTTTGTCCTATTCCCTTACCACACTGATGTTTATATTAGTCCCCTACTGGTAAAATCGGGGTGGGGTGCGGGGGCGGGGACTATAGGTTTGCACTCCGTCTGTCCGTCTGTTGCAGTTGGTTTTCTGCACTTTTTTCGCAGTCCTTCAAGGTATTCAACTGAGAATTGGTACATTGCTTTATTATGAGAAGTTACAGACCAAGTTCGAGTTTTACGTGTATGTGTACATTTTTTTAAGGAGTTATGCCCTCTTTCGGCTTAAGAAATACGAAAAATATCATCTTTCCACACTTTTTTCGCACTCCTTCAAGAAAGATATTTAAGGGAAAATCTGTATATAGCTTTAATAAAAAGAGTTACAGTGCAAGTTCGAGTTTCAGACATTTTCGTCGATTTTCATTGAGTTATGCCCCCTTGCGTCTTAGGAAATACGAAGAATATTAGTTTTCGGCATTTCTTTTCGCAGTCCTTCAATGTATTCAACTGAGAATTGGTACATTGCTTAATTTGCTTTAGTATGAGAAGTTACAGTCCAAGTTCGAGTTTCACGTGTGTGCGTCAATTTTTGATGGAGTTATGCCCCCATTCGTCTTATGAAATAAGAAAAATATTATTTTTCCACACTTTTATTCGCAGGCCTTCAAGGTATTCAACTGAGGATTGCTTTATTATGGGAAGTTACGGACCAAGTTCAAGTTTCACGTGTATGCATCAATATTTTATGTAGTATGCCCCCTTTCGACTTAAGAAATACGAAAAATACCAGCTTTCCGCACTTTTCGAACTCCTTCAAGATATTTACGGGAAAATCGATACATCACTTTAATGTAAGAAGTTACAGAGCAAACTCGAGTTTCGGACATTTTCATAAATTCTTCATGAATTTACATGTATGCCTCCTTTCGTCTTTTTTTCTCACAGTCCTTCAATGTATTCAACTGAGAATTGGTACATTGCTTCATTATGAGAAATTACATATCAAGTTCGAGCTTCACACGTGTGCATACATTTTTGACAGAGTTATGTCCCCTTTCGACTTATGAAATACAAACATATCAGCTCCATCAAGACTTTTTCGTTCTCCTTCATCATATATAACTGAAACTTTGTATATTGCTTTGTTGTGTGAGAAGTCACAGATCAAGTTCGAGTTTCAGCTGCTTTTGACAATTATTAATGGAGTTTTTGACTGTCAATCTCTAAAGATTTATGTCACCAGGTATGGGACATGTATGTAGTGCAAAGCAATACTTACAGAATGCTTGTTCTACATACATGTATCTTTTACTGTTCCAGTAGTGCACGAGCTGTTGTACCTCTTTAGCTTGACTTTACGAAGTAAACGACCTATCGCGATACCCTGCACGTCGTCCGGCGGCGGTGGCCAATTTGTGTTTAGCTCAACTTCTGTTTATATCTCATGTTTGGTTAATCATACTGGACCCAAACTTGGGCACATGCTTCCGTATAATGACACGTCATCACACAATGACGTTGAGGTCAAAAGGTCATGGTCATGGACCTTGGCAAGAATTATTTTTTTTAACTTTAACATTTTCCGTTTAGCTCACCGTTGCTGTTTATATCTCATGTTTGGTTAATCATACTTGGACGTATGCCTCCTTATAATGACACAGCATCATACAATGATTTTAGGGTCAAAAGGTCAAAAGTCGCTGAAATGCATGTTGTTCATCAACTTTTGTTTAAAAACGCTACTCATTAACTGCTTGGTAGATTTCAATCTAATTTGGCTGGAAGGGGGTTAGGCTTCTGAATTTATATACAGAATTTAGATCAGTGGCAAATTATTGGGGTACAACATGGCATGACACAATGATGTTGGTGTCAAAAGGTCATAGTCACTGTGACCTTGCTAAAACACTTTTTCAACTTTAACATTTTCCATTTAGCGCAACCTTTCTGTAATTCTAATTTTCTTTGTCATTTAGCGTAACATATTACGGCAACCTTAATCTGCGGCGGGCAACCTGAAAATGCATGAAATGACATCATAGGTTGCCATTTGGTCAACTAGGTCTTTTCTAACCCTGCTTCAGAACTTGTATACAGAATTTTGATTGGTCAAGTTTATTGGTGAAACCTTAGATTTGATGAAAAATTTACCGGGAAATTGTCAAAACACTACTCCGCTCAGCGGATTTCAAGTTACATGTACTTTGGCTGGATGATCCTATGGGGCTAGGCTTCAGAACTTGTATACACAATTTCGATTGGTCAATATTTTTGGGTGCAAATCTTAGATTATGTAATTGTCAAAATGCTACTCATCATTAAGCGCTTGACAGATTTCAAACACAGTGGCTGGACAAACCCTGTCATGGTAGACTCCAGAACATCTGTTCAGAATTTTAATGGGTCGATTTTTTTGGTGAAAATCTTAAAAATGAAAAATTTACTGGAAATGGTCAAAATGCATCTCCCCCATAACCGCTTGGTGGATTTTATCTAAATTTGGCTGGAATGATTCTAAGTGGTAGGTTCTTGAACTCTTATACAGAATTTTGGTTGATCAATTTTTTGGTGGCCATTTGGATTTTTTTTAATTCTCCAGAACCATTGAAAACGCTACTCCTTAATAAGTGACCCGATTTCAACGAAACTTGAGTGGAAGATCCTACATGTATCATGGTAGGCTTCAACCTATCAAACAAGAATTTTGACTGGTTAATTTCTTTGGTGACCATCTTTGATTTTTTAATAATTATCCATCATGTCTACCAGTAACTAAATGCAAATCGTTTAAATGCAAATGGTCCAGGTGGGCATTACAGGCCATTGGGCCTCTTGTTGATAAGGGTATTGATTATTAAGTCTTCTATATTTATTTTATGTTTAAAGTTAAGCATCATAGTGACTGTTCATTGCAAAACCGTAAAGTTGAGTTTCATGGTTGCATTTGCAACATCTTCAATCAATGTTGTTCAATAAAAAGTATACCAATTCAGTCTAATAAAGATTTTGAGGTTTTTCAGAAAAGGTTAATAATTGAGTTTAATTTGATCAATTAAATGATTTACTACATTTGTAACTTTCAGCTCTTGGAAAGTCTATCTTTGATCATCTGGCTGGTGTTCTGGTTTTGCTATTACTCAATCATGAATGGATTACTTCTAAACATGGTAAGAATGTTGATGGTAACAATATATACCATGTTGATGAGGATGTCGTTAATAAATATGGTATAGTCTTAAATATGTACAGCAGTAAGTTATCATTCCATAAGCGGTGATGTAGAGGTGTAAAAAATCTATCTTATTAAATACATGTAAGAGCGACGGGGAGGCGGGAGCGTAATAAATTTATCTAATTATCACCACTTGTTTTGGAAACCCCCCAGATCCGATGGGATATTGCAAATGCCTGTGCAGGGCTTCCACTAGTGGAAGTCCGGGAGTCCTATATTCCCAAAGTTCAGGTTTGGACTCCCCAAAAACATACCTAGACTTCTTAATTTTTGGCCATGACATCTCTAAAAACAATAATTTTAACCAATTTACATGTATTTGAACCAATTTAGACTTCCATGCTTCTTGCTTGGACTCCCAATAGCATTATCTAGAAAGTCCCAGACTTCATGTGTTTAGAAATTAGCGGAACCCCTGAGCCTGTGTCTGTCTGTCCGCCTATCTCCCTCGAAAGCATTTGGTGGAATTCAACTAAATCTTTCATGTGGGGTTTAGTGCTGCACCCAGGGCAAAGAATAGGTGGGCAATTTGAGTTTTTGGGCCCTTTCCACTATAGGGGACTGTTAAATGTAAGGGGACATTTGCATTTTCAGGTGGCCAATTGCCAATGGAAATGGTCAAAATACTCCTTCTCCATAGCTGCTTGACATGTTTCAACCAAATTTGACTAAATTGATTTTATTGTGGTAGGCTCTAGAACCTCTGTTCAGAATTTTGATTGATAAATATTTGTGGTGAAAATCTTAGATTTTATGAAAAATGTACTGGTCAAAATACTACTCCTCCATAGCAGCTTGACATATTTCAACCAAATTTGAGTAGATGGATTCTATGGTAGTAGGCTCTTAAATTGAACTTCTTTTCAGAATTTTGATTGATCAATTTTTTGCATGAAAATCCTAGACTTTATTTAAAAATCTACCGGAATTGGTCAAAATGCTACTCCTTAGCTGCTTGACATATTTCAAACATATTTGACTAGATGCATTCTGGGTGGTAGAATTTTAATTGATAAAGCTTTTGGGAGAAAATCATACATTTTATGAAAAATTGACCGGAAATGGCCAAAATACTCCTCCATAGCTGCTTGACCTATTTGAACCAAATTTGGCTTAGGTGGATTCTATGGTGGTAGGCTCTGAAACATCTTGTCAGAATTTTGATTGATCATTAACTGCTTGGGCGATTTCAACCAGACTTGGATGAAAGGACCCTATAGTGGCAGGCTACAGATCCTATGTGCAGAAATTTGATTGCTAAAATTTTTTACAGCCATCTTGGATTTTCCATGTTTTGGTAAATTGCATAAAAGACTACCCCTCACTAACCACTTGGTAGGATTTAAATCAAACTCAGTTGGATGGACCCTAGGTGGGTAGGCTTTAGAACCTGTATACATAATTTTGATTGGTCAAGTCTTTTGGTGGCCATCTTGGATTTTTTTTAAATTATCCATCATGTGTATTTAAATGCAAATGTTTCAAATGCTAATGGTCCAGGTGAGCACCACAGGCCCATGTGCCTCTTGTTTTTGTTTTGTAAGCATGTTAAGTTATTTCTGAGTTGTACATATATTGTATGGGTTTACAAAACCTTGGGAAACAATTGGATGTGCTATGGTTAGGATCACAATCTTTGAATGGCCCAGATGCTAAATACAATATGGCCACGGCCATCTTGAAAATCACTTTCCATATGATAAGGTACATGTGCAACATTGATTGAATTATTAAAACATTGAGAATCCTTTGTGCAGGGCTATGTAAAATCCAAAATGGCCACCAGACAGTCAGTTAAAAAATAAATTGGTTTCCATTGGATGACGATCATTAATACATACAACACTTTAACCCCTTTAATGGTTAAGATTTACCAAGAAATGTTTTGCTTAAGTGAGCGACCAAGTCTATTTTTGAAAATTTACAATGGCTGGCTTGGTTATTGAAGCAGTCATTCCAGTAATAACATTCCAAAAATAGTCTAGTGTCAGGAAAATGGACATTTCACACGATAACTGCAGAAGCCAGTTTTGGCTAGCTTGAACAGTACATGTACAATTTTCTGAAAAGTCCCAACTCAGGACTTTATAAACGAGTTTAGTGCCATGAACACGCTGTTATTTCTAAAAGTCCTAGCATTTTCCAATGTTGGCATTCTACACAACCTATTGTATGTATGCTAAAAAGTTCCAGCTTTCCCCAAGGCTGGGACTTTTCAAAAAATAGAATACATGTTTATTAAATGTTCTAGCTTTTCCACTGTTGAAACTCGGGACATCCTAGAATTTTTCAACGTTTTGGACTTTTTGGCTTTCATGGAAAAAGAATCCTGTGATTCCCAGGAATCAGGAAAAATCCAAGAATTTTTTTCTGCAGTGTTCATGCCATGTTATAGAAAAGATAACTTCATGCCATATTAATTACAAAACATAAGTATTGGATTCACTACATGTACCACTATTTAAGGTCATTATTACAGCCATCATTACAGACTGTAGATATTTCTTTAGTAGGACATAAAGATTTATTTATTTTTTGCAGATTAACCATCTTCATGTCAGTCATTTTAATGGAGAATCAGGTGTCAAGGAATAGTCTTTCATCTGATGTCACTTTGTTTTCAATCGTGTTTTCAATTAACTGGCCATAGCAAAATGAAAAATGAGGCTTTGCGACACTCGGCTCCAGATCATTGTCACACATAAGTTTTATATATAGTAATCACTATGTCCATGCATGTGTCTGCGAATGTGTGCATCCGATCCGACTTTTTGTCCGGACCATATTTTCTTGAAATGGTTTTTCCCGTATAAGCACCATTTGAACTACGGTATATGAATGCATCATAGACTAAAGGCGCGTCATGTATCAAAAGTAGGTCAGCGTGACTTAATTTTCACTGATCACTGAACATCATAGTTTATTCTTGTCCAGGCTGTAGTTTCAAGGTTTTGTCTCGCCTTCGAAGCTGAAAGCATGACATATGTGTCACTTTTACGGTGGCGATGATGGCGACAACAATGTTAAGTTTTTGCGATTAGTCAAACGTCTCAATATTTCAGGATCAGTTAATCCTATTAGAACTAAACTTGGCTATGTGGTTACCTATACTTTTAGGAAGCAGCATGATGACACTGAGGTCAAAAGGTCAAAGGTCAAGGTCACTGTTTTAGCAAACTTCTCGTTTTATCTTTCAGGATTGATTAATCCTATTGGAATTAAACAATGTTACCTATAATGTTACATGTAGGAAGCAGCATGCTGACATGGAAGTCTTGTGGCCATCTAAGATTTTTTCCCCCGATTTTTTTGCTCACCATCCGTCCGTCAAATCGCAATTCACTTATGCTTTGAACGATTGCAACCAAATTTGGCTGGAAGGACCCTATGGTGGTAGGCTCCACATCTACTATTTAGAATTTTAATTAGTTAATCTTTCTGGCGGCTGTCTTGGATTTTCTGAAAATTTTCCGGAAATCATTTAGAATGCTGGTCCTCCAATATAAATGTGCTGACTTCAACGAAAGTTTGGGTGGACTAATCCTATGCTGGTAGAGTTCAAAACTTCTAACGAGAATTCTGATTGGTCAGTATTTTCAGCGGCCATCATGGATTTTCTGAAAATTTCTGGAAATTAGTTAAAAGGCTAGACTCCTTATTAACCTCTTGGCCGATTTCAAACAAACTCAGTTTGTAAGGGCCCTAAAGTGGCATGATCCGAAACCTCTATACCAAATTTTGATTGGTATATTTTTTCGGTGGTCATCTTGAGTTTTCTGAATAATGGTCGCAAATCGTTTAAAATGCTACTACTCATTAACTGCTTAGGCAATTTCAACCAAATTTGACTAAAATGATCCTATGCTGGTAGGCTCCAGAACTTCTGATCAGAATTTTGATTGTTCAATTTGTCTGGTGGCCATCTTGGATTTTCCTAAAATTATCCGGAAATCATTTAAAACGCTACTACTCGAATATAAATGTCCCGACGTAGCGAAACTTGGGGGGACTAATTCTATGCTGGTAGGCTTCAACACATCTGAACGAGGATTCTGATTGATCAATATTTCCGGCATCCATCTTGAATTTTCCGGAAAATGATGGGAAATCATTTGAAATGCTATTCATTATTAACTGCTTGGGCCATTTCAACCAGACTTGGCTGGAAGGATACTTCAGAATTCAGATACAGAATTTTGATTGGTCAATTTTTCTGGTGGCAATCTTGGATTGCGACACTGACACTCAAATGTCATACAAAAGGGTCCTCGGGGAGCAGTTTGCTGACATCGACATCAGCTCCGATCTGAATGAAGCCATAACCAAAATACTGAAATCTATGGAATCATCAGCTACCAGTTCTTAAAAACAGCCGAACTAGGTATACTGACGACCCTCTAGTAGTAAAACTGTCAGCGGAGCAGAAAGCATTATGGCTGCGTATCTATCAGTGTCCAAAGTGAAGACCGCACCAAACTACGCCGGTAGCACAATGACATTCTGCGCCACATCAGCGAACTCTTAAAAGATCTTGCTATTCAACAAGCAGACTCCCTAGCAGATAAAATCAATGTCATGAATGACTGTCACAAATGTTTCGGGCAGCCCGGGCCTGAGAGGATGAGAGTTATTGACTACACACCACCACTCACTGTACACGACTCTGATGGACACTTTATCGGGACTGACCAGGGCAAAGTCGAGGCGATGCGAGAATGGTTCAAGGAACAGTTCACTGACCATGATGATGAGCCCTTTCACCCGTTCTCAGGAGACTCCAGGCCATTACTAACACCAATTAAAACAGCAGAAGTTGAGAAGGCACTTAAAGCCCTGAAAGATCGATGTGTATCTGGACCTGATGGCATGAGCAATGAACTATTCAAACATGCATGTGACATTATCTCAAAACCGATCACGCGCCTAATTAATTCAGCTTTTATGCACCACATTCCCATCGACGATCTAGGCCAAGGCACCCTTATCGCACCACCCAAATCCAAGAAGCCACCTGGCCCCAGCCAATCTGTGGCCCATCGTGCTTCTCAACAGCATACAGAAAACCCTATCCAATGTTACTCTATGCCACATCCAAGACGAGATCGATGACTTCACTGGATCATGTCAAAGTGGCTTCAAACATGGGCGCAGCTGTGCATTGTATGGGTTCAACACATGCTTGTGTCGGTAGTCATGTCCAAGCACTGGGATTTCCACAAAATTGGCATTGACATGTCACAAGCCTTTGACACAATTAAACGCTCAAAGCTCCTAGATGTGCTATGCCAGGCCAGTTGCAATGAAGATGAGCTACGACTAGTGAGACTACTGCTTGCAGACACCAAGCTGAGAGTACGAGTCAAGTCAGTGGAGTCTGTAGAGTTTGAGACATCAATCGGCTCCCCACAGAGAGATGGTCTATCTCCGATGCTTTTCACCTGTTACCTTGCTGCTGCATTGAAATCCGTACAGGAAAGTTCCACAAGCCCAAACCCCCCAGTGTCAATATTGTGTATGCCGCTAGAGATGGAATGTGGCGATGATGTAGACTTCATAGATGAGGAAAAGAAACCCCTTGACGAACTTCTACCAATAGCTGCAAGCAAACTAAAAATTGAGAATCTCTATGAATGAATCGAAAACAGAGTTCACCCACATATACCTATCTACAAAGCATGAAACTAAAGAAAATGATGATCCACTTCGTGGCGGCAAACCGTGGAAGAAAAGTAGAATCCTGGGCTCACTGCTTTGCAGCACTGCTGACATAGCGGCACGCTGTGTTATGGGGAACTAGCTTTCCCGTCCTTCTGGAAGCTATGGATTCGTAGATCAAAGATGCCCTTGATTAAATGGCTACGCTTATACAATGCAACCTGTGTATCCTTGATGCTGTATAACTGTAACTGCTGGGCAGCTCCGAAGGCATCTCGGGACAAACTCGATGCCTGCCACCGTATACACCTATGCACCATCACTGGACACCGATGGCCAGACAGCAAATTTCCAATGATGCACTATACAAGATGTGTAATACGTCGTCGCTGTCTGTAAAAGTCACCCATCAACAATGGTTCATGTTTGGCCATGTGCTAAGGATGCGAGAAGAGACACCAGCACATAGAGCCTTGGAATGAGCCCTACTCGGAGCTAGCAAACACAAAGCCAGGAGAGGACGTCATTGCATAAATCTGCTAAGCATGCTACGAGGTGACCTCAAGAAAGCAGGACTCGGTACTCTCAAGTCAATGCAGATTTAGAATGTTTCTACTACTACAGCCGCAGAATAAAGTAGTCTTGGATTTTCTGAACATTTCTGGAAATCTGTTAAAAGCATACTCATTAACCACTTGACGAATTTCAAGCAAACTCGATGGGAAGGATGTAAATGTTATGCCTTAGAACTTGTATATAGAATATTGATTGATCAATTTTTTTGACGACCATCTTAAATATTTTGAAAAATGACGGGAAATCATTTTCTGGCAGCCATTTTGGATTTTCTGAAAATCACTTAAACACCTACTCCTAAGTAACCACTTGAATGATTTCAAACAAACTACTGGAAGGACCCTAGAGTGGTATACTTCAGAGCTGTATGCAGACTTTTGATTGGTCAATTTGTTCTGCAGCCATCATGAATTTTAAAAAAATGACTGGAAATCATTTAAAGCGATACCCCTCATTAACCGCTAATGTTCCAGTGGCCGTCTTGTTGTCCAAAATGACATCTCAGGAACAGATGTACAGATCATGCTGAAGCTCATTAGATTTGATTTAATTGATAACTAAGGATGATTGATGATTAAAGTTTGTTCAAGAGAATAAACATGTTGTCATATAGGTATTTTTGTTCTTTTCTGACTGGATGGCTGCAAGGTTCAATCTGATTGTGTGGTCATCGTTCATCATTAATTTCCCACTAAAAATTGAGTGTACTAAATTCCCAATTTTGTATTTTATGTCTTGTTGCTACTGAATTTAAAGTCCTATATCTGTTCAAATGCTAATGCTTCAAATGTTAGTGGCATAAATATTTGTTCAACAGAAATTGATACGTAAAAAACATGGCCGCCATGGACCAATCAAAGTGTAACATGCTTGGTGGCCGTATTGGATATTTGTATTTGACAGATTTTGAAGACGAAATTGGTTTTATATAGGTTTTTAGCTTACATGGCCTAAAGCCAAGTGAGCTTATGCCATTGTGACCATCCATCGTGTGTCCATCAGCTTTTCCTTTAAGCGACTTCTTCTCATGAACCACTGGGCCGATTTTAACTATATTTCGCAAGTTACATTCTTTGAGTATATAGATTCAAGTTTGTTCAAAGGAAGCTGATCAGACAATTTGACCGCCGGCCCTCTTGGATTTTGACCGATTTTTAGAAATGTATTTAAATATTTTCTCAGAAACCGCTTTGGGGGTTTAATTCAAAACTCATGAAATATCATCTAGGGCAAGAGCTGAACCAAGTTTGTTCAAGGGAGCTTGACTTCATTTCCAGAACATTTCGAGAACCGAAATGTGGGAGATATGATTAGGGACTTAAAGGACCATTAATGTTTGTTCAAGGGAAGTTGATCCATCAAAAAACATGGCCGCCCTGGAGCAATCAAAATGTAGCATGGTTGGTGGATATACCGGTATCGGATTTTCTTATTTGATGGATTTTGAAGCTGAAATAGGTTTTATCTAGTTTTTTGGGTATGCTGATTTCAAATTTCCCACTCGAAACTGTCGGATAAATGGTTTGGCAGTCGTCTTTGATCTTTTCCCCACCAAAAACTCCCATACTAAAGCAGTGGGAAAGTGAAAATGTCTTTCAAGTATATTTGGCAGAAAGCATCAGTGCATAGAGATCCAAGTTTGTTCAAACGAAGTCAATCAGTTTGGCCAGTGACTATCTTGGATTTTGGCAAATTTTAAAAAATGCCTATAAAAATTTTCTCCGAAACCGCTTGGCAGATCGATTCCAAACTAATAAAATATCATCTAGGGCAAAAGCGTATCCCAGTTTGTTCAAGGGAACTTGATTGGCCAAAAAGTTGGGTGGCCATCTTGGATGACCTCGTTTTCTTGACAGCGACTTATTTTCCAGTCCCGCTAAACACTTTAGGCTGAAATTTGATTATGGACTAAGGGCCATTAAAGTTTGTCCATGGGAAGTTGATACATAAAAAAACTTGCCCACCGTTGATCAATTAACATTTAGCGTGTTTGGTGGCCATCGTGGATTTTCTGAAAATCATATAAAAGACTACTTATTAACCACTGGGCCAATTTTAATAAAACTTGGCTAAACATTCACAGAAATTAGATTGGTAAATTTTTCCATTGGTCATCTCATTTTGTTTGGTTGTGCCAGTGGCCAATAATTCCAGGTGGGCGATACAGGTCCCTTTGGGCCTCTTTTTGGGTATTCTACTTTCAAATTTGGAGTTTTCGAGCCTGTCAGATAAATGTTTTGCTGTCCATCTTGGATCATTTTCCCGCCAAACGCTTCCATACTAAAGCAATAGGGCATTATAAATTGTCTTCTCGAGAATCCACTTAATCGATTTCAAGTATATTTGCCAGAGAGCATCCTTAGACCATAGAGATCCAGATTTGTTGAAATAATGCTGATCAGCCAATTTGCCCGGCAGCCATCTTGGATTTTGGCTGACTTTTTGAAATGCTTTTAAAAATCTTCAGAATCCTCTGGAGGGACTGATTCAGAATTCATGAAAGGTCATCTAGGGCAACAGCTGAACCAAGTCTTCAAGGGAAGTTGACTACTACTACTACTACTACTACTACTACTACTACTACTACTACTACTACTACTATTTTCTCGCATCCGTTTTGATTTGCTTTCAATTCTGCTGCTTTAACATACTGCACCAGTGTGGGCATAAATGACGCCTCACTGTCGACGCACTGCATCAGTGTGGGATACACTTAAATGTTTATTAGCCTAATCTCTATCATTTCCATTATTCTTCATTTTTGTAGATGCTGCTCGGAAAACATGTGTATCCACAGAGCAATCACTGTATAGATTCATAATGTAACTGGAAATGGCGGAGTTATGAGTGGCATAATAGGCGACAGATTATGAGCCTATCAACTGATGAGCTAAATATGCAATAAAGCCGCAATGAAGAAGCAGTGTGATCAACTGTTCCATAAACAACCACCAGAACTTATTTGTGTTTTGCAAACAACTAATGAACCTTTTCAGACCCAACTAGTTACATGTACAGAGAACTTACTGTGTTTCATAAACAGCCAACAGCCCTAGTATGAGAGAGCGCGTTGAACATAGCTATTGTCATGAAAGTCACTGATCTTTATGTCAGAGCCTATAGTTGCCTTAAAGATGAACGCCCTTCTTAAAAGGAAGGAGTTTACCTGGAACATATTTTCACCTCAAACTCTGCACACATCTACTCTCCCTGTAAAACTGACTGGGAGACCATATCCGCTTATTGCCTCACATCATGTTTCCATCATGTGTTCATTTTAAAAACACAAAGTCTGCTGGAGATGAAAAGTGTAAGTGCCACCGCACACATGGTTCCACCACCAAATATTTTTTTTTAAATGATTATCAATAATAATAATAATATATATTTTTGAAGGAATAATACATTATATATATATATATATATATATATATATATATATATATATATATATATATATATATATATATATATATATATATGCCATCTGTATGATGAATATCAACACAACTTTCATATTATAGCCTTTTGGACAAGCATGTTTTATCTACATGATAGCGCATGCTTGTGCAGCAGGCCACACATGAAAGCCTCACCCAGGTAGAGATAGGCTTGTTTATAGTAATATTTATTATTCATTCAAATATCTAATTATATTTTTAGTTGTGAATTGACAACTTCAGTACAGCTAAGAAATAATTTAACATGTGGCCAAATTAAAATACTGTACTGTTGAATATTTTGACTATAATTGGTTAAAGGCAGCAATGTCTTTTTAATCCAATTATGTTCAAAATGTATGACAGAGCTTTTCTTAATAACTAACATGTTTATGTTTTTGAAACGTGATAACTTATTTATGAATTGTACTGTAGTATGTCGTCGGTCTGTCACATTTTTGGCAAAGACACCCATGTCGCAAAGTAGCAAGCTTTCACTTGTTACTGATTATTATTGAACTTTTAAAAATATTTTGTTGGTGGGAATATCATGTTTCATGGCACATACATTACATTACAATATGCGTTTCTAAAATTAGTAATGAATGTGAAGGATAAGTGAATGTTGTATCTGACTTTGACCGAGCCAGGTTTTATAGCAAGGGTAGATTTGCGTTCAGAAATGCTGCAATTTAGCACTGAGTTTGAGGTGAGCACTTTTTCACAAAAAATCTGTAATGTGCATGCTCAGCTTTAATGCTAAATACATGTACTTTAAGATCTCATACATGTATATTGATAAATGTTTCCTAGCTAAATTTAGCACTATTTCTTATTTAAAATGGACTCTAATTAACTAGGAGTGTAGCCACCTTTTTAGATTTAGATATTTGCTAGCGCCAGTATTTCCAATTTTATTGTCTTCCCTTGATTAATTGAAAGTGATTGCATCAATAATTTTCAGCCAAATTGTTATCAAATCTTGGCCCATAGACAGTTGTATTATCGGCTGATTTTAACAACAATTTGATGGAAAGCTGCTGCTGCTATACGGCAGCATCTGTTTTCAGTAAACTTGTTATAAATATATTTCTTTTCACTTGCACCATAGAAGATATACAACTAGTATTGAACAATGCTATACACTTACATGTACTCCACGCTTACCATGGAAGCCAACAGAAGAATGACTTACGAAAATGGTTTTATACCAACAATTGCGCACTGGCGAAGACAATAGGGTCTGAAATAATGGAGCCAGCAAATGTCTATCTAAAATTGGTGGCTACACTCCTAATTAGTTAAAGTGTCCATAAAGCAACACATAGTCCTAAATTTAGTTAAGATACATTTATTTATCTTTTATTGATCAAGATATGGGAACTTTAAGCCATGCCTGTCATGTTTGTAACTTTGACCTACAACTTCTATGGAGTATAGGTTAATGCTAAATAAAGGTTTACTGTGTCATCTAAACCAGGCATCGTTCTGTTAACATGTTTAGTTAAACCCTACGTCATAATACATTGTACACAATGTACATGTATATACCTCAACTCATTAGCCAATAAAACAATGAAATTAATTAGGTGATTAATCCTTTCCCCATTAGTATCTAGACTTGGCTGAGTCTTCTCTGACACCCAGTTGGGCCTCTAAAAGATATTTTTGATGTTACCATCATGATATCCAAATACCTGTCATCAGGCCAGGTGAGTGTCAGAGAAAACTTAGAGCAGATCATATAGGTCAGATACACCTACGGACCAGATAGAAAAGTCCATGGATGGCAATGTAAGAAATTTATTCTACATTTATTCTAAAATTATACTGCTATGATCCATCAGCAAAAAATCAAAATAGCTATATAATGGCAAAACCCTCCATTAGCTACATATTTCTGGCTACACACAGCTGGATAACTACTGTACCGGCTACACCACTAAGGCAATCCGGCTACATCTCTAAGTTTGCCATCCATTCCAGCTACACACCTGCTGATGGCTACAGGAACATCTAATCCTCGCTACACAACTTGAAAATCATAATTTGGCTACACATTGTCTATCCCGGCTACAAAATCAATTGCGGTCACACCTCTTCGTGTAGCCACATCTGGAAAAGTATAAAAGGAAGCCCCAAACCGTGTCTTGACATCCAGACTCAAACTTACACACAAGTTCGCGCCAAGAGGACTGAAGCTTGTGATGCAACAGCTTTCAGCAGTCCCATTTTCGAAATAAACTTCACCAGCAGAGGACCAATACTGTACCAATACAATGCCGATTCCATGCCGACACTGTACCGATACAGTGCCAATAGTACTGAAGCTTGAGAAGCAGCAGCTTTCAACAGGAAAAATGTTCAAAATCAACTTCACCAGCTGAGAAGAGGGCCGATACATGCCGATACCATGCCGATACGATGCCGACACGGTGCCGATACCATGCCGATGCATATTACATTGCCGATACTGGGCCGATACAAATTGTATCGGCTGAGTGTCGGCACCCGGTAACGGCCCGGCACTATCGGCCCGATGCCGGTCCGACGTGCCAAATGGTACCGGGCTGATGCCGGGTGCCGGTACCGGGCCGATGATTTGTCCGATAGCGGGCCGATACCGGGCCGGCACTAATGCGTTATCTGGGTAACAGTATGATCTGTTACATGAGTTCATGACCATTAAGGTCAATCACAGATCGCTATCCTCTGCCGCATGCAATTCAAATAAAGCATCTTGTATATATTCTGGTGACCAATTGCAAACACATAAAATTGTTTACCACATTATCCCTGGCGGGATTCTAACCCGCGACCTCTGGATTAGAAGTCCAGCACGCTATCCTCTACGCTACAGGGACAAAAAATACATATATTAGACATGGGCAATCGAAATAAAAATCATAATAGATTTCAACTGAATACTAAGCTAATCTAACGAGAACAATTTTCAAATGACTTGTTATATTGGAGCACCTTGTGTGATGAGGCTGCATAGCTATCATCCGTTGGTTCTGCGATTCAGGTTTATAAGATTTTGGTCAATGTCTTCCAGGTAATGGCTAGTGAGCTTGCATGATATCAATTAAACTACTTATATTGTAATATCATTACAGAGATACATGGGTACTTTAAAATCATAATAAATATCTCTAACAGTGTGATCTGTTAGGTATCCAGTCAACTCGGCCTAAATACATCTCGGCCTACTTCCAACTCGGCCTAGTTCCAACTCGGCCTAGGTCAACTCGGCCTATGTTTATGCCTATCATGTGCGACTATACTATTGGGCCGAGCTGACCCTATAGTATCACCCATAGCTATATACGAATGCACATATATGGGCACACATGTATATACCTATAGGTGTATTATTAGGCCGAGCCGACACTATAATATCACGATAGGTATATATGAATATGCGCATTTAACTGTACATATGAACATAGCTATAGCAATATTATTGGGCTATAACCAGCACGCTTAAACAAGATAAAGATTATCGGGTGTAGTAGGCCTACCTAGACTTCTATGGTAGCTACTATACACGATAATCTGTATACTATAACACACGTAGATAGTGCTTTTAGGATACAGATTGTCTATGTCTATGTGGCATGTGGTGCTAAACCTCGAGGTGGTTGTCTACATTACGTCCCAGAAATGTACATTATAATATCAAGACACTTTATCTTTTACAGTGTTGCATCATACACGTTGTAATATATTACACTGAGGGTTAAAACCGGTGTTTATGACAAGACAAGACGCTCAATCGTGTGCAAATTATTTATTATGATAACAATGATAATTATGATATTATGATTATGATAACCGAATTAGCGAGTTATTTATGAAGTAAGGAGAAACTTGTTGAGTATTTTGAAACTAAATTGGCTGAGAGCTGATGCTGCCTATATGGTAGCATAAGGTTTCAGTCAAATTAGTTTTCAAAATATTCAACATGTTCCACGTAATGCTAGCTGTGGGCCTTGGGATACGGGAATTTACGGGAATGGTAGAATAAGGTTGCAGTCAAATTAGTTTCAAAATATTCATCACTTTCCACGTTTGAGATACGGGAATTTACGGGAATGGTAGCACACGGTTCCAGTCAAATTAGTTTCAAAATATTCATCACTTTCCACGTTTGAGATACGGGAATTTACGGGAATGGTAGCACACGGTTCCAGTCAAATTAGTTTCAAAATATTCAACATTTTCCACGTACGGCTAGCTGTAGGCCTTGGAATTACTTAATAATGTGCAGTAAGCCAAAATGATGATTGACGATATATTATGATGTATGAGCAACAGAAATGAAAGATGGTAGCGATATAAGATGTGACATTGAATGTTTTAACCCGTATGTACAGATTATGAAGATATCACAGATGTTTCTTTTATCAAGTAGGCTAAGGAATAATGTTGAATATTTTCTAACTAATTTGACTGACAGACGTTATATACATTACACATATTATCACAGAAGATGTCATGGCCGGTAAATTTCCTACACGTTGTATTGCCACTTTAACACACGTATATCAGCCATCAACGGCTACTGCAGTGGTCGTGAGAAATGTCGATTTACAGACCAATAGAAGATTAGTTTTGAAAATTTAGCACTGGAATGACTGGCTCGATAACTGAACCAGACATTTCAGTAGTCAATTTTTCAAAAATAGTATTCTCTTGGTCTGCAAATTTCGATGAGAAAATTGAAGTTAAGAATGTTCCAGCCAAATTAGTTTCAAACTATTCCGGCACCATCAAAGTTGTGCAAGCACCAAGAAGCTTTTTTGCATCTTTGTTCGTCATCCTACTCTGCCTATATTCCTCCCACGCTTCACATAACTTGTCCTGACACTTTCTGTACACTTTTCTCTGCCTCCTCGTTAACTTCTCACCATGTACAAGCTGCATTTGTAAGTCAACCAGTTTCGCTTGCTGGTGGAGCAGCTCTACTAAAACGTAAAACTGAAGGCTGCCACGCTTTGCTGCACGATTCAGCATAGCGTGCCAACCTTCCACATCATTGTTCGTTCTGACGAGCTGATTGTAGATGCTCCATGTTGCAGGGGTCCATGTCCTGTTAACAATCCATGTATCATTTATGTATGCTGTGAGCCTTACCAGTGGAACAGTCGTGGCTTTGGCACGGAGTTGTCTGTTAACAAAATAACAAAATATTAATGGTAATGAGTCAATGATGATGATGATGATGATGATGTATAGTTAAACATGTAGTTGATGCTGATGCGGTGGTGGTGGTGGTACTGCTGCTGCTGCTGATGATGATATAAGCCCAACTTCCTGAATCTTACAGAATCAGACATAGTGACTGAGACAGATATGCACTGCAGCAGACACACGCATATATCTCCTCAAATGCGGATAAACACGCGCAACTGCCTGCCACTCCCCCATCTCGAAGTCCATGACAACTTTGGTCACCTGGGCATCTGTAAGTAGCTCGTTTACAGCATCCATTACTAACTCATAGTCAATGGTCCGACGTCCTGACATGAGCACGAATGCTAGAGGTGCCTGCTTGCAGGCTGTACCATGCTTGATGAAGCTGTGGATGGACCACAGCTGAGTAAACGGTTTGCTGACAACTTTGAAGGTCGCATCCACATACCAGATCTTGACATTTGATAACACATGGAGCCTCTCCTCGGTGGCGAAGATGAGGTGTCTGTAATCGGCACCGTGAATGTCTTGTTGCAGAAAGTTATTTGGAACCCACGCCAGATCAATTTCAAAGTCCGCTGTCTTTGGCTCTGGAGGACGATGTCCGGCACGGAAACGATTAAGTATCCGTTCAAGCAGATCTAATCCCTGTAGGGCATCGATAGGTTCATTTCTATCAGTACGTACATCTGCCAGAACATTATTGACGATTGTCTTTGCAGATGTAAACATATCTCCTATGCCTCGTTCTTTGATGGCTGCTCTAACTTTGGTCGCAGTTGTTATGCCAGCAGAAGCTGGATGCTGATGTGCTAGTGGACCTAATAAATAATAATAATAATAATAATAATAATAATAATAATAATAATAATAATAATAATAATAATATCAAACTTAAATTCATTATAAAAGATGTTGATCTTGTTGATTATAAATGACGATGATGATGATGATAAATAGTAATGCCGATGACGACGATATCAAAATTAAATTCATTACAAAGATGTTGATCATGTTGATTATAAATGGTGATGATGATGATGATATGATGGTGATGATAATAGTAATGCCGACGACGACGATATCAAAATTAAATTCATTACAAATATGTTTATCTTGCTTATTATTAAAGGCGATGATGATATGATGATGATAATAATAATAGCAACGATGACGACGATGATGATGATGATGATAAAATATAGCATACCTGGTTGGAAGTTATCGCCTTTCTGGACCACTGTAGCCCTGCACCAAAGGCTCTTGGACCGGATACTGCATCTCCACAAGTTCACCTTTTTTCCCTCGCGTTTTATCGTGTAACTGTATCCTGCGCTATCTGTCAGCATCTTTGCACGCCGTTGTGTTCCTCTATTCACTACCTCATACGTTGTTGTTACTACTTCTGCTGCTTCAGCATGTATTGGTGTCGGATCCTCTAATGTGTTCTCCTCGTGTCGGGAAGGTGTAATTATAATTGATTCCAGATTGAACGTAGCGGTTGAATCTGAAGGCGTTGGCGATCGTGGAGATGCTGGCGATCGTGGAGATGCTGGCGATCGTGGCGGCGTTGGCGATCGTGGAGGCGGTGGTGATCGTGGAGGCATTGGCGATCGTAGAGAAGCTGCCGATTGTGGAGAAGCTGGCGATGCTGGGGATCCAATTTGCATGGGTGATCGTGGTGATCCTGATGTTGATGATAATAACATGGGAGTACGTGGTGAAGATAATAGCGATGAAATCGGTGATGACAGGATTGAAGTTGGTGATGATGGCATTATAGCTGTGCTGTGAAGGATGGGACGAAAACCATCTTCGTCATATGTAGGAATTGTCTCACCTTCAATATCAGCAGCCATCTGACACATTTCCGCTAGGCGCGCTGTCTCTTCTGATGGTTCGAACACGTCATCATCTGTAATCTCCAGACATTCATCACACTGCCAATCTAATGACGTTCCACTAGCTACTGCCGCACAATAAGCTGCCTGCGTGATGTTGGTTCCGCATATACGATGCTGCCACCTACCACATGGTTCACACAACAAACCTTGGTGCCTGTTAGTTACAGGCCAACCACACACGATACACAACTCTGCCATATCACTCAGAAAACTAACATATATCACTTGGAGAAATAATTAACGTAAAAACTGTAAAATCTAAGACCACGATTTCAGATTTGCGAGGTCATCGAGTTATGAATTTCAGGAAACATTTACTAATTAAAATTTGTGACTTACCGTTATACTTGATGGCCTATTATTCTCTCTGAGTAAATGTCAAAATCTCTTAAGCAACATGAAAGCATATTCGTACACAGCCGCCCCATAGCCCGACACAGGTGTTAATGGATTAAGTTATTTAAAGTATTTGATTGACAGTTACAAGCATGTAAATTTTGGTGTATTTCAAATGTCACATGCAATCCAGTATTTCAAAAACGATAACCTTTTAAGATGACAAGAAAATATGACTTTAAGCATACTCACCCACTCATAAAAATATGCATAACGGACATATAGCCTGTAGCGTCCAACATGAAAATCGGGTGGTCAATTATGTTTGACTGATTTTCTTATACCCGTATCTTAAACTAGATTGTTTCCATGCACCCACTGTTATGCTTGCCACTGGTAGCGGCTACATAAAAAATAGTACGGTATTCAATCATTACAAAGAGGTTACCCAAAGTGTTAATCAGACAGGCCCGTGCCCGTGCACTGAACCCGGTGCTTTTACCATAACGCACAGGCGGCTAACATTTTTGGTAAATTTAAGCATAGACGTGCCACCCACATCAGTCAGAACAGGCCACCATCTAAGCGTGGACCACCACATTTAAGCAGATGGTCGTAATGATAACGATAGAATAATGTGTTAGCATAGATAATAGGCCACCTACGTGGGTGGTCTTATTGCTGGGTGAATATAAGTATGTTCTTGAACATTTGCCATAATGGGCCATATAAGCAGTTAGTAGCTGGTCGTACATAATGGACCACCCAAGCAGGTGGTCTTAACAATAGTTGTTGGATGATTATAGTGGTCAGTTGTATTAACGAACCACCTAAGCAGGTGGTCTTGACAATAATTGTTGGCAGATTGTATAGTGGACAACTGACTTTACGGGCCACCTAAGTATGTGGTCTTATAAGTTTGGTTGATCGTACAGTGGTCATGCACTTGTCTTATCAGACCACCCAAGCAGGTGGTCTTAACAATAGTTGTTGGATGATTATATAGTGGGCAGTTGTATTAACGGACCACCTTAGCAGGTGGTCTTAACAATAATTGTTGGCAGATTGTATAGTGGACAACTGACTTTACGGACCACCTAAGTATGTGGTCTTATAAAAAGTTTGGTTGATCGTACAGTGGTCACGCACTTGTCTTATCAGACCACCCAAGCAGGTGGTCTTAACAATAGTTGTTGGATGATTATACAGTGGTCAGTTGTATTAACGGACAAGCGAGAAAGAATAAAAAACGGGAATAAAAAAAAATTAAATGTCAGTTGAAAAGCAATAGTCAATGAATGACTACGTCTAGGCCGACTTGACTTTTATTCAATCGGGCCGACTTGACTTTTTATTCTAGGCCGAGTTGACTAATTTAAGTAGGCCGGGTTGGCAATTGGGCCGACTTGACTGGAATTCATCTGTTACGTGAGTTCATGACCATTAAGGTTAATCACAGATAGCTATCCTCTGCAGCATTCAATTAAAAAAAAGCATCTTGTATATATTCTGGTGACCAATTGCAAACACATAAAATAAGCTACCTCGGAGTTACGGCGTCGCAAAGAATTATGGGTAATGTCAAAGGTCAAAGCACATAAACAAATCTCTCGAGTCTGACAGCTCTGCGGTTATGA
The DNA here is from genome assembly GCA_034401795.1 of Chaetoderma sp. LZ-2023a. Classification (NCBI taxonomy): domain Eukaryota; kingdom Metazoa; phylum Mollusca; class Caudofoveata; order Chaetodermatida; family Chaetodermatidae; genus Chaetoderma; species Chaetoderma sp. LZ-2023a. The sequence goes on along the minus strand of CM067360.1, from coordinate 7,587,699 downwards.
ATGCTACGCTACGAATTTTCCTCCTCATCCATGCGTGTTTTATGGTGTTCTTATGTGTGAACTTCTTAGGGGCAGCTTGATATGGAATCATATCAAGAAATGTATGCAGCAGAATTAGAAAATCAAATAATATTTACGCAACTGGAGGCGGAAAACAACGCGGTCAAGCGCATTCGCCCCGGTGCCAATTCGGCCCATTTTCGCTGTTCCGATTAGAAGTGGATTCACACTAGTGTAGTTTGCATAAATTCAATAAATAAATGTAGTTATTATATGTATTTTAGAAGTACAATTACAATATGCTTATTTTTAAGTCTATGTAATGTCAGCGAGTACGTGAGACTGACGGCGTAGGCCTACACACGTACACCAGCTTCATAGTTAGGCCCATATAGGTAGTGTGTATGATACTACGCATACTTGGGTTTTACAATTTCATTGTTCTAATATTGCCAATTTAGCACTATATAATTCTCTAGTCTCCTAAAGGCACTATTAGGCTACCTGATGTAATCATTCAATGTAATACATGCGCGTAGATTGCGCTATTCATTGATAAAGGAATTATCCCAAACAGAGTATAATTATGTTTATCATATTATCCATAAATAATATACGATATATACGAAAACATCAGTCAAACAAACCACTCGGGCCGGAAGCCAGGGCAGGACCGGTGCACTATGTAATATTACCCCCCCCCCCCCCCCAAATCAGGTAGCCATGGCAGGGCAAGCAATCAGGCAGCAAGGGCAGGGCAGGCAGGCAATCATGCAGCCAATGGAGGGCAGGTAGGCAATCAGGCAGCCAGGGGAGGGCAGGCAGGAAATCAGGCAGCCAGGGTATGGCAGGCAGGCATCAAGCAGCCAGGGAGGGCAGGCAGACATGGCAGGTAATCAGACAGCCGGATCAGAGCAGGCAGGCAGGCATCAATGGAATGGCCAGTGAGTGAGTGAGTGAGTGGGTGGGTGAGTTGGTCAGTCGGTGAGTGGATGGGTGGGTGGGGTCGGTCTGTTGGTCGGATCGGGTCGGGTCGGTCGGTCTGTGAGTCGGTCGGTCTGTGAGTTGGTCGGTCTCTGAGTCGGTCGGTCTCTGAGTCGGTCGGTCTCTGAGTCAGTCGGTCTTTGAGTCGGTCGGTTTGTGAGTCGGTCGGTTTGTGAGTCTGTCGGTCTGTGAGTCGGTCGGTCTGTGAGTCGGTCGGTCTGTGAGCTGGTCGGTCTGTGAGTCAGTTGGTCGGCAGGCCAGCCAGTCATGTACTCTATTGGTTAGTCGATCACTCACTCATGCATTTAGGCTACTTGGTAGCCCAAACCGGCCCATACACGACGCCACTGCAATTGTGCGTATATATATACCTAATTGATTGGCCAAACGATCGCATGGCTGGCTGTAATTGAATGGAATTGAATCCAACTATTGATTGATTCATTTCTTTATTCTTTAATCATTGATTGACTGAATAATTATTCTGATTGCTCTAGAGTGGCTGACTTGTTGATCCTTTGGTTGCTAGATTGTTTAGGTACATGGGTGATCAGTAATCGCATTGGTCTGACAAATTATTTGATTGACAGTGTGGCAGGAGGCAGTGTCGGGAGGGTGTGAGTTAGATCTTCCCAATGGAAATCTTTGAGGATTAAGCTCGATCTGAGAATCCTTCTAATACTTTAATTGTAGAGTTTAGACATATGGTTGCTCTTAAAATAAAATTAAAACAATGCACCACAACATACCATAATTCACCCTAATTTTGTTTACAAATTTGGATTTTGCAAACCAAAAAAAATCACCGGATTGCCATTGTTGGAGGGGGTATAGTCTGTGTGGGGTGGGTGGGTATCACGAACGTAAATTACAAAAATAAAATACTTGTTTTCAGAACCTTAATTACAAGTTCGTTTATTGGATTTAACACAGACACCATACAAGGACAAGTTGGCTTTTAAATTTTCGAGATGCTTGCCATATACATAGGCGTAAGGGAGGGGTGGGGGTGCTAGCAACCCTTCAGATTTTTTTCTCTCAGTGTATTCTCCGTAGCGCCCATTAGGTTTTGGTCATATAGTTTAGCGCCATCAACCCCCCCTCCACCCACCACGTCAAAGTACGTTCCTACACACCTATGAATGTAGGCGCTATATATGATATGTGATATAAATTTCCAAAAGGTTATAGCAGCCTACTGCTATTGGGGGAAATGGGTTAAAACATACAGCCGAACATGAGGTTTTTTTAAAGATTTAATAACAAATATTTACGTTCCTGACACCCCGGCCATGGCTATTTGGGGTGTCTGCGTGTTGGGGGGGGGGGGGGGGGGCGGTGGTCGGCGCGCTAACCGCCGAGGCTGCTAATTATATATAGATAAAAAATAATAGTTACAAACTGTTGATTTTGTAGGGTTTAATCAATATGGGTATGAAAAAAAATAATAATACCCGGCGACAGTCGCTGGAATTAAACATAGCAGTACTATATATTATATAGGCAACTATATAGGGCATATACGAAAATAGGGTATTTCGTGCGATTCGTGTTAGCCATATGAAATTTCTTTTATAAACACGCAGTGATTATTACGTAAGAATATTATCTTTATGAAGCGAGATGTTTGTAAAAAGTTTATTTAGCTGAAAACGCCGTAAAAGCTATGTGATTATTACTAAGCGAAGGCACACAAAGTGGTTTGTTTATGTGCTTTGACCCGATGTTTTCTGCACATGCGCATTCGGAACTCCGAGATAGCTTATTGTTTAACACATTATCCCTGGCGGGATTCGAACCCACGACCTCTGGATTAGAAGTCCAGCGCGCTATCCTCTGCGCTACAGGGACAAAAAATACATTTATTAAACATGGGCAATCGAAATAAAAATCATAATAGATTTCAACTGAATACTAAGCTAATCTAACGAGAACAATTTTCAAATGTATTGTTATATTGGAGCACCATGTGTGATGAAGCTGCATAGCTATCATACGTTGGTTCTGCGATTCAGGTTTATAAGATATTGGTCAATGTCTTCAAGGTAACGGCTAGTGAGCTTGCATGATAGAAATTTATCTCTAATAGTGTGATCTGTTACATGAGTTCATGGCCATTTAGGTCAATCACAGATCGCAATCCTCTGCAGCATTCAATTCAAATTATGCATCTTGTATATATTCTGGTGACAAATTGCAAACACATAAAATTGTTTACCACATTATCCCTGGCGGGATTCGAACCCGCGACCTCTGGATTAGAAGTCCAGCGCGCTATCCTCTGCGCTACAGGGACAAAAAATACATTTATTAAACATGGGCAATCGAAATAAAAATCATAATAGATTTCAACTGAATACTAAGCTAATCTAATGAGAACAATTTTCAAATGTATTGTTATATTGGAGCACCATGTGTGATGAAGCTGCATAGCTATCATACGTTGGTTCTGCGATTCAGGTTTATAAGATATTGGTCAATGTCTTCAAGGTAACGGCTAGTGAGCTTGCATGATATAAATTTATCTCTAATAGTGTGATCTGTTACATGAGTTCATGACCATTAGGGTCAATCACAGATCGCAATCCTCTGCAGCATTCAATTCAAATAAAGCATCTTGTATATATTCTGGTGACCAATTGCAAACACATAAAATTGTTTACCACATTATCCCTGGCGGGATTCGAACCCGCGACCTCTGGATTAGAAGTCCAGCGCGCTATCCTCTGCGCTACAGGGACAAAAAATACATTTATTAAACATGGGCAATCGAAATAAAAATCATAATAGATTTCAACTGAATACTAAGCTAATCTAACGAGAACAATTTTCAAATGTATTGTTATATTGGAGCACCATGTGTGATGAAGCTGCATAGCTATCATACGTTGGTTCTGCGATTCAGGTTTATAAGATTATGGTCAATGTCTTCAAGGTAACGGCTAGTGAGCTTGCATGATATAAATTTATCTCTAATAGTGTGATCTGTTACATGAGTTCATGACCATTAAGGTCAATCACAGATCGCAATCCTCTGCAGCATTCAATTCAAATAAAGCATCTTGTATATATTCTGGTGACCAATTGCAAACACATAAAATTGTTTACCACATTATCCCAGGCGGGATTCGAACCCGCGACCTCTGGATTAGAAGTCCAGCGCACTATCCTCTGCGCTACAGGGACAATATATATTTTATTAAACATGGGCAATCGAAATAAAAATCATAATAGATTTCAACTGAATACTAAGCTAATCTAACGAGAACAATTTTCAAATGTATTGTTATATTGGAGCACCATGTGTGATGAAGCTGCATAGCTATCATACGTTGGTTCTGCGATTCAGGTTTATAAGATTATGGTCAATGTCTTCAAGGTAACGGCTAGTGAGCTTGCATGATATAAATTTATCTCTAATAGTGTGATCTGTTACATGAGTTCATGACCATTAAGGTCAATCACAGATCGCAATCCTCTGCAGCATTCAATTCAAATAAAGCATCTTGTATATATTCTGGTGACCAATTGCAAACACATAAAATTGCTTACCACATTATCCCTGGCGCGATTCGAACCCGCGACCTCTGGATTAGAAGTCCAGCGCGCTATCCTCTGCGCTACAGGGACAAAAAATACATTTATTAAACATGGGCAATCGAAATAAAAATCATAATAGATTTCAACTGAATACTAAGCTAATCTAACGAGAACAATTTTCAAATGTATTGTTATATTGGAGCACCATGTGTGATGAAGCTGCATAGCTATCATACGTTGGTTCTGCGATTCAGGTTTATAAGATTATGGTATATGTCTTCAAGGTAACGGCTAGTGAGCTTGCATGATATAAATTTATCTCTAATAGTGTGATCTGTTACATGAGTTTATGACCATTAAGGTCAATCACAGATCGCAATCCTCTGCAGCATTCAATTCAAATAAAGCATCTTGTATATATTCTGGTGACCAATTGCAAACACATAAAATTGTTTACCACATTATCCCTGGCGGGATTCGAACCCGCGACCTCTGGATTAGAAGTCCAGCGCGCTATCCTCTGCGCTACAGGGACAAAAAATACATTTATTAAACATGGGCAATCGAAATAAAAATCATAATAGATTTCAACTGAATACTAAGCTAATCTAACGAGAACAATTCAATCGCAGATCGCAATCCTCTGCAGCATTCAATTCAAATAAAGCATCTTGTATATATTCTGGTGACCAATTGCAAACACATAAAATTGTTTACCACATTATCCCTGGCGGGATTCGAACCCGCGACCTCTGGATTAGAAGTCCAGCGCGCTATCCTCTGCGCTACAGGGACAAAAAATACATTTATTAAACATGGGCAATCGAAATAAAAATCATAATAGATTTCAACTGAATACTAAGCTAATCTAACGAGAACAATTTTCAAATGTATTGGTATATTGGAGCACCATGTGTGATGAAGCTGCATAGCTATCATACGTTGGTTCTGCGATTCAGGTTTATAAGATTATGGTCAATGTCTTCAAGGTAACGGCTAGTGAGCTTGCATGATATAAATTTATCTCTAATAGTGTGATCTGTTACATGAGTTCATGACCATTAAGGTCAATCACAGATCGCAATCCTCTGCAGCATTCAATTCAAATAAAGCATCTTGTATATATTCTGGTGACCAATTGCAAACACATAAAATTGTTTACCACATTATCCCTGGCGGGATTCGAACCCGCGACCTCTGGATTAGAAGTCCAGCGCACTATCCTGTGCACTACAGGGACAATATATATATTT